>JAKFHU010001798.1:94982500-95607500 GCA_023783475.1 Daubentonia madagascariensis | reverse complement strand
GAATAATGTCTATGTTGTTCATTACAGCTCACCCACCACCTAAAGCCGTGTTTGGCACGTAGTAAATTCTCAATAGATATTTTTGGAATAAATAGCGGCACCCATCATTACACAGATTTTTGTATATAATTCTTCATTCCTAAGAATTACCATATTCCTGCCTAATCCACAAATCTACACTATTTCCTCATCACTGGACCCATACATAAGGAAATTATTCAGCGTAAATCATTCCTTGAAGCCTCTGAGAAGTTCTATTTTAAATCTGTGGATTTATGGAAATCACAATTACCAAATTAGTCTATTTCTTTGAAGATGTAAATTGCCCTTTGAACTGAATACCTCAAAAAGGTAAATAAGCCTTTTTGGTAATAGAATTCTTATTTTAGCAGATACACAAAAATGAAGAGCATAAAGTGGATTTAAACAACAGAATATCAGTATCAAAATTCTCAAGATAGACAGGAGAAAAAGCCATGTACCTGACAAATGATTAAAAACAAATGATAAACTCAAGGATTTGTAACATCATCCAAAATCAAAACTGAGGCTAGAACCTTATTTAGATATCTTTATTGCCTTATAATGTGCCCAAAGACTAAAATAACTCCCCAGAGTACTAGCAGCATACTCCTTGAGCACTGCTTGCATAGTGTTTCCACTGGACACTGCTGCTCAGGGTCCTCTCCTGTCTCTAATGCAGGGCACTAGTCTGTCTGTTTCCTCAGCAGTGAGCACTGGCATCTGCTGAGGAGTGTATTGTCCTGCATGGTAACCACCGCTTGCGACTACCTTCCTCACCAGGACCTCCAGTGTAAGTTCCCCACCAACTCCAGCTTTCTTTCTCCAGCACAAGCCACTTTAATCTGCCAGTCCCTGCAGCATCTCTGCTTCCCACCATTCACTAGTAGGCTGCGGACAAAATCCCAGGGTCGTCTCTCTAGAATCCTCCCTCTGCTTTTGCTGATCTGTCATTCCAGGGCTATGCTGATACAGTAGGGAAGCAGAGTACAAAGCCAGATGGCCTCAGATTCCCCCTCAAGTTGTCTGGGGTTGCTATCATCTTGCCACACCCCTCTTCTGCCCCAGGCCCAGAATGGTGGCTCACCAAATCCCTATTCAGGGATCCAGTTAATGCTTGTCTTCTCTCTGCTTCCGTACCTTCCTAGTTTGCCTCCTCTTCTCCCATCATATAAAATTTCTCTTTCTTCCTTTCTGATGAGTAATTCCCATGCATCGTGTTCTCCACGCTGTCTACACTGTGGGCTATGGTAAAACTCTATAATCTGCATTCATGAAATTTAACTCTTGATATTCAAAGGAGAGCTTTTAAAACAATTTGGAATATAGAGACACATAGCTTTACTGGGAAATACCAAATCATCACTAACATCGGTGACATAATGAATGCATGATTTCCAATTTTACTTGGACTGTCAGTATTTCCTAAAATCCTGTGATTCCTTACATGGCAATTGCTTCCAGTCTTCACATAAACTATTCTATCCCTCTCTTTATTATATGTTAAAAATAGCTTCATTTAAAAAATTGAAACAATACAGAAAAAGCCAAATAAGAAAAAGCACCCAAAATACCAACACCAACACCTCATAACTGCTGCTACTGATTTTGTGAATATCTTTCCAGATACTTTTATCCAAGTTACCGTGTTTAGTAATCAATTTTACATAAATGGGATCATTCTATACATGCTTTGTTCTTCACTGATAGAATCTTGTGGATATATTTTCTTATGATTAATATAGAATTATATATAAATTTTTAATGGTCAGATAGTATTCCACTGTAGGATTGTACCCTGATTTTCTTTTCTTTTTTGTTTCAGAATATTTTAGGGGTACAAATGTTTTGGTTACATGGATTGCTTTTGTAATGCTTCAGTCAAAGTTTTAACTGTGTCCATCACCCAGATAGTGTACAATATGCCAGTTAGGTATGAGTTCACCCATCCCCTCCTCGCCCTCCCACCTGCACAATTTCCGTTGAGTTTTACTTCAATCTGTGCACGAGTGCTGATTGGTTAGTTCCAATTTAATAGTGAGTACATGTGGTATTTGTTTTTCCATTCTTGCGATACTTAACTTAGGAAAATGGTCTCCAGTTCCATCCAGATTGTTGTAAAAGGCATTAATTCATTTTTTATGGCTGAGTAGTACTCCATGGTATACATATACCACATTTTATTAATCCACTCATGCATTGATGAGCACTTGGGTTGTTTCCACATCTTCGCAATTGTGAATTGTGCTGCCATAAACATTCCAGTATAAGTGTCTTTTCTATAAAATGTCTTTTTTTCCTTTGGGTAAATACCCAGTAGTGGGATTGCTGGATCAAATGGTAGGTCTACTTTTAGTTCTCTGAGGAATCTCCATACTATTTTCCATAGAGGTTGTACTAGATTGCAGTCCCACCAACAGTGTATAAGTGCTCCTTTTTCTCCACATCCATGCCAGCATCTATTGTTTTGGGACTTTTTGATAAAAGTCATTCTCACTGGGGTTAGGTGATATCTCATTATGGTTTTGATTTGCATTTCCCTGATGATTATACCCTAATTTTCTTACACCTCCCATATTAATGGATTGAGTTGGGGGGGGTGCTAAAATAAACAAAACCAGAATGGATATCTTGATACACATATCATTTTTCACTTGTACAATTATCCTTTTGGAATAAGTTCCTAGAAGTGAGATGGTGGATCAAAGGCTATACACATTTTGCATTTTGATACAATGTATCAAGCTGCCTTCTAAAAAGAAAGTATTGATTTAAACATACAGAGTAAATGAGAGGATCAGTTTTCCTTTACCTCCTACAACAATGGGTTGTTTTAATCTTTTAAAACTTTACAGATGTGGAAATTTTATTTTAGGGTTGTTTTTATTTACATGCCTTTGATTACCAATAAAATTAAATATATTTTTGTATTTATTTGCCCATTATGTTTCTTCATGTATCACTTGCCTCATATTTGGAGGGTTTGAATAATATTGCCTTAACTTCTGGGGAACTATGCCTAAATACGGTAGAAGGCACAGTGACTTACCTGAGCAATAAGCTTAATAGTTGCTAGGTTCTCTCACAGTAAAAACAATTGTCCAGATGCTTGCAATATGGGTTGAAATATACTCAGTATTACTTAGATTTACAAGAATTACACATTTCTGTATTTTTAATGATCTCATCTTGTCCTTGAGTCCCCACTGCCAGGGATAATTGAAGAAAAACTTAGCACTTAGTTAAAATTAACTATCACTGATTTTTCCTATTTAATTATTTTTTATAGATTTATTTATTTGTACAGTATGGTTATTAATCCTTTGATGTGTTGTGAATTTTTCAGAATTTTTAATTTATCATTCAGCTTGTTTATAGTATTCTTTGCCGTGAGGATGTTTTAAAATTTAATGCAATTTTCAGTTTCTATGATAATTTCCAAACAATGAAATATAAATATATACATTTATATTTTCTTTAAGTTCTTTTACATTTAAATCATTGATTTATCTTTAAGTTTGTAGAGATCTAAAAATAGGAATTTAACTTATCTTCTCTAAATGACTAGCCAACTGTTAAAATGTCATTTGATGAATAATCCATCTTCTGTTCCACTAGTTTGAATGCATCTTTACCGTATAATAAATGCCTACATATACTTGGTCCTATATCTAGACTCACCAGCTTTTTCTATAAACCTGTCTGTTTCTGGGCCTATAACACACTGTTTTTTAATTGGTAGCTTTATAGGACATTTTAATATAAGGTAGGGCATATCATAACCCTCCAGGTTCACCCTTCTCTACCCCGACCTGTCCCCAACAGGTTCATCTGTTTGGAACTATAACACAGGTTCTTTTGTCCCCTGACTTCTTGTTGGGCTTGGCCAACAAAGAGATAGAAAGGGCTAAGGACAGTGAGGTCTAAATATTTATTCTCCCAGCTTCTTACTTGTGGGTCCCTATGAGTGGCTGTATCAAAAGTCCCTGTTCCTAAGAGCCAGCCTCTCCACTAGGTTTCTAAATTTCTGAATTCAGTGTTCCCTCCCCTTCCTGGTTTAGTCCCAGGAGTGATAACAGTGCCCTGGGTTGCCAGTCCTGGGTGTTGCACTAAATCTTCCAATTTCCCTATATGTTGCCTAGACCTTTATAAATGGTCTTTTTATTACTTTTTCCTCTCAATATCCCAATTTTAGCATGCCATTGATTTAAACATCCACAGTGAATAGAGAAGATTCTCCTCATTACTTGGGAACCTAACTGATACAAGTGGTAATAGTGAAAACTTCTATCTGGACCTGGCTTAAATTGCAATGGTTCTAGTGTTTCACCATTAACGATCCTATACTACAAATACATTAAACCATCTATACTATCCTTGAATATCCATCCCACCACCTCCACCCTCCCTCTCAGCAGATCATCTCACCTGCTACTTTGTGGATAAAATCAGAGCCATCCAATGGGATGATCTAAACTTCCTGCTATTATACCTGCAAACTTACCTGCATATCCTTTCCTTCTTCCCTCCTCTCAAAATGGAAGAGCAATTTCTTCTTCTGTCTCAGCCTAATTCCTCCAGTCGTGTTCAGGATTCCATCCCTTGCACTTTTCTCAGGGATCATGGGCTATCATCCTTCCTTTCTACTGACTCCAAGTTACCAGGTTTAAACATGTCACGCCTGTCCCATCTTAAAAAGGAAATCCTTGTTGACTCAAGACCTCCTTCAGCTTCTGTCCTCTCTGTCCTCTCTCTTCCTCTTCATCATCGAATGTCTTGAATTTTACTGTGCATTTACTCTTCCACTTCCTCCAATTCCTACAACTCCATGGAAACCACTCTTGCAAGATCACTGTGTCACTCAGAGCTAGACAGAGCTAAAAGTGCAAGAAGTTTGTTTGAATAGCACCTGTGAAATGTAAAGGAAGAGAAAACAGGATTTCAGCATGGAAAGCCTTCAGATGGTGATGCAGATGTGAAAAAGTCCCAGCTAATCCAACAGAATGTTCTGGGGCAAAGATTGCTCCTTAGAGGAGTCCAGGGTTGGGCAGAAATGTCCTTACTTGATGCCCCTGTCATGTTTCCTCATTGTCTGGGGGCTGCCCAGGAAGAGGTTGGCCTCAGTCTGAAAGCTGAGGCAGATCCTGAGGCTGCTAACAGATGGGAGACTCTGCCAGGGCACTGCACTTCTAGAAGCTGCCCAGTCCTGTCTTGAAGGGAAATTGGAGCAGTGTACCCTCCATGGCTGCCAAAGCCACAAAAACCCTCTTATTTTGCTAAAGGGTACTTTGGGTCCTCATTTTTAAAAAAGCTTCCTGCAGCTTTTTACCCTATTGCTTACCTTGTCCTTAAAAACCACTATTGCCTGATTCTCTCCTGTCATTCTCTCAGCTTCTTCTCAGTCACCTTTGAAGGATTTGCTTTCTCTGACCACCCCACATATGTTGTTCCTCAGGGTTCTATCCCAGGCTCTGCTCTTTTTGTATCCTGCACACTCTATCTAGAAAAGTCTCATGTGTGTTAATACCTTCAAAATGCTGATGACTTACACATGCATGGCTTCAGCAAAGATCTCTGTCTTAAGCTCTAGATCCATGTAGCCAACAGCCTCACCAGCACTTTAAATCTTTAAGCCATCCCAACTGAAGTCTTCATTTTCCCTCCAAGCCTACTTCCTCCCCTCCAGTATTTTCTATCTCAGTAAATGACGCGATTTTGTCCACACTTTTGTCCACTGTCCTCATCTCTTCCCTCTCTGCAATCTTATGCAATCAATCACTAAGTCCTGTCTTTTTAACTTCAACGATCTCCCCAATATATTCTCTTCATCTTCACTGCCACTATCTTATTTCAAGCCATGGTGTTTTTCTTTTCTAAAGTATTGGGACAGCCTCCAAACTGGCTTCCCTCCTTTCTGCTTTGTGTTCCATCTTCATCCAAGCTCATTATTAATCAAATAAATAAAATTTAAAGTAATCATGTCTTTAGTGAGAGAAATGCAGAATAAAACAACAGTGAAATTATATACTTTTTACCTGTTGTAGTCACTTCTTCTGGCTAGTATAACAAATCACCACAATCTGGTGGTTAAAACAATATAAATATATCCTCTCACAGTTCTGGAAGCCAGAAGTCCAAAATCAAGGTGTTGGCAAGACCACATTCTCTCTGGGGGTTTTGGGGAAAATCCATTTCTTACTTCTTTCATTTTCTGGGGACACTTTCAGCATGACATCCCTGGGCTTATGGCCACAGCACTCTGATCTCTGCCTTTGTCTTCACATTGCCTTCTCCTATGTATCTGTCTCAAAACTTCCTTTGCCCCTCTCTTGTAAGAATACATTAGATTGATTGCATTATTGCATTTAGGGCCCACCTGGAGACTCCAGGATAACTCTCTTCTTAAGATCTCTAACTTAATCACATCTTTTGCCATGTAAGGCGGTATTTACTCTTTTGCCATAGCAGGTAATATTCACAGATTCTGGGGATCAAGATGTGGACATATCTTTGCAGGGGCACCATTCAGCCCACTATGCCTATCAAAGTAGCAAAGCTTTAAATCAAACAAATATTTAACGTAGGCAAAAAACAGGCACACACACACACATTCACAACTGGTAAGGATATAAATTAGTACAACTCTGTTCAAAGCAATGTGGAAGCATGAATCAAGACTATTAAAAATATTCATACTCTTGCCTAGTAATCCATCATTTAGGAACCTGTCTTAGACAAATATATTTCAATATGGACAAATAGAAGATTCAAATTTAAATATGTACAAAAATGTACATACCTATGGAGAAAAATAATGCATCAAAATGCCTGTAGTGGTTATCTCTGGATGGTAACATTATGGACTGCCTTTTTATACTTATCAAAGGTATTTAAATATTTTGGGATAAATATGCATTACTTTAATAATCATTTAAGTTTATTTTCCATTTTAATCACATAAAATATGGATTAGAATTTGATTGACAGTGAAGGGATAAATAACTAGCCATAGAAGATTTGCGAATTATTTTTTAAAATATTAAAAATCCCATTTGGCTGTATCTCCAGAGCCAAAGCAAGACAGAATAAAAAATAGATTCTAGAAATCAAAATTCTGGGAATTGTGATTAAACCTTCAAATATGCCAGGGTTTATCTATCTCTAAAGAAGATTAAAAAGAAAGCTAGGCATGGTGGCGTGTGCATGTAGTCCCAGCCGGTCGGGAGACTGAGGCGGGAGGATCACTTGAGCCCAGGAGTTTGAGGCTGTAGTGAGCTATGATTGTGCCTATGAATAGCCACTGCCACTCCAGTCTGGGCAACATAGTAAGACCTTGTCTCTAAAAAAAAAAAAGGAAAAAGAAGAAAAAATATGAAAGAGATAACTGAAGCTGGTATGGCCTGCTAGGACCACCTGTTATGAGGGTAAAGGAGACCTTAAGAAATTACCTCGTTCATTTTATTACCTAAAGGCAAGCTGCACTCTGGAGAAATTTAAAGTCTCTTTCAAAAGAAGTATTCTAGAAAGAGAAATCCAATATTTCCATTGGGCTTCCATATTCTTAAATATATCAATTGTATTTGACAATGCTGTGCAGGTTAAGTAACTGGAGGGGAGATGTGAGCCTATGAATTTTCTTTTGGGAACAATTTAAGAAACAAAGAGGAGACTGTTCCTTTGATATTAAATCTAGCTACATAAAGCACAAAATTATTTTATGATTCCATTTATAACAGACTCCTGTACGAACTCTAGTTTAAGATATAGATGTTGATAACAAAATAATTGTTAAGCAAAAGACTCTCTCTATATAAAATTTTGTGACAAAAATTAAAATTCCTCCTGGAATAACAAATTTTTCAACATGCTAAATCTAGCTAGGAGTGACATGTTTAACCCTCATCATCATCTTAAAAAAAGCACTTAGTTCAACAAGACAAATGCCTTTTTCATTACTAAAGGTTAGCATGCATGGCTAGATATAACCTGAGGGTACCAATTAACCTTAAAATATAGTTATGACAAATTTATTTAGCATGTGCTTATTTAGTAATTATGAACTTCATCTATTCAATGCACTACTCAATAAAATCACTGAGGAGCAAATATCTTGCAGATCCTGTCTCAGGAAGCCTTAGAAGAAATGATGGCTTCCCCATTCATGACACACAAAACATCTTAAGGATTAAGACAATTGTAGTCAAAGGACTCTCCTCTTCCATTATGTACAAAGGTCCTCAAAGCCTTTAACCTCAAGAGATTATGCAGAAAATGTGCATACAGTTTCCCCAGAGGAAATTCAGTTTGGGTGACTAACTATGAGAAGATGAAGCACAAAGAAAGGGACGAGAATAACCAAGGAAGACATGCTGAAGTTGTGCAATTATTCTGAAAATTAAGATCCAGTTAGTTAGGTGCGTTCATCCTCAAGACAGTGGCTACAGTTCTGAAAGATATCTTTCAAAGGAAGTGACTCTGCCTTAAGCAGGGGACTTACGTAGGCTAGATTTGTAAATAACCTATTATTTGATGGAGTTGGTAAAGATATTTGGGTTTTCATATCATAACCTGTGGACAGAATTTTTTAAAATGGAGAATGGGATTTAAAAATAAATATGGCAAAAATAAATACATATATATTTAAAACATGCATACATATATGGATACATAAACTCATATATATATATATACACACACACACACACAACAAGAACTGTCTTTTACATTCTTCAGTTGAAAAATCATGAACTGACAGAAATAATCATTTTTGAAGTGAACCTGAGAAGGCTTCAGTCTCAAGAGATTGATGTAGGAATAAGAAATCAAGAAAGGTCATAACAACGCTGGTTACCTAGTCTAGGACTGCATAAAGGAATACTAGACAACTATTAAAAATGATGATTTAAACGTATATTTGTTGTCTGTGACAAATTTTTTATTATTAAAAAAAAGTAAGAGAACAACATGTATGGTGTGTTCCCTATTTACATAAAATTATGTGTGTGTATAGAAAGAAGTCTCTGTCATACAGTGAGCACCCATGAAATAGTTTGTTGATGAACACGGTTAACCTCATAGTGATAAGACCTGGGGTGAATTTTAATTCCTTCGTTATCTTTTCTATATGGTTTTGTTTATTTTTTCAAATAAACAAATATTTTTACAAGTAGGAAAAATAATTTCATTTTTTAAAAAAGAAATAAAAAACACAAAGAAATAACACTGTTACTCCCTTACATGTGGCTCAGTGAAGCAATAGTCTTGCAATACCATTTGTCACTCAATTTGGATTTTGGTTGCATTCATCCTGCTGTTCCAGGTTTTCTCACGTTCAAAAGTCCAAGCTTCAGAGATAAAATGATTTGGATGAAGAAAACTCATTGAAGATAACGGTGTATATATGAACTGCCATAAAGTTAGGAAGGGAAAAAAAAGATTTTACATTTCTGTGCTGTAATTCAGGATTTCTCACAATTTTCTACTTGGGCACCCTAACAGTAGAGGAGAGTGAACTTGAGAAGATATCTGGAAGGGCTCCACAATCTCGAAACTTCTTTAAAATCTTATGTTTGACCTAAATAATCATGAGAATTTTGCACTATATTCCATAGCATACGTGTATTTTTAATGCAAAATGAGGTTTAAAATTGATCATCCTGGAGTAAAGTCAATGCTCCAAGAAAAAGCTGGCTACAGTTTTCTTGTGGTTTTGAGTGCCTGGTAGGCTGAGGGGGTGGGGTGCTCATCCCAGCTAGAGAAGTAAGTCATCAGTCTTCAAAGTGCAGTGTGTAAAATCAGCATCACTAACAGACCAGTGGCTCTAGTGAAACAAGGCTTCAACTTTACCGAGGGTGTCTCAGCACCTGATGGAAATCACAGAACAGGGAAGGAAAACATGTTATGAGAATGTCGTAGAAGGCGTTTGAATTTACTTACTGTTACTTTTTAAAATATTGTTTATTTTACCAGTTCTTTTCAACATTCACATCCTAAAAGTTAAAATAGTATTTTCAAAAGCAAAATATGGACTGGGGTAAGTAAAACATAGTCACTAAGTACTTACTAAGTATTTTGATTTTGGCACATTAAAAAGACAATCAGGGATAAAACTGAAATTTTTTCTTTCAAGAGACTTTCTGTGTGATGATCTTACAGGTATTCTGTCAGTACTATACCTTTACTACAGATTTTTTGTAAAATTTAAAATGTTTACAGATGCTAGCAAATGAATAAGCCCCAAGATATTCATAAATCACCCACAATATCAAATTTAATTTTAAAATAAAGTGTTTTTCCCTTCTCTTCCAGGACAACAAAACAAAATTTATGATATGTATCTATTCTCCAGACGATGTTATCCTTTAAAGCATGCACCTTTTCTCTCTTAAGAAAACTGCTCTCACAATCCTCAAAAATAAAAAAAAAAAAAAAAACCAAATTTTTAATAAAGCCTTTAGACAATTCAAAATCTGCCCATAACTTTTATCACTCTTTTTGTTTGGAAAGGAAAAAAATAATTACTCAGTATATCTCAAGAAGAGGGAGGCATGGAGTAATTGAGATACCAGTTGATGAACATCAAATTAAAACCACGTGGAAACTTGGCAAGAGGCTCAGGACAATAAAATTAAAATGTAAAAATTAATCGTTTTAAATTTGTGGTGACTGAGCAATCAAGAAAAATAAATTCCATGTTGTTGTAAACCTGTGTTGTTCAAAAAATATAAGATAATATTTGCTTTTGCAGGAGAGTGTAGCTGGAACTGACAGTCTGGGGAATGTTTTCAGTGCTAAATGAAACCTTAAAAGGCTTCTTTTCCTTTTGCAATTATTCATTTCTTGGGTTCAATGAAACGTGTTGAGTCCCAAAGAATGATCTTATTTTATTTTTCTTTCCCCCCAAAAACACAGTGCTATAAAATAAAAGTTATAGAAAAAAATTAATCTACTTCTACCAAGAGCGGCATTTTAAAAAAAAACTACAAGTAGATTTTTACATTCAAAAGCAACTCAATGTAGTAAATTACTGTATCTAAATATCCTATCTTTGCACCACATTTAAATTGTTGGAGCCTGAAAAACTAAGTGCCAATGCTTAATTCAAAGAGATATTTATCACAGTCTCTAAACTGATGGGAAGAATACACAGACACAATAGGGATTACAAGTCTCTTTGATGAAGTCTCCCTGATTTGAACCTGTTTTTTCCTCTTTCATGGAACAAGAGATAATCGGCCTGAAATAAATATTTCCCCCTTTGAAAAATGATTCAAACAAAAGATAATTGAGCAAAATAAGGTACTGCATTCATAGTTAAGGTGGGAAATAATAAATGAATACAAACAGATAAAACACTAAGATTATATCTCTCCATTCTATTTTCAAAAGAAAAAAGGTAATGAGCAGTCGACCACTTGTAATTTACAAGCTGAAGTCTTCCTTTGACAACCCACAGATCAATTAAATCCTCTTCAAATTAGTTTTGATGTGTTAATGTGTGAGTTCCCCCACCTCCCTAAGTTTCCTTGAACTATTGCTGCGTTTCTATGCTGGCCTTCCACTGAATTGTTTCTAGTGTTTTGTTGCATGTTAATACAAGGTCATTTAAAACTGTGTAAATACAGAGAAAAGTAATTCTAAAGCAGATTATTCCTTACTATGCTTTGTTTTCTCACACTATCTTCTGCCTTCTACTAACTAATAAAAGGTAGAAAATACTTGAACCTTGATTAGTTTTTCTCTTGCATAGCTATATTTGTAATCCTTAGCAGTACTTAGATTATCAAAATATAGCAGGTGGTCATATTCCAATTTCTACAACCCATTCAAAAGCACCTAGATTCAAAAAATTGTTAACCTTAATCTGTCACAAATACTTAACTCTGACACGGAGTGACTAACAGGTAAAGAGAGAATATTTTAAATTTATGACTGGGTAATTCTTTTCACATATGATGGAATCCAAAACAATACCTCAGTTTTATCTGACAGGGAATTACTGTCACGTTTGCCTCCCCAAAGCTTCCTGTTGGGGGTGAGTGGTCTATTCTTCAGCATGACAAAGTCTGATTTCTGAATGGCTGGTAGTGTCAAAGGGCCATTAGTATGCTAAGCCTTTTAGTGGCATGGGATAGCTCCATCCTGCTTTACTCAATTGTTGCAATTGGGCCACGTGACTGACTGACGATTTCAAGGCAAGCTTTGGAATCTTGATGTCTTCCAGAAATTAATATTCCTTCTGGTAATATAATCTATTGACTCCTCTTGTTCAATTTGTTAATGTCCAAAAGGAGGTATAGTCTTAGAGAAACTCCCGAGCAATGAGAAAAGGGAAACTAAATTGCTAGCTTCTCTCATAATTAGGCTTTACGAGTTTAAAAAGACAAGTCTAATCTGTTTGGAGAACCTGTTGACAGCCTTTATCATGTTCTTCATTTTAAAAAATTTTACAAAGAATGATAATTAGATTTAGAAAGCAATTTTTCAAAATTGAATTAAAGTGTAAAAATTTTTGTAGTACTTTTTTTGTATAGCCAACTGTTTATTACGCAGCACTAATATTTCTTTTTCATTTCCTGAAAATATTCTTTTCATGCTCATTAACTGCCAGCACCCATAGTACAATAGAATAAGCACAAAACAATCATTTGAAAATTGAAGCAAGTGAACCACGTGAGTTCTAATTCGATGCTGACTAATTACTTATTTTATTATGTCTTATACTTACTCTCCATTTAATGTGCAAACCAATAAGTTTGTTGAAATAGCACATTTAGCCCCAAAGAAGATTTGATAGGTGATACACTTTAGATTAGTCTGGAAATGGTTCCAAAGGAGGACACCAGATGGCAAAACCAATCAGTTTCTTGGTCTTACAGGAACAAGATTTATATAGTGCATGTTATTTGGTTAGAGAGGTATTTCAAGAATACCAGCCACATACATATTCAAATGCAGAGAAAAAATACCTCCCGAAGTCCAGCACACAATGTTTTTTCAGATTACTGACGTTTAAATTGTCTACAAATTTGCTTTTATTTCTAATGACTGAATAACAGAACTGAGCAAATCTTATCACTTCTGTGACCTAGGATAGCAGAGACTGCTTGGCTTTTCAGAAAACCTGTTTCTTTTTTTTCCCCCCACACTGGGCACACAGCTAGACCACACATCCTTGCCTCCCTTGCAGTCAGGTGTAATTATGTGACTGAGTTTCACTAATAGGATGTATTTAGCTAATAGGATGTGCTTCACTGCCAGGCCTGGCCAATGAAAGTCTCTCATACATGATCTTTTATGCCCTTTCTACATCTGCCAGCCTGGCTCAGATCATGATGATTTTGAAAACTTAGGATGAAGAAGTCTGAACCACAAGATAGAAAAAGCCTTGAAACACATTTCAGGAACACTTTAGAAGGAATACCTACATTGAATTTTATGGGAGTGAGAAACAAGCATATTGTTTTTGAACTATTACACATTTCATATTGGAAATGAAATACTGCTGAAAACAAGAAATTTTGTGACATTGGCTTAATGGTTGGACGTCAAACAATGAGGAAACTGACACTGGAGGCTGGAAAGATAGAGAATCATGATATCCAGAAGCAAAACTGTCTTCAATGAGAACTTGAAGAAAGATCATGAAACTAGTAAACCTGTAGCATTTGTGAAAGTGACTGGAAAAAGTGATTGGCTGCTTTTAGAAAGCCACCACAAGAGTCCACTGTGCTCAGAAATGAATTAGCCGGCTTGCAAGCAGAAATGAAAGGGGATAAAGAAAGTCCAGAAATTTGGCTCCTCCAAGGATTGGAAAGGTCGACTATTTCTAAACCTTAGGGAATAGTAAAGAAGACTGGAAAAAAAAAAAAAAAAGGCTTTGAGCAAGAAGGGCCCTAGGGTGATCGTATGTCCTAGTTTGCCCAGTATAGTCATGGCTTATATCTGTGGTTTCTGCCTAAATATTTATAATATTAACGCAACTCATTCTAAAGCAAAAATCAGATTATAGGTGTGGCCTTCCCACCCAAAGTCCAAGTGCCCTCAAGGTATCTGGCCAGTTAAAGAGAAGAGAAAAAGGCATCATATAATATCATTATCTATTGCTGTGTCACAAATCACCCCAAACTTACTAGTTTAAAACACAACCATTTATCAACTCATGATGGTGCAGGTGGGAAAGAGCTTGGTGAGAATGTCTTGTCTCTGCCCCACAAGGAATAAGCTAGTAGCTGTATTTACCGGGAACACTATTTACCATGAGGGTCAAGGAAGCAAAGAAATAAATGAGGCTTGAGAGTTATGTCTAAGAAGGGCTTTTAGATGTGGTTACTAACATATGGAACTGACTGAAAAACACATACATCAAAAATCTACTATGATTTGGAAGGAATTGAATTGTCAGCACAATCACAAGCCCAAACTTGCACACTGGGAACAAACAGTAAAAATGGGCAGCAACCAAGAAGGGCACACTTGAGATGGATATATGGAGGCTATAGGACAAGCAAGTCCTTCCCAGAGCTTGGGGTCTATGAACCAGAGAGAGTAACGGATAAGGGACTTCCTGCCAGAGAGAAGAATCAGGGTCTAACCAAGGTAAGGAAACTTCATAATGCCTTCTCAGCAAAATTTCAAAATTGCAAAGACTAATGATGGTCAGGTTTCTAATTCATTTCCTTCCCGAATAGAAGTGTTTATTGTAATTCTACCACAGTAATTTGAGTGAATATGTTGATGGCACTGGGGGATATAAAACTTGTCTTTTTAGTTTATGTAGTTAGGCCTCAAGTTGGCACATCTATGTGGACATCTGGATACAGTGTCTGCATAAAACTTTGGCTTGTTTTCCTTGGGAAGGGAATGACTGTTTTCTGTATGCAAGAGAAAAGAGAAAAAGATATTTGGTGATCAGAAGAGCAGACCATGGCAGAGACTTTTAGGTGTTAACCAAAATCCATTTCCTTTTCCTTCAAGGTACATAGACATGCTACTTTTCCCGGAATTACCCTTGCAGTAAAGTGTGAGCATTTGACTGAATTCTGACCAATGCAATATGGGTGGAAGTGGTATATGCCACCTCCAAGTCTAATCCATAGAAACTTTCCACACCATCTGCATGGCATCTTTTCTCATCCACTTATTGAATGGAATGATCTCCCAGGACCTTGAGAAGGGTGGAAACTAGGTTCCTGGCCTGACTGGAATACCCTCATTGTCCTGACACGTGAGAAAGAAAGTTTTACTATGGTAAGCCACTGAGAATTTAGGGTTTATTTGTTAAAGCAATTAACAATATTTTAACTAATGCAAGGAAATTAAATGTACCTGATTCATAAATTACTGTAGAGTCAGTCTTATTTATGATCAATAAACCCAATTGTGTTCATTGTCAACAAACAATTTTAAGTTTTTATTTTCTTTTATGGGGTCAGGAGAAAAATAAAACCTATACCTCTTAGGCAAAAGTTGGGTATTTACCTGGAAAACACACACACACACACATACACACTTTCCTTTAGAATTAGTCTCTTCTGAAGGGATGGGCTCACGCAGCCATGTCTAGCCAGTGCTACCACCTGGTCCAGCTGCTTGACAGGGGTGGAGATCTGACTCAAGATGAACCAATCTGATTCCTGTTCCACAGGAATTTGGTATTGGGAAACTACTAAGTAGGAGTTGAGCAAAACAAGATAATTTTAGTGGCAGGATCTTAGTGTGACTTCCATAAGCTTCTGCTGATCAATGGGTAAAATATATGACCAAGATTTGTTTTCAAATATTCCAGGAAAAAAAAAGTTCAAGGAGCATGTGTGTGTGTGTTAATAAAAAAAAAAAT
Organism: Daubentonia madagascariensis; assembly: GCA_023783475.1. Classification (NCBI taxonomy): domain Eukaryota; kingdom Metazoa; phylum Chordata; class Mammalia; order Primates; family Daubentoniidae; genus Daubentonia; species Daubentonia madagascariensis. The sequence continues at coordinate 95,591,641 of JAKFHU010001798.1, read as the reverse complement.
AAGAATAGTATAATAAACCCCCATGTACACACCAACCAGCTTCAACAATTATCAATATTTGCCACTTTTGTTTCCTATGTGTGTACACACACACACACATACACACACACACAATTTTTTAAAGCAGTGTATCTCTCATATGGTTAACAATTTAGATTCTGGAATCTGATGGACTGAGCTTCATATCTTTGTCACATTCCGGAAGTATACAGCTTGGAGGAGTTATTTTGTCCTCTGTAAAGTGCAATTTTCTCATTTGAAACACAAAGAAAACATTAATACTTGCATTTGGGGATGATTAAAGAGTAAGTAAAATATACAAAACCCTTAGCATGTTATCAAGCACATAGTAGGTATATAATATTTGCTGTATTATTTTTAATAGTGCCATGGTAGAAGTTTGTATAAAATAATAATGGCACAAGAGAAAAACTGATGGATACTGCTTGTGGGGGGAGATGGAAGTGGGGACATTAAATGAAAGAAGAAACTGTTAATCTGGGTCTTTAAGCTTGCATTGGAATTTTCTAAAAGGATGAGATTGTATACAGGGTATCCAAGAGAGAAAAGTGATGGCATTTTGGGTAAATATAAAGATACAGTGAACATCTGTAATTTTTTTAGGCTGCCCAGTGTGAGAATCCCTTTGGATCTTTGGGAACACCTTATGAATATTGATGAGAGGTGGATACTGCTTCTCACTAAGAAAATTGAAAATAATGCATTCCTTTTCGTATCCCCTGTACAGCTAGCACATAAGAATGTGACCCAGATTCAGGCATTTGGACACATTTTTCCCTGGATTTTGGATAGGGAGTCACTGACACCAAGGGCCCAGGGCAGTGAAGAATCCATTATGGAGACAGGTGGCAGTAGTGGTGGCAATGGGTGACGTTTTCCTGGACAGCAGTGGCCATGGTTCCAGCAGTGGGGTCTAGACAGTTGTGCATCCTGTGTTTAGCACAATACTAGAGTCCTCATTGGACTAGTATGATTTAACTTTCATCCTGCTTTCTGCCTTGCTTTTCTTATTATTGCCCTTTTTAAATTTAGTTCAATTCTTCAGACCTCTTGTGAATCTATTTCCTATTCAGTATGTTTTTAATAACTTCCTTTACTGATGGTCTACCGACTGAGCTGTTTGGGCTCTTCAATAACTTCTCTTTCTAGAGCCATAGTAGGTTTCTGTTGCTTACAACTGGGAATCTTGATAGACAAGAAAGTAGAGCAGGGTAAGGGAAATTGGAGGCAAGTGGTAGGTGTGGGGTTGGGAGCTTGCAATTTTGGATAGGGTGGTATGCTGGGCTTTTGCCAGCTTGCTGTCAGATTTCTTCCCTAACCCTTCCCTGCTCTGCCATTTCATAAGGTACAACTTCTACCTGGTTCTCTTGACTTTCGGCATCAAGGTAGGTTTAGCTAATGGGAGGCGCTGGCAGATTGGAGGGCAAGTTGGAGGTATTCACCCCCACTCCTGTGCTTGGAGAGTGGGGTTATTCCTGGCAGTGCATTTTTCCCCATGATTCTAGTTCCTGCTGGATAGCTTCTCCCTCCCTGACCCCAGCTCCTGCTGAACAGCCCTTGCTGTGCTTTCTGAACCTGTTGGATACCCCAGCTTTGGAGCTCTGGTAGCACCACTTATTTCCTGTGGTGTTTTAGCCCTAGGGTGATAGCAGATCCTGCTGATTCTAATATCTGAGTTGCCTCAGGTCTTCCTTGTTTAGCTTCTCAGCAATTCCATCACTTGTGTAAACAATTCCCCTGAATTAAAAGCCTTCTGTTTGAAATATCTAAAGTGGTTTCTATTTTCCTGAATTGACATTGACAGATATGTATGTCAGGGAAAGTCTCACAGAAAAGGCGACATTTAATCAAAGACAGAAAGAGAGAAGGGAGTTAGCCATGTTGATATGTGAGGGAAGTGTACTCCAGGCAGAGGGAACAATCAATGCAAAGGCCCTAACGTAAGAATACACCTGGTATGTTTCAGAAAACAGAGTGAGGAAGGAAAGAGTCACAGCAGATGAGGTAAGAGATCAACTCTGAAGTGAGACCCACTGGAGGATTTTGAGCAAGGGAGTGACGTGAATTGCCTTATATTTTTAAAAAGACCACTGTGGCAGCTGTGTTGAGAATATGCTGCAGGGGGGAAGAATGGAGGAAGGGAGGTGTTGGCAAGAGATGATGGTAGCATGGGCCTGTGTGCTAGCAATAGATATGGTAAGAAGTGATCATATTATAGTTATACTTTGAAGGTAGAGCTAAAATTCATATTAGTAGTGAGCATGTAGTGATATCTCATCATGGTCTTAATTTACATTCCCTTAATGGCTAATGACTTTGAATATCTTCTCATGTGCTTTATTTGACACCTGTATATTCTGTTTAGTTAACTGTCTCATGTCTTTTGCCCATTTTCTAATTGCATTATTTGTTTCTTTTTTTCTGTTACATTTTGAGAGTTCTTTATATATTCCAGACATGAGTATTTTGTCAGATATGTGGTTCACAAATATTTTCTTTTATTTGTACTTTTCCTTTTATCCTCTTAACAGGGTCTGTAGCAGAACAAATGTTTTTAATTTTGATGAAGCCCAATTTATTCATTTTTAAAATTTGTGGATCGTGCTTTTGGTGTCATGTCTAAGACTATTCACCAACCCAATGTCCTAAAGATTTTCTCCTGTTTTCTTCTAAAGGGCAGACTGACTAGAAAGATCTTAGCTAGGTGGTTCAAGACAGGATGGCATCTAGTGCTCAAGTGGAGGGATTAGCTTTAGATAGGGGCATGAATAGTTCATCTGTGGTAACAGGAAGGAAGGTAGATATGTGAGTGTAGCTGCTGGTAAGTGATATGGAAGTGAGTATCTGAAGAAGTGTTCTGATTTCTTTAATTTTCTCAGTGAAGTGAGGAAAGTCATTAGCAAGAAGTAAGGACAGGAGAAGTTTGAGGAGAGAGAAGATGTGAAGGAGCCATGTAATAAAGTGAGGAAATGAATAGGATAAGTAAGAATAAAGAAAAGTTTAGTGTGATTGCCAAGTAGCACCAGGTCTCATTTGGTTTGTGGTCAAGTGAGACAATCCAGTATGGTTTGATGCTTTTCTCCAGCCACGTTCAGTTGCAGGGGGCAGAGGCAGAATAGAAAGAATCAGATTTACTTTAAGTGGTAGTTTTTCTGAGTTAAAAAAAAATTAGAAAGTGGCAAGGGAGTTGTGAGTATAAGCAAGAAAATGATTGTTATAGTTGGTCATGGAATTTAATCTGGAAAAGAGGAGCGAGTCCTCATCAAGGAGTGAATAACAGGGAAATGGTGGTAGGATCAATGGATTGGCATTTCTTATGGAATCAAAGGATGGTTAGAGTATCAAGGCTTCTTTGACCTCATTATTCCTTCATCATGGAGTGCAGATCTTGTCCTTATGGTCTGAGTTATCACATTTACATCTAAGCAACAGGATGGAAGAAATAAAAGGAGGGCAAAAGAGGTATGACTGCTATCTATGTGTAAAGGTAGTTTGCCAAAAGTTGTCACATGATACTTCCCCTTATATTTCACTGGCCAGAAGTTAGTCATATGACTATTCCTAGCAATAAAGAGGCTAAAAAATAAAGTCTTTATTCCAGAGGCCAGTAAAAAAAAAAAAAAAACGGGTTCTATTACTAAGAACAATGAGAGGAAATATACTGGGGTAGGCAATTACTATATTTCTTTCCTGTAAAAATGTACATTTTTCCACATTTTACCTCTCTGAAATCAAGATATATAACTGGTATGTCATGGTTCAACTGCTGCATTTATTTCTTTCTTAATAGTACAGAAAATAATTATGCATTTTACAGTTGATGACATCTGTTGGAAGAAAGATGGTAGTATGTATTTTGCCAAGACTGAGAATACTGGAGGGGAGGAACAGATTTTCTTGGGACAAGAAAAAGGGAAGGAATATAATTAATTTTGTTTTTTACATGTTAAGTTTGAGAATGACCCATAAGCAGTTGAAAATTTAGCGCTGGAACTCCAGAGTGTGATGGGGCATATGATCAAATTTATGTGGGAAAATTCCTTGAATTCTTAGGAATTTTGATTGTTTGTACCCTTTGTTTTCCAAAAATAATTTCAAGTTGCTGTTCTTCACTATAGGTAGAAATTATTTCATTTGTTGCCAAAGCCTCAGCAGCACTGCCAGCTGTCATGATAATTTTATAAGATGATAAGGTATTAATTCAAGGTTTTCAAATAAATTAGTAGTGAAAAATAAGATGTGATTTAAAAAATTAGTTTGTAGCCAATAAGTGACAGTGGAATTTTGTGATGTCTATAGTGATTGTATGTGAAACTTCTGATAGAAATGTCTGGTTTCAATTTCTTTTTTTTTTTCTGGATGCTTTATTAAAGACCCATGTGCAAGGGGAAAAATTAAAAACAGACAACTTCAGATCCACTGCAAATTTCACATGCCATCAAAAAGACTAAGCTAAATGTTTCTTTTGGCCACCAAGCATGAAATGAAAGCAAAAAGTAAAGTCGATTCACGTATCTGAAATAATAAAATGGTATTTGGACTTAGACATTCTATTAAGTTTATTGGTAGAATCTGTAGTTTGGGTGAAATTGTAAAAAAATAAACACACACAGCAAGTTATTTCTGTTCCATTCTCAGGTCTATATCCTGTATTTGAAATGTGAGAAATAAGGAAATGAAGAAGGTTATTAAATTTTTTTAAATGCAAGCCTGGTAAAAGGTAGATTTATGCTTTCAGTCTCTTGCCAGCAACACGAAGCCCCTAACACAGATATCCCACCAAGGTCTTCAGGAAATGGCACTTGATCAAAGATGAAATTTTAGAAACCAATAAGACCTGTAGACCCGAGAGAATGATCACATTAAACTTAATTTGTATAAGCTTTTCTTAAGCAAGAATAACAATAGTGATGGCACTTTTTTTCTTATTTTTGATATTTTTAAAGTTCCCCTTAGCTTCATTCACTCATTCATTTATGCTACACATCCATTGGAGCCCATTATGTGTCAGAGACTAGGGTAGACACTGGGAAAATGATCTGTAAAAACAGAGATGATCCTTGTCCTCAGATAACTTACTTTATATTTTAGAGAAAGAGACAATTACATTGCACTAAAACTGACACATGGGAGGTGCTATGAAGGAGCAAGATACAGTGTTGGGAGAGCATATTAAAAGAGTGGACCTGTTGGGAAGTCAAAGAAGTATGTTTTGTGTCAGGGCATCAGAAAAGATGTTTTTGGCTGCAGAATATCTAGCAAATGGAGGTTTAAACAATTAAGTCATTTACTATCTCATATAATAGGAAGTCTGAAGGTATTTTGATCAGGGTTGGTTTAGAAGTTGATTCAGGGTTAGCTCAATGATGTCATCAAAGCCCTAGGCTCTTTTCCTCTCTCTACTCCTCCATCCTTTTTTTTTTGTTGGCTAAGTTCTTATACTTGTCCCCTCATGTTCAGAAGATGCCGCAACACTAGGCATTATGTTCTCACATAACTGCATTCAAAGGCAGTTGGGAAAGGGGCATTTCTCCTTGTGTGTCTTCTTTTTTTTTTCAGAAACCTTTTTTCTCAGAAGACATTTCAGACCCCATTGGCCTTGGACATGTCCATGTACTAGCACCGGAGTTCATGGGAAAGCAATTATATAGCAATTCTAGTCTCTATAATAGCAGTCGGGCTCTGTCAGCAAGGAGGGTGGAGGTGGAAAATGCCTGTAAGATATAGCTTCCACTACAGGGAGTGACTCAGAAGGACATGACTTACGGCTATGATCTGAAGGGCAAGGGGAATGACCAGAGAAGAGGCAAGGAAGAGCACTCCAGCAGGCAACAGCCTGTCAAAGGCTCTGGGGCAGCACAGAGACAGCCAGTGGGCATAATGCAAGCCGAGGCTGGAGAGAAGGATGGGGGACAGTCCGAGTGAATCCTATCAGATCAGGTTCAGGTATATTTTTATCCTGAGGGCAATGGTAAGCCATTAGAGGAATTTATAGAGGTAACGGGATATAAATTGGAAGCCAGAATGAATATGGTAACCGAGGAGGGGCCATTGCAGATGTCTAGGTAAAAGTGTGAATAAAATTATATAGCTTACTAATTATTGTAAGTAAGAAATTCTTCATTTGATCAATATTTATTGCAGAAGTGGAACAACTGTTCCTGGAAGCATTATAGTGAAGGTAAGGAAAAGTTTGTCCATAGCTGGAGGAAGATTGGCCTTATTTATCAGAGGATTTTTCCCCTTATTTTATAATTCACATTTATCACAGAAATTTCATAAAATACTGAAACTTACAAAAATACTACAAAGGAAAAATAAAGTATGGAAGAGGTATAGAAATTGTTGGGGTGGTGTCAAAATTGTCAATAGGGTGGTGAGGAAGAAACTCACTCATGTGAAGGTGACATGTGAGTAAAGACCTGAAGGAGATGAGAGATAGAGAGATAAATATAAACACAGAGAGAGAGAAAGAGAGAGAGAGAAGAAATGAGATACATAGGGAAGAGTATTCTAGACACAGAGAACAGCATTCTAGGCATAGGAAGCATCAAGTGCAAAGGACTTCAGATAGGAATGTGCCTGGTGTATTTTGGGAATATCAAGGAGGCCAGTGGGTCTAGAGTGTAGTGAGTGAAGGGACAGTAGTTAATGAGGTCAGAGAGCTTGTAGAGTACCCTATTGCACAGGGCTTTAAATGTCATAATAAGATCTTTGGCTTTTATTCTGATGGGTTAAGAAGCCCTTGAAGGGTTTAAACAGAGGAATGGCATGATCTGACTTTTGTTTCAATAGCTCTGATCACTGTGTAGAAGGAGTTCAAAGGCTATTGCAAGAATCCATGCAAGACATGATAGTGACTTGCATCAGAGAAGTAACAGTAGAGGTAGGGGAAATAGTCAAATTCTGGATATATTTTAAAGACTGACATGGACTGTAAAAGAAAGAGAAGAATTAAGAATGACTCCAATGATATTATTTATACCCAAGTGCTATGGTTTGAGTATTTGCCCCTCCAAAACTAATGTTGAAACTTAATCCCCAATGTGGCAGTATTGAGAAATGGGGTCTTTAAGAGGTGATTAGATCATCAGGGCTTTGTCCTCATGGATGGGTTAATCTATTCATGGATTAATGGATTAATGGGTTAATGAATTAATGGGTTATCATGGGAGTGGGACTGGTGGCTTTATCAGAACAGAGACCTGAGTTAGCACACTCAGCCTCGCCATGTGATCCCCTGCGCCACCTCATGACTGTAAAGTCTCCACCAGCAGCAAGAAGGCTCTCACCAGATGTGCCTCCTGGACCTTGGACTTCTCAGCATCCATAACTGTAAGAAATAAATTCCTTTTCTTTATAAATTACCCAGCTTCCACTATTCTGTTATAAGCAACAGAAAATGGACTAAGACACCAAGTCAGGAATATGTTAATAAAATGGAATCATTTTTCAGGAACAGCTGTTACAGTCTCTCAAAATTAGTGTTTCTCAGAATGTCATTTGGGAAATGAAGTTAAGGATACTAAGTGAATCAAAAGCTGTGCCAAACTACTGAGGAGCCACATAAGGTTAGGTAGTACTCACTGGTAGTAAAACAAGTGTCTCAGGGTTACTGTTTTGGTTAGCAATGATGAGCTGCTGAGGAGGATGATTCTGGTCACCATTCATGAAATGCAAACAAAAAGTAAAGCCACTTCACATTTTAATACTCCTGCTGAAATAATAAAATGGTATTTGGACCTAGAAATTCCAGTAAGCTTAGTGATAGAATCTATTATGTAGGTGAAACAGTAAAAATAAATAAATATATAGATGCACACATCAAATTATTTCTCTTTCATTCTCAGACCTATAATCTGTATGTAAGGTCAGGAAAAACCTCAGGTGTGGGTGGCTGAGATAATCCAACAGAAGATGAAGAGAATCAGAGATTCTACTGGAATGTTGGCAATGATGATGTTGGATTATGGGCTGTGTGGAAGGCAAAAAGACCAGACAGTGGAGGTATCCCTGGGGATTTCGAATCCACAGAAGGAGGGGACCAGAATAGGTGGTAGGTGGAAAGGCTGGGTTTTGGTCAATAGGGCCAATAAAAGGGCTATAGAAAGTTGCCCTTATGAACACTGGGATACATCATAAGTTACTCTTTGATATAGAAAATCTTTATTATAATTTAACCCAAACATCAAAGCCACCTTTGGACTTAAAATACTCTCCAAAATAGAGAACCCAGAAATAGCCACACACAATTATGGACAACTGATTTTTTGACAAAGGTGCAAAAGCGATTCCATGGAAGAAGGACAGTCTTTTCAATAAATAGTGCTGGAGCAATTGGATATACGCAAGCAAAAACCTGAACCTTGACCCAAACCTCATACCTTATTAACTAAAAACTTAACTCACAAAAGTTAACTCAAAATGGATCATAGACTTAAATGTAAAAGGTAAAACTAGAAAACCTTTAAAAGAAAGGAAGAAATGTTTAGGACCTAGGGTTGGTGAACAGTTCTTAGATATCACATCAAAAGCACAATCCATAAATTTAAAAAAATGCATAAACTGGACTTCATCAAAAGTAAAAACATTTTTTCTGTGACAGGTCCTGTTAAGAGAATGAAAAGATAAGCTATACATGGGAGAAAATATTTGTGAGCCACACATTTGACAAAAGATTTATATCTGGAATATATAAAGAACTCCCAAAGTGAAACAGAAAAAAAAACCAAATAATGCCAATTAGAAAATAGGCAAAGGACATGAGACATTTGACAGACTAGAATATACAGATGGTAAATAAGCACATGAAAAAATATTCAACATAATTAGCCATTATGGGAATACAAATTAAGACCATGATGAGATATCACTATACACATTATTTACTTTAGCTCAGCTAAAATCAACACCAATAATACCAAATGCTAGTGAGGATATTAAGAAACTGGATCTCTCATACATTACTGGTGGGAATGTAAAATGGTACAGTTACTCTGGAAAATAGTTCATCAGTTTTTTAAAAAACTAAATATACATGTATCACATGACAGCAATTGTACTTTTGGGCATTTATCTCAGAGAAATGAAAATTTATGTCCACATAGAAACCTGTATATGATTGTTCATACCAGTTTTATTTGTAATAGCCAAAAATGGGAAACAAAATGTTCTGCAACAGGTGGAGTTAAACAAATTGTGAGACATCCATACCATGGAATACTACTCAGCAATGAAAAGGAGCGAACTATTGATACATGCAACAACTGGGATGGATATTGAGGGCATTAAGCTAAGTGAAAAGGAGTCAATCTCAGAAGGTCACATACTGCACAAGTCCATTTATAAAACATTCTCAAAATGTCAAAATTATAAAAAGGAAACAAAGTAGAGATCTCCAAGGGTTAGGAGGGCAGGTGTTACTATAGAGTGGTAGTACCAGGGAGATCTTTGTGGTGATGGAATAGTCCTATATCTTCATTATGGTGGTTACACAAAATGACATATGTGATAGAATGATGTAAGACTACACAAATACTTTGTATCAATGTCAGTTTCTTGGCTTTGATATTTCACCAGAGTTATATAATATGTAATCAGTGGGGGGAACTCTGTGACAGGTACACAAGACCTCTCTGTACTATCTTTGCAAACTTATATATCTTATATAAGTTCATTCCCCATTCTCCTGTTAGTCCTATTCATTTAATTAAGATTATGTTTTCATGTGTTTAATTTTAAAAGCAGGAACGTTCTAACTCTTTAGAATAAACTTCTTAAAAAATACAAAACCCACAAACTAACCTGCTTTTTTATTTTATATAATCCACAGTTAATCATTATTCTTTAAGGTCAGTAGCCCATAATACAAATATGTTTCCAACACTTATCTTGGAAGATAATTTTTGTTTTATGTGCGGGGAGCATTAATAATATTCTTTGTGTCTCTGGATTGATTATAAGCACACATTCAGGATTTATTAGGAAAACGGTGATATAAAATATTATGCTCCATTGATTTTTCATATAGATCCACACGTCAAAAAAAATAATCCTTTGCCAAGCCATGTCTCCACATTTTTCGTTTGGAAAATATGATCATTACAACTAAAGAACATCAAACTGAGTACAGCCCTGTCCTGAGGGCTTGCAAACTGAATCTGGCAATACTTTGGAAAAGTACTCCTTTAGGTTCTCAAGGACCCAAAGAACCCTCTGGCTCTTCCAGTGGGCTCATCCCCAAGTATTTTGAGTTCTTTGTAAAATTATGAATTGCAGGTGTTTAAATTTGCAAGTATTTTCTTTTGGTCTTTTCATTATCATTGTAAATAACCAGGTCCTAACAGACAACAAGGACTATAATTTATGGGGGTAATATTTACACCTAATACACTCCTGCATTGTTTTTCCATCCATTTTCCTTCTTACTTCTTCCAACCAAATCTTTCACCTCTTTCCTAAACCCCGATATTTAAAAGAAAACAAATCCCCGCAGGACTCTGTTACTCCTGCTACTTTGCGGTTGCACTGGCTCGAGAACGAAGGAAGTTAGTCCCTTGCGGTGATCCGTCCTCCCATCCTGGTGTTTGCCTGCAGCAAGATGGCGGCGGTCTCAATGTCAGGGGCGCTGAAGCAGGCGCTGTGGTGGAGAAGGGCAGTAGCTGTAGCTGGTATTTCCGTTTCCAGGGTCCCGACCAGGTAACAAAATTGTCAGGCTGCTCCTTCAAGCTTCTCAGGTCCTTCCACTTTTGCGGAGTCTCTGCTGGCTGAGTCCCTGATGAGGCTTCGGGGAAAGCGTCCTCTGCTGACCCTTTCCTCAGGAGAGGGCGGGCAGTCCTGGGACTAGCTGCGATGAAGGGGCACTGGCCAGGCGAGTGGAGGTGTGAATGCGCGGAGCGGGAGGAGGACCTCTGGTTTCTTGGAAACTTTTGGCCCGTGGCAGAGGGAGAGGGTATGTGGGGAGGGGTTGCCTTTGGGGCTGCGAGCTGAACCCTACCCCCCAGAGAAGGGGAGGAGTCTTACTGATTTCTCTCCCCAATTTCCGCATCCTTCCGTTTGTCACCTGTTTGCCCACCACTCCAGTCCTTAGTGGAGAGTTAAGTCCCTGTCTTTTTCCCGTGGCTTTAAGTGGTTTTGTTTGGGTATCTGAACAAAAAGATTGTTTTATTCATCAGTCTGCTTGGGAGGAAAACTTGTTTGGAATTCAATGTTAGTAAAAATATCACTGCTAGTAATATTGGAAGATAATTTTTAAAAGACTGAGGGTAATGCCGGGAGGCTTTCCATCAACAGTGTTATTAAAGCCTTACAATAATTCAGGGATTGTTGTTATTGTTTTGCCATGAAGCATTTATGTGATGAGTTTTTTCGACTGTATTACTTAATCCTTCGTGTCCATGTTTTTCTCAATTTTCCTGAATTTATTATCGATAGTACTAATACTATACATTCACATACATATTGGAAGAAAGATGGAAAGATTGGATGGAGAGGTGTGAAGGGGGTAGGAGGAATGTGGGTGGTTAAAAATTGATGAGAGTCTAATGGAATGCTAATTAATTTGGTATTAGATAAATAGGAAATGCAGAGTTGGAATGAGTTAATTAGAAAGAATTTTTAAAGGTGAGTTTTATTAAGGTCTTAAATATGGATATTGGGTGGGAAAGTGGAGGGTGTGCTGAGTAGTGTCAGTGGTTTATGAAAAGGCTTAAAGGCGATAGTAGAACAATACATACATGGTATAGAGTCACTGAAAAATAAGGGTGCTAAGATTGGGGAAAAGTAAATGATAAGTTTGTAATTACATGTTCTGCATATGGGGATGGAAAGTATTTATCTAAGGTAAAATACTCCACTGGTTAATTTAGGGCTAGTACAGCAGTGACCCAGATTAGTCCTTTTCCCCCTAGACATTATAGAGTTTAATTTTGCATTCCCAAATAATAAGGTACTCACTGAAGTCCCAGAACTGAAAACAAGTTTGAAGGGACCACTGGTGCATGGCTAATCAAAACGTGGCTGAATATCTAAGTTTAAGTCACAGCCATTTTGTCAGCAATTATAGTAGTTGAAGTTAAGATGATACTAGATTTAAGAAACCAATGATAGTTATTACTACATTTCCAAACTTAAGAGTTTCTGCTTGCAAATGTGTTGTGAGAGATTTGAAAATAAAATTTTAAATCATATGAGAAGTTCTTTTTTAACATCTCAAAGAAAAAAAACCAAGGAAAACAATTCTTAAATACAAATTAACACATTTGTTTGCTTTCTATACTTTTTTTTTTTTTAACCTGAAGAGCTTATAATGTTCATTTCAATTTGAGGGAAATTTATGGGCCCTCTCCCTTAAATATTATTTGCTTTTCATCCATAAGCACTCTTTTCCATTATGATTTGAGAGTAACAGGATCTGAAAAGGTTGAATGGAAAGACAACCAATTAATGAGGAAATCTACATCTAAAATTTATTTTATTGTAATACTTAGACATTTGTAATTGATATAACATTTCAGATCACTTGAGTAAAATATGGGAAGTGGAAACAGGAAGGCATGTGGTAAGGATGGGAGTAGGGAACAGAAGAAAAGAACTATCAATGGAAGGATGCAGTGAGCTGCTACAGTAACTTATATGAATTCAATTATAGTATATCAGTAAAAAAGCAAAACAAATAAAAACCCAACAACGTATACGCACAAGAGAGAAAAAAATATTGCGGGCGATTCAGCTGATCTAGTTAATCACTGAGCTTGTGCTCTAAAGTGATTCTCAGTTTTCGTGTGCTTCTCATTTCCCTGGACTGAACATGAGGGAGGAGAAAACAGGATAAATTGTTTACATTTATCCTTACTTTCCCTGTCTTTCCTAAGGGATTTTCCTAGGTAAATTTAACTATTTAGTATATTAACCTATCAGCCAGATAAAATGGCACTGTATTTCAAAATAGCAGTACTTAGGACTCAGGATATTTGAAGCAGTTGTGTTATTTATTTATTTAAATGTATTCGTGTATACTTATCTCACCTAGCTCTGTATCATCATTTCTTAATTTTCACTAGGTCTTGTGTTTACCTCAAACATAGGTCTTTAGGGTGGTAAATCCTAAGGGTATTTATTTATGACTATTGTGGGGACTGAGTGTATGGGACCTCTTTGTGAGGCCTATTTTGTGCTTCAATCTCTGGCTTTATTCACTTTCTCTGGTTCCTTTTTCAGCATTAGATAAGCCAGTATGAAATTGAGTTTGTAGAGATCTTTAATGAGTAAGCAGTTCTTAAGGTTGACAGTTCTATGTATATTACACCTTGCTGGGAAAGAGACTCAGTTCAAATTTGAGAAACATTTTGGACTTTTAAGACCAATAGGTTGGCTTCTATTTCAAATAAACTGGATAAACAAATTCCTGTCTGAGGGGCAGCTGCTTTTGCTGTCTTTGCAACACATGAAAGCCAAGTTTTGAGAGCTTGAAATGTTTCTGAAGTGTCTTCTAATAAGTGTCTTTGTTTTGCTTATTTTCTTAATTTTCCAAATACCCATACTTAGTCGGTCAGTTCTTATCAGTAGCAGACACTTTGTTGAATTCTTTTAGGAAAATTAAATATTTTAATTCATATAAATATGAGAATCATGTCTGGCACATTGTAAACCTCCAGATAAATGCTAATTTTGTTACTAGTTTGAATAGCCTGAATACTTTTCTTAATCCTGGTGATAGACATTATGATAGATTGTATTATTGTTTAACATATTCACTACCATTGCCTGTTACAGGATTATGTATCCCTAACCATTGGCCAAGTGACTTGCTTTAGCCAGTGATGTGTTAGTGGAAATGATATACCATGGCAAACAAACAGAAGCTTTAAGAGCTGTTCCATATTTTGCCATGTTCCTTTTCTCTGTGGTATGAGATGAACACATCCCAGGTGAGGTCTTCTCTTTTAGCCCAAACCCTGGAATGAAGACAACATGGTTCAAAGCAGAAACTGATTCTTGTAGGCTATATAAAATACAAATTGAGTGAGAAATAAACCTTTGTTGTAAGCCATAAAAATGTTCAGGTTGTTGGTTACCTCAGCGTAACAATCTACATTTTATTTTATACACACACACATTTGCAAATGAGCAGGTTTTAGCACATGCACTGATATATCAGTATTGAGGTCACAAGCTTTTTGAGGGCAAGAACAAATTTTATTTTTGTATACTTCATGACACCTAATGTAATGGCTTGCACATAGCAGGTAAATGCTTATTAGATGAGTAAATGTATATTTAGAAATGAATGATTGTGAGGAAAAGCGAGAAGCCATAGGCAATACTTCTATTAATAGCCTCATCAGTGAAAGCCAAATAGGCACTAACCTACATAAATGTGAATATAAAATATCTGCAACCTGTATTCTTTCTAATTATTTGCAATGGTCTGAGTTTAGTATATTCACCAAGAACTTTGTTAACTTCTGGACTGAAGTTGTTTAAGGAATAGATTTTGTACTCATACACTTTAACAAGTGTCCTGACACCTCTTTTGTATTCAAATTAAAAAAAGCAAGAGGCAGAGATGAATTTATTTGGGAAAGGGTACTCACTGGAATATGAGAGCTTTTTTGTAATGATAGTAACTAACTTTACCTGAAGTTTTTAAAAGTTAATAGTACATGGGGCTTAATGGAGCAAGATAGAACAACTTGGTTCCTGTGTAATACCTGTTAAAAGAGGTCTGTTTGGGGGTAAGGTGAATATAGAAAAAGCTTCTAAAATATATCCCTTGGTAGAAGTTGAGAATTGTTTTTATGGTATTTATTCTGAGCACAAATTAATAACAGCCGCTAACATTTATCTTTAGCTAACTGTGCATCAGCTGTTGTGTCAAGCATTTTACCTACATTCTCTCCGGTGTTCCCCACAGTAATCCAATGAACTCAGGCATTCTTACCCTCATTTTTTAGGTGAGGAAACAGGTACAGAAGTGAAATTGCTTAAGTATACATTGCTGGGAAATACAGTCATCCCTCGGTATCCCTGGGGGATTGGTTCCAGGACTCCCTTGGATACCAAAATCCACAGATGCTCAAGTCCCTGATATAAAATGGTGTAGTATTTGTGTATAACCTATGCATATCCTCCTGTATACTTTAAATCATTTCTGGATTACTTATACCTAATACAATGTAAATAGCTTTGTAAATAGTTGTTATTACTGTATTGTTTAGGGACTAATGACAAGAAAAAAGTCTGCATGTTCAGTACAAATGCAGCCCCTCCTGCCCCCCGAATATTTTTGGTCGGCAGTTGGTTAAATCCATGATGTGGAACCCATGGAGGGTTTACTGTAGTCTGATTTAGCAGTCTAAATGAATACATTGACTTTCGCAGTGAGGAATATTATGTCTGATAATAATAAATGAAAACCTCAGTGTCTTCTCTGTAAAGTATGGTCTTTATTTAAGAAACTATCTGATGCTCTTATCTTTACTTTTACTCCAGTGTTCCTTTTGTACAGTGAGAGTCTCCAAATGAAGAATTAGTTTTCTGTTTAATCTTTTTTAGCTAAAATTTTTTCCCCTAAATCTTGTAATTATTTTTGGTGAAAGACTTTGTGTTGGTGACTTGATTATTACACTTTTTACCCCCTTAAACAAAAGATATAAAATGTATGTATTAAATGAGGTATACTGGACATATTTTTTCTTTTTTCTTACTCCAGTGATCATTAGGAAAAATAGTTATTATATTCTACTGCCTTTAAAAACTATCAAGTGTCTGCTGTGCTTTCTGAGTTCTTGTGTCTGCTTTTTAATAGTGTTTTGTATCCTTCTTTGACTGATCTGCTTCCCTTTAGCGGTTTCACTACCCCTTTTTCATTTATCATGGGCTTGAATATCAAACAACTAAAGCTATTAGAATTTTGTGTAAAATCAAGTAGGCTTAATGAAGCACTGATGATGGCAGAAGTTTACTTTGTTGTGATTAAAGCCTTGAGCTTTTTTAAGGTTAACAAATAATTACATTTAATACGTGAGCTCTTACAACTTTTCTTTCTTAGTTTATGGAGTCCAGAGATCCTGATGGAACCTTATTGTTCCTGAATTACACAGCGGCTACATTCTTCAGAACAACTTTCATCTAAATATTTGAATATTTTAATAAACTATTCTAAGTCTTTTCTATTTTAAGTAATGACATGAGAGCAATTCAGAATTCCTGTTTCATGTTCTGTTCTCTTGTCTGCTATTGAGTATTTTAATAGGTAAATACAATCTTAGGTTTTTTAGAACTAGTTAGTTGCTCATATGTTACCTTTTCTTCTTGTCTAGACTCACTAGACTTAACTTTTCCTTTATGGGATCATTCTCCAGTTCCGTGGTTTTTAAACCCATACTGTGCGTGAAAATCACCTGTTGTGTGCTTAAAAAATTAAGATGCCTTGGCCCCAATCTATATTGGTTCATTAAGTTTAGGTTGACACTTAGCTGTATGGTGATTCTAATGGGCAGCTAGGGCTGAAAACCACTGATTTCTTTTTTGATAGTTTCCACGCTCTATCTCGAAAGACTTCAGAAATACATTTTTCCTTGGGAGAGGGGTGGGAGAGATTTCCGGAAACAAACAAAAGTGCTTCCATTTTTGCATATTTTCCTAATCTAAATTAAGTTTTATGCTTTTCACCCATGCACTACATAGAGGCATTTTCTTGGAGAAACTTTACTTAGAGGCAAAGAAGGCATTTTGATAATTTTGGAGAAAGCAGGCCATGTTACTCCCTCTCTGGAGACTCTTGTTCTTCCTTTTGGAAGGGCTCAGGTTTAATATAGCACAGCTGTTGAACTCTGCCCTTCAGAGTTTTAAGAAGAAAGTGTTTTATCCTTTAAAATGGAAATGACTTTTTTTTAGGGAGGTGGTCTTTGGCTGGATATAGTTCTCTAAGAAAGTTTCATGCTTCTCTAGAGTTCTTTTGTTTCAGTGATTTCTTAGAATTGTTTCAAATGTTGAGAGCACTGTCTCTGAGAGTAAAGAACTGACTACTTTTGCAATGTTTTGTTCTCTCTTTAAGCAAAGCTAGATGAAGAGTTTATTTCTTTGTGTTTTCTAGGACTCAAAAATATGTTCTTTCCTTTATTCAGCCACTTCATACATAAGTAAATGGTCCTTGAATAGGGTTTACTAGACAAAAGATCCTGTTCTAGATGACTGTTCAGCAAGCCATATGCTTCTCCTAAAAATGTTAGTCTGTCTTGATGAGCTTTAAAGTGAATACAGATGTTTTGGCTCTTTAGTGGACTACCACTCTTTGTATGGAAAGAGTACTACTTTTTCAAGAGATTTCTTAAATATACTTATAGAAATTCACATGAAATTTATAACTTTTGTCTTTTAAGTCTGAAATTAGACTTAATTAGACATTAGTAATTTGAATTTAATTTTAATCTTAGCACAAATGAGATTTGGGGAAATAAAATGTATCTCATAATGTGACTTCTGTTAAGATTTTGTATTTAGCCTTTTTAAAAATATGAAACTGAAAGTGCATTTTAATATTTACTTTTGTGCAATGAAAAGTGATATTTTGTCAGGAAGAGATGTCTTTTCAGATGTTCAGTGCCTTCTACTTTTGTAGATTAACTCTAGAAATTATAGTTCATAGATTCATATAATGTTTGAGTTAGAAGAAAACTCTAGGATCCATTAAGTTTGATCCCTTATTTAATGCAAGAATCTCTTGAACTTTCTGCTTCTTGATTATCTAGCTGTTGAGGAAGTATGGTGAATTTCTGGTAGCCCTAGAAAACACTCTATACTTTTAGACTCATTGATAAGTGATGTTTTTCTTTGAAACAATATAGAACAAGTCTAACCCCCTATGCACTTATCACCCCTTCCAGATAATTGAAGACATTTGTCATCACTCATTCTCACTGCAAGTCTCTGCTCCAAGCTTAGCATCTTCAGTTTGTTTACTTTTTATTGATAACCAGATTTCCTGATGCTTACCACCTCTTGGTATTCCATACAGTGTTTTCCATTTTGCTAGTGTCTTTCTTTGATCTGTATACTGTACTTTTAATTAAATGGGATTATCAGAGGTAGTAGTTTAGTGAGCTGAGATTGAACTAAGGAAAAAAGTTGACTCTAAGTTGGATTTTTAAAAATTTTATTTTTAAAATTATAAAGAAAATTTCACTTTTTTCCTTTTGACATATATTAGGTCATTAAATATGAAATGTCCAATTTCAGATCAAAAGTTTAGTTTATTATATCTCAAACAGGAAGCAGTACAATTAAGCAATGTATGTGGCTTAACTATTGACACAGATTTGCCATCTTAATGGTAGCTTGCTTATGCCAGCAGCGAAGAAGCCTGGAGAGTGAGTGGCCATGAAATCGCAAAAGGCTTTTTCCACAGTTGGTTGAGAATTGAATATTTTTCCTTGCAAGACATAGTCTAAAGCTTGGAAGAAGGGGTAGTCAGTTGGTGCAAGGTCTGGTGAATACAGTGGATGGCAGAGAGTTTCCAAGTCCAGCTTCTGTAGTTTGAGCAGTGTTGTTTTTTGCAACATGTGGTCTTGCAAGAGGATTGGCCTGTCTCTGTTGACCAATCTCAGCTGCTTAATCGCAAGCATCCTCATCATGGTTGCAGTAGACATCCACTGTAATGGATTGACCAGGTTTCATGAAGCTGTAGTGGGTAATACCAGTGCTGGACCACCAAATAGACACCATTAGCTTTTTTTGATGAATATTGGGTTTTGGACTGTGTTTTGGCATGTCATCTTTATCCAGCCATTGTGCCGAATGCTTGCAATTGTCAAAAAGAATCCATTTTTCATCACATGTGAAAATACGGTGTAGAAATGGTTCTCCTTTATGTTGTGATAGTAAAGAAAGGCAAGCTTCGAGATGATTTCTTTTCTGACGCTTGTTTAATTCATGTGGTACCCATCTATCCAGCTTCTTTATCTTGCTGATTTGTTTCAAATGGTCCAATATTGTTGGAATAGTAATGTCAAACCTTGCTGCTAACTGACGCGTTGCTTGAGATGGATTTGTTTCCACTACAGCTTTCAGCTCATCATTATCCACCTTGGTCTCAGGTCACCCACATGGCTCATTTTCAAGATTAAAATCACCGTTATGGAACTTCTCAAACTATCAACGTACTGTGTGTTCATTAGCCACATCCTTCCCAAACACTTCATTGATATTTTGAGCTGTCTGTGCTGCATTGGTTCCATGATGGAACACATATTAAAAAATAACACGAATTTTTTACTTATTCATGGTTTCACAAAAATTGCTCTAAAAAAAATTGAAAGATAATCACAATCCAAAATGTGAGTTTGAAAGAATGAGGATGTCCCTTCACAGTAAAAAAAACTAAGAAGTGTCAAAGTGAAATGTCAGAGATATCAACTGTCAAACTTAGTTACTTAAGGAAATCAGACATTCCATACTTAGTAACCTAGTAGTTCTTAGAGCTTTAATATACTCATAGATTTGTATAACCACCACCATAATCAGGGTACAGAATACAATGTAATGCTTTGTAAATAGTTGTTATATTGTGTTGTATCAGGGCACAGAATACTAAAAAATTTTGTCACCCCAAAGACTCCATCATATTGTCCCTCCCTGACCCCTATAATCCCTGACCACAGTTATCTTTTCTTCATCCCTATAGTTTTGTAATTTTGAGACTGTAATATAAATGGAATCATATAGTACACAACCTTTTGAGGCTGGCTTCTTTTATTCAGCATAATGCCTTTGAGATTCTTGTAAGTAGTTGTAGCAATAGTTCATTCCTTTTTACTGTTATGCAGTATTCCATTGTGTGGATGTACCACAGTCTCTTTATCCATTCACCCATTGAAGGACATCTAGATTATTTCTAGTTTTTGGCAATTATAAATAGAGCTGCTGTAAACATTTGTGTACAGGATTTTATATGAATGTGATTTTGTTTTTCTAGAGTAGATACCTGGGAAGGAAATTCCTGGGTCATAGGTAAGTATATGTTTAACTTTATAAGAAACTGTCAAGCCATTTTCTAGAGTGATGGTACCATTTTGCTTTCCACCAGCAGTGTCTGAAAGTTTTAGTTGTTTTGCATTCTCATTAACATTGGTATTGTCAGTATTTTTTATTTTAGCCATTCTTACAGGCATGTGATGGTATTTCATTGTGGGTTTTTACTTTAGAACGGCTTTATTGAACTTTAATTCATATACCATAAAATTTACTCATATAAAGTGCATGGTTTGGAGGATGTCCATGATTGTAGCTCTGACATGGGCAGTGCATGGGCAATATATATAACCAAAGTGTTGTACCCCCATAATATTCTGAAATAAAAGGAGAAAAATAAATAAATAAATATCTGTAAGATGAACTAACAAATTAGCAATTTAAGAATTTTGACCATATGGTCATTGACATATCCAAATGTACCAGGCATTATGGCAATTAACTGAAGCTCCAAACTAAGAACACAATAACAATACTCAGATATGGATGAAGGGAAGAATATGCTTATCTATATGGATATCTATGTTTTATAAGCAGAGTAGCAACTACCAAAATTTTATGATTTGCTGGATCCTGGAAAGTCACATGACTAAAGCAGCTTCCCTGCTGGTCTGCTAACAAAGTGGTTACTACCACTAATAAATTTCTTCCTTATGGGCAAAAAATAAATAAAAATAAAATAAAGTGTACAATTTGATGGTTTTTAGTATGTCCACAGAGTTGTGGACTAAACCATAACTAAGGTCAATTTGAAATGTTTTTATCACTCCAAAAAGAAACCCCTTACCCATTAGCAGTCACTCCCATTTCTTCCTCCCCCCCAGCCCTAAGTAATAGACTAATCTACTTTTTGTCGCTATAGATTTGCCTATTATGGACATTTCATGCAAATGAAATCATATAATATGTGGTCTTTTGTGACAGACTTCCTTCACTTAGCATAATGTTTTCAGGGTTCATCCAAGTTGTGGTATGTATCAGTATTTATTCCTTTTTACTCAAGAAAGGCATTCTATTGTGTGGCCAAACCACATTTTATTTTTTATGGATATTTGGGTTGTTTCCACCTTTTGGCTATTATTAATAATGTTTTATGAACATTTGTATACAAGTTTTTGTGTGGACATGTGTTTTCATTCTTTTGGGTAAATACATAGGAGTAGGAGTGGAGGATAATGTAATAACTCTATATTTCGCCTTTTGAGTAACTGCCAGACTGTTTTCTAAAGTGGCGGCATCATTCTCCCTAGCAGTCAATGAGAGTTCCAGTGTCTTCACATCCTTTCCAACATTGTTATTATTAATATATGTCTGTCTTTTAAATAGCCATCCTAGTGAGTGAGTATAAAGGGGTGTCTCATTATGGTTTTGATTTGCATTTCCATGATGGCTAACTCACATGGTTTGGGTTTTTTTTTTTTTTTGGAGACAGGATCTCACACTGTTGCCCAGGCTAGAGTGCAGTGGCGTCATCATAGCTTACTGCAACCTCATACTCCTAGGCTCAAGCCATCCTCCTGCTTCAGCCTCCTGAGTAGCTGGGACTACAAGTGCATGCCGCTACGCCTGACTAATTTTCCTATTTTTTGTAGAGATGGGGTCTTGTGATGATGGTCAGGCTGATCTTGAACTCCTCATCTCAATTAATCCTTCCACCTAAACCTCCCAAAGTACTAGGATTACCGGTGTGAACCACCAGGCCTCGTCTCTTATTATGGTTTTAGTATGCATTTTCCTAATGTTTAATGATGTTGAACTTTGGTAAAGTATCTATTAATGTCTTTTGCCCATTTTAATTGTTATTTTCTTATTGTTCAGGTTTTATAGTTCTTAAAATATTCTGGATACAAATTCTTTGTCGTGTAGGGGAAAAAAAAATATCTTTTTCTCTGCCTATCCTAGATTCATGGCTGAGGCCCTGTAACAAAAGACATATTAACAAGTGATCTGCTTCAGGGAAGAAGGAGTGGGGGAAGAAGGTCAAAGGGAGCTTCCTGCTTCTGCCATTTTTCAGTACTCCAGGGTAACATATTTTGTGGTGTTGTGTCTTGAACTCCACCAGTCAGATATTTGGTTTGCAAATATTTTCTTCTAGTGTGCAGCTTTTCTTTTTCATTCTCTTAACGGTGTACTTCACAAAGTATTATAAAAGTTCTTAATTTGATAAAGTTAGCTT
The DNA here is from genome assembly GCA_023783475.1 of Daubentonia madagascariensis. Lineage (NCBI taxonomy): Eukaryota > Metazoa > Chordata > Mammalia > Primates > Daubentoniidae > Daubentonia > Daubentonia madagascariensis. The sequence goes on along the minus strand of JAKFHU010001798.1, from coordinate 95,569,413 downwards.
ACCAGTTTTTTTCTTTTATGTGTGCTTTGTTGTTATATCTAAGAGCTCTTTGCCTAACCCCAGGCCGTGAAGATTTTTTTCTGTATTTTCTTAGAGTTTTGAACTTTTATGTTTTATATTTAAATCTGTGATTCATTTTGAATGAACTTTTTTATATAGTGTAAAGTTTAAGTCAAGGTTATTTTTTTGCATATGTATGTGCACTGTTCCAACACTATTTATTGTAAAGATTATCTATTTTTCATTTAATTGCTTTTGTACCTTTGTCAACAGCCTTATTTGTTTGGGTCTATTTTTGTATTCTCTATTTGTTGCATTGATCTAAATTTCTTTGCCAGTACTACACAGTCTTTATAACTGTAGCTTTATAGCAAATATGTATTGTAATTGAGTAGTTGTGATTCTTCCAACTTCATTCTTCTTTTTCAAAATTGTTTTAGCTATTCTAGTTCTTTTCCATCTAAACGTTAGAATATACTTCATTACATCTATGAAAAATCCTGCCGGGATTTTGATTGATATTGCATTAAATCTATAGATTAATTTGGGAAGAGTTGACATTTTTACTGCATTGAGTCTTCCATAAACATTTTATGTCTCTTCATTTAGTTATTTATGTCTTTCATCAGTGTTTTGTAGTTTTGACTATAGCTCCTGCATATGTTTTGTTAGCTTTATGCCTAAGTATCTCAATTTTTGGGAGCTATGGTGAATAGCATTTTTAAAAAATTTGTATTTTCTATTTTTATAGAGATGTGATTGATTTTTGTGGTTAACTTTGTGTCCTGCAACCTTGTCAAATGCACTTTTTAGTTCTGTAAGTTTTTATAAGTTTTTTGTAGATTCTTTGGGATTTTCTAAGTAGATAGTCATGCAGTCTGTGGATGAGAACAATTTATTTCTTCCTTTCCAATCACTAGACCTTTTATTTCTTTTTGATTTCCAGGAGGATGTTAAATAAGAGTGGTGACAGGTGACAGTAGACATTCTTGTCATTTATCAATCTTAAGGGAAAGCATTCAGTTTTTCCATTTTTCCATTATGCGATTAAGTATAATATTAGCTAAAGGGTTTTTTTGTGTGTGTGTGTGGTAGAAATACCTTTTTTTGGATTGAGGGAGCCCCTTCTAGTTTGCTAATAGTTTTTATCATGAATGGATGTAATATTTTGTCTAATGCCTTTTATGTATCAGTTGGCGTATTCTTGTGATTTTTCTTCTTTACTGTTAATATGGTAGATTATAATTGATTTTCGGGTATTGAACCAGCCTTGCATTCTCAGAATAAACCCCACTAAGTGGTGTTGTTTAATTCTTTCTGTATATTGCATTATTTGATTTGCTGATATCTTGTTGAGCATTTTTACATCTATGTTTATGAAGGATATTGGTCTGTAGTTTTCTTTTTTTGTACTGTCTTTGTTTAGATTCGCTGTCAGAGTAATGCTGTAGTCATAAAATGAGCTAGGAAGTTTTCCTTCATATTCTGTTTTCTTTTGCTTGTTTTAGTTTCATCCCACAAGTTTTGATATGTTATACTTTATTTTCATTTGGTTCAAAATATTTTATTTCCCTTGAGACTTCCTTTTTGATCCATGGATTATGTAGAAGTAGTTTGTTTAATTTCCACATATTTAGAGATTTTTCTCTTATCTTTTGGTTAGTGATATCTAGTTTAATTCCATTATGTTCTAAGAACCTAGTTCCCCAGGGTTTCCCTTTTCAGCATTCGTCCAGAAACTTGTAGCTTTCATTACCTTGCTCTGTAGTAAATATCCACAGTTGCACCTGAATCAGGGTGTAAGGCACTGGAGGACAGAGAAAGAAAAAAAAAAGGAAAAAAAAGAGATGTTGTCCCCACCTTCTTAGAACCATAGCTCCAATGAATGGAGAGGAAGAACCCTTCTTCAAATTTTTGGCTTTTGCAGGGTTCCATAGTTGCCACTGTGTGTGGTCACAGGATTGCATATGGCTGGTTCATGGTGTGTGAGAGAATAGAGAAAAGAGAAAAAAATGGGCAATTTACATATTTCTTCGAGCATTAGTTTTCTTTCTTGCTCCTTGGGGTAGAGTGCTTCTCCTGGAGAAGTGCTCACTTTGGGTTTCCAGCTGCGTTAAGTTCAAGCTGGGGACATTTGAGGGAAAAAGTATGGTAAACTCACTGCTGGTTCACTGGTGCTTGGAATTCCCTGATCTGCCTGCTATTTCTTTCTCACAGCCTTCAAATAGCTGCTTCCTGCATACTCTTTAGATTTTATGATTGCCTTCAGTGGGAAAGACCGGGTGAAGTGTGCTTACTGCATCTTACCCGGGACCAGCCATCCTAGGATGGATTATTTGAAAAGCTAAATTCTAGTATTTCTTGCATTTTACCACATCTGAATGGATGTAAAGGATCTAAAGTGACTCAGAAAATTCTTCATATGATCAGATTCTTAACCAGTTGATTCTCAACTGTGGTGGGAGAAAGAGAGGAATTCACATACCAGAATCTTAGAAATGGGATGGAGAAAGGGTTTCAAAATACAGGTGCTCTTTCAAAATCATGGCATTTAATAAAAGATGGAAGTTTGTTTCCCATGTAAGTGGTGAGGCAGAAAAATACATTGAGTCACTGACCATCAAACAGTACATCTTAACTTTGAGAGGATGTGGAGGTCAGAGATCTATTTTGAGTATCTAATGGAAGTTTTGGTGACATCTCTCTAGAAATAGATGCACTGATATTTATAAAATCAGATTTACATTTCTAGAGGATTCATAGATCCCAGGCTTTGTAACCCTTCCTTAGGTAGTATTAGGTCTATATGATGTTTTGTTTATACTGGTTCTTGTGTTAGACCTTTTTCACTTGAAAATCACACAAACCTAGAAATTCAGATGACTAGGTTAGGCAGGAAGAGAGAATTGGTTTGTATTACCAAGCAATAGAAAAGGCAAGGGTGCAGTTAGCTAGTTTCAGGGACCAGAGCTAGAAAGCCACGAGGCTTTGTTTTTCCAGTTTGTCTATGTCTTTTTCTGAGTGACAGCTACTATTTCAGATTGTTTTTTCTTATGTGGCAGCTATCATAACTGATGGAAGTTTTTTCAGGTTTATATCTCATAGCTTTATCACCAAGGGACCAAAAATCTCTTTCTCTGATACTGAGTTTAAAAATCCTGGGGAAATACTTGATTTGAGTCAGATTAAACAGACTAAGGGTTGACTGTAATATACTCAATGTTTGTAATTCTACTTATACCACTGTATTATATGCATATAGATTATGGGAACGTTGGAAGTCAGATATAATGAAAGCTTCCTTCTCCATCCCTGTTCAAAAATTAAGAACAGGAATATTTTATATAGTGAAATGTTTGTGTTTCTTTTCTAGTTTCAAAGGCTGCATTCCTATAGACTTTACCAGGATGTATGTTCTTGGAACATCTACTCTGAGGGTTAACAGTGTTCAAGCAAAGGCTAGATATTCATTTCTCAGGGTCTTCTTTGTCTTAGTTCTGCTTCTCCTAAAGTAGAGTCTGAGACAAGGACGTGGGTGTAGATGGTTTATTTGAGGGTTGATCTAGGAAGTAGTGAGAAGCCTGGGAGTAAGACAGAAAACAAAGAAAAAAGTATGATATTGTGATTGTTGCTGTGAGCAGTAGAGGAACCTCCTGAGAATGATTCTCAGTATTGCCCATTTGAAAGATGGAAGGCTTTGAACATTTATCCATAGGCTCTCATTCCCCTTTGGTTAAATGTGTCAACTCTTCTGTACTTGTGCTTCTGAAGACCGTGAGACATGAGTTCACTTGAGGTGGGATGCTGGAGGATGATGGGAGAATGAGCTGTGGCTGAAATGACAAATGGGCCAAAGGAGTGTTACTTGAGCATCAAAGATACCTGTTAGAGGCTTCCTTATAGCTCAAGAGTGTCTGTAATCTTTTTTTTTTTTTTTTTTTTTGGTGCTAATAATAAGGGGTCTAATAGCTTTTTTTTTTTTTAAACAGGATCTTGCTCTGTCGCCCAGGCTGGAGTGCAGTGACATCATCATAGCTCACTGCAGCCTCCAACTCCTGAACTAAAGTGATCCTACCAAGCAGCTGGGACTATAGATGCACACCACCATGCTTGGCTAATTTTTTAAAAAATTTTTTGTAGGGATGGGGTCTTGCTATTGCTCAGGCTGGTCTCAAACGCCTTACCTCAAGTGATCCTCCTGCCTTGGCCTCCCAGAGCGCTAGGATAGTAGGTGTGAGCCACTGTGCCTAGCCTAATAGCTATTGTTTATTGAGTACTTAGGCACTGAGGTAATTGCTTTAGGTGTGTTATTTAATCTCATTAAAGTAAACAATCTCATTTTAGATGGTCTATTGGAAATTATATTATAGTTTTATATATTCCCAGGATTGTAAAATAACTCACCCTTATTGGAATTTGCTTTATTCACCTGTTCTGAAGGGCATGACAAAGGATCTGGAAATTGAGGTCTTACAACTCACTTAACTATAAATAATAATAGAAGTTCTTGTGGGAAGAGATGATTTCTTCTATATCATTTCATGTTTAAAGAACTCATGACAACAGAATAGTCCTATACTATGTGCCAGGGTAGTTGACCAGGGACTGTGTATAACACCTCAGCAAACAAAGATCAAGCTACAGAGTTTTCTTTGAATTCAGTAGCCGATTCCCTGGGGGGAGCATATATTTTTCTTTTCACCCATATTGCCTAAAAGATTCCAGGGTAGTTAAAGGACTTTTCTTCAACAACTGCTATTTAGGCTATTGCTCCTGCCCCACTCTCATCTCTGATTGATTACTATGGTGGTAGTCTTGTTTTCCATCTTATTAATGTCTCAGTGTACCATTTTAGTGCATAGTTAGTACTGGAATGGATACAGCATGCATCTGAGGTTATTTCAAAAATTTCAGATTCCTTTTTCCTTAGTTGTGACTTAAAACATTGTTATTATGTTGCTGATAAAGTCTGTGGTTTATGTCCATCTTAGTTATTGCTTGTAAGAGGCCGCTAATTAGGGTTCAGGTTTTTATTTTGGTCTCGAATTTAGTCTTTTTGCTTTGAATTCAAACTGTTAATGTGACCAATTCCCTTAATAATTTTTTGACTCTAGCTTTGGGAAACACTACTTTCCAGAGATTTTCTATTAGCTGATCATATTAGCCATGCTGTTAGGTCTATTTTTAGCCTTCTAATACTTGAGCTACTTTTTGGATTCATCATATCAGTCTAGCAGAGTAGTTAGGAGCACAAGTTTTGGAATCCACTGTACCTATGTTTGAGTCCCTGACAGTTCCTAACTTTGTGCTTTCCTTGTTCCTGTTTTCCTGTTCTGTAAAATGGACATATTAATCCCTGTTTCATAAAGTATATCAAGTGCATAGTGCAGTGCCTTGCATATGCTAAGTGCCTAATAAATTATAACAACAACAATGTCCTCCTCCTCCCCCCATCATCAATACCATTTTTTTTTTTTTAAACGAGACAGGGTCTCATTCTGTTGCCCAGAGTGGAGTGCAGTGTCGTGATCACAACTAATATCATCATTATTATTCTTTCTTTTGTAGCTTCTTTCTTTTCCTTTTTGTTTTCTTTGTCCCTTCCCTACCTTTTTTTTTCTCTGTAAGTCTTGTCTGGATCCCAATCCTTGTCCTGGATTATCAGAACATTGTGAATTTATTTACAGTATTTATTCATGAATATATAAAATAATTTTCTGCACCTGGCTTTTTCCAGTTTGTGACCTCCCATGCACTCCTCAATCCAAAGTAATCTATCTTTGGCATCCACTGTTCCACTGAAATAGCTTTCATCAAGGTCAACAGTGACCCTGTTGCTAAATTGAATAGATTCTTCTCGGTCCTTATCTTACATGACCTTTGCAATCCAAAAAGATGACTTTCTCATTCTTGAAAGAGTCTTCCTTTGACTTCTGCTTTGGCTTTCCTCTTTCTCAGTTCCCTTTGAATATTCATCATCTTTGCCCGTTCATTGAACTGTCAGTGTTTCTTGGAATTTGATTTATAGCTCTTTACTTTTTAAAAAATGTTTTAAATTATATACTATTAAATATTTTATATGCACATGAATATCTATACCATATATATAATAAGCATAATAATAAAATGAATTCTTGTGAACCTACCATTCAGTTTAAGAGCTAGAGAATGACTAGTATATTCTTTGTGTATTCTCTGTGGTAGGCTGAATTAAGGTCCCCCCAAATATATTCTTGTCCTAATCCCCAGAACCTACTAATGTTACCTTATATGGCAAAAGGGACTTTGCAGAAGTGGTTAAATTGAGGATCTTGAGATTGGGAGATCATCCTGGTGGGCCTCATGTAATCACAGTGGTGCTTATAAGAAGGACTCAGGAGAAGTCAGAGGAAAGGCACTGTAGAGTTGGAAGCGGAGATTGGAATGATGTGACCAAATGCTAAGGCATTCCAGAAGTCTCTGAAAGCTAGAAGTAACAAAGAACAGGTTCTCCCCTGGAGCCTCCAGAAGGAACCAGCCCTGCTGACACATTGATGTTAGCCTTGTAAGACTCATTTTCAACTTCTGACTTCTAGAACTGTAAGATAGAATTGTGTTGTTTAAATCCACCAACTTTGTGATAATTTGTTACCGGAGCTGTAGGAAACTAATACACTCTGCCTGTGTTTTATTATCTACCATGACTTCATTTACCATCTATTTACACTAAAGCCTAAATGTATACAGTTCATTTACATCATACACACTTTTCATTCAAGAAATTCGACACATACACATGGCAACTAGAAAAGGGTTGCCTTTAACCCCAAATGGAAGTTAATATTCTCATTGTTCTACTTAGTGATCATTTAGTACTCAACTAAAGGAACAGTAATTTGTTTTAGGACTAGAGGACTGGCTTATTAAGAGATGGTATGTGGATCTCCATTGAGGAGGCCTTCCTCAACAATTTCTAAGGATAATTTTTACTATTTGAGATTTTTGCCTAACTGACTTTAGTCAGTGCCTGACACTGATTTTATGACCTCTCCTTGTAAGGTGTAATTCTGTATCTTTTTCCTGAATTCTAGATATGTAGATCTAAGGAGGACATTTCCACTTTGGATTTTCCACAGGCTTCTCAAACGCAGCATATCTAAAACAATTTTAAGATGATCACTTCCTATACTACTCCACTCATTTTCCTCTTAGTTATTGTCACCAACACCCAGCCAGTTACCTACGCCTGAAACCTATGTATTACTCTTGTCTCCTCCCTCTCATGGGCCTCATATCAGTTAATCATTAGTTTCCTAGCTCCCAGTCCATTTCTATCATTGCTGCAACAGTAGCTACTATCATCCTGCCTCCTAATTGGTCTCCATGTCATCAGTCTCAATTTGTTTTCTATTTTGCATACAGGATAAAGTTTAAATTTCTTAGCATGCCACAGAGTCCTTCCTATTCCCTGCTCACTTCATTCTTTGGCATTTATACTTTCATCAGTCCCCTCCTGACCCAATCTCCAGCCATATATAAACCCTATATTTTAGTGTTGCTGAACTATTTGCAATCCCTAAGTGCTTTCTTTCTCTCTCCTATAATTAAGGTTCTATCTGCCTAGACTGTTTCTTCTGCTTTCCCCTCTGTGTCTTCTCTGCCCCTGCCCCACCCCCAGCACTCTTTGCCAAGTATTTAAGTCCTAGTTATCCTTCAGGTGGCAGCTTGAAACATCACTTTCTTTGAGGAGCATTATTTGAACTCACAAGTTTAGATAAAGGTCTTAGAGCTTCCTATTCTTACCTGTTACCAGTATAGTAAGTCCTCACTTAATGTCATCCGTAGGTTCTTGGAAACTGTGACTTTGAGCAAAACGATGTGTAACAAAACCAGTTTTGCCCTAGGCTAATTGATACAAACAAGAGTTAAGTTCCTATGGCATATTTCTGGCCACAAAAACATTACCACATTGCTAAATAAAGACCAAAACACTTCTAATTTTAAACATTGAAATAAATGTGAGCTATACATACATTTAAGAAAGATTAATAAAAACAAGTAAAATAATTATTTACCCACTTATGCAGTTCATGGTCAAGGGTGGCCAGAGCCTGTCCCAGCAGTTCAGGGCTCAAGGCATTGACTGACCTTGACAGGACACCATCCCATCACAGGGTGCGCTCAAACATATTCAAACTATTTGCATTGAAATTATTGTTTATATGTCTTCCTTCTCCCAATAAACTGAAAGTCAGTAATTGGGTCTAGCATCGTATATAGTAGATGTGTCAATAGATGTTTGATGAATTGAGAATACGAATTAGAATCTTGGTATACGTTCTTAAATATATATGGTCGACAGAGTTCAACTAGGTTTTTTAAACATAGATATGCTATTTTGTAGCTGATAACTATTAACTTTTGTCAGGTCTTTCAAACTTCTTTCCAGAGTATTTTATTACCTGTATATTTGCCAACATAACTAAAAATATTTAAAGTTAAAAAAAAAATCTTCTTTAGGCAGGCACGGTTGCTGACACCTGTAATCCTAGCACTTTGGGAGGCAGAGACGGGAGGATTGCTTGAGGCCAGGAGTTCAAGACCAGCCTGAGTAGGAGCGAGACCCGGTCTCTACAAAAAATAGAAAAATTAGCCGGGCGTGGTGAGGCGCACCTGTAGTACCAGCTGCTTGGGAAGCTGAGGCAAGAGGATTACTTGAGCCCAGGAGTTTGAGGTTGAAGTGAACTATGATGAGGCAGGCCACTGCACTCCAGTCTGGGCGACACAGTGAGACCTTCTCTACAAAAAAAAATCTTTAGGTGAATATATTTAAATTGTGCAATATTATGAAGTCAGTGGAAGAACTGGTTTAATGTCTCATTTTTCTTGTTGATTAGATTGGTCTTGTGATTAAAATCAAATTGCATGTACAATTCTGGTAGTACTTCTTATTAAAAACTCATTGACTTAGGGGGGTGGGGAACCTGTGGCCTCACGGCCACATGTGGCCCTCCAGATCCCCATGTGTGGCCCCTTGACCGAGTCCAAACTGCACAGAACAAATCCCTTTATTAAAAGGACTTGTTCTGTAAAATTTGGATTCAGTCAAAAGGCTGCGGCTTAAGGATCCAGAAGGCCATATGTGGCCCCAGGGCCGCAGGTTACCCACCCCAAGACAGTGGGAGTTTTAATTACTCTGTTGAGGTCTAGTGGTCTGCAGTTTTATTGATAGGATTTGAATAAATCTTATGATTGTTGAGTTTTACTTAAATGGTGTGAAGGCCTGTAAAATTATAAATTGAATAACAAGTAGGCTGTTTTCTTCATCAAGCTAATAACCACTATGAAGTTGTAGGTGTGCGTGCACATTATAATTTATTTTTATGTGGCCTTTTGTGCTTTTATGCATATATAGTTTGCTGTGTTATATTTCTGAGGTGATAAAGTCTAGATTGTATTTTATACTTTTGTTTTAATTCTATTAGAATTTTCTTTTAATTTTAAGCAAATTACTAAGTCCATTAAGTTTACAGACATACATTATTTTTTTAAAAATATACTGTATTTCAAAGTGCCACAGCTCTGCTGACTGATACAGAATATTTTCAGCTTTTGTTTTATTAACAACTCACCTCTAGTTATGGTAATTTATTACTAAATCTTTCCCTGATTTGTCTGATTAAAAAAAAATGATCACTCTAGAACAGGCCATAGGTAGCAAACATCTGTAGCTGTTCAGGAAAATGAATTATTGAGTTATATTTAATTTGAACTATTTTTAGTTGAATCCATGTCTTAGAGTTGGCATGAATTTTAGGGTTTAAACTAAAAAGTACTTACATTTTTAAAGTGGAATTTAATCATTAATCTAGCAACTAGCTTCTCAAAAATAGTAATGAATTTTGCTAATAATTTTGCTTGGAATATGTCAGGAACTGTGGTAAGTGTTTGACGTTTATATCTCATTTAATTTTCTCAGTAGCTCTAAGAGATAATACCTTGTTCACTAGAGGAAGAGCAGACAATAACATGCTCTGATGACAGGAATGATTGCCTGTCTAATCAAGTCAGGCTATGGTGTCCTCCATGAAGAGGTGGTTCACAGGCCCTATGATGAGAATCTTAGTTCACTAAAGCTAAATAACAGCAGTAGTCTGATGGCAGGACTGGTCAGGTCAAGTAATAGTTATTCTTCACAAAGTGGGAAATCCCAGGCCCAAATAGAGGTCTAAACATTGTGTGTTACTCTAAAAGTCTAGGCTGCTGAGCTTGCTAAATTGTGAAATCTTGTCAGTGGTGCCCATGCAGTTTTTCCAGCCAACCGTATATTTCAAGTACCACTCATTTTATCAGAGAAAAATATGCCCATCAAAAAAACTCTTTGACATAAATTTTGGTAACTGTATTTGAAGTTCATGTCCATAAATAGCCAGTTCTGGAGAGTGTAACTAACCAACCCTATGGGTATAGATTAAAATTAACTTGTACGCATTAGATAGTACTATTAATACTGAAGGGTTTTTTTCTTACTTTAGCAGCTAAATTAGGTAATATTTATTGAGACTTGACCAAGTGCTAAGCACTTACTAAGGCTTTGTATACATTGTCTAATTTAATCCTCACAGTAACCATGTATCATAAGTAAAAATATGGTCAACATTACTTTTAAATGTAATATTTTGGATAGACAGTGTAGTCACAGATTTCTATATATGTAAAATAAATTCTATGTAAGTCTCTCTCATCTCTTTCCCTTATCTCCCATTTACCACTGCTTACCTCTGCATCATTGTTATTAGTTTCTTATGCTTGAAGTTTGTCTATATATATTCAAGAAAATACATTCTTATTCTTCCCCATTTATCTACAAAGGAGGCATACTAATCATAATTTTCATTTTGCTTTCAATTTTATAAATTTTTTGTTAAAATTTTCACACTTGTAAAAAAGTTAAGTAGAGCACAATGAATCTATAAACCCACCACCTAGATTTAACATTGTTAATATTTTGCTCTATTTTTGGCTTATTTTGGATATATACATATATAAATGAGCAAAATGCATATATATGAGTATATAGGCATATACATCTGTAGATGAGCAAAGTGCATATATACATATATGCATTTTTACCTAAGCCATTTGAAAGTAAAGTGTAAATATCATGGGACTCCATCCCAAATACTTCTATTTTTTTAAAGTAAATTACTACCCCGTCAATGAAGGATTTTAAGCAAAGGAATGGCTTGATTGGGTATAATTACTTGATTGGGTAGAAGATGCCTTTCCGGAAGAAAAGATTAGAAGTAGACAGGCCAATTATGTGATTGTTGTATAGGCATACCTGTTCTTGAACGGAGAACAGATGAACTCAGCTGTCTTCTATTAACCTACACATTAAAGGATTTTATAAAATGCAAGAGTGCCACTCTTCTTATTTTCAGTTTTTGAAAATACAGTTTTAAAAATTAAAACATTTTTATTATATAATTGGCTTATTATTTAAATTAAGTTCATATTTAAATTTTTTCTCCATTTTAATTGATTATATGGTAAATATTTTTAGATATACAGGCATACCTCAGAGATATTGCAGGTTCAGTTTCAGACTACTGCAATAAAGTGAATATTGCAATAAAGCAAGTCACACAAATTTGGGGGGTTTCCCAGTGCATATGAAAGTTGTTTTTCCACTATACTGTAGTCTATTAAGTGTACAATAGCATTATGTCTAAAAAACATGTACATACCTTAATTTAAAAATATTGCTGAAAATTGCTAATGATCATCTGAGCCATGGTCATGGTCTTTTTGCTGGTGGAGGGTCTTGTCTCGATGTTGATGGCTGCTGACTGACCAGGGTGGTGGTTGCTGAAGGTTGGTGTGGCTGTGGCAATTTCTTAGAATAAGACAACAATGAATTTTGCCACATTGATTGACTCTTCCTTTCATGAAAGATTTCTCTGTGGCATGCAGTGCTGTTTGATAGCATTTTACCCACAGTAGAACTTTTTTCAAAATTGGAGTCAGTACTCTCAAACCCTGCTGCTGCTGTATCAACTAAGTTCATGGAATATTCTAAACCTTTTGTCGTCATTTCAACAATATTCACAGCATCTTCTCCAGGAGTCGTTTCCATCTCAAGAAACCCCTTACTTTGCTCATCCAGGAGAAGCAACTTCTCATTTGTTCCAGTTTTATCATGACATTGCAGCAATTCAGTCACATCTGCAGGCTCCACTTCTAATTCTAATTCTCTTGGTGTTTCCACCACATGGGTGATTACTTCCTCCACTGAAGTCTTGAACCCCTCAAAGTCATCCATGAGGATTGGAATCACTTCTTCCAAACTCCTGTTACTGTTGCTATTTTGACCTCCTCCCATGAATCACGAATGTTCTTATTGCCATCTAGAATGGTGAATCCTTTCCAGAAGCTTTTCAATTTACTCTGCCCAGATCCATCAGAGGAATCACTATCTGTGGCAGCTATATAGCCTTATGACATGTATTTCTTAAATGAGAAGACTTGAAAGTCAGAATTACTCCTTGATCTGTGGGCTGCAGAATAGATGTCATCTTTGTAGGCATGAAAATAACTTTATCTCCTTGTTACATCTCCATCAGAGCTCTTGGGTGACCAGGTGCGTTGTCAGTGAGCAGTAATATTTTGAACGGAATCTTTTTCTGGGCAGTAGGTCTCAACAGTGGGCTTAAAGTATATATTTAGTATTATAGTAAACCATGTTGTGAACAGATGTGTTGTCATCTGGGCTTTGTTGCCTATTTATAGAGCAGAGGCACAGTAGCTTTAGCATAGTTCTTAAGGGCCCTAGGATTTTCAGAATGGTCAGTGAGCATTGGCTTCCACTTGAAGTCACCAGCTGCATTAGCCTCTGACAGAAGAAGAGTCAGCCAGTCCTTTGAAGCTTTGGAGCCAGGCATTGACTTCTCTCTAGCTATGAAATTCCTAGATGGCATCATCTTCCAGTATAAGGCTGTTTTGTCTACACTGAAAATCTGCTGTTTAGTGTAGCCACCTTCATCATTTATCTTAGCTAGATCTTCTGGATAACTTGCTGCAGCTTCTATTAAATACATCAGCACTTGCTGCTTCACCTTACACTTTTCTGTTATAGAGACAGCTTCTGTCCTTAAATGTCATGAACCAACCTTTGCCAGCTTCCAGTTTTTCTTCTGTAGGTTCTTCCCCTCTCTCAGCCTTCATAGAATTAAAGAGAATTAGAGCCTTGCTCTAGATTAGGCTTTGGCTTAAGGGAATGTTGTGGCTGGTTTGATATTCTATCCAAACCACTAAAACTTTCTCTATGTCAGCAATAGGGCTGTTTAGCTTTTGTGTCATTCGTGTCTTCACTGGAGTAGCACTTACAATGTCCTTCAAGAACTTTTCCTTTGCATTCACAACTTGGCTAACTGTTTGGTGCAAGAGGCCTAGGTTTAGGCGTGTTTTGGCTTTCAGCATGCCTTCCTCACTAAGCTTGATCATTTCTAGTTTTTGATTTAAAGTGAGGGACGTAAGAGTCTTCCTTTCACTTGAATGCTTAGAGGTCATTGTAGGGTTATTAGTTGGCCTAATTTCAATATTGTTGTGTCTCAGGGAATATGGAGGCCTGAGGGGAGGGAGTGAGGGAGGGATAGGAAATGACTGGTCAGAGGAGCCGTCAGAATACACACATTTATGGATTAAGTTTACAGTCCCATACGGCTGTGGTTTGTGGTGCCCCAAAACAATTACAATAGTAACATCAATGATCACTGATCACAGACCACCATAACAGATATAATAATAATGAGAAAGTTTGAAATATTGGGAGATTTACCAAAATGTGACACAGATAAACAAAGTGAGCAGATGGTTTTGGAAAAATTGCACCAATAGACTTGTTCCACATAGGTTTGCCACAAACCTTCAGTTTGTTAAAAACAAAACAAAACAAAACATTATTTGGGAAGTGCAGTAAAGCAATGCAGAGTGAAGCAAAGCGCAATGAAATGAGGTATGTGTATATTAGTCCAGGTGAGAGAGAATGAAGAAAGAAGTAGAAACATTTGTTTAGAGAAAGTCTTGAGAAGATGTGTTTGTTCATCTTTTGTAGGGTTCTCTTTCCTCCCGTCACTAAATTAATTGGTCCTGCTTGTTACTAGAATGAAAGAAATGAACATTTGTTTCTCTACACAAGGCACTCCTGGACGATTCATTAACATGTTATTCAATTCTACCAGTAACTGTGTGAGGTATTATCTTTATTTTGGTCAATGAGGAAATTCAAGTGCAGAGTTGTGAAGTAATTTGTTCAAGATCATACTGCTCTTTTGGTGCAAGAGGCGTAGGTTTAGGCCTGGATCTGGAATTTTAACATGGGTCTGACTGACTCCAAAGTCACTACATGACTGTTCTACAAGTTGTTTCATGAGGTAAAAAAGAATATGAATGTTAGTGATTTTTTTCTTCTACATGTATTTGTTGTTATTGTTAATCATGTGATCACTAGCCTTTAAGAGTACGAGATTTGCTGATGGACCAACACTTTATCCTTGAATTAAAGAGTAAGCAACTTCTACCAACTAGCTTTCCCTTTGATGTGATGTTGCTAGATGATGAAATATCATATCTTATAATTACAGCATATTTTCTGTTGTTACATTTACTTTTTATTTTATTTTAAATGTATTTATTTTACAGTCATAATCCCAATGATTTTAGGGTTGATACAGTGTTTTAAACCAAAAGATTTGAAGCCAAAAATAACAAGTTGGAATATTTCAAAGTGAAGATAAAATGCGTACCATTCTCTTAAAAAAAAAATTAGGAGATGAGCTGTCCAAGATGAAACAATAGCGTTTAGAGCTATTGTGAAGCAAACCATCTAATGGCTTTTTGACCCCTTCAGAGCTTCCAGCGTGTTAGAAAACAAATCATGATGCCCTTAAAGATAAAAAAATGTAGCTTTTCAAAAGTGACATCTTCATTCACTTAAAAATAGTAAACTGTCAAGCTGTAACACTCCCAACTGTTTCAAAGAGTCAATGTAAAACAGAGGTCATACAATTTAAGTTACCTTTATTCTCTAGAGAAGTACATGAATAGAGAATTGGAGAATTGCTTATCAAGCTGTATCAGGCAGGAAACTAAACCCCAAAATATCTGTTGCTTAAAATAACAAAGATTTATTTCTTGTTCGTACTGCATGTCCCTTGTGGGACAGTTAGGAACTCTACTACATTTGTCCTCACTTGGGGACTCAGATTAACCACTGTTGGTTACTATGATAGAAGAAAAGAGAGAGGCGATTATGGGTGGACTTTTTAAAGCTTCTGCTAGATAGTGTCACTTCCCCTCCTACTTCATTGCTTAAAGTAAGTCACATGCCTATACTTAACTTCAGAGGTGGCAATAAAGTATAATTTTACAATATGTTTAGAAGGAGAACGGAATATTGGTGCATATCCCTAATGACATAATACATCAGCCTTATAAGTAATATACAGAATTATGTATGGTTGATTGTAGAATCTTTTTTTTTAAGGTGCTAAGTAGCTATGAAGTAATCTTATTTTGATTGAATTAAAGATCTTGATACTGAAAGGTGAACTAGATTGTTAATTGAAAATATCCAGTAGAAGAATCAACTGGTTCATTTGAGCCTCCTTTTCCTGTGTTTTGTGTGTTACATTTTCATATGTATATTACAGAAGATTTGCTCCTATGTGCTTGCTTATAACTAAATCTATTAGTAAAGAAAAATTCAAAATTATCAACCATTTTTATGTAAAAACATGTGTTGAATAATGGTTCCAGCACAAGTTCTGAAAAATCACAAGAGTAGTAATTGGTAGGACATATGGTAACAGAAAGTATAACTAATTTTGTGTTACATAGACATGCACTAGAAGTTTTTAAAAAGTGTATGATTTTGGAAAATTTGCTACATGAGGCAGTACAAATGAATAATCATTGAAATTGAACAGTTTCAGTCTGGACTTACAAAATTTCTAAGGACATGAGTGATTAATATATACAGACATAGTATTTTTACGTTCATATGTGAAGAAGTTTTCTCTAGACAAAGTTATAAATCTTCAGCTTTGACAAGTTTTTGTGTGTGTGTGTGTTCCTCTTTATTGGTGGAACTTAAACCACAGTTCAACAGTTTCTTCACAAGGCATACTCTTTTTTTACATTGTGGTGAAATGTACATATTATAAAATTTACCATCTTAATCATTTTTAAGGGCAAGTCATTGGCATTAAGTACATTCACACTGTTGTGCAACCATTACTACCATTACTACTACATCTCTAGAACTTTTTCATCTTCTAAAACTGAAACTCTGTACCCATTAAACAATAACTCTCCATTCTCCTCTACCCCCAGACCCTGGCAACCACCATTCTGCTTTCTGTTTCTGTGAGTTTGACTACTCTAGATACCTCATAAAAATGGAATCATACTCTGTACTTTTGTGATTGACTTATTTCACTTACCATAATGTCTCCAAGTTTCATCCATGTTGTAGCTTATGTCATAATCTGCTTCCTTTTTAAGGCTAGATGATATTCTAACGTATGTATATACCACATTTTGTTTATCCTTTCATCTGTCAATGGATAGTACGGTTGCTGCTATAATTATGAGTGTACAAACATCTGTTCAAGTCCCTGCTTTCATCTGTCAATGGACAACAGGGTTGCTTCCACCTTTTGGCTACTGTGAATAATGCTGGTATAATTATGAGTGTACAAATATCTGCTTGAGTCCCTGCTTTCAGTTGTTTGGATATATATTGCAAAGTGAAGTTGCTGGATTATATGGTGATTTTATTTTAAATATTTTGAGGAATTGCCATACTGTTTTCCATAGTGGCTATATCATTTTACGTCAGCAGTGAATGAGGGTTCCAATTTCCCCACATCCTTGCCAATACTTGCTACTTTCTGGTTTTTTTTGTTTTGTTTTGTTTTGGTTTTTGGTTTTTTTGGGTGATAATAGCCATCTTAATGGATATTAAATTAAGGTAATGTTGGTCCCATAGAATGAATTAGGACATGCCTCTATTTTCTGGAAAAGATTATAGAGATTTAGTGTCATTTCTTCCTTAAATATTGGGTAGAATTCACCAGGAAACCATCTGACCTTTTGCTGCTTTTTTGGAAGGTAATTAATTATTAATTCAAAATCTTTAATAGATATAGGCCTATTCAGGTTTTTCTCCTTGTGTGAGTTTTGGTATTTAGTGTTTTTCAGATAATCCATTTCATGTAAGTTACCAAATTTGTGGGCATATTGTTGTTAATAATATTTCTTTATTATCTCTTTAATGTCCATTGGATCAGTAGTGATGACACCTGTTTCATTTTTTATTTTGGTGATTTGTGTCTTCTCTCTCTCTATTTTTTTTGGGGGGGGCGGGGGTAGCCTTGCTAGAGGTTTATCAGTTTTATTGATCTTTTCAAAGAATAGCTTTTGGTTTTGTTTATTTTTCTTTATCAATTTCCTATTTACAATTTCATTGATGTCTACTATAATTTTTCTTCCTTTTCTTAGGTTTATATTCTGCTTATTTCTCTAGTTTCCTATGATGGAGGCTTAGAATTTAGGCCTTTCTTCATTTCTGATATATGCATTCAATGCTATAAATTTTCCTCTAAGCACTGCTTTTGGTGCATCCTCCAAATTTTGAAAGTTGTATTTTCATTTTCATTTAGTTAAAAATATTTTAAAATTTCTCTTATGACTTCTTTGGCTGATGTGTTATTTAGAAGTGTGTTGGTTGATCTCCAAATAATTAGAGATTTTCTGGTTTTCTGTTATTGATTTCTAGTTCAATTTCATTGTTAAGAGCATACATTGTGTGATTTCTATTCTTTAACACATTAACTGCCATGTGAGTTGTATTTAACTCACATTAGTTTTGAGCCCAGGGCCTCGTGAAGCATATGTAACTCACACTTCTTTTCACCTTGGGAGCCATGAGAACTATTTTTCAAGTTGTGTATAACACACACAAAACAATAAAAAATAATAAATTTTTCATTAAATTAGAAAGGATCATTTTGTTTTCGAAGTTTTATTCTGTTTTCTTAATAAAACACTGTGGCCCCAAGGAAAAAATTTTTTTTCTAGTGTGGCAGTCCATGTGTTAAAATTTGTTAAAGTGTGTTTTATGTCCCAGAATGTGGCCTGTCTTGGAGAATGTTTCACTTGAGTTTGAGAAGTATGTGTCTTCTGCCATTGTTGGATGAAGTAGTCCATAAATGCCAATTATTAAATATATCCAGATAATTGATGGTGCTGTACAGTTCAACAATATCCTTACTGATTTTCTGCCTGCTGGCTCTCTCAATTACTATTAAAAGGATGTTGAAGTCTCCAGCTGGATGATGGAGACTTCCATCATGGATTTCTCCTCGCAGTTCTATCAGTTTTTCCCTAGCATATTTTGACTTTTTCTTGTTAGGTACATGAACATTAAGGATTGTTATGCCTTGTTGGAGAACTGACCCTTTATCATTATATAATGCCCCCTTTATCCCTGATAATTTTTCTTCTTCTGAAGTCTGCTTTGTCTGAGATTAATATAGCTGCTGCAGCAAGATTTGATTAGTGTTAGCGTGGTATGTCTTTTTCTATTCCTTTATTTTTAATCTATCTGTATCTTTATATTTAAAATGGGTTTCTTTTAGGTAACATGTAGTTGGGTCCTATTTTTTTTAATCCACTCCAACACTCTCTTTTAATTGGTGTATTTAGACCATTCACATTTAAAGTGATTATTGAAGCCTGGTGTAGTGTTATGTGCCTGTAGTCCCACCTACTCAGGAGGCTAAGGTAGGAGGATCCCATGAGCCCAGGAGTTCAAGGCTGTAGTACACTATGATTGTGCCTGTGAATAGCCACTGCACTCCAGCCTGGGCAACATAGCGAGACCCCATCTCTTAAAAAAAACATAATTATTGTTATAGTTGGTATTAATATCTACTGTTCTCATATCATCTGCTTTCCCCTTCTCTTTTGTGGGTGATTTTTGTTTTGGTTTGTAAGAGTTCTTTATATATTCTAGATATTAGTCTTTTATCTGCTGTATGTTTTACTTATTGCTGATCTTTCCTGTATTTTAATTTAGTTTGTATGCCTTTTGTTGTTCAGAAGTCATTTTTCTTTCATAGTTTGTGGGTATTTTGTCTTGATTTGGAAGACTTCATCCACTTAAAACTTACTTAAAAAATCTTCTGTATTTTATTCCAGTATTTTGTTGTTGTTGAGACAGAGTCCTCGCTCTGTAGCCCTGCGTAGAGTGAAGTGGCATCATCATAGCTCACTGCAACCTCCAATTCCTGGGCTCAAGTGATCCTCTTGCCTCAGCCTCCTGAGTAGCTGGGACTACAGGCACACGCCTGGCCGATTTTTTGTTTCTATTTTTGGTAGAGACAAGGTCTCAGTCTTGCTGAGGCTGGTTTCGAACTTCTGAGCTCAAGCAGTCCACCCGCCTCAGCCTGCCAGAGTGCTAGGATTACAGGTATGAGCCACCGTGCCCAGCCTTATTCCAGTAGTTTTTACACTCACTCTCTCACACACACACACACACACACACATTGTATATATGTATGTATCATGTGTGCATACATATATTTTAAAATCCATCTGGAATTCTTCAGTATATGATGTGACTATTTTAGAAGGGGATTCAAACATTTTTCTTTCATTAAAGTATAGCCACTTGTCTCTATATTATTTATTGAATAGTCCAACCTTTCACCACTGATTTGAAATTGTGCCTTTATTATATCATAAATCTACAAATCTACATAATCTGTTTTTGTACTCTGATCTGTATTGTTTGACGTGTATCTGTGCCTGTGGTAATACCATGATACTTTAATTACTGTAGCATATTATCTGGCAAGGCAATCCTACTTTATTGTTGTTTTTCAAACTTTTCTTAGTTATTTTTGTGATTTTTTTCTTCTTGATGACAATCATCTGATCTAGTAAAAATTCTGTTAGGATTTTTATTACTATTGTGGTTAATTTATAAATTAATAATTGACACCTTTATGGTAAATTTGCTTCCAATTTATAAGACATGTCAAAGTACAGCAACATAATTCCTTCCTTTAAGGCATTCCAACCTAGTAGGCTTATTCTATTATGGCCAGTGTGGTCAATGATTTGACTTTCTTAAATGTGAACTTTTCATATATTCTTTGTGCTTTATAATATAATTATTATCATCACTATAACATCTTTATTTCTTACTTATTCCCCTTATTTTCACCTTATCTATGTTTATTTTGATAACCTGTTGCTATAAATTTGGATGTATTTCTTTCTCCTTTACATTTTCCATCATGCCCTCTAATTTCTTTGTTATCATCCTCCAATACTTTGCCCACACTGCCCTTCTTATTACTCCTCAATTCCATTTCCAATTCTGGTATGTGAGCATAATTTCCCTTATCACTCTTGCACAAACCTTTCCTTTGTTGGGTGACTCTCAAAGGATTACTTTCAGTTTTTGGCTTGAGTTGTGTCCACAGGCACAACTGCTATTAGTTTCTACCGCAGGTTCTATGGGCTCAGAAGAATGGGGAAAAGGACATCTGTGAGCAGGAGCTCCTTTTTACTGATTTGACCAGCTTAACATTTTAAGATAATATTAAGTACTGTAGATAAAGATTAGAAATTATTGCAATAAATCTGAATTAGAATAAATAAATTTATGGTTTTATAAAGAGATTATGAACAAATTATCTTCATTATTATTTCCTCTAACTTAAAAAGCATTGGTAGGAACTTTGTCTTTCCTTTTACTCTGTATTCCCACAAAAATTGTCCCTTGACCTCTTATCTTTAATTTTCCCATTAAAATTTGGTTCTTTCCTGCTTCTATCTAGTGAGTACAGTATGCCAAAGATAATTTAAATTTTCTTTATTGAGTCAGGATCTTGAAAAGCTTCAAGATCATTAACTGGAAAATGATTGACCCAAATATCAACATATTTCAGGTCTGAAATAATTATTGTGGCGTGGAGAATATATATTATCATTTCAGTTAGAACTCTCAGTAATATTTCCTTATGGTTTAGCATGGAACTAAATACTTTCTGATTTAATGTGAATTTGGGTTACTTCAATTTGTAATAAATTGCAAACAAACATAATTAGTTATAATCAAAACACTAAGGATTCATTCCTTAATGATTTTCGAAGGATTAGGAATTTTACTTTGTTTAAAAAGTAAATTTCTGGTCCCTTGAAATTACTGGTTCAATTTTAATGTTTATATTAATAAAACCATATTCAGTTATTTATAGGGTTTTTTTTATATCTGTAGCTGGACACAAACCAACCACCCTAATATGCAATTGCTTAAAACAATAATAGTCTTCTGATTTGCTCACAAATCTACAGTTCGGGCAGGTTTTGGCAGGGAAGCTTGTCTGCTCCATGTGGTGTCTGCTGGGATGGCTCAACGTAGGCAGAGGTTTCATGTCCAACTTAGCTCATTCAAATGGCTGGCAAAGTGGTATTTCGCTATCACTTCCTCTCCACATGGACTTCTCTATGGGACAGGTCGATCTTCCTTACAACATGGTGGCTGGGTAGCAAGAGTGAAACATCCTAAGAAACAATGGTTCTAAGAAACGGGAAGTGTGGGAAACTGCTAGTTTCTTAAGTCCTAACACTGGAAACTCACATATCCTTACTTCTACTGTTTTATGTCGCTCAAGCAGTCACAGAGCTCAGATTCTAAGAGAAGGGCATATAGGTCTCCATCTCTTGATGGGAAAGAAGAATGTCCAGGAAATTTGGAGCCACATTTTCAAGCCACTACAGGGGATATGGGAATTTTACTAAATTATTTTTAGTTGATAAGGTTAATTTGTTTCAAAGGGGAAATAGTATTAGTACTTTGGGTCAGTTATGTTATTCTTATTCAGATACTATTTTTTAATGAAAATGGTTTTTTTTAATCTTTTTACCACTTAAGACTTTTTGAAAAGTATATTTTGAAGTATTAAAAACAGTATTTACAGAATCTTTTTGAGGAAAACTAGAAAACTCTGAAGAAAATCAAAGAAGATCCTAATGGATACATGAATAGGAAGATGGGAAGAGCATGATCCATGAATAAAAAAGAAAAATGGATCAGTTGGGCTTCATTAAAATTAAAAACTTCTGCTCTATGAAAAATACTGTTAAGAGAATGAGAACACAAACCACAAGGAGAAAATATTTGCAAAATGCATATCTGAGAAAGGACTGTATCCATTGAAGGAGCTCAAGAAATTTCACCCCAAAATATGACTCTTGGTATAAAGAGTATTTTGAATTAAAGGCCCTTAGAGAGCTACAGGCATTGGTAGGGGCTTTCCCTCTTTCTTCATTAAAAAAACAGAGCCATCAAAAAGAACAATCGACTTCCCTTCCCCTCCTTATTGTCTCAAGATATTATAGGAAAGATCAAGAATGCAGCCAGACCTGGCCCAAGTCATTTTAAATGTAATACCTGTCTCTCAGGTTAACTTAATTCCCAGAGAAAATTGTTTGCAAGTCAATCTATTCCACCCCCCCTTCATTCATTCTCCCAAGTATCTATTCATCTTCCCTAGTAACCATTTATTGCCCCCCAAACAGAGTTACCTATATTCCTCATCTCCTCTGCCCCTCTAAAATGAGGGTATATAAATTTCTGGACACTATTGGGATATTAGGTAATCACTCTGTGATTCTCCCTATGCACATGGTAAATAAATCTCTTTCTCTTATTAATCTGCCTTATTGTGAGCTGATCTTTCAGCAAACCTTCTGGGGCAAAGGGGAAGTTTCCCCTCACCCCCACAGTTTGGTGTAGCTGGCAGGATCTTCAAAGCTGCTCTGGTCTTCTGAAAGCCACAGTGAAGAGAATCAGGACTGACCAGGCAGCAACACGGTAAGATACCTTACTTACCAGCGAGACTCCTGGTTTTTCTCTGTCTCTCTGTGGGCTCCGGTTGAGCAGACGGTAAAGTTCATTGTC
The DNA here is from genome assembly GCA_023783475.1 of Daubentonia madagascariensis. Classification (NCBI taxonomy): domain Eukaryota; kingdom Metazoa; phylum Chordata; class Mammalia; order Primates; family Daubentoniidae; genus Daubentonia; species Daubentonia madagascariensis. Next base: position 95,546,393 of record JAKFHU010001798.1, on the reverse strand, counting down.
TCTTTTGCCTTTCCAAATTTAAGATTAATGAGAGAAAAGGTTTTTGTAAGTAACTATTCTTGGTATAGCAACTCTGGTATTTTTTTTTAGTACTTTGTGGTATGAATATTCACATTGTCTGATCCCTCTTCCTCTCAGAAATAGCCTTTTTTGTTGTTGTTGTTGCTTTCTTTTGTCATTGTCTTTTTGTGTTGTTCTATCATAAAGAGGGTTACCAGGCCTAGAACCTCTATGAGCCCCACTATTTGAGCTGGCCCTGCAGACTAGCCAATTATACGGTTCTGACCATGTCAGCCACTATCAAAGACAAACTTTGCTGCAAGTCCCTGGAAAAAAAAAAGTATGAGGTTCCCCTCTCGTCCTATTGTATGTCCCTGAGCTTGTCTTGTGACAGAGTGGGAATTTTCTCCTCAGTCTCTGCCAAGGGGGGGGTGTATTTTTGGAATCACACCAGGAGGCCAGTCTGAAAAAATTGGGAGCCTGAGACACAAGACACCAGACACATAAGCAGCACATTCTTTGTACCGAGCATGTCAAGCTCATGGGGAGTCTTTGTCTTATAAGGTCCTATCCTCTTTCTATCTTAAGTCTATTTCTGAGAGTGAATTTTTGGAAATCTTGGGAACTGCCTCCTCTATGCCCTCTCCAAGAACACCTCTTGCTTATATGATAAAAACTTACTCTGAACCTGGAAAATTACCACATGGGCCTTCTATGAAGAGGCTTATTGGATTGAGTTGGTTGTAGAATAAATATGCCATTGAGAATTCTAATTATCAGTGGCCAGAAGATGGATCTTTTGAACTAGAAAGACTGCTTAATTTAAAGAAGATTTTAGAGAGCTCTCATCCTGAGCAATTGCCTTATCTGTATTTATGAGAAGATCAAACTGAAAAAAAGACACATATCAGTGTTGTGGCTAGCCTTAAAAACTCTCTTAAAAAGATTAAAGAGCAAAAATCTGACCTAGAACAAAAATTAAAATCTGCCCCGCTTTAAACCCCCCTCCAACTTATACTCCCCTTTTTCTTCAACTGCCTGTCCCAACCCCGCAGAAGATCTTTTGGATTTCTGGGTCCTTGGTCAAAACCTCCCTCAAAATCCAGCCTTAATTCCACAGCAATCTTCCTTAATAACCCCTAAAACTATCTCACCCCCAGTTTCTTCAGATAACCAACTGCCTACTTGAACCTGTGTCCCTCCAAGATTCACAGAAGTCACTCAGGTCTGATTTAAAGTCTCAAGACATACAGATTGAATAAAAGCTGACAAGCAAGAGATAGGCCTGTCACAGAGTCATGGCAAAACTTGGTTTTCTATGCCATATGATGCCTCTTACTTTCCAGGGCTGTGTGATCTAACTCCATCAGCTCTAGACCTCCCTATGCAGTGCCCTCTGAGAATGTACCCAGGACCCCCACCACAAAGAATTCATGTCCCCTGGACTGCAGCAAGTCTTTTGAATTACAAAACCCTTTTGCCCCCATTTTCAGAAGATCGTACCAAATTTAGAGAAGAATTGGAGAGGCTGGTAGCCATGCATAATCCCACTCACAGGGACCTTGACTGGCTGCTAAGGGGTGTACTTCCCACCTATTATACTTCAGTTATTAGATAGGCCAGAAAGCCTCCAGGGGAAAACCCTATCCGTAGAGGGACAGGTGGCCAGATCCTCCCCCTGGAGCCCTTATAGTAATGACCTGGAAGTAGTTCAGTTAAATGCTGATATTCAGAGCCTGATAGGGGTGATATTGGAGGCTTTTCCTCCTAAAGTTAATTGTCTAAAGTTGAATTATGTACTCACAAGGAGGGAGAGCACCTTAAAGCTTTTATTGAGAGATTTATACAAGTTTTTCAGAGGCATACTACATTAAATCCCAAAGCACCAGAGCACAGAAATCTTTTTTTTTTTTAAACTATGGAATATATTGAGTATTGACACAGAAATCTTTTAATTTCTGCCCTAGTTGGAAATCTACTTCCAGATATATTAAAAAAAATCCAAAACAGTATAGTTCTCGTGACTGGTCAGTCTCTAAGTGTTGTATTGGAAGCAGCTACGCAGTTTTTTGAAATGGGTTGTGGGAGAACAGAAAAAGAAAGATTTGAAATTTTCAGTCCTTGCTTTGTAGGTTGAATCACTGCAGAAGCAAAAACAGTCCTCTGAAAATTAATTAAAATCCTCTCATTTTTCTGATCAATCACAGAATATTCCTCCAGATATCTGCAGATACTGCAGAAAACCCAGACATTGGAAAAAATGCTTGTCCGGCCCTTAAAAGAAAGGAAAACTCAAAAAAAAGCCCTCCCCAAAACCCAGCAGGTTCATTTTTCTCCTCTGTGGGGCAATACCCCTTTGATTGATAGGGTCAGCCTATCCTCCGTCACACCCTAGACCCCACCATTAAACTTAAGATAGAGGATTGGGATCGGGAACTGGATTTTCTAATTGATAATGGTGTGACATTCTCTACCATTTGATCACAGGAATTAGCTGTACCTCTCACCTCTAACCTCTAATTCTGTTAAAGCTATTGGAGTCTCTGGACAACCTATTTCATTACCTCTCAGATGACCCTGATATCTCTAGGACTCCGGAACACCCACCATGCCTTTCTGATGTCTGACTCCTCACCTGTAAATCTTTTAGGCAGAGACCTGTAAATTTAATGCCACTATACAATGTAATGGAAAAGTTTTTATTTCTCTGCCCTCAAACCCAAACTCCAAACTTCCTGCTCTCCTTAATGGAGACCCAGTCTGATTTAAATTCCCCTAAACAAACAATCTTACCAGAAGTCCCAAATAGCCTCTAGGCAAAACATGCAAATGAGGTCGGACTGCAGCTGAGTGCTGAACCCACCTGCATTTCCTGGAAAAGAGATAAACCCTTCCTTTCAGTAGCTTTGAGATGCAGAATGGGGAATTGAACCTATAATAGACTCCTTTTTACAACAGGGGATACTGGTCTTCTTCACCTCACCCTGTAACACCCCAATTTTACCAGTAAAAGAAAGAAGGAAAATGTGATTCAGATGGGACTCAAATCTATTGATTGTACAAGAGCTGAGAGCCATAAACTCCTTTGTAATGCCTCAACACCCTGTTGTGCCTAATCCTGCTACTATCCTTACCTCAATTCCTGTTGGTGCACCCTGGTTTACAATAATTGACCTCTGCTCAGCTTTCTTTTCAATTGCACCCTAACTCAGAATTTCTCTTTGCATTTACCTTCAGACGGAGACAATTAACATGGACCCAAATACCTCAGGGATACTGTGAGTCTCCTTCAATATTCTCTCAAATCCGCAAAGCTAATTTAGACTCTGTAACATTTACCCGGGGATCCACTCTTGTTCATTATGTTAATGATCTTTTACTCTGTAACAAGACTAGGCAGGGTGCCCTCTTAGACTCCCTTATTCTTTTAAAGGCTCTAGCTGAGAGAGGCCATAAAGACAACCGTTACTTAGGACATGAAATATCTCAGGGCACTCAAAAGCTCACCCCAAAATACCTTGAATCAATTTTGTCCATCCCTCTTCCCAAAACTAAGAAACAACTAAGTAAATTTCTAGGAGTACCTGGCTACTGCTGCCAATGGATTCCTAATTTTGCTGCTCCTGTTATAGTCCCTCCTCCCAGACACTATTCAGGAGCCTTTTTTCTGGCCCTCAGAAGCATTAGACTCCTGAGAAGCCCTAAAATTAGCATTATCCACACCTCCTGCTCTGGGCTTACCTAATTTTGATAAACCTTTCTACCTATATTGCCATGAAAATCACGGGATTGCTGCTGGTATTTGAGGACAACCCTTTTCCTCTCAGATCTATCTTATAGCATATTTTTCATGCCAGTTGGACCCTGTGGCAGCAGGCATGCCCCCATGCCTGCATGCAGTAGCAACAGCTGCATCCTGATTGATAAAGCCAGCACCCTTATACATTAGGTTCCCCTATTTACCTGTATGTTCCCCATGCTGTGTCTGCTCTCTTACCAGTCCATAAAACACAGCATCTCTCTTTTAGACGACAGACCACCTATGAGCAAGCCATATTAACCAATCCCTCCATTATTTTACATTGTTGCAACACTTCACTAGCTACCCTCCTACCTCTCCCTGGTAATGGAGACCCCCACTCCATCTCACATGATTGCCTTACAGCTGTTGATACGGTTTCAGAGCCAGGAGAGGATCTCTCGGACATTCCTTTAGACAACCTAGACTTACTCCTCTTTTGTGATGGCTCTCATAAATGAGATTTCAAAGGAAGTGTAATAACTGTCTATGCTATGATTTCCCCATGTGAAACCCTTGAGGCATATTCTCTGACTACCATAAAGTTGGCACAAGATGCTAAACCTATAGCCCTCACTAGAGCTTACACATTGGCGAAAGGAAAAACTAACACTATTTACACAGACTCCAAATATGCCTTTGGAGTCTGCCATGCAGTTGGCACAATTTGGAAATCTTGTGGTTTCTTAATTTCTGCTGGCACTCCTATCGCCAGTGGGCCTATAATTGCTGCCCTATTACAAGCTATTCACCTTCCTTCTAAGATTGCTATTATTCATTGCCCAGCCCACACTAAGGAAGCGGATACTGTATCCCTAGGAAATGATAGGGCAGACAGGGCTGCTAAATATGCAGCCAAAAATGGCCCTCCCTATCTTTTTTCCACTCAATTTATTACTCTGCCCTTGACCCTGTCTGATATTATTGATCGTTGGGCTAATGCCCCACGATCTGAAACGGATAAGTGGGTGCAAAATAGTGCTAAGCAATTATCAGATGGATTGTATATTCAGCCAAACAGGCTCCCTGTGACCCCTTTTCTTTTAACTTTGTGGCTTACACTTAGTTCCCGTAAGGTGGGACAGACATATGTGCAAATGGGGGATAATTAAGGAACTAAAAAATTGTTGGCACTGCCTTGGGATCTACAAAGTCTCTGACCAAATTATTTCTCAGTGTACTATTTATAAATCTCACCAAATCTGTAGAGGAAACCAACACTCTCCAGGAAGCCCCCAAAGGCCCACATTGCCCCTTGGGGCACTCCAAATTGATTTTATAGATTTACCTCCAGCTTTAGGCTTTTCCCAGTATTTGATTATTGTCTGCATGTTTAGTGGATGGACTGAATGCTATTCAACTAGGCATTCTGATGCTATAACAGTGGTAAAGAAATTAGTAACTGAGCTTATTTCGCATTTTGGTATTCCTTTATGGATTGAGTCAGATAAAGGGATTCATTTTACAGTAGAAGTAAACCACTTGCTTGCAAAGGCTCTGGGGTACTCATTAAAATTTCATATCCCATATCATCCCCAATCCTCAGGACAAGTAGAACATAAAAATTTAGACATAAAAAGGGCTTTGGGAAAAGTCTGTCAAGACACCTGACCTAAATGGCCAGAAGCATTACCTTTGACCCTTATAAAAATCCAGAATACTCCAAATAGGAGACATTAAAACCCCTTCTGAAGTAGTGTTCGGTCACCTCATGCCTACTGGCACCTCTAAACCTTCTGTTCCGGGGCTGGCTGAACACTGGGGATTTGAGTGAACAATTTGATACTATGACTAGCTACACACAGGCGCTAACAAATATGCTTGGAGCATATCATCAACAGGTGAAAGGAGCATGGCCTCCACCAACTGACAAGCCTTGCCAACCTTTTTGACCAGGAGGTTGTGTTTACATCTAAGTTTTTAGAAGAAGACATGCGCTGTCACCTCACTGGGAATGCCTTATGAAGTACTGTTAACCACCTACACTACCGTAAAAATAAAAGAAAAATCCTCCTGGATGCATGTGAGCCACACCAAACTACACCAAGACAATTGGAGGACCATCCCTACAGGTGACCTGAAAGTAAGGATTTCCAGGGCCAGTTCCTGGGCCCCTGAAGCAGATGTCTTCACAAAGTAGTCAGCTTTTTCCCAAGATCATGGATCAAGAAACCCCATTTTTTATCTAAAACCTCCTTTTTTTTTAATTTATTTTTTTAATTTCAGTATATCATGGGGGTACAACACTTTGGCCATACACATTGCCCCTGTTCTGCCCGTGTCAGAGCCACAATCGTGGTCATCCCCCAAACTGTGCTCCCCACATCCATTCAGTGAGAGTTTTTCCCATCCCTTCCACCCCCCTCCCGCCCACCCGCCTTCAGATGAATGTTATTGCCCTGTGTGGTGTAAGTGTTCATCAGTTAGTGCCAGTTTGATGGTGAGTACCAGTGGTGCTTGTTTTTCCAATCCTGTAACACTTCACTTCGAAGAATGGGTTCTAGCTCCAACCAGGATAATACCAGATGTGTTAATTCACTGTTGTTCCTTATTGCTGAGTAATACTCCATGGTATACATATACCACATTTTATTGATCCACTCGTGTATTGATGGGCACCTTGGTTGTTTCCACAACTTTGCAATTGTGAATTGTGCTGCTATGAACATTCGAGAGCAGACGTCTTTACTATAAAATGTCTTTTTTTCTTTTGGATAAATACCCAGTAGTGGGATTGCTGGGTCAAATGGTAATTCTACTTTTAATTCTTTGAGGTATCTCCATATTCTTTTCCATAGAGGTTGTACTAATTTGCAATCCCACCAGCAGTGTATGAGTGTTCCTATCTGTCCACATCCCCGCCAACATTTGTTATTTGGAGATTTTTTGATATAAGCCAATCTCACTGGAGTTAAGTGATATCTCATTGTGGTTTTGATTTGCATTTCCCTGATGATTAGAGAAGTTGAGCACTTTTTTATATGTTTGCTGGCCATTATTCTGTCTTTGGAAAAGTTTCTGTTCATGTCCTTTGCCCATTTTTTAATAGGGTTGTTTGATTTTTTCTTGTTGGTTTCCTAAGTTCTGTATAGATTCTGGTTTATCAGCCCTTTATCAGAGGTGTAGCATGCAAATATTTTCGCCCATTCTGTATAAAACCTCCTTTTAAAAAAAAAAAAAAAAAAACCCTCCCCTGCAAAAAAAGGTCCTTTTTAAATACTTCTTTTAAGCCTCACCATTCAAGGATTGCACATTGGAAGCTGAGTGGAGATTGCATCAACCTATCCCATTCTCCCTTTTAATCTTCAACTATGACTCTTCTTTCAAAGTATACCTTGCTCTTACTAACCTTTTATCCAGCAGGTCAGGCACAGACCTGGCATCCCTTTGCACCAGTCTTTCAAACCCTGGCCACATTAACTAATCAATATAATTGCTGGTTGTGCCAACATCTAGATCATGCAAAGGAACCTGAACTCATTTTTGTTTCTGTGAAATGTGAGTGGCTGGTAGAACCAGTCTGGAAGATGGATAGATGTATGACAGGATGTGGTAACCACAACCAGAAAAAAGATGACATGCTGCTTCTCTTGTTGGGGAGTCAACTGGACATAGAAAAACCTCTGTGGAAGCTGAAGAACTATCTTTTGTTCAGGTAAAGTCACTAGAAAAAAATTTTTCCCTCTGCATTGAAAACAGGGATGATGTTGGATCTTTTCTGGGTGACATACTAGGGCAATATTGTAATCAGACCCTACGATTTGATTCCACAGATGGCATTCTTGCATTTCTTACAAAGATCATAGATGGTGCTGATACCAACCCTCATGATGTCAATGCTTGTCAAATCACCACGTTATAGATGGCTCATAAGCCAGGCCTGTGCAACTTGGGGTAGTTCACTTGCTCCCCTTGTTAAGTTGCCAGACACTAAAGATTACATATAGATAAAACAAAAGTCTGGACTGACTTGGTTAGGTAACAAAACCAAGCCCTATAACTGCCAGAACTGGACCAAAGGCCTTTTATATTGAATATTTCACAACTTGTTCTGTTCCCACAGACTGGCAGGAACACATGGAAACTGGAGATGTGAAAGTGCCAATGAGGAAGAAAAGGCACAGCAAACTCCAGGCTGGGAGGCACAGGTTCCAACCTGACCCCATCTGTAAATAACACTGGTCTTTTTATCTTGTGTGGCGATAAAGTGTACAAGTGGTTCCCACCTGGATGGTCAGGATGCTGTGGACTTGGTTATATGACACCCTCTGTTACCAGGTACTCCACATGCCAGCCAAATTACAAACTTGGGCTCTTTCATTCATAAAGTGGTACCACACAAATGTATTAGACGTGATATAAAAAACCCACTTGTATATTACAATTCTAAGTTTTTTTCAGTGCTCAGGATTCTTTTCCTGGCATTTGGAACTTATGAAATTGAAAAGACAGTTTTGAATCTCTCCATGATAATAGGACAAGAGTTCAATATCCCTATGCAAGAACTGGAAGCACTTCAGTCAGAAGTCAACAGCCTAGCTTCTGTTGTATTTCAAAACTGCTGCATCCTGGATGCCCTGACAGCCTAATAGGGAGGAGCTTGTGTGATTAGTGGTGAAAAATGCTGTTTCTATGTAAACTGCTCAGGGCAAGTAGAGACTGATCTACACCTCTTAAAAGACAAGATTAATACTCTCCATCAGGTTAATGAAACAAACCATTCTATTGGTCTGACCTATTCCCAGGTACTCCACTTTAAATGCCAGCCAAATTATAAACTGGCTGGCATTTAATGGGAGACTAGTTTAATAAGGTGTGTGGAAATGTACTTAGATCTGTTCTTTTCTGCTTATTCATTCTCATTCTAATCTATATTCTTGTCTCCATTTCAGATCTCTTGTTACTCAACTACTAACCCGATCTCTCTCTCCACAGCCACCAACTCAGCTTTCAATGTGTAAAACTTCTGGGGAAGTTTCATACAGGGGGAATGAAGGAGCTCAGGAAATTTCACCCCAAAATATGACTCCTTGGTATAAAGAGTATTTTGAATTAAAGGCCGTTAGAGATCCACAGGCATTGGTAGGGCCTTTCCCTCTTTCTCCATAAAAAACCAGACCCATCAAAAAGAACAATCAACTTCCCTTCCCCTCCCTGTTGTCTCAATATATTATAGGAAAGAAGATCAAGAATGCAGCCAGACCTGGCCCAAATCATTTTAAATAAAATACCTGTCTCTCAGGTTAATTTAATATCCAAAGAGAATCATTTACAAGTGAATCTATTTCCCCCCCATCCATTCATCCTCCCTAGTAACCATTTATTGCCTCTAAACAGAATTACCTATGTTCCTCATCTCCTCCTCCTCTCTAAAATGAGCGTATATAAGTTTCTGGACCCCACTGCGAAATTGGGTAATCACTTTGTTCACTCTTGATTCTCCCTGTGCACATGATATTAATAAATAAATCTCTTTTATTAATCTGCCTTATTGTGAATTGATCTTTCAGCGAACCTTCCAGGTGAAGGGGAAGCTTCCCCTCACTCCCACGGCATAGTATACAAAGAACTCTTAAAATTCAGTAATTAAAAAGTAGGCAAAAGGTCTGAACAGACACCTCACCATAGAAGATATGCAGATGACAAATAAGCATATGAAAAGGTACTCAACATCATATGTCATCAGGGAATCAAAAATTAAAACAACAATGAGATAACATTACACACCTATTAGAATGGCTAAAATCCAAAATACTGACCACACCAAATGCTGGCATGGATGAAGAGAACAAGAAGTCTCATTCATTGCTGATGACGATGCAAAATGGTACAGCCCTTTGGAAGACAGTCTGGCAGTTTCTTACAAAGCTAAAACATAGTCTTAACATATGATCAACAGTTGTGCTTCTAGATGTTTACCCAAATGAGTTACAAACTTACGACCACACGAAAACCTGCACATGAATGTTTTTAGCAAAAATAACCAAAACATCCATCAGTGGATGAAGGGATAAAGAAAATGTGGTATATATGTATGTTTTTGAAAGTTGTGACTGCATAGATTTTTAAAGAAAAACAGATTATTGTATGAGGTGAGTGATTGTTACATAACATTTCCACAGGGGATTATTGAAACAAGTTAAAACTATACTCAATTCCACTATTAGAATCATATAAATTGTTATCACTAGAAGAAACTTTAGAGCAACAAGTTCCTAATTTTATAAATTTTCAAGGAATGAAACCTAGAGGCATAGAAGTTAAAGGATCTGCTCATAGACAGCTGGTAAGTGGTAAAACCAGGATTAGAAATAAGGTCCTTGATATTCATTTCCAGGATATTTCTTTTTCTTACAGGAAACATACAGAAAAACTAAATACAATAAATGGCTTGTACACTTTTAATACCATTATTAATAATGGAAATTGATAATAGCAGTCCAGCCCTCAGAGTTTATCCTTAGGGCTTAGAATTAAAGTTGACTTTTAGAACCCTGGAAATGTGAACAGGCCAATTAACAAAACAAATAAGTGGACAGTAATAAAGGCAAACTCATGAGGCAAAGAGAACTTTTATAAGTTTCTCAAAAATGGGTACTAAATAGCAGAGTAAGTAAAATTACCAGTTATTTTCTAATAATAACACAATCATTGTTTCTACATGTACACTTCCTAGTGTTATGATACATTGCCTAGTAAAATATGGTTATTAATATTTTGGGTATTTTTGCTTTTGGCTATTCTGAATAGTGCTACTGTGAATATTGGTGTACAAACATCTGTTTGAGTCTCCACTTTCAGTTCTTTTGGGTATATACCCAGTAATAGAATTGCTGGATTATATGGTAATTCTATGTTTAATGTTTTGAGAAACCATCAGACTGTTTTCCATAGTGGCTGCACCATTCCCACAAGGGTTCAAATTTCTCTACATCTCTGTCAACACTTATTTTCTGTTTTCTTGGTAGCTGTCCTAATAGGTGTGCACTGGTATCTCATGGTATTGTGATTTGCACTTCTCTGATTCTTAGTGATGTTCGGCGTCTTTTCATATGATTATTGACCATTTCTATATCTTTTTTGGACAAATGTCTATTCAGGTCTTCTTTTTCCATTTTTAATTGGGTTTGTTTTTTTTGTTGTTGTTGTTTAGAGTCCATCTCTTAAAACTTGCACATTACCCCCTGCTTACTGATTCGTAAGATCTCTTTTTCCTATTTTGGATGTTGATTGCTTACTGTTTGTTCTATGTTGTAAACATTTTCTCCTTGTTTGTTATCTGTCTTATGCATCATTTACAATATATTTGGTTTAGAAATTTTTGGTTTTATGTAGTAGTTTCTGTCATTTTTTATGCTTTCTTGGTTTTATATCTTTTTTGTTTAATAAGGTTTTTGTACTCTAATGTTATTGAAAATATTTTCTTTACTTCTACCATTTCACTGATGTGACTGACATTCCTTACAGGCTAGTCAGCAAAGAGATATTTGCTATATAATTCATGTTTAGTCTAAAATTTACCTACAGATTATATTTTGTATGTATAATTTATTGCTGTATTCATAATTGACTCTGAACCTTTGTTGCTACCTTAACTATCTAGAATTGGGGAAAAAATTTTCTCACATTGATAACTTTAATAATTGCTTTCTGTTTAGGGTGTGGTGACTTATCACATAGCCTAATATAACCTACACAAAAACATTATATATGCTTTGTAACTTAGGCAAATTTTTCTGAAATAAATTATGTGAATATATTGTCTTAAATAAAAATTAAAATCCCTATTTTTGATCTCTTTGCAATTTAGTGTATCTTAAAAGGTTTTTTTTTTACAAACAATTTTAGTTGTGATTTTTAGCTTTCTGGTCGGATTGTCTTAATATCTTATGTTTTTTTTATTGTGTTGTCTTTTACATACAGCTTGATTAAAATATGAGATAATTTTTCATCTGTGTATTTGTTTATAACAAATAGTTCCATATGTTTACAAAAGATTATGTAGCTTCATTCTTAAAGTTGGAGATTAATCTAAAATTACTAAAATATATCTATCCTTAAATTATGTATGGTTTTTTAAATTAAGAAATTTACTTTGGATTACAACTAATGTACACTAAGATTTTTTTTTAAGCAATGAAGAGACAGTTTAAATTAAATCCACTATGCAGGCCAAAATTGCACAGCCCAATGAGTGTAAAGTTTTAAATCTATCTAATAATTTGTACTATTTTTACCTAACAAGTCTCTTCATTAGAGAAACTACCATAGTCCCCTTTATCTGTGGTTTTGCTTTTCTCAGTTTCAGTTACCCACAGTCAACCATGGTCCAAAAACATTAAATGGAAAATTCCAGAAATAAACAATTCATTAAGTTTTAGATTCTGCACTGTTTTGAGCAACATGATGAAGTCTCAGGCCATTCGGCCTTGTCCCACCCAGGATGTGAATTATCCCTTTGTCCAGTGCATCTAGGCTATGTAGGCTGCCGCCCTTAGTCACTTTAGTAGGCATCTTGAGGATCAGATCGACTGTTGTGGTATTGCAGTGCTTGTGTTCAAGTAACCCTTATTTTACTTAATTGTTCTATTTTATTATTAGTATTGTTAATCTTTTACTGTGCCTAATTTATAAATTAAATTTTATCATAGTATATATGTATAAGAAAAAACATAGTGTGTGTAGGGTTCGGTACTATCCACAGTTTTAGGCATCCATTGGGAGTTGTGGAATGTATTCCCAGAGGATAAGGGGGGACAACTGTATTTAGAAAATGTGGTTACATTTTCTGATACTTCAAGTTCTCATGAGTTCTCCTTATCGTTGGCTAATGTTTTTCTTGCAATATGTGTTACTTGGTTAAAAGTATTCTTTTTTCTTTTTTTTTTTTTTTTTTTGAGACAGCTCACTGTCACCCAGGCTGGAGTGCAGTGGCGGCGTCATGGCTCACTGCAACCTCAAACTCCTGGGCTCAAGCGATCTTGCTTTGGCCTCCCGGGTAGCTGGGACTACAGGCGTGCACCACCAGGCCCAACTAATTTTTTAATTTTTTATAGTGATGAGATCTCACTGTGTTGTCCAGGCTGGTCTCAAACTCCTGGCCTCAAGCATTCCTCCTACCTGGGCCTCCCAGAGTGCTAGGATTACAGGCATGAGCCACCACACCCCAATTTTTTTATTGTTATATTATTGATCTTAATGATTTCTAGAATAAAATAGATTTTAAAAGGTGCATAATTATACTTCTTTAATATTCTAACAACTGGGACATATATTTTAACTGTTCCTATAAATAATTTAAAGTAATTTGCATACAGATATATTTTGTGTGGAGTGGGGTATTCACAGTGATAAAGAATTACATAATATCTTGATTGTGGGAAATAATTGACAGATCTTTTTTAAAAATATGTATTCATAAAGCAATAAAGCCTTTTGTATTGTTATCTTTAAGTTATCTGATCAATAAGTAGGTTTTCTATAAAGCTGTGTACATGTTAGTGAAAGTTGAACATTTAGCACAGAGTTTATGTCAATTATTGATGATTAATTATGCTGCATCAAAATTATGACAGTGATTATTGTATTAAAAAAAGAAAGGACCAAAGGCTGTATATTTAATTTGGAAATTTGAGCCATAATTGTATATACTAACTTATTTTCAAAAGATAAATCTACATAAGATGCCTTAATAGTTTGGAGAACTCTAAAATGCTAAAATGTCACAGTCAGGGATAGGTATGACACTCGTTAGTATGAATGACAATGTGTACATGAAATAAAAAGTCTGTTAGCTTTAAGTAATTTCTTTGGGGTGAGAGAGGAAAAATGCTAATAAGAAGGAGCTAGATTCTGTGCCCATTTTACTTCCAACTTAATATTTCTATTTTAACCATTCAAACTTTCTCTAATTTTGTGAATGAGATGAGGACTAAACTAATAACATTAGTTAAAATAATCATATAAATCATTCCTATTTAAACTACTTTTGCTTTGAAATTAGAGTGAAGAAAGTTATTATGATTGAGATTTTTTTTTCCCTTTCTGATGCCATCCATTTAGGAATCAGCATTCCAGAACAATTGGCGTAGCTTTGCATGTTTCTGCCTGGTCATGACAAACCAGCCACTGTATACTCACGGAGAGTAGTACAGTACTTGTCACTGGTGGCCTTTTTGTGACAGAGCCTGTAGACTGACATAAAGTGCAGCCTGTTGTGAACTGTCAACTGAGAGTTTGCCAAAAACTCAGCAGACAGAACTAATTGGGGAGAAAAAGGACTTTTGTGCCCTTTTCCCTCTTCTCTTTCTTCCCTTTCCTTTTTTTTGTTTTTAAATAAGACAGGTATTGTTAAAGTAGCTTGTTTTTGTGAGATTTGTCTGCCTCTGTTTTCTCCTTGCGTGGATCATTTTTTAACTTAAAGTCTTGCACTGCAGGTCATTGAGCACTTCCACATGGAGGCTGGCACAGGACCAAACTCAAGACACACAACTCATAACAGTTGATGAAAAATTGGTAAGGATTTTCTACTACACCCTGCTATGATTCTGCCTTAAGGGTTATTTTTGTACAATAGATATTCAGAGTTTTTCTAGAAAAGTGATTTGAATTTGAATTTCTAGATTATACATAATTTTAGGAACAAATATTTATCACAAAAAGATAAGCATTTCACACAAATATTAAGTCATACAGATATTAACAAATTAAAATTATGAAAGGCTTCCATTTTTGTAGTGTTTATAAGTAGCAATTGGAACACTTTTATTTTTGTAATGAATGTATTTTTAATTTTTTTAGTTATACTTCTATTTAATTAAGTTGTGAAATGCTTACTAGTACTATCTAAAATTAAATATATTGGTTTTTCCTGGAACCATGCAACGTTATTGTTACTGTGTGTATGTATGTGTGTACAAAAACACACATATGTACACACGTCCCATTTCTGCATATGCATGAGAGTTAGATTACAACTAGCAACAAATAAATAATAATCTTTTGTTAATCAGTAGTAGATAGAATTTTGGTAGCCATCACTTATAAAATTTTTCAATGTGTGGTCTGTTACTTTAGATGCAACTTGATATTTATGCTTATATTGTACAATAGCATACCTCTGATAATATTTCCAAGACTTATGATAGAAATGTGTAATAGTATAAGCATGTTTTTCATTTTATATCTGGTTTTCCAGTATCAAATACATAGGTGTGTTTTTTAACTATTCCTCTTTTATATTGTGCAGTATTTTATTACTCAACTTTGAGCCTGTAAGCATAACCTAAATAATAGGTCACATTTAAATTTCTATTTGCACCATTAAGGATATAGACAAATAAATAGATAAGGAAACAGAGACAATTTGGAACACTTACATCTTATGCCTTAGGTGGACTTGTCTTATCTTAAAATTATCTTAGTTCTACCTACTGACATTGCCATCATCCTGGTCTAGGATACATCATCTTTCACCTAGATTGTTGTAATAGTCTCTTAATTGATCTCCCCAGACTCTTTAATCTTGCTGTGATTCATTTTCCACAGGATAGCCAGAATAGTCTTTAAAAATGCTGGTTTGTCACCCTCTTGTATAAAATCTTTTGGTGCTGCTTATTGCCTTTAGAGTAAACATAAAAATCCTAACATGGCCTTTGAGGTCTTGCATGATTTACCTCTGGCTTTCCTCTCTAGGATTATCTTGTACCGCTGTGTTTTATATTCTATGCTCCAGCCACACTAAGCCTGGAACTTGCTGTCTTTTTCCTGCTTCAGTGCATTCAGAGTTCCTGTTCACTGTACCGGGATGCTTTTTACCAACCCCTAGGTCTTCATCCAGTCAACATCTACTTATTATTCTTCAAATGTTAACCAAACACTGCTTGCGTAGTCAATTATAAAAGAAATGAGGCAGTTATGTATGTATGAGAGGAGAATTTTCACATCCCTTGTGTTCGTTAATTAATGAGGGTACTATTATTCTAATTTTTCCTATGACCATCTCTTTTAAGCCCCAGAGGTTCTTGTTCCAGTATTGTGGTTTACTTTCTATAAAATAACTCTTCTAAGTTCTCTTCTTTCTAGTTTGACGAATGAGTGAGTCAGCTAGTAATATGTTGCTCTAAACAAAGTGCTATGAAACATATCAGAGAGGTATACAGACTAGTTTAGTTTGATGTTTTTAATTATATGTCATAAAATCAGTTGTATACCTTTGGTGAATTTTGTTGCCCTGTATAGATTTTCCCTAGCTCTGTTACATCTTTCTTGAAGTATAGTCATCCATCAATATCCGTAGGGGGATTGGTTCCAGGACTCCCCTCGGATACCAAAATCCACAGACATTCAAGTCCCTTATATAAAATGGGGTAGTATTTGCATATAACCTATGCATATACTCTCATATACTTTAAATCATCTCTAGGTTACTTATAATATCTAATAGTATCTAATACGATGTGAAGTGTTATACTGTATTGTTTAGGGAATAGTGACAAGGAAAAAAAGTCTGTATATGTTTAACACTGACCCAGACATGCATTTTTTTCCCCAAATATTTTCGATCTGCAGTTGGTTGAATCCATGGTTGCAGAACCCACAGAAAGGGAGGACCGTCCGTATGTTAGTCAAAATGTCAGTATGGTATTCCAGCTGAAATCAATTGAAGCCTTATATATAATTTTACACAGTTGTTGAAGTAATACTTAATGTGGATAACTGAAATCCATAGGTAATTCTCATACCTGAGTTATAGCCATTCATTTAGGTTTATATTCAAATTAAAGTATTAAATAATCCAGTAAGTGACATAATGCTGATAGGGTTTCATGTCTTCTTGTTTCTACACACCCTCTAACGGAGGGCTCAATAAGTAGCCTAATGACAAGACCAGGGGCTCAGAAGGGCAATTCCAGAAATACTAAGTAATTGGAGTTGATTATATTTGCATTTTGAACAAAAATGATTTTAAAATATATATATCAACATTAGCAATAAAGATGTTTCAAAATGTGCAGTAAATCCTTGTATTTTAAAAGATGTGGAGACAGCATTTTAATGTCACTATTATATAGTATAAATCAATTTATTAGATTAGTATACCATTTTTGTTAACTACCCAACACTAGATAACTGTTCCATTTGTAAATTGATATAGGTGATACCTTTTAAAGCCTAGGGCTTAATCACATAGACTATACTTAGTTGGGGATCAATTTTAGCGGTTATTTCCAGTTTTAGAAAATGGATCCTGGGGATATAAAACCAGAGGATAACTTTAGATGTTACCTAGTGACATTACTGAATCCATTTATTTTTAATTTTAAAAATTGTTTAACCTTTTGTTCAAGAGAAATCTTATGTGGGGATCCAATAAGTAATAAAATAAATAAAAGCTAAACTACTGGTGGGTGAAGGTTGGGGGCAGGATATGAGGAAAGACTTGTAAGCCTTTCCCAGAGTAGCCTTCTGAGGGGACTTCAGAAGTGGAGTGAGATTTGGAAAGATAGTTTAATCTTCTGCCCTGTTTTACTAGACTGTACAGCTGGTCCTCCAGCTTCTGTTTTAATAATTTTCAGTTAACTGACTCATTTCTTTGTGAGGCTGCTCTTTATACTACTGATCAGCTATAATTATTAGAGAGTTCTTTCTTATGGAGAAAGAATAGTCTTTTCAACAAGTGATGATGGAACAATTGTATATTTGTATGCAAAAAAATCCCACAAACTTTCATGTATACTTCACACCATACACAAAAGTTAGCTCCCAAGTTCTAACATAAATTCATGGTCATAAATTTAAAACCAAAAAATATGTTAATGAAATTTCTAGAAGAAAACGTAGGAGAAAATTTTTGTAACTTTAGGTTGGACAAATATTTTTTAGACACAACACCAAAAACCTGATCCTTTTTTTTTTTTTTGGAGACAGAGTCTCACTTTGTTGTCCTGGGTAGAATGCAGTGGCTTCATTGTAGCTCACTGCAACCTCAAACTCAAGTGATCCTCCTGCCTCAGCCTCCCGAGTAGCTGGGACTACACGTGTGTGCCACCACACGAGGCTAATTTTTTCAACTTTTGGTAGAGATGGGGTCTTGCTCTTGCTCAGGCCGGTCTCGAACTCCTGAGCTCAAGCGATCCTCCCACCTCGGCCTCCCAGAGTGCTAAGATTAGAGGCATGAGCCACAGTGCCTGGTCCATTTTTATAAAATTATAAAATTGGACTTGTTCACAGTTAAAAACTTTCTGCTCTTTGAAGGACATTGTTAGGAGAATGAAAAGACAATGCACAGATTGGGAGAAAATATTTGCAAAGCACATATCTGATAAAGGAATTGTATCTGAAAAATGTAAACAACACTTACAAAGAAACCAGGCTCAAAAGGCTACAAACTGTATGATTCCATTTATTTTACATTCTAGAATAGGCAAAACTCTAGAGATAGGATATTGATTAGTAGTTGTCAGGGCTGGATGGAGGAGGAGGGGTTAACTATGAAGGCACATGAGGAAATTTTGGAGGGTGATTCTTTTGTCAAAACCCATATTTGTTTGTATTCATTTGTGAAAAAAAACCCATAGAACTGTATACTAAAAGGGACAAATTTTACTGTTTATAAATTGTATCTCAATTTTTTACAAGGGAAAAAGGTTGTTTCTTAATTTGGTGTTAATCTACTTCTTTGTAATTTCTATCGTTGGTTTAAAGTCTGCCCTAGGAATATATAAGGCATGCCATTTTCTACGTGATAGCCTTCTGTATATTTGAAACCACTCTTTGGTCTCTTGAATCAGTGATTCTCAAAGGATGGTCTGCAGTGGTGCCCAAGACCTTTTTAGGAGGTCCGCAAAGTCAAACTATTTTTATAATCACACTAAGTCTTTATATACCTTTCTCACTGTGTTGACATTTACACTGATAGTATGAAACAATTGTGGTAAAGCTGTTGGCACTTAGCACAAATCAAAGCAATGGGGCCAAACTGTGCTACTAGTCACTGTAGCTTTCATTCACTTCCTTGCAGTCAAGGATTAAAAAAGAAAAAATTAGATTTACTTAATGTCCTTAAGGAATCAGTGAAAATTTTTAATTTTAAAAAATCTCAACCCTGTGTACACATCTTTTTGTTTCATGTAGTAAAACAGAAGTATGCATAAAATACTTCTGCTGCATACTAAAGTATGATGGTTGTCTTAAGGAAAAGTGCTTGTATAGTTGAGTTGCTGTTGCAAACTGAATTAACCACTTTTTTCATGGTACAGCCTTTAATTGAAAAAACAATAACAAATAACAAACTATGGTTGTTTACTTTTTGATACATGGCAGACATTTTCTTGAAAATGAACTTGTTACTTCAAGGAAGTATTGCCCATGATAAACTTCTGCTTTCAAAAGAAGTTAGAATAGTTACAGGACTTGATTCTGCCACTGATCTGTTTGAGCTTGACATCTTTCTGGTACTTAAAGACTGTTCTAATGGGAATGGTAAGGTATTTAACAAATGTGATTTTTTTGATATCGTGTAATAAAATATGTGAACATTTGGAAGATCTGCATACCTCTGTGAACAGTATTTTCCATATCACCATTGCATGATGCCATAAAATCATGCATGAGTAAAAGTTTCATGTAAAGCGCATGATAGAACAGTAGATTTTAATGTAATCAAGTATGAAAATATTAAGACTATTAAAATATTGTTCGTTTTTCTAATTACATATCTGTATGACAATGAATTTTCTTCATACATTGCCATAACAACACCCCACCACAGCAGTTCGAATGCAAGAACAGATGAACTCAGCTGTCTTCTATTAACCTACACATTAAAGGATTTTATAAAATGCAAGAGTGCCACTCTTCACTTTTTAGTTTTTGAAAATATAGTTTTATAAATTAAGATGTTTTTATTATATAACTGGCTTATTATTTTAAATTAAGGTCATATTTAAATTTTTTCTCCATGTCAATTGATTGTATGGTAAATATTTTTAGATATACAGGCCTACCTCAGAGATATTGCAGGTTCAGTTTCACACTACTGCAATAAAGTGAATATTGCAATAAAGCAAGTCACACAAATTTGGGGGGTTTCCCAGTGCATATGAAAGTTGTGTTTCCACTATACTGTAGTCTATTAAGTGTACAATAGCATTATGTCTAAAAAATATGTACATACCTTAATTTAAAAATATTGCTGAAAATTGCTAATGATCATCTGAGCCATGGTCATGGTCTTTTTGCTGGTGGAGGGTCTTGTCTCGATGTTGATGGCTGCTGACTGACCAGGGTGGTGGTTGCTGAAGGTTGGTGTGGCTGTGGCAATTTCTTAGAATAAGACAACAATGAATTTTGCCACATTGATTGACTCTTCCTTTCATGAAAGATTTCTCTGTGGCATGCAGTGCTGTTTGATAGCATTTTACCCACAGTAGAACTTTTTTCAAAATTGGAGTCAGTACTCTCAAACCCTGCTGCTGCTGTATCAACTAAGTTCATGGAATATTCTAAACCTTTTGTCGTCATTTCAACAATATTCACAGCATCTTCTCCAGGAGTCGTTTCCATCTCAAGAAACCCCTTACTTTGCTCATCAGGAGAAGCAACTTCTCATTTGTTCCAGTTTTATCATGACATTGCAGCAATTCAGTCACATCTGCAGGCTCCACTTCTAATTCTAATTCTCTTGGTGTTTCCACCACATGGGTGATTACTTCCTCCACTGAAGTCTTGAACCCCTCAAAGTCATCCATGAGGATTGGAATCACTTCTTCCAAACTCCTGTTACTGTTGCTATTTTGACCTCCTCCCATGAATCACGAATGTTCTTATTGCCATCTAGAATGGTGAATCCTTTCCAGAAGCTTTTCAATTTACTCTGCCCAGATCCATCAGAGGAATCACTATCTGTGGCAGCTATATAGCCTTATGACATGTATTTCTTAAATGAGAAGACTTGAAAGTCAGAATTACTCCTTGATCTGTGGGCTGCAGAATAGATGTCATCTTTGTAGGCATGAAAATAACTTTATCTCCTTGTTACATCTCCATCAGAGCTCTTGGGTGACCAGGTGCGTTGTCAGTGAGCAGTAATATTTTGAACGGAATCTTTTTCTGGGCAGTAGGTCTCAACAGTGGGCTTAAAGTATATATTTAGTATTATAGTAAACCATGTTGTGAACAGATGTGTTGTCATCTGGGCTTTGTTGCCTATTTATAGAGCAGAGGCACAGTAGCTTTAGCATAGTTCTTAAGGGCCCTAGGATTTTCAGAATGGTCAGTGAGCATTGGCTTCCACTTGAAGTCACCAGCTGCATTAGCCTCTGACAGAAGAAGAGTCAGCCAGTCCTTTGAAGCTTTGGAGCCAGGCATTGACTTCTCTCTAGCTATGAAATTCCTAGATGGCATCATCTTCCAGTATAAGGCTGTTTTGTCTACACTGAAAATCTGCTGTTTAGTGTAGCCACCTTCATCATTTATCTTAGCTAGATCTTCTGGATAACTTGCTGCAGCTTCTATTAAATACATCAGCACTTGCTGCTTCACCTTACACTTTTCTGTTATAGAGACAGCTTCTGTCCTTAAATGTCATGAACCAACCTTTGCCAGCTTCCAGTTTTTCTTCTGTAGGTTCTTCCCCTCTCTCAGCCTTCATAGAATTAAAGAGAATTAGAGCCTTGCTCTAGATTAGGCTTTGGCTTAAGGGAATGTTGTGGCTGGTTTGATATTCTATCCAAACCACTAAAACTTTCTCTATGTCAGCAATAGGGCTGTTTAGCTTTTGTGTCATTCGTGTCTTCACTGGAGTAGCACTTACAATGTCCTTCAAGAACTTTTCCTTTGCATTCACAACTTGGCTAACTGTTTGGTGCAAGAGGCCTAGGTTTAGGCGTGTTTTGGCTTTCAGCATGCCTTCCTCACTAAGCTTGATCATTTCTAGTTTTTGATTTAAAGTGAGGGACATGAGACTCTTCCTTTCACTTGAATGCTTAGAGGTCATTGTAGGGTTATTAGTTGGCCTAATTTCAATATTGTTGTGTCTCAGGGAATATGGAGGCCTGAGGGGAGGGAGTGAGGGAGGGATAGGAAATGACTGGTCAGAGGAGCCGTCAGAATACACACATTTATGGATTAAGTTTGCAGTCCCATATGGCTGTGGTTTGTGGTGCCCCAAAACAATTACAATAGTAACATCAATGATCACTGATCACAGACCACCATAACAGATATAATAATAATGAGAAAGTTTGAAATATTGGGAGATTTACCAAAATGTGACACAGATAAACAAAGTGAGCACATGCTTTTGGAAAAATGGCACTGATATACTTGCTCAACACAGGGTTGCCACATATCTTTAATCTGTAAAAAGCATAGTTATCTGTGAAGCACAATAAAGCAAGGCACAATAAGATGGGTTATGCCTGTATCTCATATAAACAAATACTAGTTGGAGTTTTAGTCATTTTTATGAGTGTAAAGGTGTCCTGAGACCAAAAAATTTGAGTGATTCTCCTAAGTCTTCTCTTTTCTGGGTTAAATATCCCCAGGGCTTTTACTTATTTTACAGAGTTCCAGGTAATTAATTATCTTAATTACCCTCCAGTTTGACTGAATCTCTTTTAAAATGTTGTTGCCAGGATTTTTCATACTGCAGATGTGGTGCAGGTTATGATGGGGATTATTGCCTTTATTCCTTTTAATCACAGCAGTTCTAGTAAGGCAACTTTAAATTTAGGTTCTCATACTTCTTATGTGGGTTGCATGGAGAGCTAAAACCTCAGATTCTTTGCTGTTATTGAGTCATGTTGCTTTTCATCCATGTTGAGTATATGCTGTTTATTATCTTTAACTTACTCTCGGATTTAAAGAACATGTTACCAAGTAAAGTTTAATTTTTTTTAATGTTACATCTTATAGGCAGAATTTAATATATGGGATAAAATAAATAAAAGGAATTTTCATAGTATTTTGTGGATGTCAGTACCAATGTAAGTTAAAAGAAAAAATTGGTTTTTTGTGGACATCAATTGTATGCTGTCTTTTTTTTAGCCATAGAATATGGAGGGGAACAGTCTGTCTAATATTTTCTAGTGCAAAGAATACATTCTCCCATTTTGGAGCTATATACAATGTTGACATTGTTAGACAATGAATATTCAGAGAATAATGTTGTGATAATTCCTTTATTGTTAATTTAGAATTTAACATCAGAGTACATGGTAATTTTCTAATTAGTCAATTTTAAGAATGTCTTCTCTTCGTTGTGTATGAACTGCTAACTAATCTTTTTGTTTACTGAGAACTAATAAGAGTTTAAATATCAAAGTAGATGATAGCATCATAAAATAATCCTATAAACATATATTTAATGTTTAAAAACAACTTTTTGTGGGTTGCACCATCATTATTTCTAAATATGCGATACTTCCTAGAGATAATAAGGGAAATTTACAAATGGTTATTTGCTTGGCCCTTGGTTTTTGTTGCAGGAGGAGCTGTGCCATAGAGGTTGGGTAAAGAATGTCTTTGCCTTTGTGCTTTATTAAGAGGGCAATTTTTTTTCCTTTATGTCCCCCCCACCACCACAATCTCCTTTCAGTACATTTGATGAATACCCAAGTCTAATGAACATGTTGTCTATTTTATATACTCTTCAACTATACAAAGGAAAGAAGTTAAATTTGCAATGCTCTTTAAAGATTTTCAGTATGTGCTCCCTTAAAAAACAACCAAAGCATAAATTAGACCTACATAGGTATGCTTTTGATTTGCTTTTTAATCATTTTTATTACCTGTTTTTTACATACTGATTCCTTGTTTGTCACAATTGCCTTATATTAACTATTTACTACTACAGTTAAGATATTAATACAAAAAATAGAAAAATACTCTCAGAAAATATAAGAATAATTTCAATTTATTAATAAAAATAATACAAAATGAGCTTTTATAGTTTGGAGATTAGTATATTACTTTTGTATAAATTATGTTGGCACCATCTTTCCTTCATTTTTTATTTATTCAGTAAGTACTGAGCACTTACATGTGCCAGGCACTATGCTTCAGCGTTTATATTGACACTTTAAATTGTTTGTTTTCACTTATGTCCTTAGTTATTTTGTTTAAAAACTTTTAAGTACCACCTGTTTTAACTTTTACAAAGGTAGTATGGTTAGTTACATATGCATCCTCAATTTAAATGCATATGAGAATAGAAACTTTTTATTTAGCAATTTGTAAAACTTAAATTTTTGGGGGTGTTGTGGAATGGGGAAGAACATCTATCATTGCAAAGCTTGTTTGAAAAATTGCTTCATAGTAGACTGCTATTAATGTAAAATCCTAATAGGTTGGACATTTTTAGTACTCTGTATTAGTATCTTCATTTAAAAATTAGGTGTGCATGTAAAACAAATAGAATCTGAATGTTGCCAGTTTGTTGTATTTTACTACTTGACAGTTTCTTCCAAATGGCAATAAAACAGCAGTTAAAGCCTCTGTACTTGCTGATACTTGCAATAAGTAATTCCTCCTTGATTAATAAGCACATGATACTGGTAGCAGCTCAGCCGATGAGTTTTTAATATTGCCATTTTAGAATGTCCCTACAGCAGCAACATTTATTTAATAGAAAATTTTTTGGCACTCTAATAGTTTTTAAAATTTTTTTGTTACTTGAACTTGTCCTAAGAAATTTGTAAAATTGAATAATTTTTGCAAACCTTCAAAAATAGAACAATTATATTTGCTATATTAGTATTTATTTATTTTATGTTGTTTTTTCTTCCCAAGGTACTAAAAGTTTATAGATGAAAGCTTTTTGTCAGTCTGCAAATTTGAATTAAAAATTGGTCATTAAGAGGTGACCTGCACAAAAAGATAAACCTAAGTTAAAGACTTACATTTGCTTTGACTGGTTGCTTTTTTTTTTCTTTTTTTTTTAAGAGGGGTCAGTTTTCTTTTGGTGAGATTACTTTCTTTTGGTGTATGGCACCGCTATCTCTGTTAGATTATTGGAAGGAATAGTGTCTGCGATTGGAGTTATACAGCCTTCTAGCATCTCAAGTGTCTGTTTTGTCTGGACTTTACTCATGCAGCATTCTTGTGCAAAAATTTCAAGGCTTTAGTCTGGAGCACTGGGTCAAAGGATATGTCTCTTTGAAGGGTAGACAGGAGTTTTTTATGTTTTATTCACTAAGTAGTATTTCATTTTACATCAAAGAATAGTAGCCTTTGAGAACCTACCATGGTGGCAGTTTAGCATGTGGGTTTTTTTTTTTTTAAAGACTTTCACTAAATATGGATAATGTTTCTTAAAGTTTTTCAGCCTACAAATGCTTATTTATAGGCTTGTACTCAGACGTTTAATGTAAAAAGAGAAAAAGCATTGACTAAACATAAATGTTAATTTGCAATATATTTTATGTTTTAAAAGCAACTGTAGTTTTTTTACAATGTACTTCCCTGTGTCGGTTTTTACACTACCAACAAGCTATTGAAAAAAATGGATGAATAGCCTTTAAGTTTGTAGCAATACTGTTGCTTAAAATTCCAAGGAAGAAGTAATGACTAATGATTTTGGAAGTGTCAATTTTATAGTGAAATGGCCATTCTTTAATTGGTGCTTTTTTAAGTACTATCGTGTGTGTGTGTGTGTGTGTGTGTGTGTATGTGTGTGAGAGAGAGACTGATTTTTAAAAATACCAGACTCAAGTAATGAAAAATGTTAATATTTAATAAAGCTAGAAAAAAAGGTTCTTCTTTCTGCACTTTTTATGTAGGTTAATCAGTAAATGTGTTATGTACCAATAACATTAATCATATAATGATTGCTGATGTGTTTAGATGATTACATTGCATTTCATATTCATAGTGCATTACATTTATAAGTAAACATATGAACTAATATTAAAATAGTTTGTTTTTATGCTTATGCGTAAAACATGCTCTTAAATTACTAAAAATTTATTTAAATAGAAGTTACTTGATCATTTAAAGCAGTAATGTTTCTACTCCCAATAATTATATAAGTTTTAAAGCAACTTCCAGTTAACTCTTTCAGGTATTTAACAATGATGATCATTAAAACAAGTCAAATTATTTATCATATACAATTATTTCTAAATAAAATTCTCTAGATAAGTGCATTTTGTTTTTGTTTTCTAAAATATATGCCCATTAAAGTAAGTTATTTTTACATATTATCAAGCTATATAAAACTTACACTTGTTACATACCACAAAGGAAATGAATGCTAAAAATAATAGTTTTATATGCAGACAGGAACCATTAAAACTTAAAAAAGAGAATGATCTTTCTATATATAAATTGTTTAAGGAACAAAAGATCTTTCTCTACAGTATTCAACCATCTCTATTATCTGTGCTTCTTCAGCAATTAAAGCAGATTTATTTTCCTCTTTGTTCCTACTTGGAATACTTGAACAATGCTGGAGAATTGAACTGACTGGAATGTTTTATCTTTCAAAAGCTTTAAAGTTCTATGTACCAATTAGCAAAATACAGTAAAGGTTTAAACTGTTAATAGCCACAACATCTTTAATGCATAGACCTGTAGTATGCTAGAGCTGTATAACAGTTCTCCATTGTATGTCTCTTTTAAGGAGAGTAACTGTGTCAGTTCTTTTCTTGCCTTACTACCTGCTGTGTATGGAAATTGTGTATAGTACTTGACACTTGCTTTCAAGAATTTAAAATTCTTGCATGTTATTATGTAGGAGCTTTGGCTCAATGAAGTAGAATTAATATTTGTTTAGATTTTATGTTAAGTTTTTTGTCATATTTTAGAGATTACTCCATTTATATGTGAAAAGACATCAATCTTTTATTCTTTAATGAATTCAAAGTATATAAACCATATATTATCTCCTTGAAAATTGCTTATCAAATTTTTTTACTTAACTGGATATAATTATAGACTAATCATCAAATTAATATTAGAGTATATAAATACCTGATGCTTTATTTTATATGGTGTTTGAATGTAGGTTTTGGGTTAGTTTTGTTTTGTTTTGGTCTCTTTGGTAGTAGAGAATATTTTGTTTTTAGAGTTATAGCTTTTTTAATTGGCCAGTTTGCCAGATAATTTCAGAACTCAAGAATTCATCCAAATACCCACCATAAACTTGTTAAAGCCTGTGTCTGTCGTTCTATAGTAAGTTCTCAATGAAGGTTGGGGTAAGAGGAGGTAAAGAAATAGAGTAGCATCATTTGATAATAATTATTTTTTCTCTTTATATCATGTATTTCAGGGACTAGAACTAGAGCAAAGGAAAGGTGAATGCAGCCCTCAAAATTTGATACTAGCCAACTTTGATTCTGTTTCTGTGTTCAGGCTTTCTGATTTTATGTGACCTAGTCTCTACTTGGCTTCTATTCTTCAAAATGCCATGCAAGCTTACAAATATTCATATTTTACAAGATGGGGAAGTTTGAAAAACAGGGCAGTGATATGGAAGCTTTACTGTATGCAGTGTACTGTGTCTCCACAAATCTGCTTCTTTATTAGGCATACTTTTCTAGAAATGCGTGAATAGGCTTTTTGTTCAGTTGCTGTTTCATGTTTAATACTTTGCTTCTAATAGCCTTCAGCATATTGCATGTTATCAGGTTTTAAAAATTTTAATGCTTCTAATAAAATAGACATGAAAAATAATCTTGGCTTTCTCTAAGCAGCATATAGGATACAGAGATATACCAAAAAACTGGACTGAGAATGCTAATTTAAATTGAAGAATTGAGGATCTGATTAGTGTACTGATTTGCATGTATTACAATGACTACTGAGTATATATTATTATAATTCAAATCTATCAATTAAAGAGATTTTTAAACCTTATAGGGTAGTTTGAGATTTGACATACAGAGAATTAAAACAAGGTTCCTGGTTTAGTATGCATTATGATATATTAAACATTCAAATACGGATTATGGTCTGTGCCTAGAATGTTCAGAGATTAAAACTCCTGTAGGGCTAGTAGTTTTCAACTAGGACAATCTGTAGTTGTTTGAAGACCATTCAAGAAGTTTTTTTGGTTTGTTCTTTTTTTTTTTTTTTTGGAGACAGAGTCTCTCTATGTTGCCTGGGGTGGTCTCCAATTCCTGGAATCAAGCAATCCTTCTGCCTCAGTCTCCCAAGTAGCTGGGATTATAGGTGCGAGCCACCGTGCCCAGCTTCAAGAGATTTTTCACTTGTCTCTTATTTATAATATAAAATATTATTGTACTTTTTCATCCATTCATTCAGTTTTATTGAGCACCTACTATATACCATATTCTAGGCCCTGGGGATATAGCTGTGAACAAAGACAACATCCTTGTCCTTAGAGCTTTTATTCTCATGTGTAAGCATATGCTAACTTTATTTACAAATAATTAAGATACTTTTCATAGATAATGAAGGTTATAGAGAAAGATAAAGGTAGGTGATGGGATAGAGAACAGCTGGGGGTTGGGTAGTATAGGGGTTATTTAAATAAGGCGATCAAGGAAAGCCACTTCGAGATGGTGTGATATATGAACTAAGACCTGAATGATGAGAAAGAACTAGCTATGTGAGGATCCAAGGTAACAGCATTTCAGGTAGAGGAAAAAGTTAATGACCAAAAGTGTAAACTAGCTGGTAATAGTCAAAGAACAGAAGGAAAGCTATGACATAATAAGAAAATGGGAGAGTGATATAAAATGAGGTCAGAGGTGTAGGCAGGGCCCGGATCAGTTAAGAAAGCCCTTTAGGCCCATGATAAGTTTGAATTTTAATTATAAGAGGAAGCAGTTATAGAATTTTAAGTGGCTTGATCTGATTTACTGATCAAAAAAGCTGGAGAATTACTAAGCTGTTATGGTTAATGGTCACTTCCAAGCAGCTCAAAGGAAAGGATGAGTTTGTTGCCATTTTTATTTATTCACATGCCCTTTTTGATGTTCATGAAATAGCTTTTATGGTTTTTATAAAGTTATGTTTTCTACATAATAATACAAGTGATTGAATCCTTAACAACTACTTTTTTTTTAAAGGAACCCAATTTTTATCTTTGCATTTTAGATTTTATATCTGGTATAACAATGTGGTGGTTTTTCTATTAAATAATCTTCTGAATTTGAAATTGCTTTTTGATAAAGGTCATATTGGGACCTGGAATAATAAACTCATCTCCCTTTTCTAATTCTCCACTCCCATGGCCCTTCCTCCTGCGCTTTCCCCCTACAAAGGAAAAAAACATTAATGGAGGTTTATCATAATGGTAAAGGAAGATAAGAAGAAATTGCCTGAGCTGCTGTCCGCTAGGTAGGTGCTGACAAGCCCCAAATGCATTTAAGCTCTACACCTTGCTTTAGCCAGTGGCATGAACTGGTAGTGATAGTTATCTGCCTTCCTCTTAACTTTGACTCTACTTCTCTTTCTGTCTCTCCTTTCCGCCTCTTTCTCTCTGCTTCTTGGAATTTGTCTCTCTTTATACTGTTAGTGTAGCTCTTTCCCTCTGTCTTTGTGACTCTCCCTCTTTTGCTGACTATGTAACTAAAGGTCATCTCGCTCTCCCTTTATGGGTGTGTGAGTTTCCCCCTCCCCACTCATTGTCATTTCTTTCTCTTTTTCTGCCTGCCTTCTCTGTCTCTGTCTGGTTTGGGCTCTCTGTCTCATTCTTTGGCTATCATCATTTTTTTCATTTTTCCACTCCCATGTCTCTTCTACTCCCCTTGTTCTTCCCTCATTTCTCTCCTTTCTTCCACACTTCTGTTCCTTTTGTCCTTTTTCTTCTTTCTTCTTCTCACTTTCCTAAAATGACCAGAGTTACATCAGAACTGGAGGGGAGAGACAGAGAAGGCCCTACCCTCTAAGTTCTTTTTCCTTTTATTGTCTTATTCCCCCCTTTATAAACATATGGGACTTTCAGAGACATTTGCTAACTGGAAAAAGAAATACTGTGCTTTGCACATTATTTAAAATTTTCACCCTAGAGAGATACATGGGATAGTGGAAAATTCATGGACTTGTTATAGATATAACCTTAGATCTTTAATCCTCTTTTTTAACTGTACAACCTCAAGCAATTTATTTAACCTCTGTGAGTGTCTTCATCTTATAAAATGAAAATAGTACCTTTTTTAATTTATTTCAAAAGTTAATTGAGAATACCTACATTAAGCAACAGAAGAATATAATGTCTTATTTATGTTCATCATTCAATTAAAGTTCTTCTACTTTTTGGAGTTCAAGACCAACCCCAAATTGTTAGTCTGGAGAGAGAAGCAACCTGGAATTATTATTCTTAATTGATTCTGAATTAATTGTGAAGACCATTTTTCTGAGTCACATCTGCTATGAAGATACAGAGTTGTAGGGGATCTTGGAACAAAATGTTGTCCTCAGTTACAGTGGTCTTATGTCAGTCATGTGTGTTCATTTGTGTATGTATGTGTATGTTTAGTTGGTAATGATTTTTGTCATGTAACTTGCCTTTTCTAACAGCTGATAGCATTAATATCGTCTATAATATTACTATCTCTCATTACATAGTTTCTGATAATCAGTTGCATAATTCTTTAATTGACAGATGTATTGATATATAATTATCCCTCCAATGAGAAATTTCTTTAGTCATTTATAATCTGTTTTTAATGGTGAAAATTTGAAACTGTATTACTCCAAAGAAGTTTCTAAAGGCCTTATTCATATTATTATATTTGGTCTTAAAGTCTATGTAATTAAAAAAAATTTTATTGATTTTAATAGTAATGCATAGACATTAAAAATTACATTGTATGTCATAAATGTATACAATTTTACTTGCAAATTAAAGACATATTTAAAAATAGTAATACATATTACTATTTTTATTTCTACTATATTGTAGAAACATTTGGGAATGATAAAGTATAAAAAGAAAATGTAAATATAAATAAATAAGAAATATAAATAAAATATAAATAAAGAAAATGAAAATCACCTTTAATCTCATAGTCTTGGTGAATTTACTTCTTTTTTGAATATTTAAACACTAATATCCTACATATGTATGTATAACACAAATCATGTTTTATAGTTTTATATCCTGTTTTTTCATTTGTGTGCATTATATTGTGAATATCTTTCTGTCTTTAAAATTATTCAAAAGCATAATTGTACATGAATATGTAATCTCCCATTGTATGGCTATACCATAATATATCAACCAACATGCAGTTTTTATACTACAGATGGTTTATAATTTTTCAAAATTATACACAATGCTAGCATGAACATCTTTATGCCTAAGTCTAATCTTTGGTAACATCTTTATTTTAGGATTGATTCTTTGAAGTAAGATTACTAAATCCAAGGGCTTGGTATCAACATTTTAAATTTTTCTTTATACCTAGAAGTAATTGATACAGAATACTTCTAGAGAAGTTTTAACCAATTGATTCTATGTAATTTTAGAGATATGATTCTTCATAGCCTGTGCTTTATTTTTAATATACATGGTCCAGTTCTGTGGATGCCTTTCAGACTGACACATGGGGTATAGCAAATTCTACCTAACAAATGAATACCATATGTCTAAGAATTAGAAAACAATAAAAACACATAATACATAAATGATGCAGCATTGAATTGGAAATTACTCCAAAGCTTAGTATATCCCAAGAATCAACATTATGAATTTATCTATCATTGTACTATAAATTTATGGATATGCTGATTGATGAGATTTCTGTCATAAATATATGTAAAATATTAGGCCAGTGCATAGCAATTAGTGCTATATAAGTGTTAAAAACTATTGCTACTGCTACTATACTAGTGCCACTACTACTACTACTATTACTGTTGTTTTATAATATATTATAACAGAGTTTGTGGCATAAAGAATGTATCTGAGGAAGTTATGAAACTGTCTCCCTTTTTTTTCTTTTTTTTAAAGACAGGGTCTAGCTAGCTCTGTCTCCCAGACTGGGGTGCAGAGGCATGATCGTAACTCACTTCAAGCTCCAACTCCAAGGCTCAAAGGATCCTTCCACCTCCGCCTCCCGAGTAGCTGGGACTACAGGCATGTGCCACCATGCCCGGCTAATTTTTTAATATTTTGTAGAGATAGCGTCTCGCCATGTTACCCAGGATGGCCTCAAACTCCTGGGCTCAAGTGATCCTCCCATCTCGGCCTCCCAAAGTGCTGGGATTACAGGTGTGAGCCACCCTACCCAGCCTTTTATTTACTTATTTATTTATTTATTTTTGGAGCCACAGTCTGGCTATGTTGCCCTAGACCTGGAATATGGTCTATCGTGATTAATGTTTTATGTACATTTGGAAAGAATTTACATTCTCCAGTTTTTGGATTTGGTGTTCTATAAATTTCAATTAAGCTTTAAGTTGATTAATAGTGCTGTTCATATGTTCTATATCCTTACTGATAATTTTGTCTACATTTTCTGTCAGTTCCTGAGAGAAAAGTGTTAACATCTCAAACTGTAATTTGTCTCTTTCTTCTGTTAGTTGGATCATTTTTTTGCTTCAGTTATTTTGAAGCTCTACTATTAGGTGCATAAACATTGAAAATGGTGTGTTCCTGATGAGTTGATGCTTTATCCTTATGTAATGTCCCTCTTTTTCCTGGTGCTATTCCTTGTTCTGAGGTCTACTTTGATGATTCTGTATAACTGCTCCAGTTTACTTATTCTTAGTTTTGCATGGTGCATATTATTCTACCCTTTTACTTTAACCTATTTGTGAATTTATATTTAAAGTTTGACTCTTACACATATATTTGAGCCTTGCCTTTTAATCTAGTGTTTATTATAACATTACATGTAACATATTTATTGATATAATTGGGTTGAAATTTACCATCTTCATGTTTGTTTTCTATTTGTCCCATCTGATTTCTTTTGTTTTTCTTTCTTTTATTTTTTTTAGTGGTTGTTTTAGGCATTACAATATGTATCCTTAACTGTTCGTAGTCTGCCATAAACTAACAACATGTCGCTTTATATGTAAAATGAGGGCCTTAAAACAGCTATCCCTCCAGTCCTTAGTGTTAGTGTTGACATACATTTTACTTCCACATTTGTTATACACCTCATAGTAATCATTATTTTTGCTTAACAGTTCTCTTTTAAAGAAATTAAGAAATGAGAAGAAAACTTTTTTATATTTACTCACAAATTTACCATTTCTGTTGTTCTTAGTTACTTTATACAGATAAAATTTTCATCTGGTATCCCCTTCCTTCAGCTTGAAGTGCTTCATTTAACATTTCTGGTGGTACTGGTCTGTTGGGACAAAATCTCTCAGCTTTTGTTTATCTGGAGAAGCCTTTGTTTTACCTCTACTTTTGAAAGACCTTGTGTTAGCTCAGACTGCCATAATAAAATACCATGGACTTTGTGACTTGAATGGTAGAAATTTATTTTCTCACAGTTCTGAAGGTTAGAATTCCAAGGGGCCAGCATGGTCATTTTTGTTGAGGGCTCTCTTCCTGGCTCGTGCTGTGTTTTTACATGGCCCAGAGAAAGAGAAACAGAGGAAGCAAGCTTTCTGGTGTCTCTTCTTGTAAGGGCACTAATCCCGTCATGAGGGCCTTACGCTTATGATCTCATCTAATCCTAAATATCTCCCAAAGGCACCATTTCCAAATACTATCACACTGGGGGTTAGGGATTCAACATAGGAATTTGGGAAGGACACAAACATTCGGTCTATAACGGACCTTTTCATTGGATATAGAATTCTAGGTTGAAGGTTTTTATTTTAGCCTTTTAAAAATGTCATTCCAGTTTCCTTTTTAAAAAATTGTGGTAAACTATTGTAGGGATCAAAGGCCCCTGGCCCTCCAAAGGTTCACCAAACTGTAGGGAGCCAAGGCCCCTGTGCCCATAGAGGTTTGCTGAAAAAATCACACACATAAGGCAGATTGATTAATAGGAGGAAAAAGATACAGATTTATTTAATGTGTATACAAGGGAACCTCAGAATGAAGATTGAACTCCTCAATGAGGTACAGAGGTTTTTAAAGAATGGGGGCTTAAAAGCAGGAAAACAGGTTTTGGGAGGGAGAAGGGAAGAGGCTTGACTGGCTAGCTAAGGTGGTCTTGTTATGTAAATGAAGCCTTACAGGTATGTGCCCTCAGAGAGAATAGACGGTAAATATTTTGACTCTCAGTAAATCTTTCCTAGATCAGGTAAGAATAGACCTGACTGTATTAATGTAGATTCTTTACAGATGTAATTAATCCACTGCCCCCCATGACGGCTTTGCAGTGTTACTTCTACCGTGAGACCCATGGCAGCTATGTCAAAATATGTCAAAAAAATGTATTTTGGGGTAAAATATTTCTAACTTCCTTCAATATGCATAACACAAAGTTTATCATCTTAACCATTTTTAAGTGTACAATTCAGTGCATTAACCACATTCATAATTTTGTGTAATCATCGCCACTATCCATTTCCATAACTTTTTCCTCATCCCAAAGAGAAACTCTGTACCCATTAAACAATAACTCTCCACTATGCTCTTCCCCATTCCCTCGTAACGTCTAGTATGATGTTACTAGGGACATCATCTTACTAGAAGAGACACCAGAAAGCTTGCTTCCTCTTTCTCTTTCTCTGGGCCATGTAAAAACACAGCAACTTTCTGTTGCTTTGAATTTGCCTACTTGAGGTACCTCATATAAGCAGAATTATATAATATTTGTCCATTTGTGACTGGCTTATATCATTTAGTATAATGTTTTCAAGATTCATCCACGTTATAGCACGTGTCAGAATTTCATTTTTTTTGAAGGCTATGTGTAATATTCCATTGTTTTTGTTTATCCATTCATCTATCTGGATGGAAATTTGGGTTGCTTCTGCCTTTTGGCTGTTGTGAATAATGCTGCTATGCACATGGATGTCCAAGTATCTGTTCAAGTCCCTGCTTCCAATTTTTTGGATAGATACCCCAAAGTAGAATTGTTGGATCATGTGGTTATTCTATGTTTAACTTTTTGTAGCACAACCATACTGTTTTCCACATTGGCTGTACCATTTTATATTTCCACAGAAATATACCAGAGTTCCACTTTCTCACCAACACTTCTTATTTTCGATTGTTTAAATAATAGCCATACTAGTGGGTGTGAAGTGGTATATCAGTGTGTTTTTGATTTGCATATTCTTAATGACTAGCAATGTTGAACATCTTTTCATTTGCTCTTGGCCATTTGTATATCTTCTTTGGAGAAATGTCTCTTCAAGTTCTTTGCCCAGTTTGAATTGAGTTGTGAGAGTTGTAAGGGTTTTCTGTGTATTCTGCATCTATCTATCTATCCTGTATCAGATAGATATTCTTTGATGCACAAAATTTTTAATTTTGATGAAGTGTACTTTATCTGCATTTTAATTTTGTTGCATGTGTTTTTGTTATTTCTTGGTGAGGATCCAAGAAATCCTTACCAAATTCAATGTCAGGAAAATTTCCCCTTATGTTTTTTTCTAAAAGTTTTATAGTTTTAGCTGTTACATTTAGGTCTTTGATCCATTTTGAGTTAACGGTTGTATATGGTGTGTGGTAAGGATTCAACTCCATGCTTTGGCATTTAGGTATCCAGTTTCCCCAGCACCATTTGTTGGTGCTTTCCCCAGCACCATTTGTTGGTGCTTTCCCCATTGAATGGTCTTGGCACTTTTATTAAAAACCAATTCACTGTATATGTGAGGGTTTATTTCTGGGTTCTTTATTCTATTCCATTGGTTTGTATGTCTATTCTATGCCAGTAGCACGCTGTTTTAATTACTGTAGCTTTGTAGTAAGTTTTGAAATCAGGGTGTGCAAGTCCTCCAACTTTGTTCCTATTTTTCAAGATTGTTTTGAAACAAAAATTTCATGTGAATTTTAGGATGGATTTTTCTATTTGTGCCAAAAATGTCATTGGGATTTTGATAGGGATTGCACTGAATCTGTAGATTGTTTTGGGTAATATTATCATCTCAACAATATTAAGACTTCAAATTCATGAACTCAGGATGTCTTACCATTCATTTATGTCTTTAATTTCTTTTAACAGTGTTTTGTAGTTTTCAATATACAAATCTTTTGCCTTTTTGGTTAAGTTTATTCCTAAGTATTTTATTCTTTTCTATACTATTGTAAATGGAATTGTTTTTATAATTTCCTTTGTAGATTGTTGATTGTTCTTGTATCAAACCCAACTGATTTTTGTGTATTGATTTTTCTATCCTGCCACTTTTCTGAATTTGTTTATTAGCTCTGGAAGGGGTTTTTTTGTGCATTCTTTAGGGTTTTCTACATATTGGATCATGTCATCTGGGAACGGAGATAATTGTACTACTACTTTTCATTTTGGATACCTTTTATTTCTTTTTCTTGCCTAATTGCTGTGACTAGAACTTCCAATACTACATTAAATAGAAGTAGCAAAAGTGGACATCATTGTCTTGTTTCTTAGAGGAAAAGCTTTCAGTCGTTTTCATTTTCTTTTATCATCATTATGTATGTATATAATGTGTCTTTCCTAAGACTGCTTTTAACATTTTTATTTTATCTTTAAACTTTAGAAACTCAGTTACTCTGTGTTCCTATGTAGTTTGCTTTACATTTATCTTGGTTCATTAAGATTCTTGGTTCATTAAGATTTTGGGGTTTTTTTGGTTGGTATTTTCCATCACATTTGGAAAATTTTTAGTTTTTTTTTTTTTTAATTATTTTTTCTGCTTCAATCTCTCTTCTCCTTATGGAACTCCAACACTTATATTGTACTGCTTATTATTGCCCAACCAGTCGCTGAGGCCAAATTTATTTTATTTCCAGTCTTTTTCTTCTATATGGTACACTTTACTTATTTTCTATTGCTCTGTCCTCAAGTTTAATGATCTTTTCTTCTGTAGTATTCAATTTTCTATTAATGCCATACACTATTTATCATTTTAGATATTTTATATATATACATTTTTTGCCTTTTATGAAAACTGTCAATATATTTTTCAGTTCTAAAATTTCTATTTGGTTCTTTTCTGTAGTTTCCATTTCTCTACTGAAATTCCCCATCTATTCACTCACTTTTTCCATCTTTTTTCCTTAAATCTTTAAACATATTTATAGTAGCTATTTTTAAATCTTCATTAATTTCAGCATCAGGATTGTTTCAGCGTCTATTTCTATTGATTACTTGTTATTGTAGTTGTATTAAGGTCAGATATTCCTATGTATGTGTGCATTTAGTGATAATTGTGTAATTGATATTCTGATTGCTTTGCTATTAGGAGTCTAGATTTTGTTGTCTTTCTTTATAGAACATTTAGTGTTGTTTCAGCAGTCAGTTAACTGGCTGATCAACCTGATCCTTTCAGTGATTATTATTACACACTGTATGTGTGATTGTACAATTGCTCTACTTATAAGATTTGACATTTCTTGTGTCTCAGTTGAATGCCTGGAGTGTTTAGCAAAGTCTCTCCACTGTGGCTTGTTAGAACTTACCATTACCTGTCCTACTTCACAGAGTCTTCATTTTACACAAAGATCGTGCAGATTTCTGAAGCTCCTTTTTTGCTTAACGCCTTCTCATCGAAACTCTGCCTCACAAATGTCAGTTGCCTCAACACCCCTGAACTCCAGTCCCTACCTTTTCTGTTCAGTGACACTGTTGTGTTCTCCTTGGGCTTCAGCTCTCTACACCACAGTCTGAACTGTGCCCCCAGGCATAAAGCTGAGACAGTTGTAGGAGTATGTCTTGAGTTTTCTTTTCAGGGATCACAGTACTACATTGTGACAATTCTTTTGCAAAAATGGCTTCCTTAATGAATCTTTACTTTTTTAACCAACCTTTAACTGTTTGCAGTTATTGATGATCTCAATTCTGTTTATAAAAAATACTTACTAACATCCTTTACATACTATATATATGACTGACTGAAGGCTTCATTTTAATGTACTGCCAGACTTTAGCTCTCAGTTATTGAGTTATGTTTTACCAAGACTTAGTGTGCTTATTTTCATACCTGTCTCTGCCATTATACTTGACATTGTAATTACATAATTGAATCAGTTGAATATTATAATCTGATGCTATATGAGGACAAAAGAGTTCTTCTATAACAGTTCTGTTGAATACTTTGAGAAGATGATAAAGATGAATTTCTAATGATGGGGTTCAAGACACAACCCCAGAATATGGCACCTTGGCATATTGAATATTTTATGAAAAAGGTAAAAGCAAGAAGGTCACTCTGATCTTCCCTCCGCCTTTCTCTTATGAAGTAGGTTATAAAACCTAAGAGGGATTTTTGACCTTTGCCTGAAGCAGGTCATAAGACCTTTACGTGAGAGGTGCCCTCTCTGTACCTGGAGGAAAGGAATATCCTTATCTCTGAAGGTGAAGGGTCACAGAGAAGAATCTGAACAAACAGGCCTTGCTAAGTTTCCCCAGTTTATTACCATTAAATCATACCCTTTTTGCCCTATTTTATTTCTCCACAGGTTTAAATGTTTATTTGGGTCTTCATTTCCTTATGAAGCTTTTTCTGTCACATAAAACTTATATTAAATAAATTCGTATGCTTTTCTTATGTTAATCTGTCTTTTGTTATAGGGGCCTCAGCCATGAAGCTAAGATGGGTAAAGGAAAAGATATTTTTTTCTCTCCCTTTAGTAATAATTTCTGTCACAGTAGATAGAAGTTACGACCTTGTAAAAAGATTGTGATATTAAAAGAAGTCATAAAATCCTAGATAGATTTTGAACTTATTATTTTAAAAACAGTTTTATATTCTCACTTCACATTTATAAAACTGAACCTATAGGCTGAGCATGGTGGCTCATGCCTGTAATCCTAGCACTTTGAGAGGTTGAGGCAGGAGGATCGCTTGAGACCAGGAGTTTGAGACCAGCCTGAGCGAGAACGAGACCCCTTCTCTACAAAAAATAGAAAAATTAGCCAGGCGTGATGGTGTATGCCGGTAGTCCCAACTACTTGTAAGTCTGAGGCAGGAGAATCAGGAGTTTGAGGTTGCAGTGAGCTATGATGACATCGCTGCACTCTAGCCTCGGTGACAGAGAAAGACTTTGTCTCAAAAGAAAAAAAAAAAAAACCAAAACCATAAATTGTAGATGGTGTATTTTCTTGGTAGTTTATAGAAGAAACCACACTTAAGATTCTTATCACTGGAACTATACTCAAAGAAAAGGCATTGCCCTATATCAGAAGATTATTAAAAGAATGCTTATATATACTTTTTACATTATAATACAGTGTTTAAGGTGTGTGTATATGTGCACACATGCATGTGTTTATTACTTAGTGTTTCCCTGTTTTCACAAATATATTCAAGTAACTGACCTGCTACCAGTTCCTAACAACAGAAAACTTCTATTGCATAGTTTAACTTTTATTCTTATGCTAAATTAACAAGCAGTTAACTTATACTTTTTTAATATGTCTTCTTGCAATCTAGTTTTACTTGTACACCATTGCCTCATGAAAATTTATTAGATCAGAAGCATTCAGCTTATGATCCATTAAATTATTTTCTATTTTTTTCAGTTTCCTTTTCAGA
Source organism: Daubentonia madagascariensis (assembly GCA_023783475.1). Taxonomy (NCBI): domain Eukaryota; kingdom Metazoa; phylum Chordata; class Mammalia; order Primates; family Daubentoniidae; genus Daubentonia; species Daubentonia madagascariensis. Next base: position 95,507,032 of record JAKFHU010001798.1, on the reverse strand, counting down.
TGTAATTAATTTCATTTATTACTTAAACTATCACTTGATTTTAAGAAGTTTATTTATGGTCTGTTCCTTTGGCCTGATGTTTATTCAACAATTATTTCATATTTAGTTCCCTGCTGCCAATCCTTTTATTTTCATAACTCTTAACATATGTTGTGTGTTTGTCAGCATTTTGACTTATTACCAGGTGAGGAAGAGTAATATTTGATTAAGAAATAACACATTGGTTCTTTTGAAAATGTAATGTTATATAAGTTCCAAATAACTTGTGGCCAAACTTTCCCCCACCCCTTTTATTATAGCTTCTGAAAAGTTATCAGGTATCCTGAGATAGCCATATGACTTAATGATTTAAAAATCAAAAAATACTGGGTTAAAAAGCAAAGAAATAAGCCATTTTAGCTATTAAAAAGTTAATCATTATTAAACATTTTTTTTAAGTATTAAAAATGTATTACTTTAATGTTCAAAATACCTCAGTTAAGCATATTGGTTTTCATTGAGGCAGTATTGATCATTCATTTATTTGTTAAGTATAATGTTTTTGAACAACTTCACTTTCAGTTGTTACCAAGTTACTAGAAAACAAACATTGTTTTAAGTGTTTCCTTATAAAAATGAAAAAAGTATTTCAGTAGATTTTCCTGATTGGGGGGGAAGTTTATTTTTACATCATTTTTCTAAAATTGCATTCGTCATAAAATAGCTTCTTGTTAGACTTGATTTGGCTATGGCATATGTCAACTCAGGTACTACTACTGTAGGGGAAAAAAAGTAAGATCTTTTCCTTGCCTAAAAATTACAAGGCTCATGGCTGGTATGCATATAACAAAAGACAGATGAACAAGAGAAAAGCATAACAAATTTTTTTAACCAAAGTTTTATGTGACATGAGAGCCTTCAGAAGTGAAGACCCAAAGACCCAGGGAAAACTGTGTATTTTTATGCTTGGCTTCGATGAAGAATGGATAGTCTTGTAGAAATGTGACTGGATGAAAAGGGGGTATGATCTAATGGTAATAAACTAGGGGGAACTTAGCAAACCTATTTGTTCAGGTTCTTCTTGGTCTCTGGGTAGAGAGCAGGACCCCTCTGGAAGGAGAGTCTTCTGATCACCTTTCAGGTGAGGTAGGTCAGAGAATTTTTTTATGACCATGCTCCATGGGAGAAAGGCAGGGAAAGGTCAGAGAGTGACTTCCAAGGTGCCATATTTTGAGCCCCAGGCCTACAAACTATAACTTCAAACTATGACATATAACTACCATAAAAATGGTAAAAATCTGAAAATATTTGCCATTCCTATACAATTACAAAGAGATTGCACATCTGTGCAACTGAGATTGAGTAGTTAACTAGATTTTAGGTGACTCTTTCCTTTGCATGCCTGTTTCTTCTGGTAGTAGCAGCTCTTACAAAGGAATGTATCAGTTGGATCAATTTTGAGAAAATTTTGATAATTTTTTTGTTTTTACATGTTAAAAACCAAATTCATCCTCTGCTTTCTAGTTTTGTATGGAATAACACACACTAAATAAAGTCAAGCCAATTAATATATACCTGTTTCTCTGTGCCTTGAGAGCATAAAGGGAAATTGGCCTACTTATAGTATTAATACATTGTTGCTGGCAATGTAAAATTTTACTTCTCTTTTGGAAAGTAATTAGATAATATTGCAGAGACCGTGGAAATTTCTTCCACCTTTGAGTCAGTTAATTCTTGTCTCAGTGATTAACCTTAAAAGAATTAAGTTACTGAGGGCTGGGTGTGGTGGCTCATGCCTATAATCCTAGCACTTTGGGATGTGAAGGTGGGAGGATCGCATGAACCCAGGAGTTGGACACCAGCTTGGGCAATAGCGAGATCTCATCTCTACAAAAAGTTTAAAAATTATCTGGGCCTGGTGGCACACACCTGTAGTCCCAGCTACTCAAGAGGCTAAGACAGGAGGATCTCTTGAGCCCAGGAGTTTAAGGTTGCAGTGAGCCATGATGATGCCACTGAACCCTAGCCCAGGCAACAAAGTGAGACCCTGTCTCAAAAAAAAAAAAAAAAGTTACTGCAAATTTCATTATAGTAATCTATGCTTAAAAAGCAGTAATAACAAAACAATTTAATTTTTCAATATAAGCTAAGAAATTGTGGCATATTAATTTAATAGATTATTAATGAGGCTCATTAAAACAAGAAATATGAAGATGGTAACTACATAGAAAAAAAGGATATTATGTTACATTAAAATAATCAGTGCAAAATAACTATTATTGTAATTGTGTAAAATGGATATGTATATGGATAGTTGTTGATAGGTAATACAAATAAGAAAACAGTTGCTAGGGTGTTAAGCATATGGATATATTTTTTTAAATTTCTTTTTAATATTATCATAATGTTTTAACAGTGCCATTAAAAAATTTTTAAGTATCCTGGAAGAATCATCTTCTGCCTCTCTCCTTGGTCAGGTGTTTTCTGATACCTTAACCAATGTTGTATTTGACAGTATAATTATTTCGTTATATCTACCCCTTCCTACTCCATGGGTACACAGATTATAGATTTCTTAAATGAAGGAATAAAATCTTATCCTTATATCCTTTGCCACTCCTAGGGATAGTTAACTTGGCATAATAGGATCTTTTCATTTGAATTGAAACAAACAAAGGTAAATTATACCTTATTTCTTCACTTTCATGAATGTCATAGGTGTTTCAGTATGTGGCTACCTACTTAAAGTTATTTAACATACATTAAACACTTGCACTCAAGTGTTCTTGACATATACAAGAAATGGAGTATTCAGCCCTTATTAAAAGAAAAGCTAGGTTTTTTCTCCTCCAGACTTAAAGCAACTTATTGACCCTAGTTAGAAAACTCTCTCTTTGTAGAATATTTTAATTATTAATACTAACTCACATTTTTCAAAGAAGATAGTATATTTTTCTGCAGCATGACACCAGCTTCCCATTAGTTGTTCACTCTGTCCTTTTAAAAAATGTTCAATAGTAATTTTCATGAGAAAAGAGATCATGTCTGCACTGTTGAATATTGTGTCCAGTGTCTAATACATTAGTAGGTGTTAAAAAATATGTTAAATACCAGTGTCTAATACATAGTAGGTGTTAAAAAATATGTTAAATAAATGAGAAACATTCTTTTTGTTGCCCAGGGTAAGCACTTTACATACATTATTTCATCCTCATTTTACCATAGTAAGCTGATTTTATAGATGATGAAACAGGAGAGGTCTATTAATTTGCCCAAAGTTGAAAGCTGGGATTCCAACCCAGTTTTGACTCAGCCCTTTGCTTTTAGCCATTGCTCTTTTCTATCCTGCTCAGAAGGATCTATGAGTAATAAAAATAGTTTGAGATTGAAAAATGTGTCTCTAATTGTTAGTTTTTTACTTTTTATGTGATTAGCAGCATCATTTGCATGATCTATTCCTATCATGTCGTCCACAGCACTTCATTTAAAACTACATTTTGTAGCCTTGTAGCCAGGCATGGTGACGCACACCTGTAGTCCCAGCTACTTGAGAGGCTGAGCCTGGAGGATCTCTTGAGCCCAGAAGTTTGCAGTTGCAGTGAGCTATTATCACGCCACTGCACTCTAGCCCAGGTGACAGAGTGAGACCCTGTCTCAAAAAAAAAATTAAAATTAAAATTAAAAAATAAAACTACACTTTGGTTCCATAATGCCTTTGCCCAGTATGTAAAATGTATAATAAGAGATGTTACATTCCAACACTTGATTCATTACCTGGTTGGACTCCTACATCAATTTGTTGCTTTAACGTTTGTTAACAAACAAAAATTGTCTCTACTGGCACAACTCAAATTTATCTTTACATTTTTTATTATATCTGAATTCCAATGGCCACTAACTTTTTAGAAGTGTTTAAAGATATTCCATGGAGAGTGAATAGATATGATTGTGCTATCTGCCAACTCTATATTTTTTAACCTGTAAAATTTATTTTGTAAAATGTCCTTAATTATTTATGGGACCTTTAATGAGTTTATTGTTTTAAGAATCTGTGGGTTACTTGAAAGGAAGTTTTTATTGCAGATCTAAGACTGTTTTTCTTTTAACATCTTTCATGGTTGAAGTGGAATATAAACACAATCATCAAATTTAAATCAGTTTTAGCTCTAAAATATATTTAAACACATAGTTGGTAACTAACAGCCACAGGAATAGAACAAGTTTCTATAAGCATTATTTTTACTTAATGTCCTAATATGTGCTCTATTAAATCTTTTCAACATTGACCCATAATAATAAGCAATTTAGTGAACTTACTACCAGAAAGCCTGGTAAAAATTTTGGCTTTTCTGCATATACTGAGAGATCTAGCAAAAATTCATCCAAAAGTGCAAAAACCTTTCATTTAATTCTCTTTATGACAAATGTAAACTGTTAAGGTTAAGTGGGTGGGGCAACCGGAAGTAATTACTGAGGCCAGTGGCATTTTTGTGGTTTTATAAAGGCAGAAGCTAATTATTCAGTTTTTATTTAAGTGAAATGGTGCCAAAAAAGGAGGTTCCTGCAGAGCAGCTGCACTCCTTCAGTGTTACCCTAATTTACCAAAGACACAACTGTCACAAACAAAACTTTTAAACTTGATATATAGCCACAAAAGTAAGGAGGCTTTTGTTTGGAGTGCATGCAGAAGAACTCCTTTATACAAATCAACCGGCAGATGACGGACAATGATGAAAATTTGATTCTTTGAAGTCATAATAGTCATTGAAATGTGTGAAATTCTGGTATTGAAAAGAGAGCGGCCAGCAAGACTCTAAATCCTGGGTGGTTGCAAGAAGCTTGCTGGGAGGTTTTTCTGCATTTTGACACTAACTTCCCATTGCTTGTTCCTGCTTCCTTTGTTTAAAAAAAAAAGTTGAATTCACAAAAGATAAATGGGGACAGTTGATAACCGAATCATACAGTTTTTATATGGAAAACTAATATTTTATAATGGAAATTGATATTTGAAAGAATAAAGTGCATATATATATATATATATACACACACACACACACACACACACACACACACACACAGGCATATACCTTCATAATGGTTTTTAAAATTCTTCTTCATTTAACTAGACTTGTGAAATGGAAGGTCTGCTATCATCTCCTCCAAAATATAAAATTGTGAAAGAGATGGTGTTGAAAGAGTGAACTTTGGAATTATGACATGTATCTTTTCAGTATAAATTTTAATTTAAATGGCCTTAATCTCTGAATTATGATTGATTTTTTAATTACCATTTCTTAAAATAGCACATTGTACTTAAAGTTGTATTTCTGAAACTATTAGGATAGTGACATTGTTCCTAGTAGGAATATAGGTTTCATGCTTGACCCAACTCTTTAAAAGTTAGTTTTAAAATTCAGTAAATCTGTGTATATTTACTTATAGGGTAACTTGTTTTATTAGAATTTATAGATAATTATTAACTGGTGAGTCTTGAGGTTCTTTAGGTGCCAACTGGAAGGTTTTTCATAACTTATGTGATTTTGCTTTTTTGTAATCATAGAAAATTTATGAATTATGATTTATAAATTATCTTTTACCAATAAAATGAGAAATCTGTAAAAGGTAATATTGACATCTTCAAAGCATTTCTATCTTTTATAAGTAGGTTTAAAAAGTCATAGGTGATGTGTATTGCAATACAGAAATAGAAATCTATAGAGAATATCATGAGTTCAGTATAGTTTAAATGGTTTGCAAATGTTTTATTTTTATTGGTTTGTGAAAGTTGAGTTAGGTAGCTCAGTGAGAATTTAGAGGGAAAGCAAAGCATTGAAGATACAAGTAGAGTTCAACATAGTGCCTCATAGTTCTTTTCAAGTGTTACATTGTTTTAATGGAATCTTGGAGTGGGAGCTTTAGCCCTTTGAAATGTGGCTTAAAGAACAGGTTCTTCTGTCACTAGCTGAAGCTGTGTGGATGAAATGATAACAATAGAGTGTCGTGATGCATTTTAAAAATGTGAGAAATCAGGTTGTCTAGACTAAGAGTGTGCCTACGGGGACTAGGAATTTTAGAGCTTCTGTGCCCTTTAGGTTTTAAGTACGTGAGAGGTGCCAAGCTTTTCTATTCTGTCTCAGGCAGCAGCTCAACTGGGTGCAGTACCTTACTTGTCTTCTGCAGGCAAAAACAGTGATTCTATGTCAGGACAACTTGGGCTTCCAAATTCAGAACTTTAATTTGGGGGAAGAGAGCAATAAATAACTGCCATAATTTGAAAAGGCATGGAAGATTGGTAGTTATTAGTTCAAAATATAAAGAGTTTAGCAACATTTTGTAGCTATTTATTTTAAGGAGGTTTCCATCCTAAAATTCATTCTAAGCTAAGTCACTTCAAGTTCTTAAGTAGAGGCATGTGCTTTAGAAAGTCATTAAAACTTAAATTTCACACCTTTAAAAATTATGTGCCAATTTCACTCACTTTGTTTTTACTTGAACCTAGATGTAAAGAAACTTTTTAAAAAAATAAATGTAGGCACATATTAGAAGTGCATATTTGTGTATTTATTTATATGGATGATTTTGACAGTTTCTGTAAACAGGCTATGACACAGTAGCCACACCTAATTGTTGGTGCAGGTGGAAAGGTATTGCCAACTAAAATAACTTTAAAGAATTGTTTTTTTAATCTTGTGGGTAGAGAGACTAGTTGAGTCAAAAATGCACTTAGTGTTTTTCCTAGTACGTATTGCAGCACTAAGTAGTTATACTAATTTTTTGGTTCATAGCATTGACAGACTACAAATAAACATTAGCCTTCACTAGGGGATATATTACAATGAAGTGAAAATTCAGAAAGTGGGTTAAATTTTCTAGTATTTTTAAGTTTGGTATGATCATTTTCATGTTAACTCTTCGTTGTTTTTAACCAGTTATTCAAATTTTTCTTTAGTAAGTGAACCATGATTTTAAAATGCTTCATTAATAAGAATGATATGGTTGACCCTAATATGATTTTACTTTGACAGGATAAAATATTTTACCATTACTAAATGGAGACTTAAACTCTAAATCACTTTATTATATTGTGTCCTGACTGCCACTATGTTTTGATAAATATATCTAATCTGGGACATCAAAATTCTATGCATTTGCCAATTGAGCATCTGTTACTGAATAAAAGCATAGTAAAAGAGAGTTAAGAAAGTTACCATTGTTTTCATCTCACATTTCTGCAAAAATTGTGGAACTTTTATGGCTTACCTTTGCAGAATAGATTTGATTGTATCATCCTCTCTTCAGTAGTAGGTTTCACCAAAGGGAGATAAATCAAAATGCCAGTTAAAGTTGTTAATTGATTTTAATTGCTTATAAAAGGGTTCAGGCCTCCTCCTGAAGGGAGAGTGCCTTGTGGTAAGCAGTTTGACACAGAAACCACTGGTAATAGATTTTTTTTCTATTTAAAATTTAGTTTCTTTTTATATCCCCTTTTAATATTCCCTTTACATTTTTTTCTCCTCTGACTAGTTACATCTGCTCACAAAATGAGAGTGTATTAACTGTAGGCTCTTCTACCAGCAAAAAAACTCTTCAGAAATTACCAATGCTTTGTTGGACAGAGGGGCCTAAAATTTTTTTATGACCCCTTTGCCACTGTCCCCTAACACCAACTCCCAAATATACCATTTACAGATATCTAAATAGCAGTTTATGTGGTAAAATATCAGAGTAGTAGTGAAATAAGCCAGAAAGCTTATCTCAATTATAAACAAATGTGAACAGAGTTGCATGAATACAGGGAACAACAGAAGCACATTAGTGAGTATGTAGGCTGTTAGAAACATGTTTGTTTGCTGCTTTTTCTGTAGGATATCACTACTCTAACTGGCGTTCCAGAAGAACATATCAAAACTAGAAAAGTCAGGATCTTTGTTCCTGCTCGCAATAACATGCAGTCTGGAGTAAACAACACAAAGAAATGGAAGATGGAGTTTGATACCAGAGAGCGATGGGAAAATCCTTTGATGGGTTGGGCATCAACGTGAGTACTTTGTTTTAACATGAATATTGTTTTCAGCTCTCTTTTTCTACGTAGATTTTTCTTTTAGATATATTGATTTTCAAACTCTTCCATGTACAATATGGTTATGACAGTACTTTCTGAGAGTGTTAGGTATCACTGTGCTCAAAGACATAGATTATATATATTACATTTATATATATCTTTATATATTCATATAAGTGTGGCTCAGCACAATAAACCATAGTACTTTGAAAAAGATTGTTTCTATTTATTGGATAAATATGACTGGCATTGTTAGCACTATGGGCATACATAGCTTACCCAAGCTATGTATACAATGGCTCCCTCCTTATCCACAGTTTCACTTTCTGCAGTTTCAATGATCCGAGGTACAGTACAAAATATTTTGAGAGAGAGAGACCACACTCACATAACTTTTATAACTGTATGTTGTTATAATTCTATTTTATTATTAGTTATTGTTAATCTCTTACTGTGCCTAATTTATAAATTAGACTTTATCATAGGCATATATGTATAGGAAAAAAATAGTATATATAGAGTTTGGTACTACCTGTGATTTTAGGCATCCACTACAAGTCTTGGAACTTATCCCCCTTAGATAAGGAGGACTACTCTGTTAGTCTAAGATACTGTGTAAATGGTGTTAAGAATTTAATTACACTTTAACTTGTTTTTAAATTAAAATAAAACTTCTTTATAATATATATTTTGATTGTAAGGGAGGGTGGGAACTAGGTGAGTCTAGAAATTAGCTAATTTGAGGGAAACTTAAAAGTTTCTGAGATCTTGTGATTAATAAATTACTTTTTACAGTACATTGGAATAAATTCTGTAGCACCAGTGAAGTCAGTGACCTAAATCTCCATGATGTAATAAGGCCCAAATGTTAAATAGCAGGGCTGCCTCTAGTTAAATAAAAGAAGCTGCCACTAGAGAAAACATTAGCCAGATAAGCTAGAAAATTGTCATTCTTATTGAGACTCCTAGGACATATATGTGTCCAGTCTCCAACTGAAGGTAGTTATCAGTTTAAATCATCTGTCTTTTTTTAGAAAAGTATAATATTTTACGGAGGCTGAGGCGGGAGGATCACTTAAGCTCAGAAGTGTGAGGCCAGCCTGAGCAAGAGCAAGACCCCATCTCTACTAAAAACAGAAAAAAATAGCCAGGTGTGGTGGTGAGTACCTGTAGTCCCAGCTACTCAGGAGGCTGAGGCAGGAGGATCGCTTGAGCCCAGGAGTTTGAGGTTGCATTGAGCTATGATGACGCCAGTGCACTCTAGGCGGGGTGACAGAGTGAGATTCTGTCTCCAAAAGGAAAAAAAAAAAAAAGTATAATATTTTAGTTTCCTGTCAATTACCTGGGAGAGTTTTTGTTAAAAACATCTATGTTACAATTTAAATAGAATTATATTTTATTAGGCAAATGATATATAGGTATAGTTTTAAAAATATTTTGATATCCTTTAGATTTTATGTGTCATGTAATATATGGAGTATTTTGTAAATCACATGCTTCTAGAGAGTAAAGGAATTTATAAGGAAAAACTTTGTCCATATCCTATGATTGAAATATTATTCTTATTCTTTTGAGTCACATGAAATTTTAACATGTTCATCTATACCCCAGACTCACTGTAGTAATACATTCCCAGGAACAGTCAGTAATAAATCATTTTTTGAGTATTTGTATACTCTAAATTGTATACTCTAAATTGTTTCTGGGTAAAACACTTTATATAAGTTTGAGTGGTATAGAGGAGAAAAAGTAATATCCTCTCCTCAACATCCATCACAAGACTTATGGCTGAGGCACCTATAACAAAAAAGAGATTAACAAGAGAATAGTATACAAATTCACTTAAAAGTTTTATGTGTCAGAGTGAAGACCCAAACAAACAGGGAAACCTGTGTATTTTTATGCTTAGGTTTGATGAAGAGTGGAGAGTTATGCAGGAGGATGATTGGACAAAGGGGGTATGATCTAATATAAATTGGAGGTGGGGGGAGTGATTAGTCAGGCCTGTTCTTACCTGTGTCCCAGTGTCTTCAGAGATAAGGGTATTCCTTTCCTCTGGGAATAGGTGGGCACCTCTGGAATGGGGGTTCTTAAGACCTACTTCATAAGAAGGTCAGAGAATTCCGTTATGTACTGCTTCAGGGGAGAAAGGCAGGAGAAGGACAAAGAGAACTCCCTGCTTCTGCTGTTTTCTCAAATGCCCAGGTGCCATATTTTGGGGTAAAATGTCCCAAACCCCATTGTTTAAATAAAAAAGTTTTACTTTGCTATGCTTGACAGAGGTTCACACAGTCATTATTATAGCACTGCTTAGTTTAGAAATAGCATAAATAATTTTTGAAATACTTAGCGATTATTTAATACCGTGCTGCTTTAAAAGCAAACTATAACCTACTATTATTCATGAATATGGAAATGCTGTTTTTATTGCACATTGATTGAAAATGAGATAAACTACATGTTTGGGAGGTAAAGGTCTTTTCAAAACCTAGTTTTTCCAAAGTAAAAAGTTTTTTTGAAATGGTAGACCCTGTCTGCAATTGGTTTGTCTGAGGCATTGTTTTGAATCTTAAGTAGTAAAAAAAAAAACTTATTTGTTTGTTCTGATATTAAGAAACATCCATTAGCATGAAAAAATACAATAAGAAAAAAATTATGACTTCAAAAATTTGATTATTTTATTTGATTAAAACAGGGACTCTATTTGCCATATTTGCTGACACTAGAATCAGGGTTATATTTTTTCTCCTTTAGCATTTTAATGACATAAAAAGATAGTATGTAATATTAATTATTGCTTGGACATACTGAATTCTGAGTTCTTTTTGTGAAATATTTTCAACTATTTTATAAAATTGTTGGAACTGTAAGCTGAAGGCTTATCATCTAATTAAAGTTTATCATTTAACGAAGAAATAAACCTGTGTCAAAGATAAATTAATGGCTTGACCATAGTTTGGGTTCTTAGTCTGCTTATATTTCATTTTATGATTATGTATCTAATATTAATATGTATAGTGTGGGAAGAATATTTAAAACCTAGCTACAAATATCTATATAGATTTGTATTTTTTTTTAATCGGGAGAAATGTATTTAATGGCAAAAAGAGAATGTTAATATTTTAATGTGATTTTTACTGTTGGTCATGATTTTGAGATGTGCTAAAATAGAAATGACTGTCCATCCTATACCTTAAATACATTTTTTTCCAAAGCCACAAAGTTTCCTAATATAGGGATCTGGAGGTAACTATATTCATTTCTTCTGATGGATTACCTCTGGCTAGAATTACCATATAGATGGAATGGCTTGGAGGATTTAAGACACCTAACCCTGATAATGTAAAAGTATTACAGAGGGTTAGAAGTGTGTAACATAAGAAATATGACAAATATAACACAGAGATAATCTTTGTATACATTTGGAGGGTTTTTCACAGACTTGTTATTAAATACACAGCTAGAAAGGGACACTTACTTCATTGAGCAGTAGAGGCAGTGCTAATGGAGAAGATAATTTTACAAAGTTACTCTGGTAATTTTGTGACAGAAATTTGAAATCTTAAATGTTTTCCCATACATTTTTCAGCGGGAGTCGAGAGGAGGGGTTCTCATTGTGGGCTTCATGACTATGAACGTGGTTTTGTTTTTTAAAATGTACTGAATAAATTTAATTGTTACCTGTTTATCTACGGTATTTTTTTTATTTTGAAAGGCCACTTTTGTTCATATGTAGGATTTTAAGATAAATGTGCTTGATCTTTGTTTTCAGATTTTTTAATTTGTATTTTTAGACTATATTTGCATTTCTTTTCTCATCCAAAGTGGAGCTTTTCTTATGCTTTTTAAATTATCTGAATCTTTAAATGTTAGAACTCAAAGGTAAAAGGTTTATCTTTGTATAAATATGAAAAATATGTTAAGATACAAAGTCATCCCTTGGGTTTGACCCAAGGTTTTTACTGTTTAAATCTCTGTGATCCAATTGGGAGAAGGAAAGCATGACTCATCCTTGTTTTAATATTGTAGCTAGTCACCAAAGATGACTATTGGTTATGAATTTCATATATTTCTTGACAGTATTTTATCTGTCAGGTTAGTAAATTCTTACTTGTCATTATTTCTATAAGCAGGACTTTAATTTTGATAAAACCTAAAAATAAGACCTTTTTTCCCTTAGTGATATTAATGTACATTGGCCATTGAAACTCAGTGGCCATTGGACTCAATACTTTTCTGTGTTAATTTCTTTATGTTCTAAAAATATGACTTCCATGTTTCATTTTTCATTAGAGAGTTATGAATCTGTCATTCAGCTTCTGAAAATAAGGATTTGTTCCATGTCATCATGGACATAGAAGGTCAACTAATTTAAGCAGAGGTGTATACTAATTTAGATGTTGTGAATTCTCTCATCACCTAACTAGTCCCTTAGTATACTTGATCCTCAAGACTTAATTAAGTCATCAAAGTGGACATCATACTTAGGCTTGCAGATAGTCCTTTTGCTTATGAGTAAGTAGCAAATGGAAGTATCGTCTGTACCATCTTTCCTCCTTGCAGTGCTGTCCACATTGCAAAGGAAATTTTTTATTTGCTTTAATCAGGTGGTTCAGTTTTTTAAAAATTTTAAAATACAGATTCTGTCTACCTTTCTTCTCATTACTGACTTTATTGAACAAGTAAATGAGTATGTTTGTGTTGTAGATGTAAACAATAGAAATATATGTATTATAGAATAAGCCATGAAAGTTACAAGTTGAAAGTTACTCCTCTCCCTCCCCCTTACCGTGCACAGTACCCACTCCCTCCATAGAAGTAAACCCTGACAACAATTTGCTATATATCCTTTTAGACTTTTTTCAGTACATTTATATGTTTATATGTAATTTTATATGTCTTTTGGTAAGAGTTGATGATTTTCTTAATACAAGGTTTTTCACATTTCTTATTAAAATTACTCCTAGATATTTTTGCATATAGCCACCTTAGGTACTGTCTCTCGTTCTCATAGCTTTTCAAGGGATTCACTTTGATTGTCTAGTTAGTTGTATGATCTAAAAATAATGGCAGTTTGTTTTCTCTTATGCTTATAGCTAATCTGTTTTTCTTGCTTTGTTGCACTGGCTAGAATTTGTAGACAAAGTTGAATATTAGTGGTGATATCCAGCATCCTTATTGCTTCTTTCCTTCTGTAGCGGAAATATTTCTGATGTAATAAAATGGACAAAGTTCTTTCTTAATCTTGACTTAGCAATAATTTTTTCTTAAAGTCAGAAATGGGTATTGAATTCTATTAAATGCTTTTTCAACATCTATTGAAGGGCATTTTCTCCTTTAGTCTGTTGACATGTAGTGAATTTCAATTATATATTTTCTAATCCAATTAGATATTTTTAATTGGACATGGATTTACTATTTTTAAGTATACTGCTTGATATGATTTGTTAATATGTATTTAAAACATTTTTGCATTTAATCAACCAATGGAATTGGCGTGTGGCAGGGTGGGGAGGCAGTGCATGCAGGCACACACTATCCTAAAGCAAAACATAGTTTTTTGTCATTACCTAGATCTTTGACATTCCTTACCTCAGAAATATTTAAAAATAACAACAAAAACATTTATTAAAATATTGATTTTAGACATACTTTTTTTTCTCTATAGTCTTCATTATATATCTCTGTCTCTTATTCTATTTGCAAAAGACCTTCTGATATTTCTAAATGCTGCTAATCAAAGTAACATTTAGGGCCATTTATTAATATAACAGCTAGTGCAACTGAAACTGAAAAAAATAAGCTAAGCCTCCCAAGTAGAAACTCATTCACTTTCCATTTTCTGCCTTTCAGAAGGCATCTATTAATAGTAAAAATTCTCAGTGCCAGAATGTTTCGTAAATATCGTTCATGCAGTCATAGTTCTATCAGGTAAAGTCAAGAGTCAGTTGATAAATAGGCTCTGTTCCTAAGCAGAAAATCATAAAAATCTGTTTCATAGTATAGAACAAAAGGCAAAATGCTAACTAATGTTAGATATTATAATTAATGATGAAATAATTTTCTATATTCATTTTAATGGTTTAGTGGTGCTTATTTACATCTAGTAAAGTACATTAAAATCATTGGAGGAAAAAAATCAAAAATCAACCTTGGAACTCTGAATAAACACAATATATTATTTTGCCAGAGTTAATATTGCTTTTTAAAAAAAACTTTTTGAAATTTTACATACATTCAGAAAAGTGTACAGATCAGAAGTGTACAGTGAATTTTTACAACTTGAACACACCCATGTGACTAGTACCCAGATTGAGAAACAGCATTTCCAGTTCCTTAGAAGACCCCATCCTTTGTTCCTTTCCAAAGGTAACCACTATCCTGACTTCTAACAAGATAGTTTGCCAATTTTTTTACTTAATTAAAGAGATCATTCTTTATGTGCTGCCTTGTGACTCGCTTTTTTGCTTAACTTTATGTTTGTGAGATTCATCTATTCTACATTATTTATTGATGGGCATTTGTGTAGTTTTCATTTGGAGCTATTATGTATAATACAGTACTAAAATGAAGAATCTTGTATGTATCTTTTAGTGAATGTGTGCCTTTCTAATATGCTAACTGGCTCCTGAGCTTTAGTTAATCATCAAAACAATTTAAGAAGTATCAGTAATTATTAATTCTCTGATCCCTTATGCTTCTCGAGTTAATGACAATAGCAATGTGATGAATTGTGTTCTAGCAGACAGTTAAATTACTGATAGATCACCTTGAACCTGTGGAGGATTGATTTTATGCTTTGTTAGGGTACTGTTTCAATTTTACCCTTAGTCTTAGTCCTAGAACAGTGTTACAGAATAAAAAGGTACAGCATTTTGTTTACCAAGTTCTCACTTCAGACTTAGTCTCCTCTGTAGCAGACAACTGCTGAAGTCTCTGCTCAGTTCTTTCAGCCTTCCCAGATATTGGTTTAGAGCCTGCTCATTCATGTGCAATTCAAAAGCTTCCTCCTCTGTGGATTCCTCCTTTTCACTATTTTCCCCCTAAATTTCTAGTTGCTCTGGCAATCCTAAACTCCATCTCCAGACTCCTTGTGCTAATAAGACTATGGCTTTCTCCTTGAGTTCTCCAAGATCCTAGCTGTCTGGATTGGAGAATACCTTTAAAGGAAACACTGCAAGCTTGGATGGAATCCAATGTGGTTCCTCTTTTTTAAAGATTGAATTCTCTGCAGTTTCTTTCCTGCTTTTTGTCACTCTCTGGTCTCTTCAAAAATTTTTTTCTGTTTTGTCCAGAGTTTATAATTGTTAGGTAAATCTGATATATTACTCTGCCATTATCTAAATTGGAACGTCAGTAATTAAGCAAATAAAGTATAAAAATAAAAGCACAAATTATATTTAGTGGAGATTGAAAGAAAATTATATACAGTTGGAGAAGGGTAGGGTATGAAAGACTTCATGAAGAAGGTTGGTACTTAAGGTGAACCATGAAGGGATGGTTGGGATGGACTTCCATATGCAGAGATAGTGGGAGAGTATTCCAAGTGGAAGGAACAAATTGAACTGATGGGAAAGTACAGGCTGTCCTTTATAGGAGCAATTGGCAATCTGATTTGACTGTTTGTTACTTCTCAGGAGAATAATTTAAAAGGCTAGAAAGTAGTTTTGTCCGTATTATATTAGGTCATTAAATATGGAATGTCCAATTTTGAATCAAAAGTTTGGTTTATTATATGGCAAACAAGAAGCAGTACAGTTAATCAAAGTGTGCACCTAAATTATCAACAGTTTTGCCATCTTAACGGTAGCTTGTTTATGTCAGCAGCAAAGAAGCCTGGAGAGGGAGTGGCTATGAAATTGCAAAAGGTGTTTTCCACAGCTTGTTGAGAATTGAATATTTTTCCTTGCAAGAAGTGGTCCAAAGCCTGGAAGAAGTGGTAGTCAGTTGGTGCAAGGTCTGGTGAGTACCGTGGATGACAGAGAGTTTCTATGTCCAGCTTCTGTAGTTTGAGCAACATTATTTGTGAGACGGTGGTCGACCGTTGTCTTGCAAGAGGATTGGCCTGTGTCTGTTGACCAATCTCAGCTGCTTAGTTGCAAGAATCCTCATTTTGTCCATGGTTGCAGTAGACATCCACTGTAATGGATTGACCAGGTTTCATGAAGCTGTAGTGGATAATAACAGCGCTGGACCACCAAACAGATACCATTAGCTTTTTTTTGATGAGTATTTGGTTTGGGACTGTGTTTTGGCACTTCGTCTTTATCCAGTCATTGTGCTGAATGTTTGTGATTGTCAAAAAGAATCCATTTTTCATCACACGTAAAAATACGATGTTGAAATGGTTCACCTTTATGTTGTGGCAACAAAGAAAGGCAAGCTTCGAGCAATTTCTCTTCTGCCGCTTGTTTAACTCATGTGGTACCCATCTAGCCAGCTTCTTTATCTTGCTGATTTGTTTCAAATAGTCCAATATTTTTGGAATAGTAACGTCAAACCTTGCTGCTAATTCATGTGTAGGTTGAGATGGATTCGCTTCCACTATAGCTTTCAGCTCATCATTGGCCACATGGCTCATTTTCAAGATTAAAATCACCAGAATGGAACTTCTCAAACCATCGACGTACTGTGCATTTGTTAGCCACATCCTTCCCACTTTGTTGATATTTCAAGCTGTCTGTGCAGCATGGGTTCCACAACAGAACTCAAATTCAAAAATAACATGAATTTTTGACTTATCCATGGTTTCA
This sequence comes from Daubentonia madagascariensis, assembly GCA_023783475.1. Classification (NCBI taxonomy): domain Eukaryota; kingdom Metazoa; phylum Chordata; class Mammalia; order Primates; family Daubentoniidae; genus Daubentonia; species Daubentonia madagascariensis. The sequence goes on along the minus strand of JAKFHU010001798.1, from coordinate 95,490,238 downwards.
CAAAAAATTGCTCTAAAAAAACTTTGAAAGATAATCACAAGCCAAACCATGCATTTGAAATAGTGAGGATGTACCTTCATGATAAAAATAATATCTCTGACATTTCACTCTGACATTTCTTGTTTTAACTGTCAAACTTAGTACTTAAGGAAATCGGACATTTCATACTTAATAACCTAATATGATAGAAGTGCTTAAATGCCAGGTTAGGAGATTGAAGTTAATGTGGTAGCCAGTGGAAACTATTTAAAGTTTTTGAGCTTCACAGTGTGTTTGGGAATTGAACATAAGGAAGATTAATTTGGCAACATGGTGAAGGTGGATTGGTCAAGAAAGGAGGCAGAAAGATTAGTTAGGAAGGTGTGTGGTAGTTCAGAAGAGAATTAAAAAGGGTGTTAACTGGTGGTAGTATCAACATACCTAGAAAAGAACTTCAAAATATAGGAGATGAAGGAGAATGGAAACCAAATGGTTGGAAGAATGGTGACTTATTGATGCAAGTTGTTGCTATTTAACTTATGTTTGTATTTCTTCATAAATAAAGTGAGGATAATAATAAAGACTGTACCAATTTTGCAGGAAATAGAGCTCTGGTTTTCTGGCTCCTGAGTGTTTCCTACAATTTTTTTTGTATTGTTTTTTATTCTCAACTAAGCCAATGTGCCTGTCAACACTCATCAAATTACTAGATCATATTTATGTTGACGCTTCTGTTCTCAGTATAGTTTATTTAACTATCAACTGAGAAATCATGTGTGCTTTGAAAAGGAGGAACCAATATAAAATAATCATTTGTTATTAGTACTAATATAGCCAGCGTGTAAAGCTCTTTTGCTTACAGGGTGGGAGGGATGGGGGGCGGTATGATAAGAATACATATGATTATAGGGATCTCATAGAAATCCTAGAATAGCTACCATGGTCTATAACCAGAACTTCAGCAGCGGCAATTTATGGGTCTTCGCGTCGATGAGAGAGCTACTTTCCCATGTATTTTTTTCTGTGTATATCTCGTATCTTTCTACTATCAAAATTACTTCTGAGTCTTCCTTTCTATATTTTCTACCTCTATAATAAATTTCTAAATGATTCACAGAATGCCGTATTTACCTCTGAGAGATGTACAATAAACATTTGTAGCAGTTACCTTTTTATAAACATAAAAATAAAAGTGACATTCCTGAAATGGTACTTTGTAAAGAGCCTATGTAGATTTGTAAACATTAACACTATCCTAAAACGAAGAACTCAATTGGGTGTCAAAGCTTGTAGCTTTATTTTTTCATGCTTTAAAAGAATATTGTTAATGATGGAAGGTGTGTTAAGAAGAGTGGGTGTTTTGCCATCTATTTTTTTGGGTAATAATAGTACTGACAATTGTACTCATCAGTAATCTTCTTGATATTGAATTTTAAGGTCAGTTTGAGAATCCTCTTGGGTTTTTTAGTTCAATTCTAGTTCTTTTTATTTTTTTAGAATTGAATAAAATGGTTTTATTAAAGATTAGCTGACTGTCTTTGCAATTATAAATTTCATTATTTGATGTATTAAAAAATCTCCCAAATTTAACACAGAAAAAGATATTCAAATTATTAAGTTTATTAAGTTCTTTCTTACTTTTAAAGAGATTATTACAAATAAAATATTCCATTAATAGTGAACTTACTTGATATTATAGTGATTGTTTCTTTTCTAAACATTTTATTTTAATTTAAATATTGATTTTTGTCTTTTTCTAGCCAAAGCTTAATTTAAATCCTGGGAAAAAAATTGTTTCTTACAGGGCTGATCCTTTGTCCAACATGGTTCTAACCTTCAGTACTAAAGAAGATGCAGTTTCCTTCGCAGAAAAAAATGGTATGTTGGTCTGTTTTTGTTTCTACAGATAAAGTCAAGATATGATTTTATGTTCTTAACCTTAATTAAAACCATTCAGGGTATAGAATTTGAGTTGAAAGAAATCTTTAATGTATGTAATCCTATGGTTTTTAGACTTTTTACTACATCAGAACACCCCCCTCCAAAAAAAAATTGGAAAAGGGAATGCCCATGTAACGTGTAAAAAGACAAACTGTGCTCTAATTTGAAGTAGGGGCAGGGAATAAAACTAGTTGGCTAGCACCTACCTTGTTTATGAATTCCTCTGCAAAATCATTAACATTTGGTTATTTAAACTTTAGTTGAACATATTAAATATAAAGCAGCCTACTCCAGTTTTAACACTTCTGTTTATTAAGTTCTTTCTTACTTTGAGCCAAGATCTAATGCCTATTATTCCATCTAATAAGTCTTTAGTTACTTGAAAATAGCTATCATTACCATATTCCCTCTAAAATTTCCTTTAAGCCAAATGTGTATGTTTGCCACTTTTCTAGATGTGGTGGGCCTAATACCAAGCACAGTCTCAACTATACAATTATATTAATGGACCCTAAGAGTATATTAGCTTCTGGGGCAACCACCTAACACCATTGGTTTGTATTGATCTTGCTATCAACAAAAATGCAAAATGTCTTTTTTTCTTTCATCTTCTGCTGTTAAGCCACCACAGTGTAGTGAAAGGAGGCTTTGTAGTCAGGCCAGTCAGGATTCTAATCTATATTATGCCACTTTGAAGCTATACGATTTTGGATTAATTTCATAATGGACTTAATGTTTGTCCATAGTTGAAACAAGGATACTTATCTTATGAAATGGGTGATACCTGGTACATAATAGATAATCGGTAACTATTAGTTCCGACTCTCACCTCTTGCCAGCTGGCATTTGTGCTGTTTGTCTCCCTTAGATTTGAATTCACTACTTTACATTTGTACATTCTCTCATTCTACTTGGTCAAATTGAATTTGAATCTAATTTAGTTTCAATTCAAATGAGATAATGTCTGTTTAAGTGCATTGTTACTATAAGGCAGTATGTAACTGTAAAAGATTATTAGTGTTATATAACATATTTGACATATAAATGTGAGAGTACTATAAAGGTTATTATTATTATTATCTAACATATTTGCTTTTCTTCCCAGCTTAGTATTGTATAGTTTATGATTAAAAGTCTGAAGCCAAACTACCTGGGTTTGAATCCTTGTTGGGTCATTACTGTCTATATGACTTTGTACTTCTATTTCCTCATATGTGCAGTGGGGATTGCTGTGAGGATTAAATGAGTTAATAAAACCAAAGTGCTTAGAAATAGGGTCTAAGACATAGTATGAAAGAATATCTTATTATGTTATTAGTAATAGACTTTTTAAAAAACTTTTTTAAAGAAAGGTTTCTTAAGTATAATTCCTTATTAGCACTTTCTTGGCTAATATTCTTAATGATATAATTTGTTAATGACATAATTGTTCTCAAAGTGGCCTTTTAAAATATTATTTTGATTTAAAATAACATTGCTCTCTTTCTAATTAAACTGTAACATAGTTTTCAAAAACAGTTCTATTAATGTTTTTCATCTTTTCAGCCTACCATATTTCATGTCTGACACCTTGAAAATTATTCATTTGAGGTCTGTAACATGAGTTTAATAACAGGAAATCTAATTAAACTGTTAAATCCCTGGTTAGTATCTAAGTGGTCACAAGGACTGCATGATTACAGTTGCCATGTGAGTTGCAGGTGTGAACTAGCCACTGCTGCTATTGAAATCAGGTGCCTTTCCAATGTGATTTCTACCTCCCCAGGAAAGAAAATTGAGGAACACTATCAGTGTCAATAGAAAGTATAACTTGAAAAAACTTAGTGCATAATGACTTATAAAACTATAGGCTAACAGTGAATCAGGAATTTTAACCTACAAGATATGCCTATCTTGGTCACTGCTTTGTCCCCAGCACTTAGCACAAAACCTGACATATAATGGACACTCAATATCTGGTGAAGTTAATGACTTTCTAAAATATATTTCCCTACTCAATAATTTGAAGCCACTCCCATCTCCTGGGAAAGTCCTCAATGATTATTCCACCTTTGAATTCTCTATAGTACTTACAATCTGCCTCATTTATTTAACATCTAGCATTATGTATTGTTAAATAGGTAAGTCCTGTTTCTTCAGCTATAGTGGAAGTGATACCTAAATAAATACTTCCATTGAAGTGTTTACAGAATGGTGGGGTGGGGGATCTTTTCCAAATTCTACAGCATCCCCTCCATTCTGGTTCGCCCCTCTTGGATAGGTAAATAGTGGTGAGGAACATAGAAAATGGATTCCCCCCTTCCCCTCACACCTAACATCATTTTGTTGTGAGCTGGTGCTGTTGAAGGTTAGATGAACTAATGTTCTGGTAAGTTAACACATTAAAAAAAGTGGTTCAGAAGCACTAATAATGTAAAGACTACTGGATTAAGAGGCTGGTAACTAGGATTCTAGTTCTACAGTTGTCTACCTTACAGGAGAGCTTGAATAAGTCATGCTTTACTCCACTTAGCCTTTGAGAAACATGTTTCTTCATCTTTTGAATGAGAAGTTGGATTGGGTAATGCCCAAAAACTGTAGATTTAAGGATGTTAAGACCCCTGGACCAGCTCATATATGTCTTTATTTCTTTGCTATCTAGCCCAGTGCCCTACTCATTATATGCTCTAGAGCTGTGGTCCCCATTCCGTGGCCCGCCAGGAACAGGGCTGCACAGCAAGAGGTGAGCAAAGCCTCGCCTGCACCCACAGCCACTCCCATTGCTGGCATCACCACCTGAGCCCCAACCCCTGTCAGATTAGCAGTGGCATTGGACCCTCATAGGAGTGCAAACCCCACTGCAAATTGCACATGGGAGGGATCCAGGTTGGATGCTCCCCATGAGAATCCAATGCCTGATGATCTGAAGTGGAGCCGGTGACACCCCTCCCATCCCCCGCCTTCCATGGGAAAACTGTCTTCCATGAAACCGGTCCCTGGTGTCAAAAAGGTTGGGGACCACTGTCTAGAGGGATAAATGGTTTGTGTTGTTAGAAAAATCTGGCAAAGGTTATGCATTTATGAGCATTAATGCTTACCTTTCAATAGTATCTAGAAATAGGAGATTAGAATAAAACTGCCACACACAAAAAAAGATAATTTGTATACTCAGGGACTATTCTAAAAATTAACAACTTGCCTTTCATCTCCTTCTCAGTTTTCTCATTTCCCTTACTTTTAAATATTAATTAAAAAGAAAAGAGAAGTCATAACCATCATTTTCCTTGACATCAAAGATTGTATTTTAGAGAATCAGTATAATGAGGAATAAGATGTTCAGATTCACTTGCTTTCTATGAAACATATTTAATGTCTTCTAATTATATTTTGCAGACTCAGGTAATAGTATCACAAAAGCTAAATTCATAAACACTAAATCATGAGCTAGGGTACTGTACTAGTGCTTTTCATTCATTCTTATTTAATCCTCACTGCAACTCTATAAAGCAGGAATAGTTATCCCCATTTTATTGGACATTAAATAACATTAAGTAACAAGGTCACATACCTGTAACTGGGTGAGCAAATTTATTTGAACATAGTCATGTTTATTCATTTATGCATTGTCTATGACTGCTTTTCAGCTACAATGATAGAAAAGTAGTTATAATAGTGACCATATGGACCCCAAAGCCTAAAAATAATTACTGCTTAGCTCTTCACAAAAAATGTTAGCTGACCTCCACCCTAAACCATTATCTGTACTACCACAATACCCTGACATCTTTATAAATCAAAAAATACCCTTTATTCAGACATCTTCAAGGATCTATGCTTAATAGACAAACTTCCTCAACTGATAAAAGTTCTTCACAATATAAGCACTAACTTATCACCAGAGCACTAATCTAGCTTTATCTTATATGCCCCAAATCTCCTTTCTGCCCTTATACCCCAAACCTGCTATATACTTTCCTCCTTCTGTGACCTCACTCATACTGTTACCTTCCTCATCCTTATTCCTGCCTATGAAACTCCAACCTAGTCTTCAAAATCTATTTTATATGCCATCTCCTTTCCCTTTTCTTATTCCCCTTCATCTCTCACCCCCTTCCCCCGCTGGATGACCTCTCCCTTTTAACTTCCACAATAATTTGTTCCTTTCTTAGAGTTCTTACAGTATGGTTTTATATTTTACTTTTTTTGTACTGCATTCAGTCAGAAATATGTTGAGCACCCTGTTGTATGCCAGCACTGTGTGGCTAGGCTCCAGGGATAAATAGTTACATAACACATAGTCTTCATTCTCGAATTATATTTTATCCTGCCTACTGGGTTATAAGAACCTACTAGGGAGAACACCAAGTCTCATTCATCTTTATTTTTTAATGTGCTCAATAAATATTGGCAAATATGAACAGTAAATTTAGTAATGTTCTAAATTATTCTCCAGATTGTCTTAAACTTTTCTTTAAATCACTTTAATTTAGCTTCTTATTTTATCTTTTAGAAGAACTGTTAATTCCTTGTAACTAAATATCTGAAGAAAACTATAGTAGAATGATTTGCAATTTCTTACATTTTGTGTTTGTAAAATACTCTACAACCAATAAATGTTTTTATGTCAAATTAATTTGGAGTTTATCCTGAGTTTAAGGGTTAGAACCTTGAAGTGTATTGCAATGTACTTAAGATCATTTTATGACATTAGAGTTGTTTCCAAACTGTATGTTATTTGTTCTAAACTCTCCCTTTGATAAGGATACTCACAACTTATAAAACAATACTGAAGTTAACAAAACAAGCCTAGAGCAATCACATAGCTCCTAACTGATAGGAATTTCTATCAAGTTTCTAGATTCCAAGTCCAATGTTGTTTTGTGTGTGTGTGTGTGTGTGTGTGTGCGCGCGCGCACGCGTGAGAGAGAGAGATACTATGGTGCTGGTAAATCTTAAAAAGTAATCATCTAGATCTACACTGTCTAATATGATAGCCACTAGGTATGTGACTTTAGCTCTTGAAGTGTGCCTGGTTAGAATTGAGATGTGTTGTAAGTGTAAAATACACAATGGATTTTCAAAGACTTAGTATGGAAAAACCAACATATTTTAATAATTTTTATTACATGTTGAAATAATATTCTGGATATATGGGCTAAGTAAAATATATGATTAAAACTAATTTTACTTGTTTTTATTTATTTCTGTAGTGTGGCTACTAGAAACTTCTAAATTATATATGTAGTTCATATTATATTTCTATTGGACAGTACTGATCTAGAGTATTTAGCAATAACAGGATGTATATTATATGCCTATTCTATATATTTTATTAATATATATTCTATAGTGAATATGAGAAACAGGATACTGTTATCCAACTTGGAAAATTTCAAATTTTATACTTAACAAATACAGCTCTATTCTTCAGGAACTCTTACTCACTATGAATCAAGGTAAGTAGAAACTCATATTGCACATAATAATGAAACACTAGTTAAAAGAGACCTATATTATATCACAAAATCCCCTGTTAATTACCTATTTTCACTTAACCACATAAGGTATTGTACAGGCTCATCTGTTTAGATAAGAATATCCTCATCTCTGAGACTAAAAGAATTTCTCTTCCTCCTGCTGTTGATAATTTTTGCAACTACCCCCTCAGCTTCTATCTTTTTTGCATAGCTCTCTCTTCTCACCATACCTCACTTCCTGTGGAAGGCTGGTTCTCTGAAACTGGGGAGTGGGAAGGAAGAAAAGACTTGGATGCTCCCTGTGGCTCCTTTTCTCCCTGCTTCCAATCCTTATTCCAACTCCCTGCCCCCAACATACACACACAACAAAGAAAATATAAACACCCCTGTGTCTCTTGGCCTTAACCCCAGGGCCTCATCTTAAACTTTTCCCTTTAAGCTCAGCATCTATTTCAGAGGAACTCTTTAAAGATAACCTTTCTTTGTAAAGAGGGAAAAAGAATATCTGGGGTTTCCTCTGAAATGCAGATTAACCTTTCTTCAGTTCTTTTTGTACTGAAAAGACCCACCTTTTTCACCCAAGTCGTTTTTGTCTCTCCTTGTGTTATGTGATGGGGTTGAAGGATGGGGAGGATGAGGAAGCTGCATCTTGGAGACAGGAGGTGGAAGACAGTAGAAAATCTGGATGGTGCAAGAGTAGAATCTACCACCATTCCTTCCCCGTTTGATCTGATTTGAAACTCTGTGACTTTGGTATGTCGTTTTACATGTGCCCCCCCACCCCCCACTGTGTTTTTCTCGTTATTGTTAGCTGTAAAAACTCTTTGAAATTCTGAAATTCACAAAATAAAGAGGGTTTCTTTCAGGAATAGAAGGGCAGTGAGAAGCTGTGAAACTGCATTCTGTTCCTAGGGGGTCTGTTGGGGTGGAAGGACCCACCTCTGAAGTAATAGTAGGTAGAAGCAGGCAAGGAAGCTGACAGGTCTGGCCCTGGATCCAAGAAAATAAAGAAAGATAATTGGAGATGTAGCTCAGCACTCAGAATTATCCAAGAAGGTAGACCTTGTCAGTAAGGTCTAGACTTCCACCTAATTTAACCTCACATCCATATATCTGTTAAAGATAGCTTTTAAGGGGTGGGGAACCTGCGGCCTTCTGATTTCAAGATTGTTCTTTTTTAAGGACCAAAGGAGGCAAGAAAAGCTTCATCTTTCTCTGCTACACCCCATTTAATAAAAGGATTTGTTCTGTAAAATTTGGATTCAGTCAAAAGGCCACACATAAGGACCTACAAGGGCACATGAGGACCTTAAGACCACAGGTTCCCCAGCCCTTTAGCGATATGTTATAACCAGTTCAAAGTAAAAGTCAAAACAGCACGAATTTATGTGGAATAAAGGAATGTTGTGGTGAAGTACAAATGGAGACAAAATTGGGGTTTTTTTGAGGGAGGGGTCAATTAAGTAGGATACAAGACAGAATATATATACATACACATATCAGTTATGTACAACTTAAAAAGAGTTGCCAAACAGCTGAAAGACAAGGAACTGAGCTCAAATCTGAGAACCTGGAAGGGGAAGGAGGTATGCTAGAGACAATGCATAGTTTTCCATTGAAACACAATTTTTTTCTACTCCTCTCCTTTTTTTGATAAGGAGATAATCTCACATTATTAATGATCAAAAATTAAGATTGGCCTGATTATTTACAAAGGTATAGCAAGAGTGTTAATTTGCCACATAAGCTTTCATGTTTGCTTTGCTGAAAGTTTTTATACAGAGTCTCAGGTTGGACTTTTAAAAGTCTCTTGAGTCTAAGATGCTATGAACTTGCCCCCAGATTTCTTCTGCAGTACCTATTAATTTGGGCAAATGCCTCCCTTCTTGAGATTCCAAAAATATCCTAAGGGTCCTTACTACCTGTAAGGCTGGGAAACCTATAAGCCAGATGCCAGGCCACTTTTCTTGACTTTGTAAACATTGGCTCCATAAAGTCAACCTTTAGTTCCTTAAAAGTATCTGTTCATATCAGATTAAATGAGCATCATTCTGAAATATGTCATTCCAGGTAAGGCCTAGATTGTATAACCAATGTTTTCAATTATGTTGTAGTACTAGGACAGAGTGTTATGGACATAAGCAAAAAGCTATATTGTCATAAAAATAAGAATATTCAATAGAGTTTCCAAGTTCTATATGGGTCACACAGGGAAAATGAGATATCATTCACAAATATTTCATTTCAGTTTGTAAAGGACACTCTACTAAATTGTAATGAGTTATAGATACCTTAAGAGGAAAGAGAAAAGGCTTCCTTATATGCCCAAAAATAGAACAGTAGAACAATATCAACCATATTCCAAATATACAATTACAATCATTCCTCATCAGTTCATTCAGTCCTGTATAATTGATTCTTGTCCCACTGGATCATAAATGTATCTGCGTCTCTACTGGAGTTCTGGAAACCCTGACTCAGTCCACTGGTATGGTCTTAAAATTGTTTAAGTGATGGCATCAAAAACTTGGACCTCAAAGTACCTGGAATAGTCCTTTTCCACCAGACTCTGAGAAAGTCCTCCTTTGTTGAAGATGAAGTACTCTGGCCTGTAGCTGATTGCAAGAGTTTTCAGGGAAGGGTCAGAGTAAAACAAAAAAATAAAACTATTTGTAGATAATAAAAGACTTAAATGGCTATAGATAACATTACTGATAATTGTCAAAAGTGAAATATATGATAAGAGTCTGTAAGAAGAATACAACTGAAAGTCAATCCAAAAAAGTTATAGATAAAATATCTGTAAATAAAGCTTATTTTCAGACAGTGAACATTTATCTAATTTATAAAAATGGATGAACATAGTCTTTACAGAGAAAAAATTTTGAAGTAACAATAATCCTGAGACATAATATACCATGAATATGCCATACATATAGTAAGAATATCAAGTAAAAAGATTCAGTAAGTCTGGAGTATGTCCTAAATATCTATATATTAATAAAACTCAGATAAGTGACATGGATTCTCAATTGACACTTACTGGCCTAGAAGATGCAAGATTTAAACTACAGAAGTAAAGATGTGACCAAGTTAATATTTTTAAAAATAACAGAAATTATGACTGGTAAACCATACTGTTACTGTCTATTATCAGGCAAAGCAGTACAAGGGCTCTGTTAAGTAAACATATCATGGACAATGAGGCCATTAATAAATCTCTAGGAACTTATATAGCACACAGTTTTGGAATTACTTATATTAATAACATTTTACCCATCAAATTTAACCTCAGGATGGCTAAGCATCTCCTCTGACTTGATAATTCTTCCCATACTTGACAACTCTTCTCAACTAGCTCATTAATAATAGCATATCAAACAAACCTAATTATGTCTAGCACCTCTCTTTTTACAAAGTGAAAGAATATGTCTTTATGATTTTCCAGAAGCCCTCTAGGGAATCTCAAAGATAATTCTAGGTGCAAAAATATCCTGAAAGTTTTATTTTATATTTAGGATTCAATTTTGGGAAAGCAAAAATCAAAAGTTCTCAGGAGATGTGAACACTTAGGGTAGGTATTGGATCACAAATGCCTGAGAAATAATATTTGGCTGCTCATTTCAAAGTCACAATAAAACTTATAAACATAGAAGGAAGGTTACATGACTATAAAGAACCTTAGCTCTTACATAAGTGATCAAGGACTGGTAATGCTTTTAAGATTATTCTCATTAGCCACAGAACATTTGCATTCTAGGCAGGTTAGACATACAAAAGAGTCACCATTCATATTATAGGCAAAGATGGTAAATAATAAATTAATGAAACAAGCCCATCAAAATTGAGCAAACATTACTAAGATTTTAACACGTTTCATAGCTTTTCAGACTTAATTTTTGCACATACAATAATTCAAGGCAAATAAAATTTCCTTCCTGCAAATATTATATAACTTTCTATCTCCATTCAGTTTTTGTCTTTTACCATTCTTTCTCATTCTGGCACAGTCAGTCACGTTAGGACACAACTCTTCTCTTTTTCCCTTAATAAACAAAAATACATCTTATTACCACTTATACAAAGTTACTTTGTTACCTTGCATACAGAGTTATACCTCTCTGCCACTCTTGCTCCTAGTAGAGTTTCATTTATGTATATTAGTTATATCTTTTAACCAAAGTTATTTTGATATAGAGAAACTAGATGGATAATTGAAAACTGTTACACCAGCATTTTAGTAGACTAGCAGAGCTCATAAATACATATACACAACTTTCTACAGCCATATGCATTCCTTATACTCCAACTTCTCCAAGTGGCAATCATGTTCATTGACAAACTCAAAGATACAACCTCTCTGTAGCATATAAAAATAAGCAGGGATATATAAACTTAAAATTTTATTTAGTAATTATAGGAGAGAAAAGATTTCTTACCCATTGCTAGGTTCATGGCTGAGACTCCTATAATAAAAGACAGTTAAAAAACAGAAAAGCACACAGGTTTATTTAATATATAAGTTTTATGTGACACGGGAGCCTTCAGAGATGAAGACGCAAAGAAACAAGAAAACCTGTGTATTTTATGCTAAATTTGATGCAAAAGTACATACTTGTGCAGAAGTATCCCATATTTTGGGATGGCATGTCCTGAACCCCATCATAATTTAATGATTCAGTATTATATCTTACTTAGAATATAACTAGGTATCTAATAAATATCCATTAATATGATCTAAGGTTTTAAGTTACCTAACAATCCTGGAAATTAATTTTCAAGGTAACATACTATAAAACATAATTACTGTTGAAATAAATTGTCAGAATAATGAATCAATTTGGTTAAACACAAATTTGCATTTTTATGACTGTAAACATTAAATAGAAGTAATGCTAGCTTATTTGATCAGTAAACATGTATAACTTTAAGAACATATGTAAGTATGATAGAATAAAAATCTATCCTTGTATTATATTTAACACTGATAAATCAGAAAACATAGCTGTTTTTATTAAACCAAAATTATTAGTCTTGTTTGTCAAAGATTTACCTACATTATATGAACTTTAATTCTCAAAATGTTTCAGTTTGTTCCCCTAAGAATACCTTTAAATTTAGCACATTGAAAGTATTAGAAGTTCAATTTTTTGGTTTTCTGAGAATTTTGGAATTATTCAGTTTATATAATCACTTGTTTTTCTCTATAAGCTAGTCAGAACAGAGTCCTTAAGGAGACTTTATAATTCATTAATGCCATCTGGAGGTAGAAAAACATTACCTACACACACAATGAGAAGAAAAGGTTTTTCTGAATACAGATGTGTTGATAGACATACAGTCAGATAGAGAGCTTATAACTTCAATTCTAAACTTTAGCTATGGATTAATAATAAGCACAAAATTATGGAACTTATCGTTCCATACCAAAGAGCTGTTCTCAGTACAAATTCTTGATAGATTTGAGCTCAAAATAGAAAAGATTAACAAACTAGATCTCTATCTTTTCTCGCCCAACAGAGAATAGACCTCTATAAACCATTAATCCATTTATGGGGATCATCAAATGGTCAGATTCCAAAACCAATTCCCCAAATTAGTAGAGAGCAAAATTAAAATTAGAAAAACAGAGTCAGCAAAGTTCTCTTGCTGCTTTGGATTCACCACTTGGAGCCAAGAAAAGAAGTGTATGAGCTTAAGCGTAAGGTGCACCACTTCTTTGGTGAAGAAATTTGCCTACTTTTGGTTGGTCAATCTATTGGATGTCTCAGTTGGGCCTGAGACATCCAACTGAGACAAAGACATTTCAATTGTTAAAAGAAAATTTCCAGAAAAAGACACGGTGACTCTAACACAGACATACAATAAACATGTATTGAAGAATTTATTTTACTTATATGATATAAGGGAGCCAGGCAGATGTTGTAACCAGTTCAAAGGACAAGTCAAAGCAGCACAGATGTATATGGGGTAAAGAAATGTTGAGATGAGTTGCAAATGGAGACAAACCTGGTTTTTCTGGGACTAGGTTGGGGGGAGTCAATTAAAACACTACAAGACAGAACATAATTTATATGTCTGTCAATTACAGTCAATTCTCCTTACTCATGGTAGTTGTGTTCTTTAAAGTCACCTGAACACTAATTTAGCAAATACTGAACTATCACTCCTAGGCGGATATACATGGTTAGGTTTATGGGAGCCTCTGGTGGCATCATTTTGTCAGCTAATCAATATATAGCTTTGTTTTATGTGTATTTCTGTTTAAAGACACCTTATTTAATATATATTGTTGATTCATCAACATTGAACTCATGCCAGCAGCACTGTAAATCATGCCTGAACAAAGCTTATCTAACACACACATAGGCACATTACAGCCTTCTTGCGCTTAGGGACACTGGACAGCACTTCACTACTCTTGGGGGCCATTTTAAACAATGAAATCACCAAGAAGCACAAAAATGCAAAAAATGTGCAGCAAGTAGACCACAAAATTACACTTGTTTACAGAATGAGAACTGAAACAAGAAGGCAGAGCATTGCCTTGCTTGACCTCAGCTGGGAACATGAGTTTGGTTACTCAAATTTTTGCCATTCTGTACATGTCACAAATGACCACAGAAGCACCATGAGTATTGATTTTGGGGTTACAAATAAATTTTAGTGAGTAGGCACAGTCACAAATACAGAATCTGCAAATAATGACGATTATTTGTACCTACAACTTACAAAGATTCTTTTTTTCTACATAGCTCTTTCCTCCCAATTTCCAGTCCTAGGTCCTGGTGTCTTGTGGCTAGGAAAATGTTCAACTTGACTGCTAAGGCTCCAGGGGATGGGGGGCGTGTAACTCCTTAGATCCCCTGTTGGAACTCTGAAATAATTTTTCTCATAGTGGTAGTGTTACACATTGTGGCTTAGTGAGGTTCCTGGAATATTATGGGTTAAATAGGATTCTGGGAATCCCTATGAGTAGCCTACATCCCAGAGCAGTTACATCAAAATCTGGGAGTGATTTTTGGCTATATGTATATAGTTTTTCTCCAGAAAAATGTGTTCTAAATTTCTAGTGACTGATTTTCAAATGTACTTTTGGAACACAAAAGCTGGAGTAATTGATTAATATCCTGGTTTGTTTTGTGGCAAATTCTGAATAGTGTGGTTCCAATTACTACTTTGGAAATAATACTATATAGCACTTACATTATTTGATTAGATAAAATTTAAGGGAACCATTGACTATCACATCAAAGTGGGGTTTTTTTCTTTTGAGAGGTGCCATAGCTGTAGCAGGTGTAGAGTATTACTAATCTAATGAATATTTCAGGTTCCTCATGTGTTCACCTTACTTGCTTGTTTAATCATTTTTATATAATTTCCATGGAGAGAACTGCTTTGCCAGTGTATCCAAAACCCTACTATTTCTCCTCCATAGTATTTTCTAAAAGATCTAGGATACTTTTAAATTATTCTGAACCTTACCCCCTACCTCCACCACATCCCACCCCCATATTAGGTGTGTACTTGGTACTTTCAAAGTAGAGGGACTTTTAAAGTAAAATTCCTGAAAAGCTATTTTTCTCCCACCCACCCCCTTTAAATTGTTAGATTTATGCTTTACTTTCAGCCAGGTATAATGTACATAGCCCGGCGAGGAATCACTTTGGCCTCCCAAAGCTTTGCTATTCTGATCCCAGGCCTCAGTTAGCAATGACTGTCAGTTATGTCAGTTTTTGCCAAATGATGTGGTGGTTCTTGTTCTGTGCACAAATGAAGAGTGGGAAAAATCATTAAACTGTTCACTTCCAAACTAATGTCAGGGTTTGAGATTACAGTATTAGAAGAGAAAAACATGAATGAAGCTTACTAGAGGTAAAACATTTCACAAGCAATAAAAGAACTGATGAATATTTCTCTGTATTTTTGCATTACTGAACCATAAATGAAATTGTTCTGTAAATAAAAATGAATTAATTTTCTTTTTTTGTCTCATACATGGAATTCATAAGTTAATTGTCATGGTCCGATTTTGTTCAGAGCCTTTTTTTTTTTTTTTTTTGGCATTTTGAAAAGATTATACCAAATATTCATGTCCTAGGAAATAGAATACCCTAACCATTGTGGAGACCTACAAAATAAACTGGTATATTCCAAAAAAAGAAATTAGGCATAGGATATTAAAGATCACATTTTAAGTTTATTAGAACATTTGCCACAGGTACTTCTGTGATACTAGAGCTTAAAGTTCAAAATATTTTTGTGAAAGCATTCCAGTGTGTAATACAGCAAGGGGGGGGTGGTCAGCTTCTCATCATTTAGGTGCTGGTGGTTGGATTTGTGGCTAATCCATGCCATATGGCTACTCTCCTCTGGGAAGTGACGGCAGCCCTGGGAGCTTTACCCCATCTCTAGAGCAGCTGCCTTGGACTCAGTTGCTTTGATCTTCTTCTGTTACACAGCTGGGAAGAGCAAGGGCTGGTTTTCAGTGTCCTAATAGGACAACATATGGGACCATTGTCATTGTAGACTGCACCTTCCTTTTATATAAGCGTTCTTCAGAGAGTGCAAGTGTTTTCACTTCCATGATCCTATTCAGAAAGACTTCTTTGTTTTACAAAAAATATATATATATATTTTAGGGTTGAAAAAAATTCTTATGGAAATTTAAACATTTCACTAATAAGATTCTATTCTTAGATTTCTACATTCTGCTTCCTGCAAGATACATTGCATTCTTTTTAGGAACAAGTTTCAAATAGAAGTAGAAAAAATGAGTATAACTTATCTAACTTACCCATTGTTACGTACACTTTTAATGTCCTTTCAAGTGTTGTTATTCTTCGAGTTATTTTGTCTTTTTAACTAAAGCTCACTGCTTGCTCAAGTAACCTTTATATTCAAGTATAGTGGAACCAGTAAATGTGTTCTTTCAGGCACTGTAAGGTAAACAATTTGGAGGAGGATGCTTGGAAATTTAACAGTATTCCAAAAAAGAGCAAATTTTTATTATAATAGATAGCCCTACATAGTAGAAAAGTTTTCTGGATGATGGATAGAAAATCCAAAGGGAAATTTATGTAGATTCTGACTTTAGTTTCAGTCTGTACTGTGAATTATCATCAGAGTTCCTCATACCCTTGTTTTTACTTAATTTTAGAAGCATAGTTGCTTATGCAACTTCGAGAGCAAAGTTGTTTCCACAGAAAAATGGGAGGGAAAGAAATTTTTTTCTCTGTACATCCTAACAGTCATGAGTGGTTGTGGTAGAGTAATTACATAGAGATGGATCCTATTAGCAAATGCAGGTTTCTTCCATGTGTATTTTTTTTTTTTAACAGGGTGCTTTGCCCATCCACATTCCAATCCCTATCATGATACTTCTATTTATTGTTGTTATCACCATCAACAGCAACTATAATCTGGCTCACAATTCCCAGGAGCTAGCTCACTCCTTAGTTACCAGGAGAAAACTCAAACCCGTTGTTCTTCTATGTGTATAAAACTTTCAGTCTTCTCACATTACAGTGACCCTGACAGCATTTTGAAACTCCATAACCAAAACAGATAATAGATCTATGTCTGAGTTCTGATGTAGTAAAAAGATTTCTTTTTCTCCCTGCTGAAAGAGTAACCAGAGTGAATGAGAGAGTGATTATCAGTATGTGTTTGTGTATAGCACTAGTTCCTACATATTTCCAAGCGCTTTCTTATTTCATCTGCAGTTTCTGTCATAGTGTCTTTATTGAGCTGGAGAGTATGTATTGTGAACATAGGTTGTCTCACCCACCATCTGGCAAGAAAAGGTCATGAAGGTTTTGGGTAACTTGCCAATAATCATTATAACCAAACAATCTACACTAGAAACCATTTCCTTCCTTATAATTGGCGTGGAGCATTTAGGAAACAGACTTATTTTGCAAGGATTCTTAGAAGTCTTTTCAACATATTTTTTTAAATAAAAGGGAAAAAGTTACAAGATCACACGGAATGAAAGGAAAGGTGTGAAATAGATAAAAATTGCAATTACAGGATATTTTTAAAGAAATGCAGTTTTACTTATGAGGTAGGTAGATGCATAGCTTTAAAGTCAACTTAGGTTAAAACCCGGGCTTTGCCACTCAGCCCTGTAACTTTAGGCTATTATTTTCTCTACACTTTATTTTTCCTTATAAGTTAATATAAAATCAAGGTATATATAATGCCTACTTCATAAGCCAAGCAGCCTATAAACGCAATAAAGTCTCAATAAAAGTACATTTAAACCACTTAGCACAGCCTAAAACATAGAACACCAGGCATACTCTTGCCTCAAGACCTTTGCAATTGCTGTTCCTTGCCTGGAAGCTCTTTTTCGAGATATTTACATGGCTTACTCCCTGACCTCCCTCAGGTGTTTACTCAAATGTTACCTTCTCAGGGAGGGAGGGCTCCCCTGTCTACTTCATCTAAAATGTTTTCTCCTTAGTACTCATTAGCCTATAATATGTATTTTTAATTTAGGTATTACTGTATTAGCACCTAATATACTGTGCATTTACTTATTAATTTCTCTTCCCCTACTAATGTCAAGAAGTTTGAGAAATATTTCTGTTTTATTCACTGTTTACCTCCAGTGTCTAAAAACAGTCCTTGACATAGAGTAGGCAATCAATAACATTTATTAAATCAATAGCAAATACTTAGTAAATATTATTGTTATACTTGCTTTATGAATATTTTTGTAATTATCAGCATCATTTGCTGATTAATATGGGAAGTGCTTGAGAATTTTATAATGTTAAAGTTACCATGCTCAGATCACAGTATTAATTTGCTTACCAAAAACCCCTTTCTATAGTTAATAACTAAGTTAAATTATAGCTAACTGTACCCCAAACATTACAAATTGAAATTTAATGAGTTCTAATATGATGGAAATTTATTTATGTCCATATTTCACTTTATATAGAAGATGTGTTGCTAGGGGGTTATGAAACAAATTTGAGGAAATAGCATAACATTTATTGAGTGCTTACTATAAACAACAAAAGCCAATATAGCATAATAGTTAAGGCATAGCCTCCAGAATCAGACTGTGTTCAAATCCTGATTCTCCTCTTTCCTGGCTGAGTGACGTTGTGCTAGTTGCCTAACCTCTCTGAGCCTCAGCTTACTCAGCTGTACAAAGGGAATAATATTAATTCATATAAAGGTTTTAGAAAAAAGGACCTTTCTCATACAACTCAGTAAATGAGTACGTGCCAGGTGCTTTCTAAGCATTTTACATGAATTAACTTGTTTAATCCTCATGACAACCAACCATGTAAAGTAGATACTATTCTTATGCCCTTTAGGAAATTTTTTGAAATGGAAGTGTACTTTGCTAATATACTTATTTTATAAGTTCAGGTTCTCTTAAAGTAAGATACAGCTTTGTAACTTTTTTTAACGGGTAGGAAAGTACTCAAAATGTTTTCTCTACTCTGTGAAAGTACAGTTGTGTTGAGCAAATGAATTGAATTAGTATTTTCTCTCCTGGGTCTGATGTTTCATTTGCTTTCCTGCTTCCCATTTCCTTATAGTTATTGGTCTTTTCTTTGAAGATGAATGGCGTTCTAACAGTGGGAATGTAGTTTTCTCTTATGGATAAAGTAGTTTAAAAAGGTTAATTTGAAGTACTCTGTTAAATGTTATTATTTTCCCTTTTGGACAAGAGCAGCAGTATACTTTGATGACTGAGTTCCAAAGGCTTCACTTCTGTGGCAAAACTGAATTCTAAATATGACTATTGAGATGTAAGCTTTGTGGCAGCAAATACTATACGGACCAATATCAAGAAGTTTACTTACTAGATATTTCAAGATGAGTTACTTAAAGAAAGTCCTGAGAGAGAAGAATGATAAATCATAGGGATGATGTCTTAGTTTTGCATTGCTGTAAAGGAATACATGAGACTGGGTAATTTATAAAGAAAAGAGGTTTATCTGGCTCACAGTTCTGCAGACTATACAAGCAGCATGGTATCAGCATCTGCTTCTGGTGAGGGCTTCAGGGAGTTTCCAGTCAAGGCAGAAGCTAAAGAGGGAGCAGATGTATCACATGATGAGAGAGGGAGCAAAAGGGAGAGGAGGGGCTATTCACTTTCTTTTCAACAACCAGGTCTTGCATGAACTAATGAAATGAGGAGAATTCACTCATTACCACATGGAGGGCACCAAGCCATTTATGAGGGATCTGCCCCTGTGACCCAAACACCTACTACTTGGCCCCACCTCCAACATTGGAGATCAAATTTCAACATGAGATTTGGAGGGGACGAATATCCAAACCATACCTGATGGGAAAATGGATCTTATTGAAGAAAAGTGAAAATTACAGGGGTTAAAAAGGAATAGAAGGGTGTTGATTTGCTTGTTTCCCATATCTTAGTACTGAAGAACAGGACTTAAAGCAGAAGAGGTAGGTATAAATAAACCCAGTTTTCAAAATTATAAAACACTGAAAAGGCTTTGGAGAGAAGATATAAACACTCAGAAGAAAATAGATAGTTTTGACCAGTCCTCAATTTTCTATGCATAAAAATCTCCTGGAATTGATAGTTAATGATGTACAGATTCCCCTGCCCCCACCAGAGTCTGATCCATTGGGCCTTTGATCAGGCTTAAGAATTTGCATTGTTATCAAGTACTTCTATGCGATTCTAACTAAGGCAATGTTGAATCAAATGTTGACAAACTTTTTGAGTTTAATCAGTGGCCTGTCAAAGTCCAGGGGCTAAACCAGATAATCTCTCATGGTTCACTCCAACTATGTAATATTTATATATATACGTTTTTCTGTATTCCTGCAGATTACTTCCAAACAGTTGTAACACCATCAGCTTTTAGAAGAACAGTGAGATGGGTTATATTGTTCAGTGTTCCTCACTACTGTTACTAAAGAAGTCACATGTTAAACCACATAGAGGAGTGGAAATTTTTATGTAATATATAGAAATCAGTGAGCAAGGAATATCAAGCAAGGAGAAATTGAATTATGGGTTACACTTTTGAGATATGGTAAATCATCTTCAGGCAATCCTTTGGGCCCTCTTCTCATGCAGGATTATAAGGGAACAAATTACTAAGTAAGTATATTTCAGTTGACATACACTCTTGACGATAAGTAAACATTAAATTATAAAAGTTAACCTCTGGCTTGTTGTGTTCTTCAGGTATCCTCTTTAATTCTGTTCCTGTGGGTTTATTTTTGTTTTTCTCTCCCTAGGATGGAGCTATGACATTGAAGAGAGGAAACTTCCAAAACCTAAGTCCAAGTCTTACGGTGCAAACTTTTCTTGGAACAAAAGAACAAGAGTATCCACAAAATAGGTTGGCACTGACTATATCTCTGTGCTTGACTGTGAATAAAGTCAGCTGTGCAGTATTTATAGTCCATGTATAATACATTTCTTAATCGTCTAATAAATTTGACCTTTAAACTACAAATACATTTTGTGGTGTCTATTTTAAATGTTTTTGATGTCTCAAATTGAACATGTTAAAATTTTCTATATAGAGAGGAGATTTGAGGTGGTCATACCTCTGGGAAATATTGATACTTGGAATCTATTAGAAGGAATGCTTGAAATTATCTGCAGCATTGATGTTTTATGTTTGCATTTTATAGCCATTTCCCAAGTTAATAGTGTTTATAAACTACCAGCCATCATTGTGAAAACACTGTCTTAGAAATTCTTATGTTTTATCATAGGTAGAGAAGTACATGATCACACTGAAATCTTACAAACCTAAACCCAAATCTCATTGTTGAAGTTCTCTTCTTTAACTTGAACTTTATTCACAAAGCTTCTTTGAGCCTGAATAAATTGTGTGTCATACTAATCTCTGCCCTGAAATCAACACTTCATGATTTTAGGGGGTTCAGGTGAAGATTTTATATTCTTAGGAATTGAAAGACTCAGAATAAATAAAAATAAGTAAGTTCATTGATGGGGATTTTTAGTGTTCACTATTGTTTTTTGGAAATATAAGAAGTAGATATAAGCTTTTGTTGTTTATTAATCATTTAGGTCTTACAGTACAAGTTACCAAACACATGCTGTCTTGTTAGGCTATTCAATAAACACTTTGTATACTAACCCTCATAATAACCATTAGTGGACACTATAGTTTTCCCCATTTTGCAAAGAAAAAACATAAATCTAGGCTTAAAAGGATTAAATAACCTGCTCAAGATCACACAGGTCCTAAGTGCCAGGGCTGAGACTTGAACCAATGTCTGTCTTCAAAGCCCATACTCTTAATTACTTTTAGTTATAAAGAAAGAAATAGGATTGATTGACAGGTGATTTCTTAGGATTGTTAATTTGTTGTTTTATGTACTAAATATACATTTTCTCACAACTGCATTTCATAAAAACACTAATAGTACATTGACCTAGCCCAACAACAAAACACATCATAGTATAAATTTGTATACTCTTGTTTTGGAGAGAGCATATTGGCAATGCTTTTTCAACATTTTACTGCATATTCCGTTTAATTTGAAAAGTTCACTTCTAGGCAAATAGCCTATGGATATATACAGAGGTAAATGTACAAAGATATTTATTGCAGAATTGTTTCCAATACCTAATAAGTTGAAACAATCTAAATGTCTACTAAAAGAGGAATAGAGTTAAAGAGAGTATGGTACAGTTATTAAAAACAAGACATATCTGTTAATTTTTTGGAATGCTGTTCAAGGTGTATTGCTAAGTGAAAAAAACAAGAATAGTAGATAACACACGGGGTGAGATGAGGTGGTAGAGCTTACATATATGTCCCTAGAATATTTTAGAAAAGATATATCAAGAAATTCTTAATGGTGATTTTAATAGATACCATTGGATTGGTTGTCAGAAAGAGGGAGGTATTTCACATTTATTTTGACTTTTAATACACTGTTTGAATATATTACTGTACACATGTATTATATTTATAATTATATATACACACACACACATATGAAGAAGGCCCACTACATTTTATACGTTGGGCCATTTTAGCTTTACTTGAAATAAATATATATTTTAGTAACTACTATTTTAGAATTTAAGATAAAAGGTAAACCTTGAGAAATGATAAAATATACCTGTTAAGAATCCCCAGTTTTGGAAAATTTACAAATTCATGGAAATTAAACAACATGCTCCTGAAAAGCCAATGGGTCAAAAAAGAAATTAAAAGGAAAATCAAAAAATATCTTCAGACAAATGAAAATGGACATATACATACCATGGGGGCTGCAGCAAAAGTAGTTCTAAGAGGGAATGTTAAAGCAATAAATGCCTACGTCAAAAAAGAAAAAAATCTCAAAGAAATTTAAGACACTTCAGAGTATAAAAAGAACTAAGCCCAAAGTTAGTAGAAGGAAGGAAATAATAAAGACCAGAAAAGAAATATGTGAAATAGAGATTAGAAATATAGAAAAGATTAATGAAACTAAGAGTTGGATTTTTGAAAAGATAGAATTAACAAACCCTTAGCTAGACTAGGAAAAAAAGAAGACTCAAATACAATTATAACTGAAAGGGGAGAAATTATAATTGATACCATAGAAATACAAAGGATAAGAGACTGTGAATAATTATACAACAAATTGGATAATCTAGAAGAAATAGATAAATTCCTAGACACATACAACCTACCAAGATTGAATCATGAAGAAAGAGTTAATATGAACAAAGCAATAAAGTACAATAAAGTAAGGAGATTGAATCAGTAAAAAAGTCGCCCATCAAAGAAAATCCTAGTACCTGATGGCTTCACTACTGAGTTCTACCAAACTTTTAAAGAACTAATACAAATTCTTCTCATACTCTTCCAAAAAATTGAAAGAGGAAATACTTCCTAACTTGTGTTACAAAGCCAGCATTACCCTGATACCAAAGCCAGACCAAAGACTATAAGACAAGAAAACTAACAGGCCGATACCCCTGATAAACACAGATGAAAATCCTCAACAAAATCCTAGCAAACTGAATTCAAAAGCACCTTTAAAAAAATCATCAATTATGATCAAGTGGGATTTATCCCTGGGATGCAAGGGTAGTTCAACATATGTGATATACCACATTTACATATGGCTTACACACTGCAGAATGAAGGACCAAAACCATACGATCAACTCCCTAGATGTAGAAAAAACATTTGACAAAATCTAACATCAGTTCAAGATAAAAACTCCCAACAAATTAGCTATAGAAAGAATGTACCTCAACATAATAAAGGCTATATATGACAATCCCACAGCTAACATCATATGAACTCAGCAGGGAAAAGTTGAAACCTTTCCTCTGATCAGAACAAGACAAGGATGCTAACTCTTGCCACTTCTATTCAACATAGTATTGGAAGTTCTAACCAGAGCAGTTAGACAAGAGAAAGAATTAAAAGACATCCAGATTGGAAAGGAAGAAGTTAAATTGTCCAATTGCAGAATTATATATATATGTGTATGTGTGTGTGTGTGTATATATATAATGCAAAATACTAGCAAACCACTGGTATAGCCCTTAAGGTATAGCTTTTTGCTCCTAGGCTACAAACCTGCACAGCATGTTACTGTACTGAATAGTGTCGGCAATTGTAAAAATGGTAAGTATGTATGTATTTAAACATATCTACACATAGAAAAGGTACAGTAAAAAATTGTTTAAAAGATAAAAAATGGCATACCTGTATAGAGTACTTAACCATGAATGGAGCTTGCTGGACTGGAAGTTGCTCTGGATAAGTGAGTGAGTGGTAAGTGAATGTGAAGGCCTAGGACTTACACTACTATAGACTTATAAACACTGTACACTTAGACTACCCTACGCTAAATTTATAAGATTTTTCTTTCTTCAATAAGTTAACTTTAGCTTACTGTAACTTTTTTACTTTATAAACTTTAATTTTTTAAAACTTTTTGATTCTTTTAAACTTTGACTTTTATAATAACACTTAGTTTAAAACACATATTGTACAAATGTACAAAAAATTTTCTTCATATTATTTCATAAGCTTTTTTATTTTTTAAATTTTTTCTTTTTAAAGTTTTTTTGTTAAAATTGAAGACACAAACCCACATTAGCCTAGGTTTACACAGGGTCAGGATCATCAGTATTACTGTCTTCTACCTCCACATCTTGTCCCTCTGGAAGGTCTTCAGGGGCAACAACACACATGGAGCTGTCATCTCTTACAACTATGCCTTCTTCTGAAATTCTTCCTGAAGTACCTGCCTAAAGCTGTTTTACAGTTAACTTTAAATATATATACACACACACATATATACTATGTAGGAGTATACTCTAACAAGTATAGTAAATACATAATCCAGTAAAATAGTTGCATGTTATCAAGTCTTACATACTATACATAATTGTATGTGCTCTACTTTTATACAACTAGTAGCGCAATAGGTTTGTTTACACTAGCATCACCACAAACGTGTGAGTAACGTATTGTGACAGTTCTGTGACTAAGCAGTAAGAATTTATCAGCAAAATTATAATCTTGCAGGACCACTGTTGTATATGTGGTCCATCATTGCCTGAAATACTAAAGAATAAATTTAACCAAGGAGATGAAAGATCCGTACACTGAAAACTAGAAAACATTGATAAAAGGAACTGAAGATAACAAACAAATGGAAAGATATGCTGTGCTCATGGATCAGAAAAATTTCACAAATTGCCTGAGAAGGAATTCAAAATAATGATCTTAAGGAAAGTCAGTAAGATACAAGGGAGAGTACACAAAAACAATTCAAAGAAATCCACAAAATAATTCATGATCTGAATGAGAAATTCAAGAAAGAGATAAATAATCATAAAAGAGAACCAAATAGAAATCTTGGAGTTGAAGAATTCAATCAAAATTAAAAAATGTTGAAGACTTCGACAGCAGACTAGATCAAGCAAAAGGAAGAATGTGTGAACTTGAAGACAGGTCAGAAGGCTCAGAGGAATGAAAAAGAGTAGAGATGGCGTAGAAGATGTATATCATATTATTAGGCAAATAAATACTTGCATTATGGGAGTTCCAGGAGGTGACGAAGCAAAGAAAGGGAAAGAAAGCTTATTTAATGAAATAATTGCTGAAAACTTTCCAAGTCTTCAGAGAGAGATGGACTGGATCCAGTTCCAGGAAGTTAAAAAGTCCCGAGTTGATTCAACACAAAGAAGTCCTCTACAAAGCACATTATAATGAAACTGTCAAAAGTCAAAGACAAAGAAAATTTTAAAAGCAGGAAAAAAAAGAAGTGGCAAGTCACACATAAGGGCATCTTCATTCAACTAAAAAATTTCTCAGCAAAAACCTCACAGGCCAGGAGAGAATGGGATGACATATTCAAAGTACTAAAAGAAAAAAAAAACCTGCTAGCCAAGAATATCATACTCAGTAAATCTGTCCTTCAGAAATATAGAGAAATAAAATCTTTCACAGACGAGCAAAAACTAAGGGAATTCATCACCATTAGACCAGCCTTACAAGAAATGCTCAAGGGAGTCTTACATTCGGAAATGAAACGACAATAACCACCATCATGAAAACATGTGAAACTATAAAACTCACTGGCGGAGCTGAAACACAAAGGAGAAAGAGAAGGGAGTCAACCCTTTGTTAGGTTGAGGAACCTTCCTTCTATACCTAAAGCATTGAAGAGTTTTTATCAAGAAAGAATGTCAGACTTTGTCCAATGCTTTTCCTGCATCAATTAAAATGATCATCTCCAGGAGGAGAGCCTCATTAGAACCTGAGTCAGCCAGCACCTTGATCTTGAACTTCCCACCTTTAGGTCTGTGAGAAATCTATGTTAAGCCAAAAAAGAAAAAAAAAAGTAGTAGTTGACAGATATTTCAAAGACAATGAGTTTAAATTTCCGTAAAACAACCTACTTACATCAGCATACTACAAGGCAAGTAATACAAGTCAATTGTCTTCACAAAATGATTTAGCATATTATCTTCACTTTGGGTTTTAATATAAAATGTAGCACTCTTTATTTCTGTTGTTATGCTAGTAGAAGTAACTTCCAAGGCAACCTCATGCATTTGCTGAAAAATTCAGAATTGTTCTTTTCTTTTGCAGTATCTGGTCCTTTTTTATATAATAAATCAACCCCCAACTGTTTCTGGGTGGTTTCTCTCTCTCTGACTACTATAGAGTGCTGCTATCACTACTATAGGTGCTACCAATGCAGTGATTCTTGTGTTCACATTTGGTATAATTTATGATTTATTTCTATAAGATCAGCACAAAGGGATCCTATTTGTTATTTTTGAATAGATTTTTGCCTTCTGGATATTTGGGAATAAATAAGTATGACAGATCCAAAAAGAAAGAGAATAACATACACAGCTCTTGGGAAGCCGAGGTGTAAGGATTGTTTGAGGCTGGGTGTTCAAGATCAGCCTTAGCAACATAGTGAGATCCTGTTTCTACAAAAAAAATTTTTTTAATTAAAAAAATGTTAGTACTAATACTTTGATCACGTCAACAGATATCAAGCAATTGTTTTCACTGACTGAATCTGAGTCCCAGATTTAAGTAATCTGATTTTTGGTTGTAAACTACAGTGACAAAAAGATGATATATTCATTAATGGAGTAAGTTTTTATTTAGTGATTACTGTGTGCTATGTACTATGTTTACACCCTGGGGCACAGTAGAACAAGACCTGATAAGGACTCTGCTCTCATGTAACTTATAAAACTGTAGGGGAACCTTATATTCTGCCAGAAATTGCTAGTTATTTAGTCTGAGTAAAAATTGAGTTAGACGACTTGTGTTTGAATTCTGGTTTAACCACTTATCAGCTGGGTGATCCTTATAAAGTTAATTAAATTTCTCTGAGTCTCAGTTTCCTCATCTCTGAAGTGGTGTAGGTGAAGATTAAATGATATAATCAGAGTGACTATTCAGCACTAATAATTATTGCACTATTTATTCAGCACTTCCTGTGCCATGTACAAGGCAGTGTGTAACACATTGTATAGTTCTGTCTCCTCTAGGAAGACATTCTTGAGCACTCCAGCCCTGTGAAGTTGGTCTCATAAAACTAACAGGACATTTAGTTTCATGCTTAGTGTATACTGCTTTGTATTGTTAATTATGTTTTTAAATACTGTGTTTTCCCATGACATTGTTCTACAACATGGTATTTAATGGTCAGTTTAATCTTCCATTTTTCAACATTTAGATTATTTCTAGTTTTTTG
Source organism: Daubentonia madagascariensis (assembly GCA_023783475.1). Taxonomy (NCBI): domain Eukaryota; kingdom Metazoa; phylum Chordata; class Mammalia; order Primates; family Daubentoniidae; genus Daubentonia; species Daubentonia madagascariensis. The sequence continues at coordinate 95,462,630 of JAKFHU010001798.1, read as the reverse complement.
CTTTTCTATTTCAATAAATATAACTATTACCTCTTCGGCCAGACTGTAAATGAAGAGTGAGGATTGTAGTTTCTTTTCAGCATCTTCCGCAAAGTTTCACTCACAGGAAATCTCAATAAACAATGGTTGGGTTGAATGTTTAGATGACTCTAATACAAACCAATGCTCTTATGTCCCATTCTCTTCTAGTTTTCAGCTGATATGTCTTTGAAACTATTGGTGTATGTTTACTGGAACTCTATTCAATAGCTGCTTGAGTTAATGCTGTTTAGATTCACCTAAAAATTAAGGACTCAAGTTATTTTTAAATAGTTTTTTTAAAAATTTAGGACTCATTTTTCTTAAAAACAATGTTTCATCTTAAATTTTAAATAATCTTTCAAATTCTCAAACTGAGAAAAAGCTAATTGTACAATTATTACAGAGTAAGTTCCTTTGAAGATAAATCTCAAACCTAAATGGGTTTAAATCACAAAAGGATTTAATCACAAAATTGAAAAAAATTAGATTCTGATTTGTGATTTAATTGATCACCCATAAATATAGAAACGATTACATCTGTTCTTTCAATTCCACTTGGAGGTGGATCTAGGCTGAAGAAACTGAATGAAGGCATTTATGGCAAGTCTGGGAAACTGATGAGAAACTTTGATGTCTCCAGTTGTCAAGGCATTTAGATGGATGGAAAGTCCAGTGTGAGGAAGTAACCACTTGAGCTGATGCCGACCTGTAGTTGTAAAGGCATTTAACAAGAATGAGTCCAGGAGACTTCATTATTGTAGAAAGTATGTGATGCTGATTTTGTGAAGAAAGTGTGCCAACAATGGCACTTGGTAATTATAACGTATTTAACAATAGATTTTCTCCTTATCTAAAGGTTACTGATTACATTTTAAGGTTCCCCCACACACACTGGAATTTTCCCCAAATTTTTATCATAAAAATAATAGAAAGATTGAAAATGAACACTCATTTAAGTGAAATAACTTCACTTAAATTTAATAGTTATTTTGTCACATTTACCCACTCTCCTGTCCACCCCCCTCCCTGTGTGCACTTGAGCTCGCTGTCTCACACACGCATGTGCTCATGCTCTCTTCCTCTTTCTCATTTACAAGTAAGGTACAGACATCATGATTTCATCTGTAAATACTTCGAGATGTAGATTTTCAGAAAAAAAGACATTCTTTATGCACTACAATATCGTTGTTACAATTTAAAAAATGGACAGATTTGCCCCAATACTCTGTTTTGTACTGATTTTTAAAAATTCAGGATCCAATCAGTAATCATACATTGAATTTAGTCTCCTTTAATCTTGAACAGTTCACCTACTTTTTTGTTTTTTTTCATGACATTGGGCATTTTTTAAGAATCCAAGGTTAGTCATTTTATAGAATGTTTTCCAATTTGGATTTCTCTAGTTGTTTCCTCATGATTATGATTAGATTCAGGTTAAACATTTTGGTAAGAATACTATATATGTAATATTACATACTTAGAGAGTCACTTCTGGAGACACACAAAATTACTCTGCAATTATTGCTGATGTTAAGTTTGATCACTCAGGTAAGGTGGTACCTGCCAGATTTTTCCATCATAAAGTACGTAATCCAAGAGTCGATGGTTTGAGATTGCATGAATCTTGTTTCCCCACAAAATTGCACCAAATTGTTTTAACATCCTTGGATTATCCTTGCATGAATTAGGTATTGAACTGAAGGTTGTAAAATGGTGATTTTCTAGTTCTATCATTTCTTCTACATTTACTAGCTGAACCCACTAGTTTTCTGTTGCTGTCATCATTATTCTTGTTAATTACTATTGACTTATGAATTCTTTTTATTCAATATTCATTATTATCACTATGTTTAATGTCCCAGATTTGGCCATTGGGAGCTCCTTCAAACTGGCTCTTTATGTCCTTTGACATTTCTTCATTCATTTTTGAGTACTTCCTTGATTTCTGAAACAGTATCTTTTAGATTTACCTAAAAGATTCCCTTCTCAGATCTGGACTCAGTCATTTCTCCAAGGGCCATGTTCCCTTCTAGTGGGAAATAATATTTAAAAAATCAAGATTAGGGTTCTAGATATGTTCTTATTGCTATACTTATAGGCCCACGTACAGACACACACATGTTTTATATCATAACCTCCAATTCCAGCCCGGTGGCACAGAGTTCTTCCTCTCCCCCACCCCGCCATTTCATATTTTACCACCCTCCTTCCACAGTGAGAATCCTGTTTTCTACCATCAGTGTATTTACTGATTTGTTCCATCCCACAATACACCCAAAATGGTTTTAAAATTACTACTATAATACACCACCAGCAACAAACTACAGGTAAAGTTCAAGATCTTTTCATAGTTCTTTTTGTCCTCAGAAAAAAAATTTATAGAGGAGATAAAGTCAGAGTACTGTGTCCCAAGTTACTTGAATTAATTGGTTACTCAGTTGAGAAGATCATATTGTTAGAATTCATATACAGAGTAGTCTAAAAGTCAGATTTTCCATTCCTGCAGTCATTTGCATCATGACTAGGATGGCCCATGTGGAGCAAGGCAAAGTGAAGAAATATTGGAAGAAATATTACTCAGATTGACATCTGCAAAAACCAAAGAATAAGATACTTTTTAGTTTTCCATTATTGTGTAAGACAAAACAAAACAAATTCTTAACATACCTTATTTGATGAAGTATGTTTACTGGTGTGATTTGGTTTTCCGTTTATAAATCAATGCATGGGAAGATGAGTTCATTTCTAGTTATACTGAATGCAAGATACCAATGAGCTATCCAGCTGAAGATGCATAGCAGACAATAGGAAATAAGAGTCTGGAGCTTAACAAACTGGCCAAGAGCATTGGCTGTATGGTAATAATTAAAGCTATGGCAGCAAATAGGGTAATAAGGGCAAGATTATGAGGAAGAGAGAGGGGAGGCCAAGGACAACCCCTTGGGGAAAATATTTCTGGTAAATGAAGAAGAGGAAGTGGTAAGTAAGGAATAGAGGCAGCCAATAAAGGATTTTTTAAATGAAAAGAGTTGTGTTTAAGCTCAAAGGCTACACACCTCTTTAGGATTGCTAGGTGTCTCCAGGACTTAGAGAATGCAACCCCAAAGTATGGTGCCTTGGCATGCTGAGTGCTTTGACCCAAAGGAGACAGGAAGAACCTCAGAAACAAGGTTTCTTTGACCTTCTCCCATCGTCTTTTCTCCCCAAGGCGTGTCATAGAAACCAGAATTCCTTTTCCCTGAGGTGGGTCGTAGAAACTAGAATTCTTCTCCCGCAAAGCAAGCCATGAAACCATGAAACCTAGAAAGGTCACTCTCAGACCTACCTGCCCTGAAAGTAGGTCATAAGACCCTTTTTGTGATAGGTGTCCTGCCCCATACCCACAGGAAAGGAATGCTGCACAGACAGGCCAAGAAGAATCTGAACAAACAGGCCTTACTAAGTTCCCTCCAGAACCATTAGATCCAGAACTGGTCATTAGATTATACCCTTTTTGTTCAATCACATTTCTTCACAACTATCCACTTCTTTCATCAGACTTAACATAAAAATACACAGTTTTTTCTGAGTATTTGGGTCCCCTCTGTCCTGTGAAACTTTTTAAAATGAAGCTGTTATGCATTTCTCTTGTTAATATGTCTTTTGTTGTGGGGCATCAGCCATGACCCTTGTAACGGGCAAGGAAAAGATATTACCTTTTCGCCCCTACAGTGCTTAGGATCAAGATTACTAGAATATCAGAAATGGAAATTGAGTAAAATGAGACACAACTTCATAAAAGGGCAACATAGTTCTGCTAGTAAGTATAAGGTTTGTTTAGTCTTTGTATTAGTTTCTTTTGGCTGCTGTAACAAATTATCACAAACTTACTGTCTTAAAACAACATTTATTCTAAGTTTTAGAGGTCGGAAGTCCTCTAAAAGTGAATGATTTTGAGGTCCAAAATCATTTACTGGCCAAAATCAAGGCATCAACAGGCCTTCACTCCCTCCAGAGGCCCTAGGAGAGAATACATTTCCTTGTCTCCTAGAGCTGCATTCCTTGGCTTGTGGCCCCTTCCTTCATTTTCAAAGCCAGTACATCTTGATTCAGTCTCCCCATTATCTTTCTTTCCTTGGGTCAAACTTCACTCTGCCTCATTCTTATAAGGACATTTGTGATATATTTGGGACCCATTCAGATAATCAAAAATGTGGGAAAATAAAACCATGAAAAATGTTCCAGAACCACATCATTCTTTAAGCTGTCAATCTGATTGTCAAGTTTGTTTGGTAGTATCATACTTCTCAGCATTTATATGGATCATTACTTTTCAGAAGGACCTTGAAAGGTAACTTAATAGATCTAATTTAAGGTTTCAAAAAGGAGAGTAACCTTTGCAAGTTCACAAAACAAATTTTTTCATCAAAATGAGCCTTCATACTCTCTGTCCTTTTGAACAGTTCTCTAGAAGGTTCATATGTCCATTTTGACATCCTGACAAAGTAAGGCCTGCTTAAACCAAGAAAAGTCTAAAATAAATAAGTAAATAAAGGAAATACATAAATTTATCAGATTTAATTTCCCCTTTGGGGAGAGCCAAAAGCATGGCATTCTAAAGCAAGACAACCATTAGATCAAATCTCAGATGTGCCACTTATACTTGACTACTCTGAGACTTAGTGTTCCTATCAAATGACACTGAGCAAATAAGCACTTAATAGTTGCTTAATAAATGTTGGGCACTTTCTATTTCATGAAAATTTACATCGTTCATTAAATATTATTTGATTATCACATGGCTAGGCATTAGGCTAAATTTATGTGTGCCTGCTAGGATTTTATTTTAGTAATTTTTTTTAACCTTAATCATAATATGAGATAGAAAGATAAAGTAGGATATCTACAGATATTAGAATTCAGGTAAAATAATGTACAGTTTAACATTTGTGTTTATAGTTGAGAATAAAGAAGACTTAACTGACCTATTGTAAATTCTTGAATTAATTATTATTTTACAGGTAAGAAATAACTAGGAAACAATGTATGGATATAGAGTGATATGGTATAGTTAATTTTGTTAATAGTATCTAACTCAAATTTATTCTTAAGTGAAATATTTATATCTAGAGAAAATTGCCAACAATAGGTTACAATGTAATGTCTACAGACATTTTTCAGTATCAATACATAACTATCAGCTCCTGGAATTTTAAGAATTTGAATTTGAAGATTTTATAAATCTTGAAATGATAATGTATGATTGAAGGAAATTACATTTTGTTTAAAATCAAAGAAGATGGTCATAAAGTTTGGTTTACCTTTATAATTAAAACACACATCTCTGGGATGAACATCATTTTTTTAGTCTTCTTAACTGTGAAAGAATTCATGAATGGTTGGACTTTAGTCCCTCATTAATCGATAAGTCAGGGGTTTGTATTATTCCTTCCTAAATAGATTATTTTGTTATGATTATGACAGCAATGGAAACAAACATGAGCCAACCAATTAAAAGTGTTAATACCATTTCAAGTAAAGCCTACAAATATGAAAACCCAAAAAATCATTCTTAATACCAGTTTACAGTTCTTAAATAGGGGAAAACATTTTGAAAACGCAAAACTATCAAATGATTCTTAGGGATTTCCATGTGAGTCCCAAGTAATATGTGCCATAATTAACGGCTTGCTTTAGTCTTGCTTACAAATGGCATCTCACCTAAGGGCACACAGAGCAGAGCACTTTGGAAATATAAATTATACAAATGTAAGACAGGGAGTGATTGAACTTTACACAAGAAGGAAGAAAGTTTCTAAACTAAGGAGATGAAGGGTCATAGAGGACCATAAAATGAGTATGAATTAAGTAAATACGTAATAGTATGGAAAGACCCTGACGAGTACATAATGCAGTGTCACTGTATATTAAACAAAGGATAACTGGGAGCAAGTGAAGAATTGCTTAAGTTTCGTTCCTGGAGGATCAAGCCCATATTGCTCTTTGCTTTAGGTTAGAGCTCTCAAAGAGATAGACGGTGGAATGATGGAATTCCAGAGAAGAAAACAGCAAAGGCTAAGCCAAATGCTAAAAGGGAGATCATATATTTTAAAAATTAAAAATCTTTAAAAGGAGAATTTAATAACAGCATAAAGCATTAGATCTCAAACATTTGGTGTCTGGATCTCTTTACACTTTTAAAAATTGTGAGGGATTTCTGGGTTTAGCTCTAACATGTAAAGAGCTTAAAGTTATCGCTCCCCATCCTTACAAGGAAAAACCAGACAAACTGAAAATCAACAACTTTTCTTGGATCTATCAGAGAACTGAGGTTTGTCACAAGACAAACCACGACCCTGAAATCTGAAAAGATAAGCAAATCCAGAGAGTCATGGCCAAGATCGGCTTGCCTAGAAAAGCTGCTGAAGCCAAAGGCTGGCAGGAATACTTCAATGGTAATTTTGACCAATCGCTGGAGGTTGAGTGTGGACTAGTTCAAGAATGAGAACCTCCTCCAGGCCACAGTGTCAGTGGGGCATCATGCTTTCTTGGATTTACCTCCAAGAACCCGATAAGCTCTCATGGTAATGACCAGGAATGATGTTTGCAAGATTAAAAAGTTCTGGAGAGCTATTTAAGAACATACTTAAAAATTGATAGGATGGTAGATTTTATGTTATGTGTTTACCACAATAAAAAATTGACAGCATCCATATACACCAATGATAACCAGCTAGAAGACACAATAGATAAGAGAACCCCATTTACAATAGCAATAAATAAGATGAAAGATAAAATACTTAGGAATAAATTTAATAAGAAATATCTAAAACCTCTATGAAGAAAATTATAAAACATTTTTGAAAGGCATAGAAATAAATGAGCTCTTGACTTGAATAAATGAGCTCTTTGTTTTTTTGAGAGGCTGTCTCAACATCATGAAGATGTCAATTTTCCCTGAGTTGATTTATAAATTTAGTGTGATTCCAGTAAAAACTTCTGATTCCAATAAGCTTTTTAGTGGATCTAGATAATTTGATCCTAAAGTAAAAATGCATGTAAAAACATGTAAGAATAGCTTTAAATAACACTGAAAAAAACTCAAAACAAAACTCTGAGGGGGGATATTTAAACATACTACAAAGCCTTTATGATTAAAACAGTTTGGTACTGGAGCATGAGTACATGGACCAATGAGGAAGAATAGAAAATCCAGACATGGGCCAACTACATATCGAAATTAGTACGTGATAAAGGTAATATCTCATAGCACTTGGAGCAAAGATGATCTTTTTAATAAATAGTGTTGGGACAACTGAAAAAGATAAATTTGATCCGTTCCTTACACAAGAATAAACTCCAATTCAATCAGAGATCTAAACAGGAAGGAAGGAAGGGAGAGAGGAATGAGGGAGGGAAGGAAGAATTAATATAAATTCTAGAAGAAAATATGGGTGAATTTCTCTACAGTGTCAGTAAGGATGGGTTTTTTAGCTATAATTCAAGACCTTTTAACTATAATTCAAAATCCAGAAGTAATAATAGAAATGATAAATTTGACTACATAAAAATATAAACATCTGGGGTGATAAACCATAAACAAAGTTAAAAAGCAAATAAACTGGGAGAAGATATTTGCAACATATATCACAATTAAATAGCTAATTTCTAATGTGCTAAGAATTTTTGAGAGTTGATGGGAAAAAGAACAAAAAATCCTATAGAAGAATGGGTAAAAGTGATAAACAGATAATTCACAGGAAGAGACATAAAAATGGCCCTTAAACATATGTAAAGATGTAATTTCAATCATAATAAAGGAAAACGCTATTTAAAAGTATTCTGAGATTCCATTTTTCACCCATCTGATAGGCAAAAACTTAAAAGCTTGACAATATACTTTGTTGTTGAGGCTACAGAGAAACAGGCACTCTTGTACATTGCTGGTGGGATTGCCAAGTGATACAGCCCCTAACAATATCTAAGAAACTACATATGTATTTACTCCTAGACCCAGTAATCATATTTGTAGGAATTTATCTTGAAGATACAACCCAACAAATATAAAAATACATACATATACACATACTGATTACAGTATTAAATGTATTTGAAAAATATTAGAAACTACCTAAATACCTAAGCATAAGCATAAGTTAGATGAATGAACTATGGAAGATTCACACAACTGGGTATTATATAGCTGTTTTTAAAAAAGTGTGAGGAAAACTTTCATATGAACTGATACAGAGTGATTTCTAGGAGATATTATTCACTGAAAAAATAAGTGCAAAACAGTATATATACACATACACACATATATACAAATATATAAATATGCTACCTTTTGTATAACAAAGACTACAAAACCAGAAAACAATGAAACTTTTATCTATAAGGGACAGAAGAGAACCAAGTAGAAGGGATATGGAAGTGACCTCTTCCATAGGTATACTTACAGATGTATCTGTAAGTATACCTTTTAGTATAGTTTTGACTCTTGGAAGCATGCTAGTGTTCTACATGTTTAAAAAAACAAATTAGCAAGGATGAAAAGAAAAAGAAGTCCTAAAATGTAAAGCAAACTGAAACAAATGATCCTACAGGTATTTTAAATCAATGCCATACCCACACTGAAGAGAAAAGAAACAAAGAACTTATCCAAGTTATTTGAACACAGTATTTGACTTTATACCCACAGTCTTGGATGGAGTGGGATAATGGGAGATAATTTCAAACAAATCTTTAACTCTTTTTTTGGTAGCATTTTTTTTATGCAGTGGTATGGGCAACAAAATTCTGAAACAAATTTGGGTATATTATAAGATTGAGCAAATGAATAAATGTATTGATATTGTTGGGAGTCAGTTCTTACTGAAGAAGAAGGGACATACAAAAAGAAAATGGGGAAAGGAAGAACTTTTGTGGAATGAATCAGAATCGGAGGAATTAGTGTAAACTCATGATTTCTAAAATATGTATATGTACATGTGTGTGTATATTTACATTTACAGAAGTTTACAAATTTTGTCCACTCAAGAGCAAGAACAAAGACACTCCAGCATCACTCCAGCACACTCAGCATCGAGACCTTGATCTGAATACCATTTCTCCCTGAAATGAACTAGGGCTTCTCAGAAAAATGACTGAGTCCAGGGCTGGGGCAGGGTAAATACAAGATGAATCTAAAACATCTTGACATACCAGAAAGTAAGAAAATACTACAAAAAGATGATGAAAAAGAACACAGGAGCTAACTTGAAGGAACTGCCATTGGTCAAATCTGGACAAATTGAGCAGAAAAATTACTGTATAGTAATGAAATATAAACCACTGGAGGGAAAAATAGGAACTCATGAATCCAGACTGACAATAGAGATAAAGAATGGGGGAGAAGGGAGAGCTCGTGCTTATACAAGAATGTCAAGTGCTGATTGGTAAATTTGGAGAGAATGCTGGGATTGGAAAATCAGCAGTTTGCAACAACTATAGGCAAGATTTGATTTGGCAGCAGGACTTTTGAAATGTCTATATGAGAAACTGGACAGAGATAAAATTGGATAAATACTTAAATAAATACTTTAATAATGAAAAATAAAGTCTCTGGAAATTGACCAAAGAGTATACAACAAAATGAGAAACATTATCTCAAGAAAATCTACTGCATCTCAGCAGATTTTTCACCCATCTCAGCAAGAAAAGCATGAGTTTGCATCGTTATGCCAAGGGCTGGCTCACATCCTCCCCACATCCATGTTGCAGAAATTCTATACTGTACAGTTAGGGCAGCCCATGAGGACTAAGAGCTACTATCCTCCCCCACCAGTTTCAGGTCTAGGATACATGTTCCAGTCCAGGAGAGGCTGGGGAAGCTTGGGAGGACCAGCGGCTCCCATTCCCATCCCCATGGCTCTGGTCTTGTCTTGTGACCTTTCTATCCTGAGTAAGCATAGCATGCTGTAAGAGTAGTAGCTTCTTGGTCCTGCCTGACAGGGCTAACTTTATTAGGAGAAGAACATGGAAAAAGCCATTTCAGGGACATTGTCTAAAACAATGGAGTGACATCTAGAAGATGGTGGATTAGGGGGTTTCAGCCCTCAAACCCCCACCAAAACACTGATTTTAACAACCACTCATGGACAAGAATGCCTTTATGGGATTCAAAGAGTACAGCTGAGAGTTTCCAGTGCCCCAGTGGAGCAAAAAAATCCAAGAAAAGATGCATTGAAGAGGGGTGCCTGCATCACCCCTCCCTCAAGGTGGCACAACTCAGTGCCAATAAAGACCCCCTTTGGCCTTTAGGGGAAAGTGAGAGTGAAGTAAGCACCCAACTTCTCTAGCCTTACAAGACACTGATAAGAGGCCCACTTCTGTCTTGCCCCTCCCAAAACACTGAACAGATTGACACAGAAAAATCATCTGAAGACACTAGGAGCAGGAAAAAGGGGCAGGGACTCACAACAACCAGTATGCAGATCTCAACAACCAACACAGATCCTACTAACAGGCTCATGGACTCCACTAAGAGTCCCACTCATGAACCCTTAGACATCTTACCTATAGACCTTACCCAACCAACCAGCAAGTGCCTTCAGCACTGCACACTACCTGCCTGCTCCCCACAGCCAGTATGTGCAATCCTTCATAGACTGTACCTGGATATCAGCAGCCAACTTGACTCTGCTGAGTTAAGAGAAAGCACAAAACCTTGAACATCTCAGGGCAGTGTCCTATGGAAAATAACATGAGGCTTTCAGCACCCAGTCTGGATTTGCAGAATTGAGAGAAGGCACACAATCCTAAGATCTCCCTGCAAAAGGGAACAAGAGTGGAATGCATATCCATATGAAATGTCTGAGAGACCCCCAGACTCTCTAGCTGGGCTGACAGGTAAAGGTGTTTTTCTCCTGAAGCCAGTCAGTAAAGACTGGAGGAGGTGACTAATTATTCAAATGCAAAGAGACCAATGCAAGTTTCAAAGAACACACAAACAAACAAACAAAAAAAATCAAGGAAACATGATACCACCAAAGAAACAAAGTAAAGCTTCAGTTTCTGACCCCAAGCAAATAGAGATCTATGAATTGCCTGACAAATAATTCATAATAATAATATTAAATAAGTTCAGTGAGCTATAAGAGAACACAGACAACTATAGAAATCAGGAAAACAATACACAAAGAAGTAGAAACCATAAAAAAAGAACTCAACAGAAATTCTGGAACTAAAGTATGAAGAATACAATGACTGAAGTAGAAATTACAAGAGAGTTGCAACAGAAGACTCAATCAAGCAGAAGAAAGAATTCAAAGACAAATCATTTGAAATTATCCAGTGATAGGAACAACAACAACAACAAAAAGAATGAAAAACAGTGAAGAAAGCCTATGGGATTTATGTGACACCATCAATTGAACCAATATATACATTAGGGGATTCTTGGAAGGAGCAGAGAAAGAGAAAAGGATAGAAAGCCCATTTAAAGAAATAATGACTAAAAAGATTCCTAAATCTGGAGAGGGAAATGAATATTCAGATCCATGAAACCCAAAGAACTACAAATAGATTGAACATAAACAAGTTTTCATCAAGACATTATAAACAAATTGTCAAAAGTCAAATACAAAGAAAGAATTTTGAAAGCAAAAAGAGAAAAGCAACTCGTTACATGCAAGGGAAATCCCTATATGACAAAAAGCAGATTTCTCAACAGAAATCTTGCAGACCAGCAGAATAGGATGATGTATTTGAAGTGCTGAAAGAAAAAAAATGCTCTACAAGAATACTTTACCCAGCAATGCTGACTTTCAGAAATGGAGAGAAAAGACTTGTCCAGACAAACAAAAGCTGAGAAAGTTCATCACTAGTCCTATCTTTCAAGAAGCAGGGAGTTCTTCAAGTTGAAATAAAGGAATGCTAAAAAGCACATAAAAACATGAAAATATAAAACTTACTGGTAATGGCAACTTTATAGTCAAAATCAGAATATTGTAATGCTATAATGGTTGTGTGTAATCACTTTTAACTCTAAAAGTTAAAAAACAAAAGCATTAAAAATAACTATAGCTACAAGAATTTATTAGTGGATACATAATATAGAAAGGTGTAAACTGTTATGTCAAAAACATAAAATGCAAGAAGTAAAAGTGTAGAGTTTTTGTAAGTGGTCAAAGTTGTTATCAGCTTAAAATAGACTGTTATACGTGTATGATGTTTTATAAAAACCTCATGGTAATCACAAGAAGAAAACCTGTGATAGATACATAAAATATAAAAAGAAAGAAATCAAACCATACCACTACCAAAAAAAAAAAAAATCACAAAGCAAGACAACATGAGAAGAAGAAAGGCGCAAAGGGACTAAAAATAGTCAGAAAACAATTAACAAAATGGAAATAATAAGTCCTTACCTATCAATAACTACTTTAAATGTAATGGATTCATTTCTCTGATTAAAAGACATAGAATGGCTGAATGGATTAAAAAACACTCACTTTAGCATTAAGGACAGAGACAGATTGAAAGTGAAGACATGGAAAAAGACATTTTATGCAGATAGGAAACAAAAGAGAGCAGGGTGGCTATACTTATTTCAGACAAAATAGACTTTAAGTCAAAAATTCTCACAAGAGATAAAGAAGGTAATAATATAAAGGAATACATTCACCAAGAGAATATAACAATTATAAGTATATATGAAGCCAACATCAGGGCACTTAAACATATAAAGCAATTAAACATAAGTGAAAGGAGAAATAGATGGCAATGCAATAATAATAGGGGACTTCGATACTCTACTTTCAAGAATGGATAGATCATCCAGGTGAAAAAAATTAATAAGGAAACAGCAGACTTGAACAACACTATTAACCAAAGGGACCTGACAGAAATATATAGAACATTCCATTCAACAGCAGCAGAACACACATTCTTCTCAAGCATACATAAAACATTCTCCAGGATAGGTCATATGTCACAGCACAAAACAAGTCTTAACAAAATTAAGATTGAAATCATACCAAGTATCTTTTTCAACCAAAATGGTAGGAAACCAGAAATTAATAACAGGAGGAAAATTGGAAAATTCACAAATATGTAAAATTAAACAACACATTCTTGAACAACAAATGGGTCAAAAGGGAAATAAAATATCTTGAGACAAACAGGAATGGAAACACAATATGCCAAAACTTATCGGATGCAGCAAAAGCAGTTATAAGAAGGAATATTTATAGCAATAAATACCAATAATAATAAAGATCTCAAATAAACAACCCAACTTCACACCTCAAGGAACTAGAAAAAGAACAAACTAAGCTCTAAGTTTTTTTTTTAAAAAAAGGAAATAATAAAGATTACAGCACAAATAAATAAAATAGAAAACTAGAAAAATAGAAAAGATCAACAAGTTTGTTTTTTGAAAAGATAAAAACAAAATTGGCAAACCCTTAGCTAGACTTAGAAAAAAAAGAGAGAAGACTCAAGTAAATAAAATTATAAATAAAAGGGAGACATTCAAATTGATACTACAGAAATACAAAGGATCATAAAAGAATACTATGAACACTTATACACCAAGAATTTGGATAACCTAGACAAAAAGGATAAATTCCTAGACACATAACTTAGGAATTTTATGACTGAGTCATAAAAAATGGTAAATATGAACAGACCAATAATGATTAAGGAGATTAAATCAGTAATCAAAAAATCCCAACAAAGAAAAGCCCAGGACCAGATGGCTTCACTATTGAGTTCTACCAAACATTCAAAGAAGAATTAATGCCAGGTTTTCTCAAACTTTCCCAAAAAAATTGAAGGGGAGGAAACACTTCCAAACTCATTTTACAAATCCAGCAATACCCTGATATGAAAGCCAGACAAGGACACTATAAGAAAAGAAAATTACAAGCCAATATCCCTGATGAACACAGATGTAAAAATCCTCAACAAAATACTAGCAAATGAAATTCAACACTACATTAAAAGAATTTTAAATCATGATCAAGTGGAATTTATCCCTGGGATGCAAGGATGGTCCAAAATACACAAATCTATAAATGTGATACCCTACATTAACAGCATGAAGGATAAAAATCATACGATCATCTATATACACACAGAAAAAGCATTTGAGAAAATTTAACTGTTCAAGATTAAAAAAAAAACCTCTTAACAAAGTAGTTATAGAAGGTATGTACCTCAACATAATAAAGGCCATATGTAGCAACACCACAACCTACATAATACTCAAATGTGAAAAGCTGAAAGTTTTTCTTCTAAGATCAAGAACAAGACAAAGATGCTCACATTTGCCACTTCCATTCAACATAGTACTGAAGCCTTAGCTAGAGCAAATCAGCAATAGGAAGAAATAACAATCACCCAAGTCAGAAAGGAAGAAGCATAATTGTTTCTCTTTGCAGCTGACATGATTTTATATATAGAAAACACTAAAGAGTCCACCAAAAAATGGCTAGAATAAACAAATCCAGTAAAGTTGCAGGATACAAAAATCAGTTGCATTTCTATACACTAACAATGAACTACCCAAAAAAGAAATTAAGGAAACAATCTCATTTATAGTAGAATCCAAAAGTTAAAACAAAATACTAAGGAATAAATTTAACCCAGGAGGTAAAAGATCTGTAAACTAAAAACTATAAAACATTGATAAAATAAATTGAAGAAGACACAAATGAATGGAAAGATATCCTATGTTCATGGATTGGAAAAATTAATATTGTTAAAATGTCTATACTACCCAAAGCAATCTGCAGATTTAGTGCAATCCCTATCAAAATCCCAATGACATTTTTCAGAGTTAGAAAAAAATAATGCTAAAATTCATATGGAACCACAAAAGACTCTGAATAGCCAAAGCAATCTTGAGCAAAAAGAACAAAGCCAGTTGCATCACAATTCCTTATTTCAAATTATATTACAAAACTATATTCACCAAAACAGCATGGTACTGGCATAAAATCAAACATACAGTCTAATGAAACATAATAAAGAACACAGAAATGAACACATACATATACGGTCAACTAATCTTTGAAAAGGGTGCTAAGAATACAAATGAGGAAAGGATATTCTCTTTAAAAATGGTGCTGGGAAAACTGAATATCAACATCCAAAAGATTGAAAATGGACTCTCCCCCATACACAAAAATAAACTAAAAATGAATTAAAGACTTAAATGTAAGATTTGAAACCATAAATCTCTTAGAAGAAAACATAGGGGGAAAGTTCCTTAACATTGGTCTTGGCAATTTTTTCTTTTTTTGATATCACACTAAAAGCACAGGCAACAAAAGCAAAAATAAACTAGTTCAATATTTCAAACTAAAAAGCTTATACACAGCAAAAAAATAAAAATAAAAATAAAAAGGCAACCTATGGAATGGGAGAAAATATTTGAAAACCATATATCTGGATAAGGGTTTGGGTTAATATCCAAAATATATAAGAAACTTCTACAACTCAATAGCAAAGAAAACCAAACCAAAACAAACAAACAAACCCACCTCCCAAATAACCTGATTTAAAAATGGGCAAAGAACCTGAATAGACATTTTCTTAAGAAGACACACCATGAGCTATATGAAAAGGTTCTCAACATCACTAGTCATCAGGGAAATCCAAATCAAAACCACAATGAGATATCACCTCACATCTGTTAGAATGGATATTAAAAAAAACAAAAACAAAAGACAACCAGTGTTGGTGAGAATGTGGAGAAAAGGTAACCCTGGTACACTGTTGGTAAGAATATGAATGGTATATCTTTTATGGAAAACAAAATGGAGGCTCCTCAAAAATATTAAAAATAAAATTACCATTTATCATACCAGCAATTCCACTTCTGGGTATTTATTCAAAGGAATTGAAATCAGGATTTTGAAGAGACATTTGCACTGTTATGGTCATTGCAGCATTATTCACAATAGCCAAGAGGTGGAAAGAACCACCTAAGTGTCCATTGATGGATAAATGGATAAGGAAAATATGGTATATATACATAAAATATTGAGACTTCTAAAGGTCTGCCGTTTGTAATAACATCAATGGACCTGGAGGACACGTTAATTGAAATAAGCCAGACAATAAGACAAATACTGTATGATCACCCTTATATGTGGAAATTAAAATAGTCAACCCATATAAGCAGAAAGTAATATGTTGATTGCCAAGGGCTGGGTAGAGGGGGAAATGGGGATGATGGCCAAAGGGTACACAGTTTCAGTTATATAAGATAACTAAGTTCTAAAGATCTACTATACATCATAGTGCCTAAAGCTAGCAATACTATATTGTATACTTAAAATATGCTAAAGGGGTAGATTTTATGTTAAGTGTTCTTAACATACACACAGTAATAATAATAAAGGGGGCAGGAAGAAACTTTGGGAGGTGATGAATATATATACATCTTTGATGTCTTTGATGGTGGTGATGGTTTCACATGTGTAGACTTATCCTCACATTCAGAGTTGTGTGCATTGAATATGTACAGCTTCTTACATGTCAATCACACCTCAATATAGCGGTTTTAAAAAAAACAAAAACAATAGCGATCATAGTAACAAATAATCAAAAGAGGCTAACATCTCTGTGCTACTGGTAATGGCAAATAAAATGGCAGAATCAGAAATTTTAGAAAGAAATCCAGGGAAAGAGATAGCCAAAGAGAGTCTTGTTAAGACCACACTCATCCCATGTCATTTGAGAAGCTATGCACATGAGCAAGGCTGCACCCACATTACCAGAGAAGTTACTAGTCCCTGGTGAATATGGCACAGATTTGTGAACTTACTGAACTTTGAAAATACTCCCCAAGCCACACATAGATCTAACAGCAAAGAGTGGAAGCATTATTGGCTCAGGGGGCTTAAGCACAATCTCTGACCAATCATTAACCACTAAGCTATTCTGACCCAGAAGCTGCCTAGGAAGACCCCACCCTGCCCAAAAAAGTAAAGAAAGAAAAAAAGAAAAATAAGTGGGCAGTAGCATCAGATGTCAGAGACTGCACACTGCAGAGAAAACAGACTTCATAAAATTGGCCCATGCAAGAAAGAAAGAAAAAATAATAACAAGCCTGGGTGGGAGCACAGAAAGAACAAGAACCAAGATTTGCTCTATTACATATAATGTTCATTTATTAACAAAAAATGACGAGTTATGAAAAGAAATATGAAAGGGTGCCACATATTCAAACAAAAATCAGGCATTTTTTTTTTCAGGCTTTTGAAGGCACCAAGATGTTGGAGTTAACAGGCAAAGACCACAAAACAACTACTATAAATATGTTCAAGGAACAAAAGAAATCCACAATTAATGTATTAAAGGAAATTAGAACAACAATGACTCATCAAATAAAGAATATTCATAGATTTTTTTTTAAAAAAAGAATCAAGTGGAAACACTAGAGTTGAAAAGTACCATAACTAAAATGAAAAACTGACTAGAGGGGCTAAATAATATATTTTAAGTAACAGAAGAAAAGATCAGTGAACTTAAAGATGGGTCAATAGAAATTATCTAATCTGAAGAAAAAAGAATGAACAAACATGAACAGAGTCTCAGAGACCTGTGGGATGTCGTTGAGCATACCAGTGTATGCATAACGGAAGTGTCAGAACGAGAGCAGTGGGAAAGGAGCTGTATTGGTTCCTATGTATGCCGTAACAAATTACCACAAACTTGGCTTACACCACCACTAACTAATTAATTAATTTACAGTTCTATAGGATAGACGTGTAACATGGGTCTCACTGGGCTAAAATCAAGGTCTTGTCAGGGCTGCATTCCTTTCTGGAGGCTCTAGGGGGAAATCTATCTTCTTTTCCAGCTTCTAGAAGATGCCCACATTTCTTAATGCCTGGCTCCTCTTCCCCCATCTTTAAAGCCTGTAATGTTGCATCTCTATGATCATTCTTTTGTAGCCAGGAAAAATTCTTTTATGGACACAAAATTAGGGCAGACCCACCCAGATAACTCAGGATAATCTCCCCATCTCAAAGTCTTTAATTTTAATCATATCTGCAATGACGCTTTTTCCATGTAAGGTAGCATAGTCATAGGTTCCACAGATTAGGACATCAACATGGAGTGGGGGTGAAGGTCATTGTTCTGCCTACCACAAGAGCAGAAAAAAATATTCAAAGTAATAACGGCTGCTAACTTGCCAAATTTGACAAAAAACATTAACCTACCCAACAAGAAACTCAAACTTCAAATAGGATAAGTACAAAAAATTCCATACTTAGACACACCATAGGCAAACTGTTGAAAGACAAAGAGAAACCATGAAAGCAACAGGAGAAAAATAATTTCATCAGGTATAAGGGAAGCACAATAAGATTAACAGCTGATCTCTTATCAAAAACCACAGGCCAGAATACAACGGAATGACATATTTAAAGTGCTGAAAGATAAAATGAAGAAAAAAAGTCCTGTGCAGCAAAATGATCTTTCAAAAATGAAAACAAAATAAAGACATTCCCAGATATACAAAGACTGATAGAATTCATTGCTATCAGACATGCCTTAAAAGAAATTTTAAAGGCAGTTCCTTAGGCTGAAAGAAGGTGACATTAACCAGTAATACAAATTTACACAAAGAAACAAAGGGCACTAATAATGGTAATTTCTAAGGTAATTACAAAAAATAATATAATTATGTGTTTTTCCCTTTCTTTTCCTAACCAATTTTTTAAAAATTATAAAAACAATAACTATAAAATTATATTGTTGGACTTATATAAAGATGTAACACATATATGACACTAATAGCACAAAGGAAGAAGCAGGAAATGAAGCTATGTTAAAGCAAGTTAATGACACACCAGCCAGTAACTTGAATCTATGGAAAGAAATGAGTAGCAGAAATAAATAGATTGATAACAAAGACTTTATAAGTATATTATTTCTTCTCTTAGCCTTTTTTTTTTTTTTTGAGACAGGGTATCACTCTGTCACCCAGGAGGCTATTTTTTTTTTCTATTTTGTAGAGATAGGGTCTCACTTTGTTGCCCAGGCTCGTATTAAACTCCTAGACTCAAGTGATCTGCCTAACTCCAGCTCCCAAAGTGCTGGGATTACAGGAATGAGTCACTGTGCCTAGACTTTTCTTAGCTTCATTAAAAGATATTATATGAAGCAACATTTATAATGTTGTATTTTTATGTGTATAATATATATTGATATAACCTATATGATTATAATACCACAAGAGCATGGGGAGGGCATGGAAATATATTGGAGTAAAGTTTCTATATCTTACTGAAATTAAGTTACTATTAATCTGAAGCACATTCTGAAAAAGTGTATATTGTAAACCCTAGAGGAACCATCAAGAAATGATTCAAAATATATTTAAAAATTTTAAAGAAATTAAAATAACTACAAAATACAAAAGAAGACAATAGAAGAAGAATAAAGGAACAAAAAGACATAAGACCTATAGAAAACAAATAGCAAAATGGAAGACATAAATCTAACTAGATCAATAATAGCATTAAATGTGAATGAGTTAAGCAACCAAACAAAAGGCAGAGATTGTCAGACTAGATTTAAAAAAAAAAAAAGATCCAACTCTATGACGTTATAACAGGCATACTTCAGAGAGTGATATCAGGAAGATGGCTAGAGATGCCTGGCACTCAACCTCCCCATAAGAAAGGACCAAGGCAACAAATAAGCAGCTGAGATTTGACTGGAGTGTTGAAGGGAGAGCACTGGAGTACAGCAAGAAAGTAGAGACATACCTACGGTGATTAGAATTCCAGGAGGGCAGCATGGAGGCACCAGCCTCTGCAGCTCTGTCTCCTCTACTCAGATTGGATCTGCCCAAAGTCAGAAGGGACTTGCCATTGTGGGGAAAAAGTAAGCAGAAGATTTCCACCAGCCCCCATTGCCATGGAAAACATCTCCTTACTACAGAAGAATCCTACAGTCCTCACAAGCCCTGAGCCCAGTTTTGAGAGCTGCCAGGAATTCACACAGCTACATTGCCCCAGATTGGGAGCACAAGGTGTGCACTCCCCACCCCTCCACACCCACTGTGAGCCAAGCTTTTGCAGCACAGTGCCATGTTGAGACCACAGCCATCTCTGGAGTGTGCTCTGCTCTGGGGACCAGTAGCCAATACATCTCTCCAGCACTGGGACTCCATCTTTATTCCACCCAGCCCACACAGATGGCTGAACACCACACCCAGCCATGTGGAGAGCCTGGGTGCAGGATTGGCTGTGACTGGTCCTGCACAGCAAGGAAAAAAAACCCTGCCACTGCAATTCTAGCTAGAGGAACAATCTGGCAGTACCACCCGGGAAGAACCTGCCCTTGAGCCAGCCAAACTGCTTCACACCCTCCCAAGTGGGAGAGGTCCCTGAGCCTCTAAGCAGCTGATACAACCTTGGGCCAGTGGATTGGCTATGTTACTGCACTCAGGACCTGAAAAACAGCTCCACAGTACTCTCCATATCCCCATAGACAGGCCCTGGCCTTCCCAATTGCCCTGTGCCTGCAATCATGGCCTGAGTAATAGTCCCAGAGGCTGCCACTGGAAGACATGCCCCCAGACCAGCCAAGCAGCCATACAGCTATGCCAAGGGCTTGAGAAACAGCCTTGTGGGCCATCCCAGCAAACACACCCCCAGGTCAGCCAAGGAGCCTTGCACCCATATCCCATGTCTGAGAAACAGACCTGTGAATTGGCCCTGGCAAATGTGCCACCAGGCTGGCTGAACAGCTATGTACCCACATCTCAGGCCTGAGAAACAGACCTGAAGGCTGCTCCTGACAGGTATGCCCCCAGGTCAACTGAGCAACTACATGCCTGTGTTCCTGGCCATAATAATAGCTCTGTGGCCTCACCCCAGCAAGCCAGATCCTAAGTTGGCTGACCCACTGTGTGCATGCATGCACCCCCAACCTGAGAAACAGCCCAGTGACCTCACACCCAGCAAAGTCACACCACCACTGCCACAAATTCTCAGTCTAGGCCACTGAGATACTCACAAACATCACTAGTGTGGATTACAGCTGAAGAAACTACATGGAGACTGCACTACTGCATCCACATAGAACCAATGCCAATATACCCCATTGAACCAATGCCCTAAGACCTGTTCATAAAAATTAGCCTTTTCCTATGAAACCTACTCTATAAAATTAGAAAAGATGACTTTTCCACCTAATGTGTACAAATCAAAGTAGGGACACAAACATGAAAAAAAGAGGAAATTTGACACCTCCAAGGGAAAACAATTCTTCAGTAACAGAGCCCAATCATAATATATAAAGTACCATAAGAATTCAAAATAATAATTCTAAAGAAACTCAGATACAAGAATACAGAGAGACAATTCAATAAAATCAGAAAAACAATTAATGATTTCAGTGAGAAATTCAAGAGATAGACATCATAAAAAAGAACCAAACAGAAATCCTAGAGCTGACAAATTCAATTCATGAAATAAAAAATACAACCAAGACCTTTGACAGCAGATTATACCAAGCAGAAGAAAGAATTTCTGAACTTGAACATAGGCCTTTTGAAATAACACAGTAAGACCAAAAATAAAAATAAAAAATGACAAAAGCCTACAGGATTTATGGCACACAACTAAGGAAACAAATATTTGTATTGAGCCATTCCAGAAGGAGAAGAGAAGAGAAAAAATGTAGAAAACATATTTAATGAAATAATAGCTGAAAACTTCTCAAGTCTTGGGAGACATGGATATCCAGGTCCAGGAAGCTCAAAGAACCTCAAATAGATGCAATACAAACAGATGTTCTCCATAGCACATTATAGTCAAATTGTCAAAAGTCAAAGACAATTCTAAAAGCAGCAAGAAAAAAGTGTCAAGTCACATATAAGGGAATCCCTACTAGACTAACAGCAGAAACCTTACAGGCCAGGAGAAAATGGGATGATACATTCAAAGTACTGAAAGAAAAAAAAACCGCTAGCCAAGAATATTACACCCAGCAAAGCTATCCTTCAGAAATGAAGAATAAAATATAGCACAAACAAGCAAAAACTATGGGAATTCATCACCACCATACTGGCCTTACAAGAAATGCCCCGTGGAGTCTTACATCTAGAAGTGAAAAGATGATAACCATCCATGAAAACGTACGAAACTATAAAACTCACTGGTAGAGCTGAAACACGAAGGAGAAAGAGAAAAAGAATCGAACCTTATCACTAACGAGAACCACACAACTATAAAAAACAAAAACAAAAACAAGAGAGGAAGTAAGAAATAAAGGATATACAAAACAACCAGAAGGGAATCCATAAATGACAGGAGTAAGTCCTCCTCTATCAATTATGATGTTGAATGTAAATGGATTAAATTCCCCATTTAAAAGATATAGACTGGCTGAATATTGGGGGAAAAAAAAGACCCCAACTACATACCACCACCAAGAAACTCACCTTACCTAAAATGATACACATAGACTGAAAATGATGAGATAGAAAAAGATACTCCATGCAAGTAGAAACCAAAAACCACCAGGAGTAGCTATGTTTATATGAGACAAAATATACTTCAAGTTAAAAGCTGTACAAAAAGACAAAGAAGGACATTATATAATATTAAAGGGATCAATTCAGCAAGATAATATAACAATTGTAAATATATATGTACCTGAAACTGGAACACCCAGATAGAAAAAGAAAATATTATTAGATGAGAAGGGACAGACCTTCTTATCTAATAGTTGGGGACTTCAACACCATACTGTCAATATCAGATCATTTAGACAGAAAAACAAGAAACATTGGATTTAAAATGCACCATGGGCCAAATGAACCTAACAGACATTTACAGAACATTTCACCAAACAGCTGCAGAATACACATTCTTTCACCAGCACATGGAACATTCTCCAGAATTCACCATATGCTAAAACACCAAACATGCCTAAAAACATTTTTAAAAACTTGAATTCATATCAAACATCTTATCTGACCACAATGGAATAAAACTAGACATCAGTAACAAGGGGAACATTCAAAACTATATAAATACATGGAAATTAAACAACATGCTCCTGAACAACCAGTGGGTGAAGGAAGAAATTAAGAATGAAATTTAAACATTCCTTGAAACAAATGAACATAAAAACACAACATACCTGTACAATGATAGTTGTGCTAAAAAAAAATACCAAACATACCAAAACCTGTGAAACACAGCAAAAGCAGTATTAAAAGGCAGGCTTATAGCAATCAATGCCTACATCATAAAACTAGAAAGATTTCAAATAAATAACTTAATGATGTATCTCAAGGAACTATAAAAGCAAAAACAAGCCAAACCCAAAATTAGTAGAAGGAAAGAAATAATACAGATCAGTACAGAACTAAATGAAATAGAAACTAAAAAAATACAAAAGAGCAATGAAACAAAAAGTTGGTTCTTTGAAGACAAACAAACTTGAAAAACCATTAGCTAGACTAAGAAAAAAATGGTAAGGAGACCCAATAAACAAAATCAGAAATGAAAAAGGAAACATTACAATGGATACCACAGAAATACAAACGATTATTAGAGAGTACTATGAACAACTATATGCCAATAAATTCAAAAACCTAGAGAAAATGGATAAATTCCTGCACACATACAACCTATCAAGATTGAACCAAAAAGAAATAGAAAACCTGAACAGACTAATAACAAGTAACAAGACTGAATCAGTGATTAAAAAAAAAAAAGTCTCACAACAAAAAGCCCAGGATCGGATGGCTTCGCTGCTGAATTCCACCAAACCCTTAAAGAATTAATACCAATTCTTCTAAAACTAGTCCAAAAAAATTGAAGCAGATGGAATTCTTCCTAACTCATTGTATGAGGCCAGCATAATCCTTATACCAAAGCCAGACAAGGACATAACAAAAAAGAAAAGTACAGGCCAATATCTCTGATGAATATAGATGCAAAAATCCTCAAGAAAATACAAGCAAACGGAATTTAAGAACACATCAAAAAGATAATATACCACGATCAAGTGTGATTTACTCCAGGGATGCAGGGATGGTTCAACACATGTAAATCAATAAATGCCATACTTCACATCAATAGAATGATGGACAAAAACCATACGATCATCTCAATAGCTGCAGAAAAAGTATTTGATAAAATTCAACATCTCTTCATGATAAAAACTTTCAATGTTAGTTATAGAAGGAAAGTACCTCAACATAATAAAGGCCATATATGACCAACCCACAGCTAACATCATACTGAATGGGGAAAAAGCTGAAAAGCTTTTCATTTAAGAGCTAGAACAAGACAATGATGCCCACGCTCACTATTCTTATTCAATATAGTACTAGAAGTCCTAGCCACAGCAATTAGGCAAGAGAAAGAAATAAAGGGCATCCAAATTGGAAAGGAGGAAGTCAAATTGTCCCTGTTTGCTGATGATATCATCTTATATAGAGAAAAACTCTTAGAATTGATAAATTGAGTAAAGTTACAAGATAAAATATCAACATATAGAAATAAGCATTTCTATACACAAACAACAAACTAGCTGAGAAAGGAATCAAGAAGGCAGTCTAATTTACAATAGCTACCAAAATAAATAAATAAATAAAATACCTAGGAATAAATTTAATCAAGGAAGCAAAAGACCTCTACAACGACAACTACAAAATATTGATGAAAGAAATTCAAGAAGATACAAGTAAATGAATTGACATCCCATGCTCATGGATCAGAAGAATTAATATTGTTAAAATCACCATACTACCCAAAGCAACCTACACATTCAATGCAATTCCTATCAAAATACCAATGACATTCTTCACAGAAATAGAAAAAAATTTTGAAAAATCTGTACAGAACCACAAAAGACTCCAAATAGCCAAAGCATTCCTGAGCAAAAAGAACAAAGCTGACAGCATTACACCACCAGACTTCAAATATACAAAACTGTGGTAACCAAAACAGTATGGTATTGACATAAAAATAAGCACATAGACCAATGGAATGCAACAGAGAACCCAGAAATTAATTCACTTATCTACGCCAACTGATTTTTGACAAAGGTGCCAAGAACACTCATTTGGGAAAGGATAATCTCTTTAATAAATGGTGCTAGAAAAACTGGACATCCACATGCAGAAGAATGAAACTAGATCCTCACCTCTCACCCTATACAAAAACCAAGTCAAAATGGATAAAAGACCTAAATGTAAGGCCTGAAACTGTAAAACTTATAGAAGAAAACATAGGGGAAATACTTGAGGACATTGGTCTGGGAAAAGATTTAAAGTTTAAGACACAAAAGCACTGGCAACAAAAGCAAAAACAAACTATTGGGATTATATTAAACTATTTAATAAAAAGTTTTTGCACAGCAAAGGAAACAATCAACAGAGTGAAAAGACAACTTACAAAATGGGAGAAAATATTTACAAATTATTCATCTGACAGGGGATTAATATCCAGAATATACAAGAAACTCAAACATCTCAATAGCAAAAAACCAGACAATCCAATTTAAAAAATGGGCAAATGATCTGAACTGACATTTCTCAGAAGAAGACATACAAATGGCCAAAAAAATATGAAAAAATGCTCCACATCACTAATTATCAGGGAAATCCAATCAGAATCACAGTGAGGTATTATCTCACCCCGATTAGAATGGCTATTATCAAAAAGACAAAAAATAAGAAATGCTGGTGATGATGTGGAAAAAAGGGAATTCTTATACATTGTTGGTAGGAAGGTAAACTAGTACAGCCACTGTGGAGAACAGTATGGAGGTTCCACAAAAAAAAACTACAAACAGAACTACCATATGCTCCAGCAATCCCACTACTGGGCATTTATCCAAAGGAAAGGAAATCATTATATTAAAGAGACATCTGCACCCCCATGGTTATTGTAGCACTATTCACAGTAGCCAAGACATGGAATCAACCCAGATGTCCAACAACAGATGAATAAAGAAAATGTGGTATATAAACACCACTGAATACTATTCAGCTATAAAAAAGAACGAAATCCTATCATTCACAGCAACATGGATGGAACTGGACATTGCGTCAAGTGCAATAAGCCAGGAACAGAAAGTTAGACACTGCATATTCTCACTCATATGTGGAAGCTAAAAAAAATTGATTTCATAGAAGTAAAGAGTAGAACAGAGGATTCTAGAGGCTAAGAAGGGAATGGAGGGATAGGGAGAGATTTGCTAAAGTATACAAAATTACAGCTGGATAAGAATAAGTTTTAGTGTTATATACCACAGTGGAATGACTATAATTAACAACATTATACTATATAGTTTCAAATAGCTAGGAGGATATTGAATGTTCCCAACACAAAGAAATAATAAATGTTTGAGATAACGTATGTGCTAATTATCCTGATCTGACTACTACACATTATATGCATCAAAACATCACTATGTACCCCATAAATATGTACATTATGTCAATTACAAAATATAAAATTAAAAAAAAGAGGCACACGTCAGATTAAAAAATAAATATATAGGTTGAAAGCAGAGGGTTGTAAAAAGATATACCAAGGAAACAGCAGGCAGAAGTGAGCTGCAGTTGCTATATTAATATCAGAAAAATAGGCTTTAAGACAAAAATTGTCTTAAAGAAATAGAGAAATAGACAATTCAACAGTAATAGTTGGAAATTTCAATACCCCACTCTTGACAATGGGTTGAACAACTAGACAGAAAATCTCCAAGTATATAAAAACTTAACACTATCAACCAACCAGACCTAAATGACATCTGTAGAACATTCTACCCACAACTTCTCAAGTGTACACTGAACATTTTCCAGGATAGACCATATGCTAGGCCATAAAACCAAGCCTCAGTCTAAAAGGACTAAAATCATAGAAAGAATGTTCTCTGTCCACAATGGAATTAAATTACAAATAAACAACACAAGGCAATTTGGGGAATCCACAAATATGTAGAAACACATGTCTAAACAAACCATGGCTCAAAAAGTAATAACAGGGAGATTAGAAAATATTTTGAGCTGAATTAAAACAAACATACCAAATTTATGGGATATAGCTAACACAGTGTTCAGAGGGAAATTTATAGCTGTACGTGCCTACATTACAAAAACTAGAAAAACTAGAAAAATATTAAAAAGATTAGTGTGCAAATGGGCTCAAGATTTCTTTTTGGGGTGATGAAAATATTCTAAAATTAGATTGTGGTGAGAGTTGCACAACTCTAAGTATATAAAATTAATTGAACTCTGCATGTACAAAAAGTAAATTCTATGGCATGTAGATTATACCTCAAGAAAGCCATTATAATCTTGTGTGTGCCATTGGATCAGGCAAGATTCATCAATGGATATTAAATGTAGGGGGAAGTTTTGATGAGTGGGTTATTTGCATGATCTTAAGCTATCTCCCCACTGGTTCCTCATTTATTGCAAGGGAAAACATAGTTATTATTACAGTACAGAATCAGACAACACCTTGATCAGATGATCAAAATTAACATCACCAGTGAAAGTTGGACATCAGATACCACCAGATGTGACACCCTGAGGATGCAATATCAAACATCAGACAAACTGCAAAAATGAGGAATGTTCTATTAAAGGGAGAGGGGGTATATTCTTCAAAAATGCCTATGTTATAAAATACAAAAAAAACTATGGAAAAGTTTCAAATTAAATGAGGCTAAAGAGACATGACAACTAAATGTAACACTTGACCTTAAACTGGAGGGAAAATGTTACAAAGAATATTATTATACATTTGATAAAAGTGGAATGCAGAGAAATTAGGTAAAAATATTGTAATCCAAGTTAAATTTACTAACCTTGATAAATGTACTACAGCTGTGAAAGAACATTTGTGGGGAATACGCATTGAAGTATTTAGGAGTAAAGGACCATGATGTATGAAATTTATTTTCAAATAACTCAGAAAAAAATCTCTCTCTTTCTTTCATGTTCAGACACCAGCAGTTTTTCTCTCCTATAGAGAATATTTTATTTTATTTACAAATGGTACAAAAAGTGTTTTTTCTTACTTAAAAAAATTGGTAATCGTGACAACAATGTTTGAATATACTACACTATTTGGGAAATCTATTTTAACACTTTGTCAGATAGCAATTTTCCACCATTGTTTTTGTACCATCAGTGCAAATGTCAACACAGTAAAACCACAAATAACATTTACTCTAATTATAAAAAGAATTTTGGCCTTGTAGATTTCCTGAAAAGGTCTCAGGGAAACTCAGGGGCCCGTGGACCACTTGTTTCAAAAACAAAAGTTATAATCCTACTTGTTCTATATCTTCGTGAAGAGTAGAATAAAAGGAAATGGGCATGAAATTTATGTTATCTATACAAACACATCCTGACTATAAGTAGTGTAAAGGAATTAAAGCATGTCTCTGAAGAAGGTTGTAAAATTTTCTTCTTTCATATCTTTCTTGTGTCATTTTTGTTTTTATTATGAAATTTTTCAAACAATCATAAAAACAGAAAGACTAAAATTGTGACTCCCCATATGCTCTATTTAAACTGGCATTAATATCTTGCTATATTTGCTAGTATATTGCTCACATATAATAGTTTAAAGCAAATGCCAGACATCATAGCATTTTACTGGTGTTATGCTCTAATATCTAGTCCATATCCAGATTTCCCCAATGGTTCCCTACCACTACTACCAAATGTCTTTCTACAGTTAATTTGAAATTTTTTTGGATTTGAATCCAAAAAACAAGGTTTGTACATTGATTTAGCTATTATGAATTATTAAAGAGACCAGGTCAGTTTTCAAATAGACTGTCCCACATTCTAGATTTGTCTAATTGCTTTCAAATGGTGTTATTTATCTCCTTTCTTGGTTCTCCATATTTTATGTAAACTGAAAGTTCAATCTTAAGGTTTAGTAAGACTCAGATTCAACATTTTTGGCAAGAATACATCATGGTGGTACTGCCATAAAAACTTTTATAAAACAAGGCAAGGCCCATATTTCTTGAAGGGTTTAGTGGCAGTCCTAACTATAAGTAGGTTTATGCATCTTTGCCTTTTCTTCTTCAGAATCTGTACATCCCAATCCTAGAGTTGGAAAGATATAAAAGAATACCTTAGCTCCATGGTTGCCTGTTAGAACTGGAAGATACCTTCATGATAGAGATCTAAGCTAATTGGCTCACCCAGGTGCATGCAATTGTTTAAAGGAATTTCATTAGCAGATTTGCTTAGCTGTGGACATTTAAAAAAGCAAACGTTTTTCAAAATCAGAGTTATTGTTTTGTTCCATCATTAGCCTACCCAAGAACCTTAAAAAATGGTGATTTTTCTACTTCATTAGGAAATATCTTTCAGTGATGGATAAACTGAGGAAATCCTGTAGGTAATTAAGAGTTTCTAATTTATTTATAGAGCATTTGAGGATCTCTGAATGATAGATTCTCCACCTGTGTTGTAACTGGGGTTTCTTGTGGGTGGGTGTTCATAAGTTTCTGAATTAATGACCTTGGTTAAAATAAATGTAAATCAAAACTAAGGAAGTGACAAACAGAAAAGGGGACCAAAGGCTATTATAGCAGTTCCCAGTAGCATCAGTATAATTAAGATTCTATTAGGTTTCTCAGAAGTTAATAATTTCACAGTGAAGATAATGCTCAAAGATGACACTTGGCATACAAATATTTAGCCCAGAGCAATACTTTTAAAGGAAAATCTAATTAAGATAGTTAAGGGGGGTTAAAAATGGCTGATCTGAAACCACAGAAAAAATTTTTTCCATTTCAAAAGTCTTGTCATGATTGGCAGTGGTGAGAAGTAAGTAAATACTTTAGAATGTGCTACCAAAGAGAAAAGAAAACCCTCCTTCCAGTCTCTTCCTATACCAACCCTTATTCCCCAGGTACAATAATAACCATTCAGTGGTGATAGTACTTTTCATGCCTTTTTTTTTGGGGGGGATAAATTTGAAAGACTCCAGCAAATAACTGGGATCTAGGTGGCAAAAGTGAAGCTTTAGATTGTGGTGCATATGTAAATTGAAACATCTGCTACTATGATGTTTACCAATTACTCAACTTGAGAACTGCATTTTTGTAAGGAAAAAAGACTTCCATCACATACATATCAGATTGAGAAGAAACACCCTCTCAATAAGACTGAAACTTTGTCCAATGCTTACATGCCACTCAGTTTAGCCTGTAGCTTACCAGAGCTCTGGTTGGCAGCTGAATTATTCTGCTCATGCCAAGATTTGATTCTAGAATCAGCGATTTGCTTCAGTGGCCACATGAGTCACAGCCCAGATGAAACTCTAGGATCAGGAGGAGGGCAAACCTCTGGCCTGCAATCTTTAAAATCATGCACAGAATTGCCTGGGCTGTGGGGAAGATGAGCGAGTTAACGGAAACGCACTGCATTTCATTTGGGTATTGTTGAATCTGGATTCACTTGGTAGACACATGGTTTAAGTACAAGGCAAGTCCTCCAGGCCCCTGCTTTGCTTAACTTTTCCTAGTAACCCATGTAGGCTAAAATTAGTGGCAGAAATACAGTTTATCTTTCAAGAAAATTGTAATTCCCTTTCTGAAAAATTCACTCTGATTTTTTTTTTTAAATCATCATCTTATCAGTAAGGAGGATGACATTCCCAGTTTTCCAGATGGCAAATCAGTCAAGCACAGAGACGGGTAGGAATGGGAGATACCAAACGCTACACCTGCAGCAGGGCTGGAGGGCACGTGCTGGAATGTGAACAGTGCCCTCTGCAAATAACCACCGTCCATTTCCACGCCTCATCTCACCAGCCCCACCCCCACCCCACACAGAAACATGCAAATAAAACAAGTTAGCTGAGACAATTCCTAGGATAATGAAAATTGACGCCTATTGAGTTCTATATACCAAGCAGTATTCTAAGTGCCCAAAATGTAATAAATTATTTCATCCTCCCAACAACTCTATGACTTACAGATGGGAAAAGTGAGGCTCAAAGGGGTTAATTGATTTGCTCGAGGTCACAGTTCATTGGCAGCAGGGCAGGGCTTGTGAACTTAAGCTGCAGTACCTTTCTCTCTTTACCACGATGCTGTGGCCCCCTTGGCACCTGTATTCCTCTTCAGTGCTCTCTCCTCTAACCTCACAAATGTGTACTGTACCAAAAGTATGGGCTTTAGCTAAGTATAAGAACTGCCATTGGTACCAGTCCACAATCCTTTATCTTAAAATGCCAAACTTCAAAAAGTTCTGAAATCTGTCATGTGTTTGGAGTTTTAGAGACATCTCATTTGGCAGCAAAACCTGACTTAAGACTATTAATAGTTTTATTTATTGCAATAGTGCAAATATTCACACTTTTGCTATAAAAATAATTATCACATTTCATTTATTTGGTTACAGATTCTGGTCATACCCTGAAGGTACTATGTAATATATGATATGTGCATTATGTCACATTTCAAAAACCAACAAATTCTGAGTTTCAAAACACATTTGGCCCCAGGAGTTTCCGAATTGTGGACCTATAGGATGTACTTTTTTCACCCTCATAACTTAAAAAAGAGATGGTTTAGATGAAGGTCTGGAAGATGGATTCTGACTTAGACTGTAGTCAAAAACACAAGAAAACATCCAGAGAAATTTTACAAGTTTAACTAGTACCATATAGCTAGTTAGTGGCAAAACTGGAATTGAGGCCCAGGTCTTGAAAGCCCATCCTCCAGAGCTGCTGATATAGCTCTTTGGCATGGGATCTGTGCTTCCTTGACTTAGGTCAGAATTGGGAATGGCTACAGTGTGCTGACCAGATGCTAGGGCAGGCCATGCCACAACTGGCCCCCAAAGCAGAAGTTCAGGCCTCTCTGATTTGTCGTTTTCTGAAATTAAGGGCAAAGGGGAACATCAGGTAGTTATTTTACCTAAAGGTAGTTAGTATGTGTTGCCAGTGTGCTCAGGATTCTATTTTAAAACTGAAATTCCATCTCTCCTATCCTCCCACCCAGTCTAACGCTGTAGGAATCTGCACAGTAACAAGTACTCTACTGATTCCAGGGCAGAGTCCTCTGACCACACTTGGTTCAGCATAGTCATTCTTAGTCAGAACCGGAATCCAGGGCCTCCAAGTTGCATGCCTCCAGGGGCAATCATTCATATCATAGCCCTTTTGTGACTGGGACCCCCTGGAGTTGTGCAGTGCACCGCCTGTGTAGTCCCATACCATGCCCTGTAGATCAGCAGACACACTTCCCTTCATGAATGCTCACTAAGCTGACCCAGTCTTGGGTTAGGACATCAGCAAGAGAAGGCCAGCGAAAATGAGAAAAGTTCATTCAGCTCTGATGTATTTATCTAGAATACTGCAATCAGGATATATAGAAAATGGCTAATTTCAGCATACATATGTTTTGTTTTATAATTAAATACCGGTTTTACATTTATTGCCAGTGTTTAGGGCTTTGAAAGATCTTACCCTAGACCTGTTGACATCTTTCTTTCTTCCCTTTTATGTTTTCCCTTACTACTAACTTCCTTCCCAAATTCACCCCGCCTTCATCTACTACTCTCCAAAAAAGCAAAAAACCATCTGCTCACTACTTTCTGATCATTCTTAACTGTCCAAAACACCCCAGCCTGACCTGGCTTCTGATTATCCAGCCTGTTTCCTAAGCTAAGAACTCATGGCAGAATCTCAGGCACTGGGGCAGTGAAGCAGTTGGGGATTAGATTATTTGTCTAGTTTTTTTTTTTAAACACTTTTAAAATCATAGCACGTATCTGCCTCATTATTCATGAATGTTGATAGAGAATCTAGTTTCTACTTATTGTGCAGGGCTGGTTGTTTGGGTTTATTTAGGACATGTGTTCAAATCCCCTCACCCATAGGAAAGGTACCAAAAAATCCAAAAAAGGTCTTTCTCAGAACAAAAGATAGCCACCTCCGAGATTTGGCTCTATCACAAAACCTCAGCACTGCATTGTGAACTATTCAGAGAAGAAAGATGTATACTATGTCAATGATCTAGTCAGTGCCTTGGAGAGTATAAACACTCCAGAAAAACATAAGTGTCATCCTTTCTCCAATTGTCTCAGGCCTCGGAGGTCATTAGGCATAAGCCATCAGCCCTTAGAGTCAAGGATTATGTCATTTGGTCTGTCTCATAAACTCTTGGCCCAGGAGCATCTTGTAGGTGTCCCACAGGCAAAAAAGAAAACCGTGACAGAGCTACTGAGCACCAGTACCTACGGAGAAAACCAAGGAGCAGCCAGGGGATTGGGAGGTGGAATGCAAATAAGTAGTGGTAAGACAGGGTTTAAGACGGACCAAAGTTCACTCAGGAGTCTTCTGCAACAGAGCACCAAGAAGCCCAGAAAACAAAGGGGGAAAAGAAAGCTCAAGCTTAAGACAATTTCTGATTAAGATGAAATCTGTCCATTCTTTGCAAAAGGAAAAACATTTGCTTCTTTGTGAAAATATGTCATTTCCACCTGGAAGAGCATCTTCACCAGAGACAAGTTACTAAAGTGAGCTACTGGCATGTATTCCATTCTAAGCTATACAGCCCCAGTATTCAAATCCCATTCAAATCCCATTCTGGTCTTAGAACTAAGAAACTAGAGGTTTTTTTTTTTTTTTTTTATCTTTCTAGCTACATTTAATGAAAAGCAAATAGCACTGTCTGGGGAAAATGGCTCATGCTTCTCTGAAGAACACACAAGTGTTGATCTATGATGAAAAAAGTTCCTTAGTGTTAAATTGAATTGACAGAATCTAAGTGACTGATTTTAGGGGGAAATATAAATGTCTCAACATATGTTAAGCCTGATGTCCATGACCAAAGACTGGTTAGAAGTCAGATGCTTGCACACATAGTTACTATCGGAAATATATGTCCTTAAAGGCAGCAGTCTTCATTGGCACACTGGACTAGTCCCTGTGTTAAGAAGAGAATACCCCCTTATTTTTATGAGATTCTAAATGTGTTAAATAATTCTCAGTGACTTATTAAACAATAATTTTATTAATACTGTTTACAAATGTAGAATATTGTTCAAGTTCTAGTTCTCATCCCTTCAGAATACTTGCCATGTGAAGAAGGCTTTCCATGCAACTTTAAAAAT
Source organism: Daubentonia madagascariensis (assembly GCA_023783475.1). Lineage (NCBI taxonomy): Eukaryota > Metazoa > Chordata > Mammalia > Primates > Daubentoniidae > Daubentonia > Daubentonia madagascariensis. The sequence continues at coordinate 95,428,489 of JAKFHU010001798.1, read as the reverse complement.
AGAGAAATAATGTAGGTGCTTTTGAACACATCTGGTTATACTGTTGATATGTTCTATGTCACATTAAAGTAAATTTCCTCACAGTATGTATAGTTTAGGCTGATTTATGGGTAGTTTGTTTTCAGTGTTTACTTGGTTGAATTGTATTTTACTTGTTTAGATAGAATATTATACATTAACTGACCAAATAACTTTAAGATACAAAGGAAAGGAGCTTGTACACTCAGCTAGAGCTGCTATAACAAAATACCACAGATTAAGTGGCACAAGAGAAATTTATTTTCCCACAGTTCTGGATGCTGGAATTCCAAGATCAAGATGTCAGGAAGGTTGTTTCTATTTGTCTATTTTTAAAGTTGCATGGAAAGCCTTCTTCACATAGCAAGTATTCTGAAGGGATGAGAAACAAAGAAGAGGTAAGACTCATACAAATGCAATTATGGATTTCTGGTGAGGATTCTCTCCCTGGGTTGCAGATGACCACTTTCTTGCTGTGTCCTCACATGGCCTTTTCTCTGTGTGTGTACTCCTAGTGTCTCTTTCTCTTCTTATAAGGACACCAGTCCTGTTGTATTAGGATCCCACCCTTGTGACCTCGTTTAACCTTAATTACCTCCTTAAAGTCTCCAAATACAGTCACATTAAGAATTAGGGCTTCAACATATGAATTTGGGTAAGGACACAATTCAGGCCATAACAGAGCTATAATAACCAGAGAATATTTGGGTTTTAGAACATACATACAATTCAAATACTTAATGCTCTGCCTGCTGGACTTTTATAAAACTAAATCTTGATCTTAATTGTACTGTCTTAGAAATAGGCTTAAGCAAAGAAGAAAGAATTATGTCCATTATCTAGGGAAAAGAAAAGAAAAGGTTCCTTAGTGGTAGAAGAGGACAATACCCATGATGTTGAATACAGTAAGTAATGTTTATTCCTTCAGTTCCATAGTAATATTTTTGTGGTATTTAATTTGCTACATGTTCTCATCACTACAGGCTGATACACACAGAAAGTTTTCTCATTTTGTATTGTCTGTGTATACTGTTAATTTAAGACTGAAGCTCACAAAGTGGATAGCCATACATGCTTTATTTATTTCCCAAAAAATCTCATATTGAATGGCAAAAATTAGAATTTAATTGAAAATAAAACAGTATTTATTGTGTAGTTGACAGGTAGCATAATTATTAATATGTTTTTTTAAATTTTCAAATTATTTTTCCCATAAATCTAGTGGGTCCCCAGAATTTCTAAGCTACATTCTCTGTTGTGCCTAAGACACTTACTTACTGGGAATAAGTGCTTAGAAAAGGGCATAAATTCTTTGAGGTTTCTTCTACTGACATCTTTAATCCCACCCATAAAGAGTATTTGACCTTGCTTAGAACACCTCTGTGGAGATCACGAAATCAGTCTTTGTGTGAAGCAAGGATGACTTGGTAGAGAGAGAGAAGACAAAAAACAGCTATGGCCAATCTAGTAAAGTAGGGACAGGGCACTTAGCCCCTGGTTAAGATTATAGACTCTGGCATCAGACAGACCTGGAATTGAATCCCAGCTCCCATCACTCAATAGCTGTGTGACCCTGGAAAATTGCACCCTCTCAATGATTCACTGTCTTCATCTGAAAACCAGGATAATAATAGTATTAACTAACATATAGAATTTTGTAAGGATTAAGTGGAGTACATAGAGTACTCAGACTAGGGCCTAGTACATGGTACTCACTAAATGTTAGCTATTTATTAATCTCTCCTTTGAACAACCTAGAAAGGCTCACAGAGATTTAGAGATATCAAGAATAGTTTGAATAATAGACACAAAGAAGAGGTAAGACTCATACAAATGCAATTGTGGAACTTCCAGTTCCCATAACACATGGATTGAGATAATAGAGATCCCTCTTCAACTACAAACATATGAACAGGCCAGAAGAAAACATACAAAAAATTAACTATGTAGTTGAGTGCAAAAAAGAAAAGTCCCCAGCCAGAAACAGAGGAGGAACTTACAGCCTGAGTTGTCAGCAGTGGCTGGGATGCCCTCACATAGGGTGCTAGAAGGGAGAGAGTGTTAAAGCCCATATGGGAATAAATGGGGTCATGGGCTTGTAGGTGATGGAAATCTAGAACTGAAGCCCTTCAACCTTGGAAAGACTGTCTTCTCCATGAAAGAATGACCAGAAGGTCTCTACCTACTAATCTAAAGAAACAGTGATAAACTTGCCTCAGGCTCTAGGGGAGAGATTCTATGAGAAGTTATTGTTCAAAGGAATACTGAACAACCAATACTCCTGTTGTAGCAATATTTCTATAACTCAGGCATGTTGAATTTCTACAGACACACACTGCCCTCCCTCCACATATCACTGATAAAGATACACTCATAATGAAAAGAAATTAAACTTTATGAGGATACAGTTCACTGTAAGGCACAAACTATAAGACAATAAAACAAATACAAGGATTGGCCTTAAAACTTCTGAAGGTAATCAAAGATTCTGAAAGAAAATATAAAATAACTGTGCTTAATATTATTAAGGTGATTTAAAGAAAAAAGACAAAGAGAAACTCCAAAGACATATACTATGCACAAAGAAGAAGAAGATGTAAAAAAGAACCAAACATAACTTTATAAATAAAGACTATGAAACCAACAAAAAACATTTTAGGAAGATTAAATAGCAAATTAGACAAAATGAAGAAAGAATTGGTGAGCTCATTGATAGATCTGAAAAAATTATCCAAAATGAAGTAGAGACATAAAGAGACTGAAAATATAAAAGAATATTAGAAGAAATGGAACACACACTTAATGGAATAAAAACACAACATATATGTGAGAAGAGTTGCAGAAAGAGAGAATGGAATATTTCAAAAGAATATGTTTGAAAGCTTTTCAGAATGATTAAAGGGATATATCCTCAGTTTTAAGAAGCATAGCTTTCTAATGAGATAAATAAAAATAAATTCACATTTAAATCTGTGAAATGGCAAAGAATATCTTAGACAACCAGAAGGAAAAGATGGATGATCCTACCTAAAAATCATTAAAATAAAAGCAGATTTCCTATCAGCAACATCAAAGATCAGGAGATAATATCTTCAAAACACTGATGAAATATAACTATCCAAAATTCTGTACTTATTCAAGATTGAAGAAAAATGAATACATTTTCAAGCAAAGTTTGAGAATCATTTTCTGAAAGAAGCACTAATGGATGACCTTCTCTAAGAAGGAAATTGAACCAAGAAGGAAGAAGCAGATAGCAATGATGAGTTAATAAATAAGTATATATAAATAAGCATTGACTATTAAACAAATAATAAAAAGGACTAATTTTAGAAGGTTGAAAACAAGATGCAACTACCATATTGGATGATAATAACATGGAAGATGGGGATTGGTGAAGAGAGTTTCACCCTTAGGAGAAAGGTAGCAATATTGATCAACCTTAGACTTTGTTAAGACAAGTATACATTTTAAAAACTGAATATTGCAATAATGGAAAGAGATAACTTCTAAAACAGCAGAGAGGGAAAAGGTAGAATAAGAAAAACTTAATGAATCCATTTAACAGCATAGGAAGAAAAAAAATGTCGCAAGTTAAAATTAAAAAATTAATCAAACTGTATCAGTAATTTCAACAACTATACAGAATAGGAATCTGAACATCAGCAAGGTGGCAAAATAGGACTTTCCAGCACTCATCCCCCCTCCCACAGAACCATCAATTTGAATAACTATCTATGCATAAAAATACCTTTACAAATACACAAGAGCTAAGGAAAGCAAATGGGAGATTACAGCGCCTGGGTGTAGCACAGAAATAAGAAAAGATGCACTGAAAAGGGTGAGACAGACAGTTAGTTATACATTACCTACATCATCCCTCCTCTAATCCCTGGCAGTACAGTATGAAGAGAGACACCCTCCGCTTAGGAGAAGGAGAGGGAAGCAAGCACTGGACTTTGCCTTAGACCCCAATACAGCCTGCCTCAGTAAAAATCCAACAGTGGGTGGGCCCTCATAGCCCCAGATTCTAGGCCAGTACCCAAAAACTGAGCCTCTAGGCCTGGCCCACTACCAGGCCAATGCCAATGGCCCCAGGCTACAGACTGGCCCCAACAATGGGCCAGACCCAACATTCCTGGGCCCACCTTAGCAGCCTCACCCCAGGCCCTCCCCAGCACCAGGCTAGCCCCCACAGACTCAGGCTCCAACCTCCCCAGGGCCAGGCCAGCCCCAGTAGCCCTGGGCTCCAAACCACCCCCAGCACTGAGAAGGCCATCATAGTCCCAGGCTTCAGGTTGGCCCCTGCAGAAGCAGGCTTCAGGCTGGCCCCCCATGGATACAGACTCCATGCCCACCCTCATAGATACAGGCTCCAGACCCACCTCTGTGGACTCAAAATATCCACCCCAGTGGACTAGGCTCTAGGTCCAACCCCACACACCCAGGCACCAGGCCTACCTACCTGCTGATCCAAGCACTCAGGCCAACTTGCTTGAGGACTCTAGCAGCAAGCCCACTTGTAGACCATGTGAGAAGGCCTGCCTAGAATCTTTGGATTGACTAACTGGTGAAGGGTTTTCCCAGACAAACTCAGTCTGCAAAGACAGGAATAAGTCCCTACCTTCTTCAAATGTGCAGACACCAGTGTATAATCAAAAGGATTAAGATCAGGGAAACATGACACCATCAAAGGAAAAAAATAAAGCACCAAGAAACTGACCCTAAAGAAATAGAGATTTGTGAACTGCTTGATAAAGAATCAAAATAATCATCTTTAAGAAGTTCAGTGAGCTACAAGAGAATACAGATAAACAACTAACCCAAATCAGGAAAACAACATATGAACAAAATTTGAAGTTAAACTAAGAGATAGAAACCATAAAAAAATCAAACAGAAATGCTGGAGTTGGCCAGGTACAGTGGCTCATGCCTGTAATCCTAGCACTCTGGGAGGCCGAGGCAGGAGGATCGCTTGAGCTTAGGAGTTCAAGAACAGCCTGAGCAAGAGCAACACCCCATCTCTACTAAAAATAGAAAAATTAGGTGGGCGTCATGGTGCATGCCTGTAGTCCCAGCTACTTGGGAGGCTGAGGCAAAAGGATTGCTTGAACCCAGAAGTTTGAGGTTGCAGTGAGCTATGATGATGCCATTGCACTCTACCCAGGTGACAGAGGAAGGAAGGAAGGAAGGAAGAAAGAAAGAAGAAATAATTCTGCAGTTAACAAACACAATAACTTACCTGAAAAATTCCATAGACTAAAAGTGAAGAAATGGAAAAAGATATTCCATGCAAATAGAAACCAAATAGAAACCAGGGTTAGCTATACTTATATCAGATAAAATAGACTTTAAGCAAAAAACTGTAAATGATATAAGGAAGGTCATTATATAATGGTAAAGAGGTCAATAAAGTCCACCTGCATGCTGTAGCCAAGAGGTACATCTAAAAGTTAGTGATATCAGCAGATTGAAAGAGATGGAAAAAGATGTGCTAATCAAATACACATTTTGGGAAGAAAGCTAGAGTAGCAATTTTAATATCAGATGATATATATTTAAGGCAAAATTCTTATTAATAGTGTTAATAGCTAGTATTTACTATATGACAGATATTGTTCTAAGTGCTTTACTTATTGAATGCATGCAACAACTCCATTACTTAGGTATATTATTATCCCAATTTCTCAGATGAGGAATCTGAGTTTTGGGAAAGCTACTAATGGTGAAACTGGAATTTAAACTCAGATAATCTGGCTGAAGTGTCTATTCTGTTAACCACTACATGATGAAGAAAGCCATTGTATAACATAAAAGACAATGCACCAGAAATTGAACTCATATGCCGCTAATAACATAGCTTCAAAAAATATAAAGCAAAACAAATAAAATTTAAGGAGCTAACAAATATGCAATCATGGTGAAAAATTTAGCATCTTTCTCAGAAACTGATAAATCAAGTGATCAAAAAATTAATAAAGCTCTGAAATATTTGAATTATACAGTAAGGAGTTTAACCATATATATGATTACATACAAATATATATGTGTATATGTGTATTTATATATGTATATATATGTGTGTATATATACATATATGTGTATATATACGTATATGTGTGTGTGTGTATATATGGACAGGGAGAGGGAGAGAGGGAGGGAGGAAACCGGAATCAAACCCAAATGGATAGATATAGAACCAGGCAATACATGAAACTTTTACAAAACTTGAGTACATACTAAGTCACAAAGTAAACACAGGTTGAGCATCCCTAATCTGAAAATCCAAAATCAGAAATACTACAAAATCTGAAACTTTTTGAGTGACAATGTGACACTCAAAGGAAATGCTCATTGGAGCATTTTGAATTTCAGATTTTTGGATTAGGAATGCTAAACTGGTAAATATAATGCAAATATCTGAAATCCAAAAATATCCAAAATCCAAAACACTTGTGGTCCCAAGCATTTTGGATAAAAGATACTTAATCTGCATCAATAAATACCAAAAACTATACATACCCACATATATACTGTATATACACAAGTACATATATATTTTTAATATCTTCTAACCATAATGCAATATATTTAGGAATCATTTGCAAAAAAATAAAAGCTTCTCCAAAATAATATTTGGAAACTTTTAAGTATATCTCTAAATAATTGAAGCAGCAAAAAAGAAATCATGATGGAAATTTTCAATCTGAATAGCAATAAAAGCTATCAAAACTTTTGACATGCAGCCAGAGCAGAACTTAGAGAAAAATGTATAGCCTTAAATATATGTTTTAGAAAAAAAGTAAAAATTGCTAAGTGTTTGACTCAAGAAAACATGTAAAGAATCACAGGATAAATTCAAAGATAGCAGAAGGAATGAAATAAAGCTATGAGAAGCTAATGAAATGAAAAGCAAAAACAACAGAAGTTAACAAAATCAGAAATTCTTTTCCTTCAGATTACACAGACAAACCTCAGGCAATGTTGTTGGTCAAGATGAGTATAAATAAAGATTATCAGAAATGAAAATGGGGGGACAGGTAGATAAAATAGGATTTAAAAATCATTTGAGCTAAATGCACTGTGGTATCCTGATTGGATCCTGAAACTAAAAATGAGCATTAATGGAAAACTGTTTGAATCTGAATAAAGTCTGTTGTTTAGTTAATAGCAATATACCGATGTTAATTTCTCAGTTTTAGAAAAGGTACCATGATTATGTAAGATGTTAACATGAGGAAAAACTGGGTGAAGTGTATACAGACTCTCTGTAACCTCTTTGTAACTTTTCTATAAACCTAAAATTATTCCAAAATTAAAAATTTTAAAAATCATATGGAAATTTTATATACAATTAATGATCTTGTTTTTATCTGTGAGAAAAAGGAAATTCCTGATACATTTTGAGTGTTTGCTTCTCTCAGGAGCCATGAGAACTCAATCAACCAGGTTCACTTTCCAGGATTGACTTGAATATTACACTTGTAAGCAGCAAAATGCGGGAAAATATCAGATAAAAGTTATATTCTTACTAAAAGAAAACCTGAAGATTAGATAAGAAACGCATTTCCATCCCCAAATCCATTGATTGGCATTGCTAAGTGACAAAGAATTATACAGGAAGTAAAATAAAATAGGCTAAAGTTCTTAGTTGCTGGTGGTGCTTCTCCTTTCGTGAGGAAATCCCAGGATCCCCAAGTCTGTGAACACCACGTGGGGTTCCCATTCCTTCATCTCCTCTAGGGAGCAGTGTGTGGGAAAAAAAGCAGGAATGGGTTTTGCTGGTTCTAAGACCATAACTTATATTAGTCCCAATAAGAACATCACTCCCTGTCACTAAACAGGTAATGTAGCTAAACCATAATAAAAGCTACTGCAAAAGCAAAATTGCAGGTGAACACAATGAACCAAAGTAATCCAGAAATCAACATTTTCCAGAAACAAGAAGTTGGAGATGGACAAATAAAATCCTTCAGGGTATTTGGTTTAGAGAGATATTCTACCAGCACATATTTATAGAACTGTTTTAAATGAAGGCAAAATATTTCTGGAGCTCTTCACTGGATAAGAAAGTGCTCGTATTTATCTACTGCACCATATAATTTATGTCACTTAAGAACATCAAAAGAGTTCCACTGTATGTTTTCATCCATTTATAGAGGGGTGGGAAGTGTTCAGAGAGACTTGAAGCTAAGTGGGCAAATCCTTATGAGCTGGTATATTTCTACTGTTTGAAAAAGATTATTCTAACAACAGACTCCACACAGTCCCACATCTACTCTTTCACTTGCTAGACTGCCCCTTTGGAAGTGCCTATGAACTTTATGTGATATTTCAGGAACAAAAAGCCAATCCTGACCCTCATTGACTGCCAAGAAAGTATACAGGAAAGCTGTATTTTCCATTGGTCATACTCCCCCCATGTGAGGCTGAGATTTCCCACAAAGAAACTCTGACAGCACCAGCAAAACCTGTGCTTCCTTTTTTTGGGGGGAGCGGGGGGGGGGGTAGAAATGGGGTCTGGCTCTGTTGCCCAGGCTAGAGTACAGTGGTGTGATCACAGCTCACGGTAGCCTTGAACTCCTGGGCTTAAGAGATCCTCCTGCCTCAGCCTCCCCAGTCACTGGCATGACAGGCATGAGCCACCACACCAGGCTTGTGCCTCTAGATATCCTCTAATTGAACAAGTTGCTTCACTTTCCTCATCTGTAAAATGAGAATAGCAAATGGACACATCTCAGGGCTATTGTGTGAATTAAATAAGAGAATTATCTCAATTATCATAGCAAGAAAGGTGCTGGCAACAGTGCCTGGCACATAAAGTGTTTAATAAATGTTTGTTGAATGAGTAGATAAATTGACAAATGAATAAATTCTTCCACTACCTCTAGAAAAGCCGTAAGTCCCTGCCATACTCTCCCTAATGCCTGGGCCACCCTTCTGAATACCGGAGGGCTGAACAGGTAGCTGGAATACTGATTCCAGCTATTGAGTAGCCAAGTGCCTGTTCTTAGCCTAAAACGAACCTCCAGAATGTTGCCTGTCTTGCAGGTTATGCCATTATTTCAGCCAGTTTCTAATTCAAATAAAACTTTGCTTCCTTTGTCCCCACTACTACAAAGAACTTTTCTGACTTCTAACCTCAACTGGAATATAATACCTTTAGGAAAATGTCTAATAAATTTCTTCCCGGGGAGCCATCTGGTGCTATTAGATTGTTTAGGTCCCAACGTGTGTGTGTGTACAGGAAGCTCTGGATTGAAGGGGAATTGGGTAGATTCTTCAGATAAGGGGTTGCAAGACTTCTTTAATGTGCTGAACCCCAGTTATCAACCTCAGCTCCCCCAGCATAGGGAAGAAGAGAACACGGTCTTTCACACAGTTCTGTCTTCCTTCCTCCACTGGGATGGCCAAGGTGCAAGATCGCAACACACCGCTCTCCTCATCTAGACAGGTGGCAGGCTGTAGCCTCCAGTCCTCGGAGCTGAGGCCCGGGCTTCAGAAGCCTGCTTTTGTAGGGGATCTGAATTCGATTCAAACTGTTGAATGTGTGGGGTGAGGAGCGAGAGGCAGCCCTGGTGTCTTCTCACTTCAAGTCTCACTTTGCAAGCAACACAAACTAGGCTGACTTAGCAGAAAAGAAATTGTTTTCAAAGGATAGGCGGTAGCTCACAAACTCTTCGAGGACACTGGGCTCAGAGAACAGGCAGGCGCACAGACCCGGTCCAGTGAGGGTCTTCAGTCCCCGCAGAACACAGGGGGCTGCGTGTTGGTGCTACTGCAAACCAAGTGGCTTCTTTCCTGTTTCTGCTTCTTTGTGCCGCTGACTCCCTGTGCGAAGACTGGGATGATGCATCTGAGGGATCCACCCTAGGTCACATGCCTAAACTTGAGCTGCAGGGAGGGCTAGTAAAGGGGGTTTTCTGGACTTCAGGGAGGAAATTTCTCAAACACAGAAAGGTCGTTTATACACTAGCACATTGACTGCCACCCTAGAAAAAAAATTTTTCCCTGGGACGATGGTGTTTTATTATGAAAATAGAATAAAAACTTCAAAAACAAAATGATCCTTTCTAATTTAATGAAAAACTTTTTCATTCAAAAGTTTGTTATTTTTTATTGTTTTCTGTGCATGAGTTATATGCAACTTGAAAAATAGTTCATAAGGATAAAGGCAAAGAGGCGTGTGAGTTACATATGCTTCACGAGGCCCCGGGCTCAAAACTAGCATGAGTTAAATACAACTCACGTGGCAGTTCATGCGCTAGATAGCACGCTTGCCAAAAATGACCAGTGTTAATTGCATTTGTCTCTCCACTCTCTGTTCTGTTCCTCATTTCTGTTTCCTGAAAACAAGTACTTTCACAATGCCCTCTCTACCTCCCACTGCAGAGTGTCCTGCGGGTCCAGGCTCTGAGCTCCTACTTGAGGTGCAGTGTATGGTTTCTCAGCTCGGGGTCTGTGACGTGGCTTCCTGTTTCTTCTCCAAAATTTTCCTTGTGCCAGTTTTGAAAAGAAAGAAATGTCATCACTCTCAGTTCGTCCTGACAGACAGCCTAGGAAGGTTTAAGCTGTCGTTTTTCCTCTCTGCTTTCCACTTTCCTTACTCTGAGGTTTAACGCATGCTTACAAACCATATACGTTGTCAGATCAGATTCTTTGCTTACCTAATCCTACAATCACTGCTCTTCGAATATACAGGGGCTGGGTCCAGGTTTCTGGGAAGCCATAGGCTTATTAGGGCTAGTAGAAACCTTTCTGAGTTGGCAAATAAGCCCTTGAAGAAAACATTAGCCTTTAGAGGATACTAACACACAAAGGTTCCCTGGATATCAAAGTTCTTATAGAGACTGAGCACTAAAAGGTCATCAACTGAGGGGGAAGATGCTCCTGCAGCCCCTCCTTGATGATCACTAGCAAAAGCCTTTGTGTTCATACCATCCCCTTGCCAACATTCAGTTCCCAAGCTTGTTCTCTTGTATCTGTCTACCCATGTCCTGGAAAGCAGCCAGCCTACCAACATTGAAAGGAGGGATGCTAGCTGCAGAGAGACTGCTTGTCTGCTGTATACAGAGAGAAGACAGCAGGATACCAGAACAGCTGGTGGAATGGACAGGAAGTGGGCAGCTGCAAGCAGGGTGGTCAGAAGAAATGCCTTAGAGATGCCCTGAGATGCAACAAATCAAAAATCACCACATCTCTAAACAGCCAAGCAGGCAGAGCATCCTGTTGAGAAGCAACCAGGAACGTGGGATTCCTTTCTGAACGGAAGTCTGGGTCAGGAAGTAAGTCAGAACAGCAGAGCGGCCAAAGGAGGTAAAGACCGTTACAGGCTGACAGCAGTTCCGGTGACCAAATCAAAGGTCCTCTTCTGTGTGGGCCTCTGGAATATTTCCCAGGTACTCCAGAGCACCCAGGAGAGGGTCACATGGTTTTAGATGCTTTTTGGTTTAAAGCAAAAGAAGTGGTTTCAAATCCTTCTGATTCCATTCAAGTGCTTCCTAGCACATTACTCTGTCTACACCACAGACAGCATGCAAAGTCTTGATGGTAAGGTCACTATGGGCATTGGAACAGAGATATCAGGACCTTGGCATGACAAACAGCAAGTTCAAAGGGGGAGAAATCATATTAAGAAGCTCTGGCAAAAGAAAGATAACAGGAATGGAGCCCAAATCTGGCCTTCGATGCTAGCGAGCTCTAATCTAAGGGAAAACCCAGTGGGTTATATAATTCTTCCTGTCTACTCAGAGACGACCAAAACTTTTTCTGGCCCCTGAACTGTACATATGTATGTATGAGGCAGTGAGAAAATTCACTGAAGCAGTTCTGAATGCGCACACACACACACACACTCTTATAAAGAGGGAGTGTGATGGCTTTCTCGTGTAGCCTTCCTTCCACCCCCGTGGCTTAGCTGAAGTTATTTTAAAGACTGATTCTGTAAAGGTGATTCTCTGGGGATCCAGAGAAATATGATCCAAAAATGGCATTGTTTGGTGATCTGGGTGCTTAATATAGGGATTGCATTTGCAGGCTCATAAAGTCACCCTGTGTTTCAGATTGGGCCTGTTCACCACTCCATATACCTTTTACTAACTTCTCCAGATCCAACTGAGTCAGTTATTTTGAAAAACTTTTGCCAGCTAAACAAATGTACTTTTAAGTGTTTTAAATGTTCATGCCTTATCATGAACAAATGTTTCATTTCTAATACACTTTTTGCAAGGTTGAAAATCACCTCTGTTGCGTTAAACTAGCCCTCAAGTCTATCCCTTACCTCATCCTGACTTGGCAGAAGCCATTTTGCCAGAAAATATAAATCTGAGGTACCTGACAAACATCTGAACACCCTCAAGTTGTTGATTAAAGATCCACTGTTGCAGAGGCCCAGTGTGTGGACTATAAATGCCATATTTTATGTGAGCAGCAAAGACTCTAACTTGTGTTAGCATCCTCACAGAGGACCCCAGGCCCCAGCCTCCAGGCTGGTTAGGGCCTTTTTTCTAGAAGCCCTGCCCAATCTGTTCCTGTTCTAATAAGCCATCCGTTGAAACTCCTGACTTGTATATGACAAAACGTGGAAGTCAAGACCTGGCCTGGAAGATACTAAGGGCAGAGATGGCTTCCGAATACCAACATATTTTATTTTATCAATTTATTTGAGATGGGGTCTTGCTATGTTGCCCAGGTTGGTCTCAAATTCCTGTCCTCAAGCAATCCTTCTGCCTCAGCCTCCTGAGTAGCTGGGATTACAGACATGTGCCACTGCACCCAGCTTTGACACATTTTATTTTAAATGAACTGCTTATCTGATGAGCCCACTAGGAAAGGTGAGTGCAAACAAATCAACTCAGAGTGGAGATTGATTGAGAATTATCGAACTGGATATTATTGCATAATTCAATGTAATTAAAATGTAGATGTTCTTCCTGAAAACGAATGTCCTGTGACTATGATTGGGAAAAGGTAGGAAGGGCCGCTGGGCAGTGTCACACACTCAGAATGACACATAAAGTAAAAAAAGGAAAGAAAAGGAGCCAGTCGATTCTGGACCCAGCTGAAATGGGTCTTACTCACACAAGATACAATATATAAAGAGAGTGGAAGGTGTGATCGTGAAAGGGTGATGAATAGAACAAGGCAGGATAGAGGGAAAAGAGATAACTTCTGGAAAAGTGTAGGTTCTCCACAATCACAGAATTTCAAACAAGTGATACTGGGCCACTGGATTTCCCCCTACTGCTTTATATCTAAACCTACATTGCTTACAACGTTTTCTCCCTTTCACAATACAAAGTTAAATCATAAATTTATTTGGGATTCACTGAGAAAGTTATAGAACTGATCTACTGATTTTTCTTTCTTTTTTTTTTGTTCACCCCCACCCCCTGATCTACTGATTTTAAGTTCACATGTGTCCAGTCAATGTACAAATCCTATATTGAGTGATTAAGAAACAGTATCTTTTCTTTTGTAAAGTATTCATTTTCCAATTTTGACCATGCTCTTTATATTCAGTTATGATTTTGCTCCAGAAGCCTCTATGGGAAAGCTGTCTAGTTTGTGACAGTAAAATTCCAAAGCAAAGCGTCTTGTTCTTCCCGTTTCCATCCTTAGGACCAGATAATGTCCACAGAGCCAGCAGTGGGTGTGTAACCAGTCCCGTACCTCAGAGGCCCCCACACCAATGACCACTGAAAGCGCTGCCTCTCAGCCTCTCCAGGGAGGCCGTGATGAGGACACAGATGACGGAAGAAAGTCGCCCAGTTTCTCGCTTCCCTCTCTATGGTTAGGAGGCGATTCTCCCCACAACACGCTGTGTGAGGATCCGTGCCAAGAGGTCCATGCGTGGTGGATTTCAGGCCCTCATCTTCTCCAGATAACAGCAGCCAAGGAGTTTTTGCTCTCTCCTTCTAACAGGAGGTGATACTTGCCCAATTCTGAATTTCTCTTGGAGTGCAAAGATGTGCTGACACTTTTAAAAAAGGCAAAAAGTAGTAGAGGCTGCTCCATGGACCTGTCCTGCTGGCCGGTGACTTCCCAGACCCTCATTCGGTTCCTTCACCAGTTACTTATCTGAGATCTCCTGTGTCCTCAGAGTTTGGCAGGTGCTAAGGGGTGGGTGTTAAGCAGCACGATCTGCTGGCCCAGCCACCCAGGCTGGATTCTAGCTGTACAGGTTGATTACAATCTTGAGTGTTGGCCCTTCCTAGAGAGAGACTGATCATACAAAGCCTCTGTTTGTTAAATTCCTAGACAAAACACCTGCCCTCAGGGGCTTAAGTTCCCTTTGTGGGAGTCCTTATCTTTTTCTTAACTGTAATAGTAGAGGTTGGATCATGCTGATGCTAGAAATTTGCATTCCATACAAATACCTAAATGCTTTGTATATTGAATGTATTAGTCAGGACATGCACATAATAAATTTTAAAATTAGAGTATCAACTCCATGCATGGTCTTGTGCTGGGCACCTTTTTACTAGTGGGTGTTTCTTTATCAAAGTATTCAATCACGGTCAATTAGGACAAATGTATTTGCATCATACTGACAAAGGTAGTATTCAATATATATGTTATTGTGCCTAGATATAATTATGCCTATGATTCGTTTCCTTAGGGGTTAATATTCCTTTGAAAAGAGAGATATTAATACATACAACAATGGCACCTCTGTTCCCTACAGGTTAGGTGAGACTGATAACAACACAAGTCTACCTCTGCATAGTTTTATGCTTATTATTAATAACATTTTAATTGAGTTAAGCAATGCTGTTAACTCTGGAAGGAGGCCTGATTCACCAGGACTGATGCAGAGGGTGACTTCTTTGATGTAACGAAAGTTATTTAAATGAGTCTAGGGACTATGCGGAAAGTTGCCCTAAAACAAGTCATCCAGAGGTCTATTTTATAATCCCTGCGCTTGGGAAAAGGCTGAGCCCTTGCTGCCAGCAGCCATCTGGGGCGGGCGGGAGCTGTGGGAAGCACACACCTACTAATGGGAACAGGACAACCCACCCAGAGAGTGATCTGTGCTGCTCAAGAATGGGTTTTTTGTGACTAAGACTGTGTGTTCAAACTACATGAGCTGAGAAAGATTTTAGCGGAGGCCAGAGTTTCGTTTTTGAGCGGGATCGGTCTATACCTGCTGGCATAAATCACTCCCAGCTGAAGGAACTGGGCCCACAGCTTTCTCAGACACCTATTGTTGGGGGTAGACTAAGGCTGACAATGATATAAGCACCACAGAAAAGGCTCTCAGGGTAAATAGAAAGAAGGAAGGGACCCTAGCTCCCTCCAGCCAGCAGTTCTCTGAGTTCCATCTTCGAAGGCAAAGCAGGGTCTCTGGAAGCCAGAGGCATCTCCCACCACTGGCCTGGCCTTGGTCTTGCACACACAGCCCCCAGCTGGCCCTCAGCCGGGAGCTCTTAGAAATCCTGATTCAGCAGGCACTTCTGCTTCAGCGTGGCGGACAGGTTCCTTTACTCCTTACTGGTGACACCTGCTCCCAAAGGGATTTAAAGTGAGGCATGAGGGGAAGGACTGTTACAAATTCAGGCTTCATTTCTCTCTACTTGCACCTTCTTTCTTCTCTCTCTCATCTTTCCCCGTGTTCCTTCCCTCTGGCTTCCCCTCTCCGCCTTCCATGCACTCTGTGTCAAGTAGGCAAAGCTACCAGACTATGGGGAATGTTCATTTCCTTAGTCCTCCCACGGCTACCCCTAAAGCCTTCTCCTCTCGAGGGCAGCTGATCTCCAAAGTCTGTGTGGCACAGCCTCCAGGGAACAGACCAGCTAGGCACTTGCGAGGAAGAAGGACCCTGCATCTGCTTCTAGCTTCCCCTGTGTCGTAAGGAGATGCAGCCAGTAAAGATTTGTTTCTGGCCCTGAAAAGAAACCCTTACATCCTGAGACCAGCTCAGCAATGAAGGGGTTACTTTCCTGGATGTGGGCGTCAGGGGGTGCAGAAAGTTGCCGGACACTCTTCTCAGCTTGTCTGATGGAGATGCGACCTGGCACCACTGAAAAGCTTTAAGATTAATGGAGAAAAGGCGAAATCTGACAGCTTTTCCGCTGGTTTCAGTCCTCCTGGGTGGGCCGATTGGTCTTGAATGTCACTAGCTACTTAATCTTGTGTATCTGAAACAGACTGGCGTGTTTGGGGAGCCCTGCTTGCTCTGTATAGACATCAATTGGAAAGGCAGATAAAAGGAAACTGCATTGAATTTCTCCTTTAAGCCTTTCACCAGGCACTTTCTGACTGCATTATTTAATTAGTGACCCCAGCAGACACAACCATCCTGTGGTGGATACTCCCGCCACACCCCTGGTGTGGCTAAGATTCTCCTGGCCAAGCTGCTCAATGCAGACTCATGCCACCTACACGTTGTTCTTGCTCACCAACTTTTTTTTTTTTAAGATTACATGCCCTTGCTTACTATTCATAAACTGTGGGTGCCTGCTTGATCTGATGGCAGAGCAAATGGATTTCCAGAGACATAGATCTACTAGCACAAATGTAGATAGGGAAAAGGAAGGGGGGGAAAAAACCCAAATGTACCAATTTATATGTACCTGCATACATGTCCCAAACAAAGAGAGTTGAATTATTGCTTTATATGCAAAATATCTACCCAGGAATAGAAATTTTAAATCAAATGATGCTTTCTACATCCTGTTTTGTCAAACTCAGCACATAAAAAAAGCCATTTAGGTTATGTGCCAGGCATCAAAGGAGAATGAATAATTAAAACAACAGTGTTTGCAAAGGAGGTTACAATAGGTTGGCTTCTTGTATTTAAAAGACAGGAATGTTTTTGAGGTTACCGTGTGAAATAACTGTGTCTGGTCTGGAGTACGAAGCATCTGATGAGTCTTACACACACATAATGGTTTATGAAGAACCTGCCATAACCCTTAACAATATCTCCAGTCAGGACTGAGCTTCCATTGATGTATTTCAGATCATTTGCCCTTACCATTTTATCGCTTTCCAATTCTTAAAACCCGTGAGCGTGGTTGAGTATGAGTATGAGTGTCATTCAAATAGCCAGGGATGACTGAAGCTAATTGACTATATTAATTGTTTTTAGCCTGGCATCTGGGAAAAAGTAAAACCTTCTACTTTAAAACATGGGGGAAAGCCACATTCTCTCGTCTGAAATTTGCCACATTATAAGCACACACAAGTCAATGCAGAGAGTCTTTCTGCAATGTGCTTTTGGCTAGGCTGAAAGGTCTCTTTAATGCAGAACATTTTCCAGTAGCCATACACAAAACTCATTATAAGCCAGACTAATTCTTCTGCCTGCCTGAGGAAGAGGGAAAACATAAACTGAGCCCAACACCACAGCAACGTGTCATAGGCTTCTATTATGCCTTTGCAATAGCACCAGATATCTGGCTATTTTTAAATTACCAGCTTCTCCTCTCTGGCCAAGGATGTCTGCTTAAAAGAAGATACAGGAAGTTTCCAATGGGCCCTAAAATAAAAAATGAAGTAGAAAATTAGTCTTCAGTATACCAAAGCAAATGCATTTCAACAATCATCACAAATGTGAGGTTACATACGCTTTATTTTGTGAATGTCTTTCTCTTTTAAAGACATGGCTTCACATTGTGTCAAAACATAAGACTAGAGCTGACTGGAATGATGTGGAAGAGACGGAAGCCAGTCTGCATGGCGGGGCAGGAGATGGAAGGCCAGCGCTTCTCTGTTCTGCCCAAGTGTGGCTGCACCTTCAGGGGCCTGGGAAGTAGTCGGCCAGAGAGCATAGAAGGGTACTGGGTACAGGTTTCATGAACACCAAGGAGTAAAAGGGAAGGAAGGAAATTCATACACTAATACAAAGGACTGAAATGTCAGAGACTACTAGACAGAAGAGGTCATTTTTCCTGGGGATTAGCTGTGGGCATTTTTCAACCTTGAGATATCTGAAACAATGCCTCCCTTCTTCCAGGTTAAAAAAAGAAAAAGTTGTGTAGCTATGAACAAGAAACAGGTGAGCCCACAGAACAGGAAACCCAAGTCCCAGATCTAAATTTGTTGCCAGAGTCTTTGAAACCCAGGCTCTCTCTAAGGCACATTTTGAATGAAAGGTGGGGGTCCCCACACTCATGAAGAGCCAAGAGATTCAAACAAAAAAACCCTGAAGCCACTCTGTAATCACTGGCAGACTTTAAGAGTTTCTCCACAGCCGTGTTTTTGTCACTGTCATTTTATCTTTAATGGGCTCTATGTGTGGCAGATACAAATGTAAATAAATTATGGGATCCCCCAGAATCTTCAAGAGAATGAATCCAAGGGTCTTTAGGCAGGTTGAAGAGTTTGATACATAAAGATAAGAGAGAATTGGGAAGAGATGAACTTAAAATGTGTTCTTAGTGGCCTGCAACAGCTCTTATTTCCTCAATGTGATGTCATCTAGTGAGCACATAAAAAGGCTTCCCTGCCCACAAATACCTTACCAACTGGTCTACGTGGGTGTTTTGGGGTTAGGGTTCTGTATTACCTGGAGTCCCCATTCAAACACACATAACTGAGAAGGGTGCCATATATATTCATTGATCCAACAAATAATTTTTAGCATCTTTTGAGTGCCAGATACTGTGCTGGGCATATAGCAATGATCACAATAAATGTGTTCTTGCCCTCCTGAATCTTAACATCTACTGGGGGAGTCAGATGTTGGACTAGGAACTATACATCTGAAGAACATTCAAAAAGGGGTTGTACAGGATGCTGTGGGAGTTTAGGCTGGGTGGTCAGAGAAGGGTTCCCTAGGGAAAGCTGAGTGACAATGCTGGTGATATTCCAGAAGGAACAGAAGACCTGGAGGCAGAGAAGAGTGTAGCACGCACAAGAAATTAAAAGATGACAAAACAGCTAGGACATAAAGAGTCAAGGAAGAGTGGTGAGGCACAAAGAAGGCCAAAAGGGTAGGCAAGGCCATGTCATAGAGGATCTCGAGGGTACTGTTGAAAAGTCTGGTCTCTATTCTAAGAGAATGGGAAGCCACTGAAGGATCCACTTTAAAAGGAAAGTGGCATTAGATTTGTACTTCAGAAAGACCCAGTGTGAATGCTGTGTGAAGACTGTTTTGGATTGTGTCAGAGAGGATTCCGGGAAACAGGCAGGAAGTCTGCAGAAGTCTGAGTGGGAGACAATGGGGGACTGAACCAAGGTGGTAGCAGCAAGATTGGAGAGAAGCAGGCATATCCTAACACCTGTGGACAAATTCACAGTGAAAATACTTCAGAGCCCAGAGACAGGGCAGAGGCACGCAAGAAAACCATGTGAAGATCCCTAGAAGGGATCCCTAGAAGGTAAGTCTTGGCACATGTATGCCTGACAGGTCTGACCACAAGGGGCAGTGGGAGGTGAGGAAGGTAGTTAGGAAGAAATGCACTGAAGATAACTGACCAACTGCATGATTTTTAACAGTTATGCTAATATTTATGTTAGCAGAAATTTAGTTATAGTAGAAAAGGATACTGCAAAGGCTTCCTTAAAAGCGGAGCTTATATGTATTTCAAATATAAAATGACTTATGAATTTTAATTTATATGCACCCATTCAGAAACCTATTACATAATGCCATAGAACAGCTGTACATATGTATAAAAGTCAAAGCCCTATATTATATATACATATATATTATATATATACATATACACAATATATATTCCATTCCATCTCTTAACACCAGCAGCTAATAGGCTTCTTTCTACTATATTTCTCTACTTCTGGGTCTACCAGTTGAGCTGTAGATTTACTAACAGTTTTTTTTTTTTTTTTAGACTAAGTCAGTGTCTTGGCCTTGTTACTGTAATGATTTAATTTATTCAAATGTTATACAAATAAAACATGAAAACAAAATAAATGGTGGTTGTTTCTATGAAAGTCAGGTTAGAAGCTTGGAAGGATTCAACAAAGGTGAGTTTCTAAAGAAAAAGTTGCTGTCAGATTAGGCAAGACAACAACAAAGAATTGGAGAAAAAAGCCTGAGAAATACATTCTGTATTCATACCATTTCATCCAGCAATCCCACTACTGGGTATTTATCCAAAGGAAAAAAAGACGTTCTATAATAAAGACATCTGCACGTGAATGTTTATAGCAGCACAATTCACAATTGCAAAGATGTGGAAACAACCCAGGTGCCCATCAATACTTGAGTGGATTAACAAAATGTGGTATATGTATACCATGGAGTATTACTCAGCAATAAAAAACAATGGTGAATTAACACATCTGGTATTATCCTGGTTGGAGCTAGAGCCCATTCTTCAAAGTGAAGTGTCACAGGAATGGAAAAATAAGCACCACTGGTACTCACCATCAAATTGGTACTAACTGATCAACGCTTACATCACACATGGCAATAATATTCATCAGGGGGCGGGCAGGCGGGAGCGGGGTGGAGGGGATGGGAAAAACTCTCACTGAATGGATGTGGGGAGCACAGTTTGGGGGATGTCCACGATTGTAGCTCTGACACGGGCAGTGCATGGGCAATATATATAGCCAAAGTGTTGTACCCCCATAATATTCTGAAATAAAAAAATTAAAAAATTTTAAAAAATAAAAAAATAAAAAGAGACATCCATAAAAAAGTATATATATATTCTGTATTCAGATTCTAGAGCAAATGCCTTTAAGTTTTGGTCTACTTAAATGAAACAAAACCAAAAATTGTAGATGATGCATTACAGGTATAGCTGATGCAAGAAAAAAGATTTTGAACCCTGATCAGAAGAAGACCTGCATAAAATGAATACCCATTTTAGGTTATAACCAATGAAAGTACTATTTTGAATGTCAGAAATAGTTGAGTATTAGCAATGTCATGTGCTTTTATATACCTAATATATGTTTTAAGTAAAAATAAAATGTTAAAAGGAAATATTTTTTTCCTTATGTAACTCCCCTTGTAAACAAAATTTTTTAATTATCTGATTAGCCATGATTCTAGCCATAGGATAAAAAGGCTTCTACCATGGTACCTAGCGCATGGGTATGAGGAAGCCACACATTCCAAGTACAGACTGCTGGGTTACAAGGACAGCGTAAGAAACCAAAGATCATCAGGACCCCAACCTATCCAGGAAGGAGACTATTTTCCCAGCCACACCTGATAAGACTTCATCAGTAACTAGTGAGGAGGAATTAGAAACTCTGATCAGAACCCTCTCTGTATCGCTTATAGCTTATTGTATAAACATATCCTACATGTGTCAGTTTATTACACAGTAAACCACACATAGTTCTTATTTCATAGTGTGTTTAGTAATTCTCATTTAATCCTTTTGTATCTTCATAAAGTCCTGAAAGAATCTCTGCAGCTGTTGTTAGTGATGGCGATACATACCCAGTGGTCCTGCTTGGACTAGGTTCCCAGGCAAGCTGTCTCCTTACAGATACTGCTTTAGTAGTGCCTATTTTGGTCAGAATTACACATATATAAGGAAGACAGTACATTGAAAAGAAGTGCCATTTAAAGCCATGTATAACTTTTAGTAATAATTACTTACATTTATACTGAGTCCTGTGATTAGATTCAAGGGATCTAGGAAGCCTTGGAAACTATTACAGGTGTATATTTTCAGGGGGGATAGATGTTTAGCTTTCAGCAGATTCTCAAAGGACCCTTTAATCCCAAAAGAGGTCAAGAATCACTGGCATAATAAAAAGGAATGAAGTACTGATTGATATATGCTATAACATGGATGAACCTTGAAAACATCCTGCTAAGTGGAAGAAGCCAGTCACAAAAGACTACATACTATATGTTTCCATTCATATGCAAGTCCAGAATAGGGAAATCTATAGAGATAGAAAGTAGATTAGTAGTTGCTTAGGGCTAGGTTGGACATCGGGATAAGAAGAGAGGGGAATGATAGCTAAGGGGTATAGGGTTCCTTTTTGAGGTGATGGACATGTTCTAAACTTGACTGTGGTGAGGACTGCACATATCTATGAATATGCTAAAAACCATACAATTGAATGCTTTAAGTAGATAAATTGTATAGTATGTAAATTATATCTCCATAAAGCTGTTTTTTAAAAAATTATTAGGAGGGGCTTCAAGATCACTGACTAGATGCATCTGGTACTTGCCTCTTCCATGGAGAGGAACTAATATAGCAAGTGGATTATCATACTTTGAATAGATCATCTAAGAGAGAACACTGGAATTCAACAGAGAAGTGATGGGAAACACTAAAAACAAGGAAGGAAAAGGAAACAAGGCAGCCTGTTCAGCTGGGAAAGGCTGGGAGTCTGAAGTGGCTCCCTAAGATAGGGAAAGGGTAAATGAGAGATCCCAGGGGTCCACATTTTCTCAGCAGACTCCTACAATCCTAGCCACAGGAGAGCCTCTTGACCTTAGTGGGACATGAGACTAATACAGGGAGCTGCCTGGAGACCACATGATGGCAATGCTCAAAACAGAGAGATCACACTGGGTCCCACAAACCCATGAGTTCAAAGTAGCTGCAGCATGGTGCCATTTGAGGGCACAGCTATTACCAGACTGTATCCTGCCTTGCCACCAGGGCTGAGGTGGCAGCCATGGGCAGTGACGCCACTGCTCCTCCCAGCTGATGGGTGGCCATGCATTTTTGTGTGCCCAAGGACAAATTCCACTACCCACAACCACCACAACTGTGGGCTGCTGTGGGGCCAAGGCACAAGCAAAGCCTTTACCCCACACCTCAGCTGCCTGCCTATGGCTGTTCCTAGGGAAAACAACCTTGCCCTCCCTAGTAGCAGGGTACAATGCAGCCACTGCTGCCCCCACCTCAGCATTCTACCAGTGACCTGGGGATTGCCCCACCCTTGCCTACCACAACCAGTGCCTACGTGCTCCACAAGGGGGGCCTGAGAGCAGATCCAACTGGCCCAGCTCCATTCCCCCAGTACCCAAGCACACCTTACAGGGGCCTGAGAATCACTCAGCACTACCTTCCAGGTCTGAGGTTGGGCCCACTCAACCTGATGCTACCACCATAGTTGGCACCCACTGCATGCACCACCTGTGGGTCTGGGGACTGGCCAGCTCATCCCATTACAGCTACTGCCAACACAAGTTTGGACCACTTGGGTCTCAGAAGGTTGTCTCATCACTGCTACTGCCATCACCCATGCTGTGCCTATTGCCTAGGGCTCAAGAATCTGCTCACCTACCCAACCCACCACTGCCATTCCTGGCACCCAAGTAAGTCATGATCAGTCCCAAGAATCAGCCTGCCTGGACATTCTATCACCAGTGCCAGTGTACACTGCCCTGAACCCAAGGACAGGCACAGCATCCAGCACTGCCACCACTGGGGCCCAAAGACTGGCCCACCTGGCATCCCAGTCCCCAGCAAAATTTCACCACACCCTCCACTAACAATGCACCCTAAGCCACTGAGGAAATTACAGACACCACTCATGCTGTTTACAGCCAAAGAAATCATACAGAGCCTACACTATTGCACACACCCAAAATACAAACCAAATTCCCTACCAAACCAACACCATAGATACATCTTCAGGAAAAATTCTCCCCTATGAAAGCAACTTTAAAAAAGTAGAAGCAACCATTCAACCAGATGCAGCGATATCAATGAAAATACATAGGAAATACGAAAAAGCAAGGAAATATGATACCTCCAAAGGAATACAATAATTCTTCAGTAACAGATCCCAATCAAAGATGAATTTACAAAATTCTGGAAAAAGAATTTAAAACATTGATACTATAGAAACTCAGTGAGATACAAGAGAATTCCAAAAAATACAAAGAAATTCTTTAAAAAATTCAGGATGTTAATAAGAATTTTACCAAGGAGATAGATATAACAAAAAAGAACCAAACAAATTCTGTAACAGAAGAATTCATTGAATGAAATAAAAAATGCATTCAAAAGCTGCAACAATAGACTAGATGAAGAAAGAAAGACTCTCCGAACTTGAAGACAGGTCTTTTGAAATAACCCAGTCAGACAAAAATGAAGAAAACAGAATAAAAAAGAATGAGTAATGTCTTCAAGACGCATGGGACACCATAAAGTGACCAAATATTTGAATTTTTGGTGTCCCAGAAGGCAAAGAGAAAATGAAAGGGTTAGAAAACCTATTCAACAAAATAATAGATGAAAACTTCCCAAGTCTGGCAAGAAATTTAGACATCCAGATACAGGAGGCTCAAGGATCCCCAAGAAGATACAATTCAAAAAGGTCCTCTCCATGGCACGTTATAGTCAAACTGGCTAAAGTCAAAGACAAAGAGAAAACTCTTAAAACAGCAAGAGAAAAGGATCTAGTCATCTACAAAGGAATCCCCATCAGAATAACAGCAGAAAACTTACAGGCCAAGAGAGAATACAATGATATATTCAAAGTGCCAAAAGAAAACACTATCAGTAAAGGATATTATACCCAGCAAAATTATCCTTCATGAATGATGGAGAATTAGTTCTTTCCCAGACAAGCAAAAGCTGAAGGAATTCATCACTACTAGACTGATCCTACAAAAAATGTTTTAGGGAGGCCTACACACAGAAGTAAAGGAGTAGTAACTACCATCATGAAAGCACATTAAAATATAAAAACCACTGGTAAACACACAAAGAGGAAGAGAAAAATGTCAAATATTACCATGACAGAATACCACCAAACCACAACGATAAATAATAAGAGGGAAAGAAACAAACAAAGGATATATAAAACAACCACAAATAAAGTAATGAAGTGACAGGAATAAGCCCTCACATATAAATAATAACCTTGAATATAAACAGATTAAACTTACCACTTAAAAGGTATAGACTGGCTGAATGGATACAAAAACAAGATCCAATTATATGCTGCCTACAAGAAACTCATCTCACCTGTAAAGATATATATTGACTGAAGACAAAGGGATGGAAAAAGATATTCCATGCAAACAGAAACTGAAAGTGAGCCAAAGAAGCTATACTTATATCAGATAAAACGTATTTTAAGTATATGATGAACATAGACACAAAAATTCTCAAGAAAATACTAATAAACCAAATCCAACAGCACATCAAAAAATGATATACCATGATCAAGTGGATTCATCCCAGGGATGCAAGGATGATTCAACGTACACAAATCAATAAATGTGATACATCTCATCAACAGAATGAAGTATAAAAGCCAAATGGTCATCTCAATAGACACAGAAATAGCATTTCATAAAATTCAACATCCCTTCATGATAAAAACTCTCAACAAACTAGGCATAGAAGGAATATACCTCAACATAATAAAGGCCATATATGATATATCCACAGCTAACATCATACTGACTGAGGAAAAGCTGAAAGCCTTTCCCCTAAGAATTGGAAAAGATAAGGATGCCCACTTTCACTGCTCCTATTCAACATTGTACTGGAAGTCCTAGCCAAAGCAATCAGGCCAAGAGAAAGAAAGAAAAGGTACCAAAATTGGAAAAAAGGAAGTTAAATTGTCCTTATTTGCTGATGATGTGATCTTTAATAAAACCTAAAGGCTCCACCAAAAAACTCTTAGATCTGATAAATTCAGTCAAGTTGCAGGATACAAAAATCAATGTACAAAAATCAGTAGCATTTCTATATACCAATAATGAACTAGCTCAGAAAGAAATCAAGAAGGCAATCCAATTTACAATAGCTACAATAAAATAAAATATCTAGGAATAAGTTTAACCAAGAAAGTGAAAGACCTCTATAAGGAAAACTACAAAACACTAATGAAAGAAACTGAAGAAACAAATGGAAAGACATCCCATGCTCATGGAGTGGAAGAATATAATTAAAGTGAGCATACTGCCCAAAGCAATCTACAATGCAATCCCTATCAAATACCAATGTCATTTTTCACAGAAGAAAAAAAGTCCTAAAATTTGTATGGAACCAAAAAAGAGCCAGTATAGCCAAAGTAACTTAAGCAAAAAGAACAAAGCTAGAGGTGTCACACTATCTGACTTCAAGATATATTACAAGACTATAGTAACCAAAACAGCATGATATTTGTATAAAAACCAACACATAGACCAATGAAACAGAATAGAGAATCCAGAAATAAATTCATGTATTTACAGCCAGCTGATTTTCAACAAAGGCACCAAAAACGTACACTGGGGAAAGGACACCTTCTTCAACAGAAATGGTGCTTGGAAAACTGGATCGCCATATGTGGAAGAATGAATTTGGACTCCTATTTCTCACCATATACAAAAATCAACTCAAGGTGGCTTAAAGACTTAAATTAAGACCCAAAACTATAAAACTAGTAGAAGAAAACAGAGAAAAACACTTCAGGACATTGGTCTAAGCAAAGATTTTATGGATATTTCCCCAAAATCATTAGGGAAATGCAAATCAAAACAATGAGATATTATCTTACTCTAGTTAGAATGGCTATTACTAAAAGGCCAAAAAATAACAGATGCTGGCAAGGATGTCTTATATACTATTGGTGAGAATGTAAATTAGGACAGTCACTATGGAAAATAGTATGAATATTTCTCAAAAAAACTAAAAATGGAACTACCATATGATCCAGCAATCCCACTACTGGGTATTTATCCAAAGGGAAATAAATCAGTATATCAAAGGTATGCCAGTACTTGCATGTTTATTATGACAATATTCACAATAGCAAAAATATGGAATCAACCTAAGTGTCCATCAAAAGACAAATGGATAAAGAAAATATATACACAATGGAATACTATTGGCCATAAAAAAAGAATGAAATTGTGTCATTTGCAGTAACACGGGTAGAACTGGAGGTCATTATGTTAAGTGAAATAAGCCAGACGCAGAAAAACAAATTTTGCATGTTCTCACTCATATGTGGGAGCCAAAAAAGTTGTTCTCATGGACGTAGAGAGTAGACTGATAGATACCAGAGGCTGGGAAAGGGGTATTAAAAGAAGTTAGTTAATGGGTACAAACACACAGAAGGCATAAATTCTGATGTTTGATAGAGGATAGAGTAGGGTGACTATAGTTACCAACAATGTATTATATATTTCAAAGTAGCTAGAAGAGAGAACTTGAAATGTTCCCAAAACATAGAAACAGATACACCAAATACCCTGACTTGATTATTATACATTCTATTCATGCAACAAAATATCACATGTACCCCATAAATATGTAAAATATCAGGTATCTATAAAAAATCATTGATATAGACTTATAGTTTGCCAATCTTGTTCATATTCTTTATTTCATGAGGTATTACTAATCCCCATTTACAAACAAACAAATATCCAAGAGTCACTACTAAGTAACTCAGAGTCTTCTGATACCAAGTCCATTCCCCACCAAGCTACAGCTGCTGCCTAGTGAAGAATAGTGTGAAAACAACATAGACTTGACAGCCTAGCACTTGGTAACCATGTGACTTTGTAAAGGCTGCTTAATCTTACTGTGCTGTTCTTACTTTCCTGTTCTGAAATAGAACATTATCCAACTTGTGAGGAGTTAACCAGACATTCTGTGTAAAGTGCCTAGCACCATGCTTAGCACATGGTAGATGCTCAACAAATGATATATCTTTATAATCCTGACTTTTTGAAAGCTGATTTGGTTTCAAGTGACAGAAACTCGAGTTAATCTAGTTAAAGCAAAGAAGGAATTGTATTAAATCACATCATGGGTAAATACATCTAGTTTCATGAGCAGCTATAGCCAGGGACCCAAGTGACTTCTCAGGACACTGAGTTCTTCTTCATCTCCTGGCTTCATCCTCAGGCTGACTTCCACATGTGGAGGCAAAGATATCAAAGCTCTAGGTTCATATTCCACCAGTTTAGTAGTCCATGTGGAAGAGCAAACCTCTTTCCAGACAGTACCAACAAAACTGGGAAGGCTCTTGTTGGCCCAGCTAACATCCTATGTCCATCTCTGAGCCTATCACTGTGGCCAGGGGGATGGAATTACATCCAGTAATCGGTCAGGCAGGCCTGAATCCTGTGCCCTATCTGTGGGTATAGGATAGATTAGCCTTCCCTCTCCACCCCACAACTAACCCCAAACCAATACATGTGCTACGTATCTATGGACATTTATTCTCTTTCCAGGGTGTGATAATCTTTTCAACCTGAATGGTGAGGCAAAGAAATTTGACAATTCAATTCTGTATTTACCGTCCACCTACTCTGTGGGAGGTACTTATCTATTTATCTCTTTCCACATTCTGTGTGTGTAAATGCACATGAACCCTCAGACACATGGGGAGTCTGCCAGATGCCAAGGCTAATGAGAATCTCATATAATCAATTGTTTATACATTTCATAACAACAGTAATCCCTTCCTCATGGCTTCAAGTAGTTGTTGAAGCCTGGAGGAGACAACCTTTGTAAGAAATGTGGATAAAATTATATGTTACAGTCATTTTACTTATTGAATATTTTCTTGGTTGTGAGTTTTGTAAAGAGAACAAGAAAACACAAATGAATGTTTCGGGAAGCCCCTGAAATGTTAGGCAGTGACTGATGGGAAGAGGCCAGTAGTGGGTTTTTATTTGCAAATGGCCAAAACCTGCAGAATGGAGGTCTGGTCTAGCTGAGGGTCAGCCCCCCTTGGGGAGCCAACATGGCTGTAAATCAGATGCATGCCATTATTCATTCTTCAGGCCATTTTGTTGGATGTTTGGATTTAATTTGTGGGTGTCTTTTCCTTTTCCAAAAGCAGAGTTTAGAACATAGAGGAAATCTAAGGCTCTAGGATGTGCTGCTGAGTTGTGACCTCCCTGGGGCCTGTTTCCCATCTTTAAGTATTTCCATGGGTGATTCTCATTATGTTCCAGTCATGTTACACATGTGTCTCTCTCTCACCTCAGGAAGGGCCAGGCCTAGTTGCTTATTATCACTAATGAAAACAGTTCCTTTGGAGAATTCCCATGGTCAAAAAACTGTAATCGAAAACTACAGTATACTGGGTAAGAGTGCAGGTTTTGAATCCCAATCTGGCTTTGAATCCTTACCTTCCTCTACTTTTTCTTTTATTACCAGATCATACTAAGTAACTGATTTATTATGTTTATTGGTTATATCTCTATTCCCCAGTTAGACTATGAGCTCCAGGAGGGCAGGCATCATTGTCTAGGTTTGTTCATAGATATGTCTCAAGCACCTAGAACGGTGCCAGGTACTTTGAAGGCACTCAATAAGTATTTGTTGAATGTGTGAATCTAGAATCTACCATTCAACATGGTTTCTATTTTCACCTTTAGGGTTCTGCCCTGAGTATACTGAATTACATGGTTGACAGGGAGCAGGGCTTAACACTAGCATCTACATGTTCTCTCTCCTTTCCTTCTTCTCCTACTCCTTCATCCACCCAGAGAAGGGTTTTGTCTTTTTTTTATAAGCCATACACCTGTACTTAAGTCAGCATGCATTTTTTCCCTACTTTAAGTTTAGTGTATAAACACTATGTGATAAGTTCTCTACCTTTGCTCTTGATACAAACAGCTAGATTTTGGAATCCCAGCAGAAGTTCTCTCCCAACAAAGCCTGGCTCTTAAAAATAAAACCTCAAAAGCACTTTGGCTTTTAGATTACTATCTCTTCTGTGGACTTAACTCTATTTTGAAACTCAGCTGAGCAGTTTCTTCTTTGTATTAGAGTATATCTACTCTCCCCCTGAAACAGGACAGATAAAATTCTATTAATGCAGCCTAGGAAACAGTGACTTCTCAGTATTTCAGAATAGCTCCATACTATATCCACTTCCACAACTGATCAACATCCCCCCATTAGACTCTTCTTTGCCTTGCAACACCTATATGTGATTACCAAATTGGGGGTTCTTTTTCCCTTCATGTCTTTGCTTGATGCCTGATATACTCATTTTATTACCCAGCTCTAGGAGGGCAATCTCCAACTGGAGGCTTATAAATCTACCCCATCAGGGGAAGTGCTGCTTCCTTCATGTTCAGATGCTATCTAAAGTCTGTTTCCTACCTGGTCTCACCTTAACTGTATTCATCAACAAAGCTTTGCCTGGGAAGGTCAGTTTACTCTGATCCTGTTTGCAACTAATGAATGACCCTAAAAGAGTTCACAGGGAGGAGGCATACAGAGTGTGTTAGAAGTATGAATAGAATATCTGAAGTCACTAGTTTGCTTTCCAGTAGTGATAAAAATTTTAAACACAGTGAGACAAATTTAAAGAAAATTTGCTAGAAAGCAAGAGAGAAAAATATTTCTCCCCAAAGAAGGCCTCTATGTGCAAGTAAAGCCAACAGCTGACAGTCTGGGGCTGAGGGTACCTCAGTGGCCCCTGGGCTGGAGGGCAGGGAGGAGTGGTGGCCTCTCCCTCACCCCTCTGGGTGCTTCTCCACCTGCCTGTCCTTTCCCCTCCCTTCTCACCCCACAGCATGTGAGCCGGGGAGACAGGTATGTCAGAACCCAGGCCATGGCAGCCACTGGACAGAGGATGGGGTCCCAGATAGATTGTGATTTTAGAAGCCTGGGGAAGATCCCTTTGTTCTCAGGGCTTAAAACCACATCAAAGGATTTCTAAATTCCCAAAAATGGAGTTTAAATTTGGTAGTGTCCACCTCAGAGACAGGGACAGCTCACTGGAAGACTTGATTATCTGGTCCCTATAAAAAAGGGATAGCATCAGATATCAGTGGACTAGTCGCCATTTAAAGTATTCAATTGACTCCCCTCACTCCAAGTCTCTGCACACTTTGGCAAACTTCTGATCAGAATTGGCCTTTTTATTTATTTATTTATTTATTTTTGGCTAGAAGTAACAAAAGACTTAACTGAAACTGGCTTAAACAATAAAAGGTATTATTTTCTCAAAGGAGGAGCAGTCTGAGGTATGGAAGGTCCAGGGTTGGTAAATTTAGAGGTTCAGCCTCATCAGGGACCAGACTCTTTCCATGATTCTGACCTGCTATCCTTAGAGTGTCAGTTTTGGTCCTCTAGCTTGTCTCCTTATGGTCGAAAGATGGTGGCAACAACCCTGACCATAACATCCACACACACAAAAATGTGAAGTCCATAGTCAGATCCTTTCTTTGAAAACAAGAAAACTTTCCCAGGCCTCTTTGCACCCCTCTCAAAAACCTTTCCTTAGTATCTTATTGGTCATAATTGTTCCCATACCCTTTTTCTAAGCCAGTTGTCGGCAAGGGGAACGCAATCACCACGACCAACTTGGACAAATCAAGACTAAATTACCTTTTGGTCCTGAGGGTGGGCCCAGCTTTCCTAAAGCACAGGGTTACATACGAATGTATCAGAATTCTACCAACAAGAAAAACCTGGGGAAATGGCTGTTGCATAACCAATGCAACCAAAAGTATCTACCACACCATGAACATTTCCTGCAAGGAAAGATGCATAGGTAGAGAATTCAACTGTCCGGTACCTATGGCTCTTATTTGTCTCATTACTTTAAAAATATTCTTGTTTACTTAAAAATTTGTATTCCCTCTTCAGAAACAAAAACAAAGCTCCAAGAAGGAAGAGGTGACCTATTAAACTTCAAAGTGATGATGACTTATAAGATCTGCTTTCTTATGGTATAGATGGAGAGATGCCTGGCATGCCCAAGGACTGTGTGGGGTGAACAGGAGAAATAGAAAAAAACCTTCCCTAGTAAAAGCTTTGGCAAATGCCCCTTAGGGCTCTTGATGTGCCAGGCACTGTGCCAAGCAGGATACCAAGGAGATAGAGCATAGTCTCTGCTTCTAGGAATCCAGTCAGCTGGGATTCCTAGATCCAACCAGTCCAGAAGTCCAAGACTGCCCAGATGCTTTGGGTTTCTGGCTGCCCAATCAGCGAGTATGGCTAGTCTTTCACCAGCAGAGAGACAGAGACAGAGGCAGAAGGTAATCCGTCAGCTGTCCTCCTTAGCTGCATGCATCTTGTTTCAATCCCTAGGTCTGTGGTTCTTCTTATCAGCAGATAAGGCCAGCAGCGTCTGCCTTGTTCTATACCTGTAAGTTGGGTTCAAATTTCTGCTCTCTAGCAAAGCACTGGTAGCATTTCTTTGGAATAATATCTATAGAAGAAAGCCTTAAAGGAGGGCAAGAAACAAGCTGGGAAAGGTATAAGGGGAGTGGACAGAGTTCCAGGAGGGAATGAGCAAAGCTGTATATGAGAAAGCACAGGATCAGGAGTGGGGCATGCAATAAAAGGGCTTGCACCAATTTCCCTTATAAGGCAATGGTAACACATAAAGAATGAATTCAAGCAGCCTTAAGACCTCAAACCCTGTAAGAAGCAAAGTGCTGACACCATGAGCCCTTATTTAGTAGACATTTGGGGCTTTGTGGGTATATTAGATTAAGCACACAGGGTAGAATTTTGTTATTGTCAGTATGCTTAAAAGTAATTTGAACAAACTAGAAATACTAAAGGGAAAAATAAAGTAAATTCCTGGAAAAATGACCACATGTACTATTAATGCCCAGTGGGTGAATTATTTAAGTAATTTACCCATGCAGATATTTACCCATGCAATAATTAATAGCATTGTCCAGAGAAATTTACCTCTACAGATGTAAATAATGGAAATTTACTGATGCTTCTAGTCAATTACAAACCACTATTTCAGGCTAGAGTGCAGTGGCACCATCGCTGCTCACTATAACTTCAATCTCCTGGGCTCAAGGCGATTCTCCTGCCTCAACATTCTGAGTAGCTGGTGCTACAGGTGTGCGCCTCCATGCTCCACTAATTTTTACATTTTTTGTAGAGGCCGGTCTCAAACTCCTGGCCTCAAGTGGTCCTCCCCCCTCGGCCTCCCAATGTGCTGGTATTACAGACGTTAGCCACTGCACCCGGCCCCATATTCTTTCCTGTTAAAGAAAATGAACTGAACAAAGATTCTATCACACAAACCAGTGATTATACTCACAGGAACTGCTATTGTCCTTTGTCCTTTCTAGCAGGCTAAAGTACTTGTGCAATCAGGATGAAGTTATTACCTACCATATAAATGTGCTTTAACTGAGATACTATGAAATGAGACTTCCAACCAAGAGAAAGTTCAAAGACTGAAGATGACCACTTCTGTGCCAAGAAAATTTCATAATTGAATTTAGAAATCATAGAGGGTGAAAATTTGGAATGAAACACCTGAAAACAATTCTATTTAAGGTGAAGACAAGATATTAATAATAAATTCCTTGATATATTCCAACCTTACTGGGTATACAACCTGAAACAAATACCAAATCTAGTAGAGTATACTCCTCCCACAGAGGATTGTGAAGCTTGATAATGACAATGACAGTATTAGGGTCTCTGAATTTTCTGAGCTTCTGAAAAAAGCAGAGTCTGTCAAGGTCCCCTTAGGCTTAGGATGGTTAATATGAAAATGATACAAGAAGATGTGAATATATTGTAGCAATATGGTTTAAAAATAGAATGTTGGCTGTGATGTGCAGACTGGAGGCAATGACACTAAGATGCAGAGATGTAGGATGTGTGACAGGAAGAACAGTGTGAGCTCCTTGAGGACAGGATTGGTCAGTCTTGTTCACTGTTGTATCCTTATGTTCTAAAGCTGTGCCTGGCACACAGTAGGTGCTTAATAAATATCTGTTGAAGAACGAATGAATGCTGAATGTTGACGAATTGGCTGGCCCAACCATCCCTGCATCCTGTCTCTCTTGCAATGTGCTTCCCTCCAACTTTCCTTTCACCCAGGGCCATGTGGTCACCTCACCTTTGCCATGTCTCTCCTTCCTATTTACTTTTGTCTAGCCAATTTATTGGGCTGCTCAGCAAATGTTTTGACTCCCATTGAGAAAACAAGTTCTTAGTGCCATTGTTGTCACCTGGCCCAGACTCCCAAAACAAGCCTGGTATAGAAGAAAATGTCAACTGAAAGGGTTTTGGTCTGCCCCTCTAGCAGATTAAACGGCCTACAAAACACTTTACACATCTGGATATTGAATCGGAGCTTCTTCATTACCTTTCCAGAGAAAGCCCTCCTGAGCCCCTCTCAGAGCCACTTCTACCTGCTCTAGAACTCTGTAAGACAGCAGCTCCCTATTACCTAGAACAAAATAAAACTGGGAAATTTTAAAAGATACTTCAACTGGAGTTACTCTGTCCTAGAACTTCAGGATGAGCAAACCACTCAATTTCTTTATCTGAAATATGAAAG
Source organism: Daubentonia madagascariensis (assembly GCA_023783475.1). NCBI lineage: Eukaryota > Metazoa > Chordata > Mammalia > Primates > Daubentoniidae > Daubentonia > Daubentonia madagascariensis. The sequence continues at coordinate 95,394,319 of JAKFHU010001798.1, read as the reverse complement.
GATTGGTTTAGATTAGTGGTGTTCCATGGGTATGATCTGTCCTACAGTGTGTTGTGTTTTGCCTATTGTATTAGTTGGGTTCTCCAGAGAAACAGAACCAATAGAATGTATACAGCTATGTAAGAGGGGATTTATTATGGGAATTGGCTTACAAGATTATGGAGGCTGAGAAGTCCCACGATATGCTGTCTGCAAGCGGGAGAGCCAGGGAAGCTGGTGGCGTAATCCAGTCTGAGTCCAAAGGCTTGAGAAGCAGGGGAGCTGGTGGTACAACTCTCAGCCTAAGGCTGAAGGCCTGAGACCCTTACCACTCTGTAAGTCCAGAGTCTAAAGGCATAAGAACCTGGAGTTCTGGTGTCCAAGGGCAGGAGAAGACAGATGTTCCACCTCCAGCAGCCAGAGAGGATTTGCCTTTCCTCTTTTTGTTCTATCCGGACCCTCAACAGATTGGCTGGTGCCTGCCCACGTTGAGTGAGGGAGGATCTTTCTTACTCAGTCCACTGATTCAAATGCCAATCTCTTCCAGAAAAACCCTCACAGACACACCCAGAAATAACGCTTTACCAGCTCCCCGGGTATCCCTTAACCCAGTCAAGTTGACACGTAAAGTTAACCATCATATGTACAGAAACAAACCCTTTTAACATGAATTAGTTGCCAACATTTAAAGAACGGGAGATTTCACAGAGCAACAGCAGCTGGAGTCAAGTCATAACTGCAGCAGACTCACAACTGGAGCTAAGTCACAAGTGCCCTCTCTAGTGAGGCTGTGCTCTTCCCCTTGGTCCTCCCTACTCCCTATTTTCTCCTACTTTGTTTAGAATCTTTAAGGTCCTGCAATATGTTGGGGCAGCAGGCCTGCCTGGCTCTTTAACTGTTTTGCCTGATTTCTGTAGGGAGATTGGAATCTCTGAATTCAGTGACTAAGATCTTTCCTAGCTCTCTGACTTTGGGGTATTTTAACAAGTCACAGCTGAGCACTTGCATAATGTGTTCCCTCTATCAGTGATACTAAAAATTTAAAGTGCCTACAAATGCTCTGAGGATACTGCTAAAATGCAGGTTCTAAGCCAGTAGTTCTGGGGCTGGGCTAGAGGTGCCATAGTTCCAGCAAGCTTGAAGGCTCCCTACTTGCCTCCAAATTCCCTTTCGATAGATTAGTGGAAATTAGAATCAGACAGGGAGTGTTTTAAAAATATACCAATACCCAGTCTGCATAACCAGAGATTCTGATTATTTGGTTTGGGGTGGGCCCAGGTATTGATTTTTTTTTAAACATCTCAGACTATTGTAATCTACCTCCAGGATTGAGAACAACTGCTACACTAAATGGCATTAATCCTCAATGTCAAACTTCAGCTTCTAGGCTGAATCGTTAGCTCTAACATGAAGACATTAAATTTGTGTAGTTTTCAAAGGATAGACAGCAGTGGTTACTGGGAGGGTTAGTGTGTGCAGAAGGGCCTCTTGGTACCTCAGTTGAGCCCCACTTTCCTGCTCCTCTAAACTCCTTCAAGCTGCCACTGCTCAGACTTCTGAACTACTTCTCTTTGTGACCTCATCTGCTGCCCTTGGCTTTGAGCCTACAGGAATCAAACCTGGTTATATCTCTCACACCTGGGCTCACTGGCCTGAATTTCTCAGCTCCAAAGTGAAAACCTAACAAACCTTCTCATACTTGCCTCCTGTGCCTGTCTCAAAGGCCTAATCAGGTCTGGCACACCTTCTCAAGTTTATTCCCTTCCACCTGCCTCCCTGTTTCTGTGCGGCTGCTCGTTCTGACCAAATGAAATCAGGTGTGGAAGGCAAGTACTACTTAACTGCTCTTGAGTGGAACTCCCTGAACCTGCTGCCAGCCTGGGCCTGGCTGCCCCTGCTCCTCTGCTCTCTCATTAGCCCATTTTCTTTAGCACAGCGAGGGCAAGGTAGACATAAGACCATTCCTTCTTGCCCTGTCCCTTCTACACATACACATATCTTTCCTCTTCCCTGGCTTTAAGACTTGGGATCCATCTCTTAGTATGGAGACCATTCATGAAGGTATTTCACTGGAAAACATGGTGAAAACCACTCTACACCTCACACCACTTACACCTAATCACCTCACTTCCTCCAGGATACGGGGTTTTGTATTCTAGAAACTGCCAAGAGTTCATGACCCTGAGCCTGTAGATAGGTAGTTGGGGAATGGAATCTTAGAGTCTGCAGGAGAGGAGTACCCCACTCCCTGACCACTGTGGGCTCAGAACCTACCCTCTACGCTTCCCTAATACCCCAAGGCCCTTTAGAAGCCGAGAAGCAACCAGAGGCTTGCTAGTTGTCCTGTTTAGAGACAGGTCCCCACCCCCACCCTCAGAGGAACAAAACTGGAACTAACTACTTCTTGGTGCCTATAAAAAACAGGCACATGGGCTTCCAGGACTCTCTTAGAACTCCTGCTTCTTTCCTGGATGGGGAAGAGAAGAGGGCAAGATGATTTGGCTCAGTTGTGGAGCTTGTTCTCATCCACTAAAAGTTTTATATTTCTCTTCCTTTGTTTTGTTGTCCAAAATCTTCCATCTCCCAGCCAGGATGTTAGAATACATAAGCCTGTATGCTGAAAAAGGTTTAAATGAATGAATAAATAAATAAATACATGTGGTCAAATAGATGACCACAATTTAAATGCATGTCCCTGCAGAAAGTCCAATAAATGTTTACTAAGCATTCCCACAAGTTAGGACTGGACACTGGAGATAAAGTGGTGAATAAGATGGCATGGCCCTTGCTCTCTCCCAACTTACTGTTCAGGGAGAACTAATTTGCACTCTTTAGTATATCAGAGCCTGTGCACCTAAAGGCAACATTGTGTGGAGTGGAGCTGACCAATAGGCTTCAACTCACAGGTCAGTGCCAATCAAGGGAGAGTACCGGGCTGACAGTTCCCTGACTACCTGTGAGTTCCTCGATCTAGAGTGATGCCTGTATGGGTAGGCAGTGGAGACAGGGCTAGTGCTGGTACCAGTTTTTATCATCCCAATATAGTTGAAAGAGCATTAGACTGGGAATTGTGAGATCTGTCCTCTAAGCGTAGCTTCAAACATTCCTGGTCACGTGTCCTTCCTTGGGTGACCAGGTTTTTGGGAGTACTATTAAATATAGACTTACTTCCTCATTTGAATAGAGCACATCCTCTTACAGAAGCTTCCTGAGAAGTGGTGCAGGAGGGTAAATTTTTTGAGTCTTGGCATCTTTCAAAATACCATCAGTCTCTTTGTTCCCAAGAACAAAGAAGTCAATCATAGCATAAAAGACTGGCAGGAAGAATTCAAAATGGTGAAAGAAAGACTTAAATGTATATAATTGTTGTAAATGTATAACTGGATATAAATGTCAACAATAATTCTTAACAATTTGTAAAACCTTAAAATGAAACATGGATATTACAACAGGGAGGGATAGGACATGACAAAGAAAGAACTCAAAGGAAACAAAAACTGGAAAGAGAATTATAGAGTGAAAATTATGTCACCGCCACATTATAAGGAACTGCTTCATTTTGCATAGTTTTTAATGTCATGTCTGGCACACTCTGATAACATTCTTATTCCCATTCAGATATTGCATGTGGCCTGTTTTTGCTCTCTGGAAGGTCTTGAGATATCCTCTTTGTCCCTGCTGTTCTGAAATTTCACCATGCTTGCCTTAGTGTAGATCTTTTTTGCATTTATTGTATGGGCCCTTTGATCTGAAGACAGCTATCTTACAGTTCTGGGAACATTTCTTGTCTTACGTCTTTGGATATTTCATCCCTATTTTCTACATTCTCTATTTCTGGAACTTCTATTAATTATATATTGAATCGCCTCAATTAATTTTCTTTATCTTTTTTTCCCTATTCCATTTCCTCTTTTTAGGCTACATTCTGAGAGTTTTCATTAACTTTATTCAACACTTCTGTTGACTTTTTAATTTCAGTTTTATTTTAAAATTTCCTTTTTTTTTTTTTTTTTTAAGACAGAGTCTCACTGTGTAACCTGGGCTAGAGTGCAGTGGTGTCATCATAGCTCACTGCAACCTCAAACTCCTGGGCTCAAGCGATCCTCCTGCCTCAGCCTCCCGAGTAGCTGGGACTATAGGCGCACGCTACTACACCCGGCTAATTTTTCCATTTTTTTGTAGAGACGGGGGTCTCACTCTTGCTCAGACTGGTCTCAAACTCCTGACCTCAAGTGATCCTCTTGCCTCGGCCTCCCAGAGTGCTAGGATCACAGGCGTGAGCCACCGTGCCTGGCCTAATTTCCTAATTTTTATAACACCCTATTATAGACACAATATTTTCTTTTATCTCTCTGTGCAAAGTAATCATAGCACTTAAATATGTTTTAGTTTTCTACCGCTTCCTGGAGTTTTTGTTTCCTCTGAGTTCCTTCTTTGTCATTCCCCATCCATCCCTGTTGTGATATCTGTGTTTCATTTTAACAGTTTAATAGTTGTTAGGAGTTATTGCTGACATTTATATCCAGATACACATTTACAACAATTATGTAAATTTAACTGTTTGCTTTGCCATTTTCACTTCTTCCTGCCAGTCTTTATACTTTTACTTCTGTTCCTGGGATCTTAATCTTGATTCATCATTTAGTCAGCTTGAGGATATCCACAAATAATTTTTTCAAGATGTAATACATAGGAAGTATATTTTTCAAATCTGTCTTTGTCTAGAAATGTACTTCTGTTGCCTTAACAGATAAAAACAATGAGTATAGTATTCCTGGTTTATAAATTTTCCTTTCAAAATCTTGTATACACAGCACCATTATTTTTCTGGCATTTAGAGTTGCAGAAAAAAATTGAATGTATGTTTGATTTTGTTCATTTATGGTTATATTTTTCTGGTTAGATGCATTCACATTTATTCACTTATACTTGTAATTCAAACTTTGCTAGAATTTTTTTTTTTTGGAGTAATTTTTGGCTGAATGAAGGGGCCTTTTACATCTGCAAATTCAGGAATTTTTTTCTTCCTTGAAAGGTTTTCTTTTTCATCGTGATTTGGATTACTGCTTCTGTTCTAACTACTCTAGTTTCTACACTTGATCTTAGCCAAAAGGTTGAGAAGCAATTAACTAATTACTCTAGTTTCTTTTTCAGGAAATCTGTGGTTGTTAGTTGGCTCTCTCTATTCTCTGAATAATACTTTCTTATCCACCATCTATTCTCTCATTAAAAATATTTATACCCCCCCTCCCCCATTTTCTCTATCTTCTGGAACAATTTCTAGGCTTGTTCTCCACATTTCTGGTTTTAATTCTACCCTGTCGGTTCTGTTGCTTACATCTCCGATGCAGATTTTAATTGTGCTATTGCAAGTATTGTTTCCTTGCAGTTCTATTTTACCACTCCCAGCTCCCTTTTATTCTCAACATTTTCATTTTATGTTGTATCATGTGATTTATTGCTGTATCATTAGCCGTTCACTTCAGAATGTTCCCATCTATGGCTTTTTTTTTTTATTATGGGTGTACAATAGTTGTATATCTTTATAGGTTACATGTGATGTTTTGATACAGGCATACATCGTGAATTAATCAAATCAGGGTAATTGGGGTATCCAACACCTCCAGCACTTATCATTTCTTTATATTGGGGACATTCCAATTCTACTCTTTTTGTTATTTTAAAGTATATCATAACTTTTTGTTGATTATAGTCACTTTGTTGTGCCTATCAAATATTGTTCATTCTATCTAACTATATTTTTGCACCCATTAATCATCCCTACTTTATCACCCCCTCCCTGCTACCCTTCCCAAATTCTGGTAACCATCATTCTACTCTCTGTCTCCATAAGATCAACTGTTTTTAATATTTAGCTCTCACATGAGTGAGAATATGCACAATTTGTCTTTCTGTGCTTAGCTAATTTCACTTAACATAATGTTCTCCAGTTCCAACCATGTTGTTGCAAATGGCAAGATTTCATTCTTTTTGTGGCTATATAATATTCCATTGTGTATATGTACCATAATTTCTTTAATCATTCATCCGTTGATGGACAATTAGGTTGATTCCATAACTTGGCTATTGTGAATAGTGCTGCAATAAACATGGGAGTGCAGATATCTTTTCAATAAGCAGATTACCCCTCCTTTGGATATATACCCAACAGTGGGATTGCTGGGTCATATGGGAGTTCTATTTTTAGTTTGTTGAGGAACCTACATACTGTTCTCCATAGTGGTTGCACTAATTTACATTCCCACCAACAGTGTATGAGGGTTCTCCTTCCTCCACATCCTCACCAGTAGTCATTATTGCTTGTCTTTTTGATAAAAACCATTTTAATTGGGGTGAGAGGGTATCTCACTTTAGTTTTGATTTGTACTTCTCTGATGACTAATGATGTTGAGTACTTTTTCATATACCTGTTGGCCATTTGTATGTCTTCTTTTGAGAAATGTCTATTCAGATCCTTTGTCTATTTTTTAATTGGATTTCTTGATTTTTTTCCTATTGAGTTGTTGGAGCTCCTTATATATTTGAGTTAGTTATTAATCCCTTGTCAGATGGGTAGTTTGCAAATATTTTCTCCCATTCTGTGGGTTGTCTCTTCACTTTGTTGATTGTTTCCTTTGCTGTGCAGAAGCTTTTAGCTTGATGTGATCTCATTTGTCCAATTTTGCTTTGATTGTCTGTGCTTTGCAGGTATTACTCAAGAAGTCCTTGCCCAGACCAATGTCCTGAAGCATTTCCCCAATGTTTTCTTTTAGTAGTTTCAAAGTTCCAGGTCTTAGATGTAAGTCTTTAATCCATTTTGATTTATTTTTGTATATGGTGCGAGATACAGGTCTAGTTTGATTCTTCTGCATAGGGATATCTAATTTTCTCAGCACCATTTATTGAAGAGACTGTCCTTTCTCAACTGTGTGTTCTTGGCATCTTTGTGGAAGATAGGTTCACTATAGATATGTGGATTTATTTCTGAGTTCTTTACTCTGTTCCATTGATTTATGTATCTATTTATATGTCAGTACCATGCTGTTTTGGTTACTACAGCTCTGTAGTATAATTTGAACCCAGGTAATGTGATTCCTCCAGTTTTGTTCTTTTTGCTTAGGGTGGCTTTGGCTATTCTGGGTTTTTTGTGGTTCCATACAAATTTTAGGATTTTTTTTCTATTTCTGTGAAGAATGTCATTGGTATTTTGATGGGGATTACATTGAATCTGTAGATTGCTTTGTATCTGTAGATTTTAACAATATTGATTATTGTAATCCATGAACATGAGATATCTTTCCTTTTGTGTGTGTGTGTGTGTGTGTGTGTGCGTATGTGTGTCCTCTTCAGTTCCTTTCATCAGTGTTTTCTAGTGTTCATTATAGTGACCTTTTACTTCTTTGGTTAAGTTTATTCCTAGGTATTTTATTTTATTTGTCTCTATTGTATTAATAAATGGGATTACTTTCTTGGTTTCTTTTTCAGATTGTTTACTGTTGGCATATAGAAAAGTTACTCATTTTTGTATGTTGATTTTGTGTCCTGCAACTTTACTGAATTTGTTTATCAGTTTTAACAGTCTTTTTGTGAAGTCTTTAGCTTTCTCTAGATATAAGATCATATCATCTGCAAACAAGGATAATTTGACTTCTTCCTTTCCAATTTGGACACCTTTATTTCCTTCTCTCGTCTGATTGCTCTAGCTAGAACTTCTAGTACTATGTTGAATAACAGTGGTGAAAGTGGGCATCCTTGTCTGGTTCCAGATCTTAGAGGAAAGGCTTTCAGTTTTTCCCCATTCAATTTGTGACACTGGTGGTGGGTCTGTCATATACGGCTTTTATCATGTTGAGGTAAGTTCCTTCTATACTCAGCTTTTTGAGAGTTTTTATCATTAAGGGATGTTGAATTTTATTGAAAGCTTTTTCAGCATCAATTGAAATGATCATATTTTTTTTCCTTTGTTCTGTTGATATGATCTATCACATTGATTCATCTGCGTATGTTGAACCATCTTTGCATCCCTGGGATGAATCCCACTTGATCATGATGAATAATCTTTTTAATGTGTTTCAGGGAATCAAAAAGCAGCCTGGGGCCTGGACTAAATTCATGAGGCATTCAGGCCACAAAAGCTGTAGTTCTTGGGCAATTCCCGCAGCTGTGCTGGCTTGGAACCAGTGGACTTCAGATGCACATGATCCAGTGAGATACCAGAAGTGGTGGCCAAGCCAGTGCCTGTATCACTGACTTGGTATCATGTATTATTGAGGATGCTAACAATTTTATAAAAATTTATTCTCACAGTAAGTCATTTCTATTATTATGCAGTCCCTCTAAGTTGTTATTCTACAGGTGTCAGAATTATCTGGGGAATGAGTGGGGTTGACTTCTGGCCCCATTCTGAGAGATGCCAATTCTGCAGGCTATGCTGGTACAGATGGTGTCCAGAACTCAAGGAGGTCCATGGTCCACTGGAGTGTAGGTTCCATCACTTTAGGTCTAAGAGACAGATGTCCACAGCATGCAGCACAATTCCTCTTCACCCACAAGCATGCATTACTTTGGCTCTCCTGGAAACAGGTGTAAATTTTTTCCCTGCTTCCAAGGCCTTGATCTCTGACATGCTAAACCAATTAAATACATTTAAAATTCTGATTCCCTGCAAGCATGCTAGCAGAGATTTTTGTCTCTGCCTCTGTGTGCAGTGATGTGAGAAACCTAAATCAGCAATGTTCTACCACTATCAGTCCCTAGCAGAGCCCTACTTGAATAAACATGTGTTGAGGTGAAGAAGGGAGCCCACATCTATTAAAGGAACAGGGGTTTCCATGCATGGCACATGCACTTTGTGTCTCTGAACAAAGTGGAAAGGGAAAGTAGGGAACAGTGCACAATACCTTCCTCCCCTCTCTCAGTTGAGCTGCCTTCTCTCACAAGAGGATGTACACCTAGCCTGTGAGTATTTTGCTAGATTATTTTCCCCTTCAGTTTGGATCTATTAGCTACATTAAAAATCCCGCTCAGCTTCCAGCAGAATAGTTTTGTTTGTTGGATAAGAAGAATCTGATTCTGTATATTTTCATCTTTATTTGAGCTTTCACAAACATTTTTATCAAGTTGGAAGGTAAGAGAGGCAGCATAAGTTGCTACTATATAGATAGCACATTCAATAGGAGTCAAAATTTATCGTGAACAATCCAAAATGGAATGTAGGATGCTTTGGAAAGGGGGGAAAAGTTGAAGGTAAGAAAATGAACTTTTTTTACCCAGTTGTTCTCACAATTATGCTCCAAAAACATGTGGTTTCAGACCATTCCTTCTGCTTGTCTATCTTTTCCTTTCTTTTTGTATATTAAAATAGAGCTTTCACTTATTTCTATTCTTCCCTTTTCAACCAGATTGTGCCTGGGCAGAAATTTCATGCTCTACTTTCTCTAGTCCTGGAAACTTGGAGCCCCTTGGAGGGCTCTATCTTGGCCCCCAGGGAGCTTACATAAACCTGCCTCAGCAGCAAGTGCCTTTCTCAGGTAGATGGAAATACTGCTGCTTTCTATTAATTTACTTTCTACCCACACACTTTTCCAATTACCTCCCTTGGCTCCTCATACAGCTGTCATCACTTAGGTATATATTTTGTGCTTATGTTACTTATGTTATTGTGTATATCCATTATATTGTCCTATTTCCACAGTTATACTGCACACTTCTTTGACCAGAGGTACCCAGTCTTCTATTTCCTTTGTAACTTCTCACAGTCTGTTGTGTGTGCCCACACATGGAGGCCCCTCAAATTGAGATGATTACATGTTTCCTTTTGCACACACACCCCCAACTATAATGACAGGGTTTTTTCCCTCTATAGTTTCTGTTTCTTAATCATTTCTCATTTCCCTCCCCATTAACTTCAGTTCTACAAGGCTTTGGATAGAGTTTTGGTACTGGAAGTCAAAAAACCTCTGTTCTTCTCCACTTGTGTCTCTACCCTGTAACTTTATACAAGTCATTTAACATCAGTGAGCTGTAGATTCTAATGTATCTTTGTAAAAGGGGGGAATTAGATGGACTCCTCATAGAGCCCCTGATTGCTACTGCTAATAATGAGCTAAAATTGTGTTCCTAGCTCAGCTGAGATTTCAGAGCTACTCATAGTGATTTTCTATTGTTGTTCAACATTTCCCTGCCCCTAGGTCATGAGAGTATATATTGACTGAGATGTCTTCCTGCCTTGACAGCAGGTGGGCACAGCTCTTCAAATAGGAAGCCCCTGGCCTGACACAAGTCACAAGAAACATTGTTTACAGGGTGTTTGAGAGCTCTGGAGGCCAGCAATATCTCTTCTGAGCACACGGGTTCAAAGGGTGGAATTAAAGGACCTCCCAAATGATACAGGCAATGCCCTTCTGTATGGTGAGGAGGGCTACAGACCAGAGTTCAAGCTCCCACTTACATTATCTGACCAGAACCAAACCTTTCCCAAATTCTCAAATTGGTTATAGTACTGCAGCCCCAATGCAGTCATACAATATCTTCTATGCTGCCATTTCAATCCAAAATAGTGTGTACTTAGCCTTTATCCTAGAGTTGCTCAGTGGTGTCAAATTCCTTCCAGTAATAGCATTGGCTTTTCCAATGCCTGAATCCAAATGAATCATATATGGTCTTATTTCTGAAATTGACATAAATTGATGTTAAGCCTGGGATTTATATAATAGCTATTTATGAACACCACCCCAGCATAACCTTCCCTCAAGCCACAGTGTCCTCTCCAATGAAGGTTGAGTGCAATTCTAGGTCTCTACTGCTGGCCAGAGCCCCATTCAGTTTCCAGACATTCAAATCTAAGTATCAGCCCAGAGCCTGGTGCAAAGCAGGTGCTCAATAAATATTTGTGGAGTAAAGGCATACATAAGCCCCATGAGGGACCTTGATGAAAAATTATTATTTTCTAATTTCAGTTTGAAGTACGTGGAAAGACTGGTTCTCTCCTCCAGATAGAAAGTAATAAAAATGGCCAATTCCCTCATTCTCAAGTGTGACTTGGGCTGGGATGCAAAGAGGGTTCCAATTTGCCAAGCAGTCTTGTTAACTTGATTCTCCCCTTGTGGTTTCCTTTGGTGCCAGTTCCAATTGGCAGTTCCTGGAAGTTTCCAGCAACAGTGTCTCCTGATGGTGGTAATTACTATTGGCTGCCCTGGGAATGGCAGCCACTCCTATAAAATCTTCATTGTCTTTTACGTCCCTGCAGATGCTCCATGCAACTTATTCAGCACCATTCCTAGCTGGAGCACTGCTATTGGAGCGACTTCCATTTGTTACCACTCCAAGTCCTCTGCTGCCTTGCTGCTCAAAGTGTGGTCCATGGATTGGAAGCACTGGAATCACTTGGGAGCTTGTTAGAAATGCAGGATCTTGGACAGTACCCCAGACCTACTGAAACAGAATCTGCATTTTAACAGGACCCCAGGTGTTTCCTACACACACTAAAGTTTAAGAAACATTTCCCCACTACAATTCTGATTCAACAGGTCTAGGTCTAGGGTGGAGCCCAAAATTCTCCATTTTTGAACAAGTTCCCAGTGATGTTGATGCAGCTGGTCCAGGGACCACCCTTTAAGTAGCAAAGCTTTAGATGCATTAGGGGAGAGTGTGTTAACTACCCACTCACCACCATCATCACCACCACCTGTCACTGCTCCCAAAGGCAAGGCACAAATAACTGGTGTTCCCTTAGCCTAAGGATGCTGTTTCTACTACATCCCAGAATCACCTGGGCAGTTTTTGACAATGCTGACACTCTGGCCCACCCCCAGAGGGTGTGGATTGAATGATGAGGGAAGGGACCCAGGCATTGGAATTGTTCAGCAATCCCTTAGGTGGTTCTAACGGACGGAGAACTACCAGCCTAGGATGAGATCTTAAAATTAGAAACGGCACTCTCTGCCTCCCCACTTCCACCAAATTCTCTTACCTCTGCAACAGGTCTAATCTCTTGTGTCTGGAAGATTTTAGTTAAATTCCTAATTCTCCTTCAAGTGCAAACCATCCTCCCCATGAACACAAGGACACTTCTTTCTGTAAATCAAATTCTAGCAGACCCTTAGTAGTATTCCAAGAAAACTCTAATAGTGACTTGAGGGTGCACTGACAGATGATTTCCTTTCATAAACACCATGAAACTAATTCTGAAGAGTGTCATTCCTTACAAAACTCCAAGAGGGGCCCTGGTCCTACAAAAACCTTGTCAAGGTCTCCCCACTTCACAAGTTGATAGGAATTTCCTAGGAGAAACAGATTAAGACTTATCTTTCTTATATTATTCGGAGTGTCTTCCTCAATCTTCATACTGGTTATCAATTTTTTCCCCACATCACTTGCTATCTTTCATGTCCTGGTGGTCTTTTCAGGGAATTCCTGCAGGAATTCCCTGGATCCTCTCTTCATTCCTGAGTGCAGTGTTGGAGTTAGAGGATGTCGATTACTTACTTCTCTTCTGCTCCAAGCCCCCAAGCAATTGACACGCAGACAAAGGAGGCTGGGGTTCTGAGCTGGGGCCAAGAATGTCTGTTCTATTGCTGATAAAGCTTGACTGGAGAGCACCGCCAGGCGGGAGCCCCAGTAGTCCCCTAGGACTTCTCACACAGCCCTACTGACATTTCTCAAACAAACTGCAGGCCCTGCCTCTGCCAGGGCAAAGTCCAGTCCCAAGAAACTTCCAGAGAGAGAGAAAGCTCATCTTGAGGTGGCTTCTGGGAAAGTGAGAGTGGAAAGGGTAGAATCGCAGATGCCCAGTTCTCCATCTCAAACGCTCCAGAGAAGCGAGACGAAAAGAGAAGAAGTCATTTTCCCAATGACTTCCCAAAGAGGTGGCTGTAAAATGTCCCGCTGTAGGGCCAAGATGGAGACTGCCGGGTTCACACTCCCCCCAGGCGGCGGCCATCTTGCGCAGAGCTCCTCGGGAGGTGGGGGCTTGACTGCAAATCCTGATTGGTCCTCGCGGAAGCAGTAATGAAACAACCGGCCAATCAGGCTCTCCTCGTGGCCCGGGCTGTTCAGAGCTAGGCCGTGTGAGGTCGCCCCGAGGGCACCATGGGCCCACTGTCCAGGGTGACGGTGGTTTCACCAGATGTGATGGGCTTGGGGAGGGTTCTGTTGGTTCCCAAATGAGCAGTGTTTTAAAAGAAATATATTTCCCTCACACTTAGTCACCCTCGGCCGGCGGCATTATGTGTGGGTCAATGAGACCTTGAAGACACTATAACTGAAAGAAGAGTTGCTCAGTGCCAAGCAGTTTTCCAGTAAAATGGTTTAAAAAGGAAGGGGGTGGGGTGGGGAGGAGAATACAATGATAACCAGAAGAAGGGACAGGCTTTTAAGAAGTCACTGGAAAAGACTGCCGAGCCTAATTCCAGAGAAACAATACGAATCAGAGGCGATCTCTGCTTTGCTGGCTGGAAAGGGGGCTGAGGCGAGGAGCGGGTGGAGGGAGACTGTTGCCCACAGCGCCGGGAGGGCTCGGGGTTCACAGTGGATACACTGCTGACGTTTAGCCAAGACCCAGCTAATTGCTTATGATTGTTTTTTCTTTTCACATTTACTCATCTAAGCTGGGGATGTCTCCCAGGCATCACAGATATAATTAGAGTTGGGTTTCTGTCTCTTTCAGACTTGGGCTCCTCTTTGGAAAATCAGCAGAAGTATAGAAATCTTTGGTTTTAAAAATATTCGAATGGTTTCCTAGAAGCGTTCTCAAAGTCAATAGGTGTGTAAATTTCACAAGAATTTATTTTCTAAGAATGAAAACTAAAAGAAAGTGGAAAGCCGGTACCATCAATGGTGCAGAAAAATGGAGGCAGAGTAACACGTCTCTATAATTAATTACAGAAGGTATTGCTGTTTTCATTACCAAGTAGACCTGGAGCCCCTTTAAGCTAATTAATGCAGTTACAAGCCGTCAGGGAGGTAGTAAGGGGAGTAAGACCTGCCTGATCCATGGCCATTAAACAAGCTCTGTGTTAGGGATTATGTGTTTGTTTTCTTTTCTTTTATCCCTCTGAACAAAAAGACTTAAATTGTAAGTGGGGATTTTTCACAGCACAAAACTTGCATCATATGTTTAAAAGCTGTGGCAAAATCATTTTTCGACAGAAGTTGTGTAGCCAAGTCCTGGTATGTGTTCTCCAGTAGAGGGATGGTTCTCAGGGAGATTTACCATATGGTCCACCCAGTCAGTCTGCTGACTCATTTTGGACTGTGCACTGAGAACTAGGACCAGGGTTCAGAAAGGTACAGATCTTGCAAACAGCCTTGAGGATGGGTGCTCACAGCTAGGATGTCCCACCTGCCCACAAACATAGTCCAGGCCACAATGGACCTATGATATTGTCCTCTCTAAAAACTTCTGGACACTCAGCAGTTCACCTTATGGTTTGGCTGTCCAAAACTTAATCTTCTTTTTCTTAAAGTACATTTTCCAAGCTTCACATTAGTCTCTTTTGTATTTGTAATGATTTTCCCAAATATGTTTGAGAGGAGATGAAAGAAATTTCAAACTAGGTGGATCTCACGTGCAAACTGAGTTGGTTTCATCTATGTACTCATTAAACTTAGAACCAGAAGGTTGAAAAGAGCCTAAATGTCAACCAATACAACACCCTGGTTGCAGATCCACTGCAGATATGAAAACCCACATGGACATACAACTCATTCTTGAACAGGTCTGAAATTGCTCAGCTTCACTGAGAATCATTGAAAGCACTGCTGCAACTTTTTAAAAAAGTCTTTTGGTTAATTAGCAATACTAAAGAAAAGTGGAATTTTCCATGAACAGAGAAAACAATATTCAAGTTTATATCACAGCAGAAATCAGCTTTCCTATTCTGTGAATAACATTTGAGCCTGAAGCCAGTAGTGTACCATTCAAGTCCTAGTCTATAAACACTTTGATATATCTGAGACACACATATATGCACAGAGAGAGAGAGAGAGACAGAGAGAGAAAGACAGAGAGAGAGAGAGAAAATTTCTTACCACAAATCCCACTGGATTGTCTTTAGAATGCAAGCTGTAGGTCCATGAAGTCATATGGTTTAATTTCAAGAATTTACTCAGACTTGAGCTGGCATGTAATATACACGTTTCCCTAATCCTGTTTGGTTTTGCTAATATATGTAATGATATCCTCAGGTTTGTGCCTAAGCTACATCCACTGCTGGGGTTCTGGTGACCAGCTAGGGCAGCCTCCCCAAACCCACAGCACAAGGACTGTGAGCCCTTCTGAGTGAATGAAGGGAACAGGAATCAGGAGGAACTTACCTTAGTCAGAAAATCTTGGTTGTAGAAAGGCAGGGATGTTGGGCCACCTACATTTATTTCATGGCCTGTCCCTACTGGATGCAGTCTCAGTTCTCGAGAAAATTGGCTAATTGTAAACACTGAAAGATATATGTGCACTGAGCATTTGTTGTTTTGTCCGCCTAGAACAGCACTCTCCTCCTTTTAGTAGGATTCTCGTGGGGCGCCAACCACAGTTCCTCATCCCCTGGCCACAGTGATTGTTCCAGTGATGGGCATATGACCCAATCACAATCAACAGGCTCCTCCCTAAGATATTCCTATCCAGAGCTCTCTGAATTCTGTAATTGTGAGTCTTTGAGGACATAGGCCTAGGGCTGGTCAAGCTTCTAGCCTCATGGGGACCAGTCTAAGAGAATAAAGTTAACACACAGAAATAGGGACAAAAAATGGAAAAAGAAAGAGTTTCCTAATGTTTGAGATTCTGAATCTAGTGGCTGCTGAGGCAAGCTCCACCCACTGCCCTCTCCCTAGTTTGGTTATGTCAATTAATAAACACCCCTCCCTTTGGTTAATTTAGGTTTCTAAATTAAAAGTTGTGTTTCCCTGCCCCTCTGTAGAATGTTAGGGGCACAGACTGCACTGTTTGGGAGCTTCTCTAACAGAGGATTCATGAAAACCTACTTACCTTGGCCCATTGTAAAACCTGTGCATTGGTGTGGGTAGAACATATAATTTATCATACAAACCAGGACACTTCTGAGGATAAAAAAGGGTGCTATTAAAATTATATCAGGACAACAGGCATAAGCTAGAAATTTATGGCCACCTTAGTGAAGGTTCTAATCTGGTGTGTGTATTGTGGTTGTGCCCAGCATAACAGTGGCAGAGACCATAATACCTGGTGGGGAACCCAGCTGGAATGAACCATTCATGAGTTCAGATGAACACTCAAGAAAACTTTTGGTGGCATTTGTGCAAAGTTTGAGATCCCCTACTATTCTGATGCTGTTAGCATGACTCCATTTGTGCCCCTGGATGACCAGACCTGGGAATATTCAGGTTACAAACAGTAAGAAAAGAAAACTCTGGCTAGCTTCTTCTGGAACACAGACTGACTGCTTAGCATATGGACCATGTGCCTTCTCTGAGAAAGCATCTCTGATGCCCAGGGTGAGCCTCCAACAGCCACATTTGTTGGAAGTGACATTGGCCCTTTGTCTATAGTTCATTAGGTCATTGTAGGCCCTGATTCAAGTTAGACCAGTCAGGTTCTTCCTCCCAAGACTTAGGACAAATTAATAACCAGTTAATCTTCACGTGGCTGGGAAGATGTTGATCCAGGAGCCTTGGGGCAGCCACATTCTGCAATGTGACCAGAGAACCAGAAAAAGCTGGTCTACAGAGAGAGAGAAAAGGAGAAGCAGATGTTCTGAGAGCAGCAGGAACAAGGGGCAGAGTTTGCTGATGAGCTTCCCAGGCCTTAGTTCCTCAGGTTGGGCAGTATTCCAGCTCTTGGGCTCTATGAGACACCCGTTATCTTTATACCACCCCCCACACTTTGCTTAAGCTAGCCCAAATTCATTTCTATTTCTTTCCTCCAAAAGTGTCTGAACCAGGAAATATCTTTTTGATGATTCTAGAGCTTATATATTCTCTAAACAGTTTATGGGCCAAACATTTTCCTCTCTGTACCTTACCTTCAAATCCAAATATTGCTTGTTCCTTCTGTAATTGAAGCAGCAGCACATTAAAGGAAAATATCAAAAAAAAAAAAAAAAAGGACACATAGTCCCTGTACTTTGAAGTCACATGGGATCCAGGATCCACATGAACTTAATTAGGACAAAAGACAAACAAACAAACATTCAGGGGTGCCTCCTTCGCATACAATATTTCATAACATGGTACCAGCATGTAAAATTGAGATGTCAAGAATGATTTGACTAACTTGCTCACTCAATTTTTCTTAAGGTAGACAAGTGCTGAAACATAAAGATTCATGAAATTCCAGCTGAAACATATACAGAGCTGATCCTAGGAAAAATTGGGAAATAAATGGAATTTATTAGTTTCCCCAATTCTGCTTTCTGTGTTTTTCTCCTAGTCAAGGCTCCACATTTCCCTACCCACTTCCCCCAGAGGGAAGCTGTCTGACAAAGTAAATTACAGTGATGTGTTAGTGACAGTTTGTTTCTCCTTTTGGGTGTATTTGCATTTTTTAAAAGTCTAGAGAGGACAATCCAAAACCAAAGAAATGATTCTCTAATGTTAGCTTTTTTGCTCCAATGCAAATTGGTATAGGAGCTATTTTGGGGATGTATAATTGTTCTGAAAACTTCTCTACTTACATGTAAAGCCAGCAGTGACCCTGATAAATAAGATGAATGCAAAATAGAGTGACAAAATTCAGAGCGCTTTTTTAGTAGTCAATCTTCAGGAATTTTACCTTTTACTTCCTTTTTGGAGGCCCAAATTCCAAGTGAGAAGTTGGGAATGGAACAAGAATGACTGGAAAGCAAACCGTAGGCTGCAGTGAACGAAACTTTGGTGCCTCTTTGTGTGTGTGTGTGTGTGTGTGTGTGTGAGATATTACAATTGGCTAAAGGAGTGTCTGAGTTGGGGTTGAGGGGAGCAGAGGAGACACACACCTCAACAAAGGTATAAGCCCCTAAACTAGAAAACCATGTCACCCAGAGCCAATCAGAGAAAAGAAACCAGTCCTACAATGGCCCTGCAGGTCTCAACTCCCTCTTCCGGAATGTAAAAGAGATGGATTTCTCTTGCAAAAGAGCAGAGCTATTCAGCCCGGGTGGGCAGCCAGCAAACCACTGTCCCTCCTCTGCTGCCAGGCTGTCTAGCAGGAGTGACCAAGCTACACTTAACAAGCCATTGCCTCCACAGGGAGGAGAGCCAGAGACACCCGCCTGCCTTTAACATAGGCAGGAGGATGGAGCCCTGATCATTCCTAGGAGAATGATACTGACTAGGGAGCAGCAGGACCTCACCCTGCATGGAGGTAAGTGCTAGAGACTCCAGAAAGGCCCAAGGGGCGTGGAGGGTGATTGCATTGAGTGCTTGCATTGGCCTGTTGATGGCAATGACCCAGTGTAGCATCGGAGCTTGGTAATGAAAAGTCCATGTTTTACTTTCACTTGGAACTGGGGCAAGCCCTCCTGTTTGTTCCTTGCTTAGTGGGATTGATCTTGAAGGAAGGTTACATTCTACAATTTATGGCAATGGGTGGTTGGTGTGGAAAGTATGTAGGAACAGCAAAAGTGAAACCATATCAATAAAGAAACATTTGATGCTTTAAAATGTACAATAAAAAAGTTTAAAAAAAAGTGAATCTAAGGGTGGGTGCCTATGGCCTGAAGTCTGTGCCCATGGCACTTCAAAAAATACCCCAGACAATGTAAAATTGTGCAGCCGCTATGGAAAACAACACGGAGGCTCCTCAAAATATTAAAAATAGAATTGTCATATGATCCAGCAATCTCCCTCCTGGGTATCTATCCGAAAGAATTGAAAGCAGTATCTTGAAGAGATGTTTGTACATCCATGTTCACTGCAGTATGATTCACAACAGCCAGGAGGTAGAAGCAACCTAAATCTGAATGAACAAAATGTGGTATATACACACACTGAATTATTATTTAGCCTTAAAAAAGAGGGAAATTGTGTCACATGTTACAACATGGATGAATCTTGAGGACATTTTACTAAGTGAAATACACCATTCACAAAAAGACAAATACTGTGTGATTCCGTTTACACGAGGTATCTGAAACTCACAGAAATAGGAAGTAGAATGGTGGTTGTCAGGGTCTGATGGGAGGGGAATGGGCAGTTGTTCAACAAGTACGGAGTTTCAGTTTTGCAAGATGAGAAAGTTCTAGAGAGCCAATGTGCAACGATGTGAATATAGTTGACACTACAGAATTATACACTTAAAAATCGTTAAGATGGTAATTTTTATGTTATGCATATTTTACCACAATTAAAAACAAAACCAAAAACCCAGACAGGTGCCCTGTGAGGAACAAGGAGAGTTTCCTTGCTCAGTGAGGGGGGCTGGAGTAGGACCACCTGGAAGTAGTTTTCCCTAGGAGTAGAGGGGGTGGAGAGGGTCAGCAGGTGTCTACCTGATGTGGGAAAATTGACACGTTTTACAAAACCAGGGCTGACTCTGGGGCGGTTTCTGTTTTAGGAGCAGCCCCTGAAGGCGCCCCATTCTTGGGCCTCCTCCTTCATTCGCTGGGAAGCAAACAGAGGTGGGAGGCTCCCTGTTCTGGGAAAGAGCTAATCAGATGATCCAACTGCTCCTCGTCTGCAACCCCGAGAGAGGTACCAGGAAATGCAGCTTTGGCTGAGAGGGGGATGAAAACCTCTCCCCTGCCTCCCAGCTCGGTCCAGGCCTCAGCCTTTGCACGCTGCCCCAGAGCAGGTATCAGCCAGGGGGCTGGAGTTAGATCCAGGCTCAAGGAACACAGGCATCCAGCCTTCCGCCTCTGCACTTTGGGAAAGAAACTGTCTTCTCTCCCCATTCTGTTATTTAGTGTTTGGGAAAGGACCCAAAGTCAGCTAGGAGGCCGGGAGCTGGGAGTCACTGCAGAGGTGAGTTGTAGCATGAAGAGAACAGTTATAAAGCTTATAAATCCAAACCCCCACAGATAGTTTTGTGCCGTGTTCCCAAGTGCCACTCTTGGCTGGGATGGGAGGGAGGCGTAGGGCTGCAGAGAGAGAGCTTCTCCCTCACAGGGAAGCGGTGTTCCTGGGACCCTGTTTCAGTCGTTGGTAATGAACCATTTCAGAACAACTGAAGTTGCTAGAGTCACTGATAATTACATAAATTTTCTTTTCTTTTTTCATTTAAAACTCTTAAGTCTCCATCCACAAGGGCCCATTTTTAGTAACACACTGAATCCTGCCAACATCCCGGGGCTGATTTGGTCTTTACACTTCTAGGAATTTCCAAGGACGTGGGGGGGTTTAGGCTGCCAAGACGGATGTGAACGTGTGTGACCAGCACGGAGCTTCTAAGTTCTGAAGATTGGGAAGGTCAAGGGTCAATCTCTCCTAAGCTCCAAAGAGGGAGTGGCCCCTCTCCGGTCCTTCCCCCCAAGTTCTTCTGCAAGCTCTTGAAAACAAGACCCCTATTTCACCTCCACCACAAGGTGACCTGGTGCCAGTATTGTTTCTACTCACTCTAATCAGTCCCCCGGGCCACATCCATGTAACATCCAAAAAGGCCAGCATTTGGAACTCCAAAACCCCCCAGAGATGGCAACAGGACTCTGTGATGATGTGGTTTATGGAGTCTCATTTTTTAAAATCCGGCATACTTACAATGAATGATGCTGTGGAAAAATAATTGGATTTACCCCAACTCCTTTGCTATTTATTGTCTTGGATGGCACTAAGGTTATATCAGAACATAGCCATAAAGAGAAAAGGCTTTGGAACAACTAAAACACATTCTCCCCCCAAAGTGAATCTATAGTTAACCCTTTGTACAATGTAAGCAATGTGACTCTTCTAGAGTGTTTTCGAAATATTGAGACAAGATTAACAAACAAAAGTGATTTTGTGATCTGAATTGAGGCTATATTCATTATTTTGTAGTGCTTGCCATTTTTACAA
Organism: Daubentonia madagascariensis; assembly: GCA_023783475.1. Lineage (NCBI taxonomy): Eukaryota > Metazoa > Chordata > Mammalia > Primates > Daubentoniidae > Daubentonia > Daubentonia madagascariensis. The sequence goes on along the minus strand of JAKFHU010001798.1, from coordinate 95,373,403 downwards.
CAGGGTCTCTGATAGCCAAAACCTACTTTTTGTTGTACTCCAGTTCTTAAGACTCAGACCTTTCTTTCCCTCCCATGGGTAAGGGCCCGCCATTGCAGAGACATGGGTAGTCTTCCTTTTGGCCTCTATTATCTGCAGGAAGCCAGCCCAAGGAGGCATGTTGCACTAAGCCTGTCTTACTGTGGCTGACTTTACTGTGTGCTTGTGTTCTAGGACCTCAATATTTGCAGCTCCTAAACTACCATCTCAAATCCCAGCTTGTGGGTGAAGCTGATAAAACTACTCAAGGATCAAGACAGTTGTCTGCAGCAGGACAAAATCTGGCACCCATTTCACAGGCAAGATTCTGCACTTAGAATTTTTATTCCAGCTGACCACAGGTCAACACCTGGCAGAACTCTTTCAAGGCGCTCCTGAGAAGTTTGCAAAGCTCCCAAATCCAGTGGATCATGGCTCAGTCAATGATATCAGATGTGAAATTGTTCTTCCTGCCATGAACCCATCTGTCATTAAACAAGATGGGCTAAACTGGGCCAATTATTTGGTCCATTTTGCACAGTAATGTTTAAGGATGCAACAAGAAATCTGCTCTCAGATCTCTGGGAAACATTCAAATCAAAGACTGCAGAGATCAAAAGTCCTTGAAAAAGCCATCTGGGAAATTTTGTGTTGACAGGCTTGCTCTTGAAGCTCACACACACTTGCAAACAGATACCACAGACTTCTGGGAAAATTCAGTAGTACACTATGGCCTGAAAAAAAGACACAAGCTTTTTAAGGTCATATATCACCTACCAAGGCAATACCTGGACCCATCCCCCAACCACACAGTCAATGGCTTTCAGGGGAAATAGAGTTGACACCTCCTTAATGATGTCCTAGTGATATGCTAGTTAACAAAGAAAAAAAATAAGTAACAATTATGAAAATAGCCACCATTTATGAAGTGCTTGGCATATATAATTTTGCTGAGCTTTTAATATCCACCATGCAATAAATCTTCATCATAATTCTATGAAACATATATTAATATATCTACCTTATAGATAATATTAATAAAATTTATGTTGAGAGAAGTAACTTGTTCCAAGACATAAAGATTTTAGGAGGCATGGCAACGACACTAAAGAAATATCATTCTTCATCTTTGAAAGCCATGTCCATTGGATGTTTTTCATATTGTTTTCAGTAGTCATGGTGAACTTCTACTCACCCATTACATCCCAGTCATATATGCCTCTTCTGTGTGACAGCCACCCTGCCTTCTCTACGCATGTCCTTTTCTCAATATCCCAAGATACTTTATACAAAACTTCAGGAATGCATTAATCTTAGTTTAATAGTAAGTATTTGTATAATTTGTCTGTATCCTGTTGAAGACTGAGAATTTCTTGGGGGCAAGATCCATGTCTCTGTAGCTTGTGACCCTAGGACTGACATAGTGCTTGGCACAATTAACCCTGAATAACTCTTGCTGAATGGGTGGACAAACAAACAGCTCAGATCCCTAGGTAGTATCATCTTTTTAATAGTGGTGAAAGTATTAAATTGAACTACATGAAAATGCAATTTTTGCAGGTCAAAAAAAGTCAACTCTGGACACTTTTGTACATGTCAACCTAATAAATCCATTAGAGTGGGTGTGACTGTTCAGAAATGTGGTTGGTTTTCAAACAGTTGTATTAAAATTCACACATCTAAATGAATGCTTTAAAAACCTGTTGTCACAGGTCTTTTATTGAGATTCTCATTTATTTTTATAGTTCTGAAATATTTAGTACTATATATTCATTCATGACCAGCTGGTCTTTGGAAGTCCTTTCATTACACAAGGCATTTGTCACAAGATGTTTGGCATGCTTGGAAGGACAGTATTAGATAACGGTTAAGAATGTCTTTCTAGCTATTTAACTTAGGCAAGTTACTTAACTTCTCTATTCTTTCCTAATCTGCAAAAGTAGGATCATAATAGTGTTAGTCTCAGAGGGTTGTCATAGGGATTAAATAAGGTAATACATAGGGCTTAGAACAATGTTCAGGACATACTATGAGTTCAAGGGGCGGTAACTGTTGTTATTACTGCTATAGGAATGGGCTGTATGGAATGCAAATATGTTGGAATAGCAATAGAGTGCATGAGTAGTCAGTCATAGAGACTAAATAAATGAGTAAAGTGATCACAACAAACACTGTATTTCTACCTAGATATTCCCCTGATAGAATATGTAAATCAGGAAACTTTCCTGTAGAAAATAAGTGCATTAGGAGTGAATGAATTTTGCAGTTTTCTGGGTGTCTGAAGCCTTGTCATTTATTTCTCCATGTAGTATCCCAGCACTTAGATTTCTGCTAGTGTCCTCTACAATTCGACGCACACTTATTGTACAAATCCAAGTCCAGCTGTGGTATTTGAAAATAATCGAACTGGCGTCACCAATCCCTCTCTTCCTTTCTTTCTCCCCAAAGTTCCTTTCTTTCAAACAGTTTTGAAATTCCATTACTAAATTTCCTCTTGCCTTTTAAATATATTACACATTGTGTTACGTATTTGTGGTTGAGATAATCACATGGATCCATTTGTTTTAAATTAAATCAGTTTAAGCTACAAAACTCTCCAAGTGTCCTGGTAAAGGGCTGCTCTGCATACAATATGAGCTGAGCCTAGAGCCAAATAATTAGGAACTAATTTGTCAGAATATAAGCTTGCAACTTTTGAACACTATCTGTCTAAATTCCTACGCAGAGATAAAGTTAAGATTCCTGGAAGTTCAACACAACCCAGTAGCAAGGAGTATGTTAAAGTTAAAGAGATCACTTCTAAATTATAACCAGATATAGGGCCCTTTCTTTGTCTTCCGTGTTGGATACTGTCTGACATTGTTCCTAAACCAATTGCATGTTTGGGGACAATTAAATAAAGAAATTAGGTCCAATGTATCCTCTACTGCAAGTCATAAAATGAAGGAAAAGGGACAAGCTCTTCAGAGATATAGGACAAGAACTAATTATCAGGAGCAAAGTAGCAACAACAGCCTAAAGCACCTTACCCCACTTTATTTAAACCTATTGGGAAAAACTGCATATTTATACATACATATGTATAGACACATTTTAAATAAATTTAAATAGCTTACCATAATGCAGAGAGTTGTTCAAAGCCAATATTTGAAGTTTAATTTTAAAACATATACCTCATGTAGATTTTTGTGTTAAAGGATGGGTGGCAGGTACATGGTTACTCTTATATTACTCTCTGAGTTTAAAAAAAAAAGTTTTAAATATTCCATAACTTAATTTTTTAAAAACCAAGTAAAAAGTAAAGAGATTAACCCAAATATGTGACATGAATGCAGTTCATTTGGTTGAGCTCACCTGCCAAGAAAACAGGACATGCGAAGGGAGGAAAGTACAGACGACTATGCTATTACCTTTACACAATAGTTAGCATGCCTAAGCCTTTAAGTCTATAAAAATAAAAGAAATACAGCCTTATCCACAACACTGTGAAATTCTCTCCCAGACACTTTCAAGACCTGAAGTGTTTGTTTTATTGTGCAAAAGAAATCCTGATGAAAGCCACAAGTAGTTTCTAAGAAGAGGGATATGAGTTTAAGAAAACATCTCTCTGTTCTCACGGCATTAGCTTCAGAGGGAAACACATTTGTCAGCCACGTTTTGCACTGTTTGGGACCCTCAGCTTTATCCGAAGCGTTCCCTCTCTGTCCACACTCCTACATTATTACTTTCATCCACCCAAGTCAACAAAAGCTCTGTGATGAAAATATATTCTAAGTCAGAGGAAGGAGTGTTACTTAGAAATCTATAGTTTATCTGGTAATAACTGCTTTAATTATGGTAAATAGGAAAGGTGAGTGTCAGTGGTTCTGAGGGGAATCATGAGTCTGAGGTCTCTGGGCATTCAGCTCATCATCTCCTTGAACTTGGGCTGCTGTGAATCAGAGTTCGTTCTTTCTGAATAATCCCTGTGCCTGTGCTTGGTTCAGAACTGAAACCTAGAGGACAGACTACAAAAATTAAAAATCAAAACTTTTGCATAGTAATAGAAAATACCATATGAATAGTAAAAAGACAACATTAAACTGGGAAAAAATATTTGCAATTTAAACTACAGACAAAGGTTTTCAATATTATTAGTGTACAAAATTTCTAAAAACAAAAGAAAAAAGTTCAACTACATTCTAGATCAATAGGCTAGAGATAGGAATAGATAACATATAAAGAAAGATTTGGCCCTTAACCATGTGAAAAGATACTTAAACTCACTCGTAATGAAATAAATGCAAATTAAAACTATGTGGACTTACTACTTCTCAATAAATATAGGGCTACTAGAACGGCAAAAAAAAAGAAAAAAATTTAGACATGATACTTTATTTGTGAAACTGTGCACCATGACCCTTTTTTACAAACTGCAAAATGGTTCAACCTCTACAGAAAGGAATTTGGCAATATCAAGCAAAGTTCCACAAATGTTAACTCTTTGATTCATGAATCTTACTTCTGGGAATCTACACCCTTGATACACAGGCAAAAATATGAAAAGACATATTATTAGGGTAATTCATTGCAATATGTTTTAATAACAAAAGACTGGAAATAATTCAAGTAAAGGACTGGTTGAATAAATATTGCTACATCCATTCAGTAGAGCACTATAAAGCCATAAAAAGGAACACAAAGGTATATATACATATTTTTTGTATAGTATGAAATGGAACGGCTCTTTCAAAAAATTATGGAGGAGGAAATACTTCCTAACTCATTCTAGGAGGCTAGTGTTGTCCTGATACAAAAAACAGACAAAGACATTACAAGAAAACTACAGACCAATATCTCTTGTGAATATAAACATAACAATCCTCAATAAATGCTAGCAAATCAAACCCAGCAACAAATAAAAAGAATTATACACCATGACCAAGTGGGATTTATTCCAGCAATGCAAGGTTGGTTTAACATCTGAAAATCAGTTACTCATACATCATATCAATAGAATAAAAAGCAAAAACCACATCATCATCTCAATAGACACAGAAAAGCATCTGACAAAATCCAACACTCTTTTGAGATAAAAACACTCAATAAATAAGAAATAGAAGGGAATTTCCTCAACCTGATAAAGAGCATCCATAAAAAAAACCCCACAGCTAGCATCATACTTAATAGTGAAAGACAAAGATTTCCCCTCAGATCAGGAACAAGACAAGGATGTCAGCTCTTGCCACTTCTCAAGATTACATTGGAGATTCTAACCAGAGTTGTTATGCAAGAAAAAGAAATAAAAGACATCTAGATTAGAAAGGAAGAAGTAAAACTACCTCTATTCACAGATGGTATAATCTTGCACATAGAAAATCTTAAGAAATACAGTAAATAAAAGCTATTAGAACTAATAAATAAGTTCAGCAAGGTTGTAGAATGTAAGGCCAGTATACGAAAATGGAAGGATAAAACATTTTAAGGGAGGGAGGGGACACGGTGGAGAGGACAGGCATGGAAGCTAGATTTTTATGGTTACCTTGCATTGTAGATTAGACTTTGGAACTCTAAACTCTGAAAAATATTCTCCATATTTATAAAGACAAAATTTAATTTAAAAAGACAACCCCCTGGATATATATCATTGTACATTCATCCAAACCCATAAAATGTATAACACCATGAGTGAACCCGATTGTAAACTATGACTGGGTGATAATGATGTGTTAATGTAGGTTCATCAGTTGTAACAAATGTACCACTCAGGTGGGGAATGTTGATGATGGGAGAGATTATGCCTGTGTAGGGACAGGCACACGAAATCTCCATACCTTCCTATCAGTTTCACGATGAACCTAACACTGCTCTAAAAAATAAAATCTATTAAAAAAAAAAGACAACCCCTAAAAATTGTACCTTGAGGAAAAAAAGAATTGCAAAAATAATTTTTAAAATATTAAATGGTTTTTAATAATCATATTGGTGATAGTGTTGGTTTTGTTATTTTGAGACAGTTATGTGTATATTATGGAATAAAATAAAAGAGTAATCATATTGTGTCCTTGAGAACCAGGCCTTTCCAATGGGATAAAGGAGAAATAGGTAATGGTTTGATGGGGTTAAGTCATGGAGTCTTGAATTTGAATTTGAAGTCTGAGTTATAAATTTATTAGGTAATTAAATATGAAATATCTGATTTCGAATCAAAAGTGTATTATATCTCCAACAAGAAGCAGTACAATTAATCAAAGTATGTGCTTAAACTATCGACACAGTTTTGCCATCTTAAGGGTAGCTGGCTTATGCCAGCAGCGAAGAAGCCTGGAGAGTGAGTGGCTATGAAATCGTGAAAGGCATTTTCCACAGCTTGTTGAGAATTGAATATTTTTCCTTGCAAGAAGTGGTCCAAAGCCTGGAAGAAGTGGTAGTCTGTTGGTGCAGGGTCTGGTGAATATGGTGGATGACAGAGAATTTCCAAGTCCAGCTTCTGTAGTTTAAGCAGCGTTGTTTATGCGACACGTGGTCAAGCGTTGTCTTGCAAGAGGATTGGCCTGTCTCTATTGACCAATCTCAGCTGCTTAATCACAAGCATCCTCATCATTTCATCCAATTTGTTGTAGTAGACATCTGCTGTAATTAACTGACTAGGTTTCATGAAGCTGTAGTGGATAAAACCAGCGCCAGACTACCAAACAGACACCATTAGCTTTTTTGATGAATATTTGGTTTTGGACTGTGTATAGGCACTTCATCTTTATCCAACCATTGTGCCAAGCACTTACGATTGTCAAAAAGAATTCATTTTTCATCACATGTAACAATACAGTGTAGAAATGGTTCGCCTTTATGTCATGACAGCAAAGAAAGGCAAGCTTCGAGATGATTTCTCTCCTGATGTTCATTTAATTCATGCAGAACCCATCTATCCAGCTTCTTTACCTTGCTGATTTGTTTCAAAATGGTCCAGTATTGTTGGAATAGTAACATCACACCTTGCTGCTAATTCACACGTAGCTTGAGATGGATTTGCTTCCACTACAGCTTTTAGCTCATCATTATCCACCTTGGTGTCAGGTCATCCATGTGGCCCATTTTCAAGATTAAGATCACCAGAACAGAACTTCTCAAACCATTGACCTACTGTGCATTCATTAGCCACATCCTTCCCAAACACTTCGTTGATATTTCAAGCTATCTGTGCTGTACTGGTTCTACGACGGAACTCATATTCAAAAATAACACGAATTTTTGACTTATCCATGGTTTCATAAAAATTGTTCTAAAAAAATTTTGAAAGATAATCACAAGCCAAAATGTGCGTTTGCAAGACTGAGGATGTACCTTTACAATACAAATAAAACAAGAAGTGTCAAAGTGAAATGTCAGAGATATCAACTGTCAAACTTAATACTTAAGGAAATCAGGCATTTCATACTTAATAACCTAATATAATGTATTTTATCTGTAAGAATTAAAATCATTTCCAATCTCTGTCCTTTGAAAAGGCCTAAAAGAAATGACTAGGCCAGTAACAATGAGCTCTCCTAGTGCTCAGATTGTGGTCCCTAAACATCATTTCCAACTTAAAAGGGCCAATTCTGGGTCTGTAACAGGAATTGTAAAAAGCAAGTCTTCTACATTTTGTCTTACCAGAAAGCATAAACTTATCAAAGATTACTGGGGTTGTTGTGGGTTGAATTGTATTTCCCCAAAATATATGTTCAAGGTCTAACACCAGGTACCTATGAATGTGACCTTATTTAAAAATAGGGCCTTTAAAGATGTAATCAAGTTAAAATGAGGCAATACTGAATTAAGGTTGGCCCAAATCCAATGACTAGTGTCTGTATAAGAAGAGGGAAATTTGGACCCAGACAGAGACACAGAAAGAACACCCATGTGATGATGAAGGCAGAGTTGGAGTGATAAGCCCATAACTAAGGAACACCATGGATTGCTGGCAATGGCTAGATGCTAGGAGAGAGGTATGGAACAAATCCCTTCTTAGAGACCCCCTCAAGAAACCAGCCCTACCAACATCTTGATCTCAGATTTCCAGCCTCCAGAACTGTGAGGCAATATATTTCTCTTGTTTTAAGCCACACAGTTTGTTCTTATTTGTTACAGCATTCCTAGGAAACTAACATAGGAATAATGTCAAAAAGACTCAGAAGCCAACTTGAAGGGGCTGTCACTGACCAAATATGGGACAATTTGGACATCAACAATAATAATTCCAATAAAGTAAAACAAACATGTTTAAATCCATAAAATCGTATTGAAATTTTAAAAATGTTAAAAACCTAATTGGATAACTTTGGAGGATACTAGAGAACTAACTCAATATTTTGATAAAAGATGAGGGAAAGAATCAAACATTTGTCCTGACTTTCCTATATAAATGATATCATTGGTTAACCAAAAAGTAGGTGAGGAGAATTTTCTCTTTGTAGAATTATCCAGCTATTATGTGATAGAATACCACTATTTTGAAACCCCTAATGAATTAATGGATCCAGGCCACAATCATTAATGGCTGCTAATGAAGAGAAACAACCATGTGCCTTCTAATGGAAGTGTACAACACTGTGATGTATTCTTGGGGGGGAAAAAATCAAGCCAAATCTGATCAAGTTTCTAGGTCCAACCACCAATTTGCAGAAAACATAAGGGACAAATGAAGTTCTTAAAAAAATACTGTGGGGATGCAATCAGCAAAAGGCAGGACACTATCTTACAAGAAAAATTATTTGGTTTCTCAAATAAATTGCAAAGAAAAACAAAAACACAAAAGGGAACCCCTAGATTAAAAGAGACTTCAGAGACACCAACCAATTGTAATGTATGGAACCTAACTTGAATCCTGATTCTAATAAAGAAAATGAAGAAAAAATATTTATGAGATATTTGGGGTAAGTGACTGGATATAAAGGAATTATTGATAATTTTTTAGGTGTGATAATTTATGTTTTAAAAGAAAATCCTTATCTTTTAGAGATAGGTGTCAAAATATCTACAGATCAAAAGACATGAGGTCTGGGATTTGCTCTAAAATATTCATCAGAGTGGGAGGAAGTGGGTGGGGTGCAGATAAAATCAGATTGGTCATGTCTTTATAATTGTTGAAGATTAATACATAGGTGTTTATTAAACTTTTCCTCCTACTTTTGAATATTTTCAATATTTTTCATACTAAAAAGTTAAGGAGGAAAAAAAGGTAACCAAAAGAGCTAGGGACTCTGACCAGTAAAAACTTATAATTCAAAATGTTAGCGGAGACCAGCTAAAAAGGCCTAGCAGAGAGGCAAGCCCCAATTACTAACTCCCAGTGGCTGTTTTCTCCTGACGAGCCAACTGTGAGAGTGCTGCCCTAACTCACAGGGCTGCAGTGAAGAGTAAGTAAAGGTTGAAAGCCTGTCACAAACACAAAGTGCTGAGTGCTTAACAATAGTCATTGGAAGGCAGTTCTCTTTATCTTTTTGCTGAGTTCAGGCTCAGGGCCACATCGGTCCTTTGGACTTGTGTATTTATTGCCATTGCCCTGGGCCGTTAGACAAAAAGATAGATCCAGTCCCTTAGTCTGATATCTAGACCACCCACCCACTTCCCATGGCAACTTCCATTTCAGAAAAATATTTATGGGAAGGCACCTGCTCCTAGGGTGAAAAAAAATCCAGCATTTGAACTGAAATCATTTTCTCCCATCCGATTTTAACCCACTATGCCATGTGTTGAGGGCATGACATGTTGAGGTTGCTTCCATGGAAGAGGAGTCACAAATCCCAGAAAATAATGACATTTCATCACAGAGGGCCTTAGTCTGTAGCACAGACTCATTATCACCAGAATAATACTTCAAAAATAATGAATCACTAACAGAATAAACACCGTTTATTAGGCATTGGAGTTAGACATTGTGGCTGCCTAAGCAATAATTATGAATAATATGCTCACAGCACAGGCAAATCAATGGGCCCCTTATTACTGATGTCATCTGCAGGTTTTCTGGCAGCAGTTTTAAATAAGAATAGTATAATTAGCAATAATCACAATTAATGCATTGACTGCCACACTAGAAAAAAAAATTTTTCCTTGGGGCCATGGTGTTTTATTATGAAAATAGAATAAAAACTTCTAAAACAAACTGATCCTTTCTAATTTAATGAAAAATTTATTTTTTATTGTTTTCTGTGCATGAGTTATATGCAACTTGAAAAATAGTTCTTGCGGCTCCCAAGGTGAAGAGACATGTGAGTTACATATGCTTCACGAAGCCCCGGGCCCAAAACTAGTGTGAGTTAAATACAACTCACGTGGCAGTTAGTGTGTTAAATTTGGGATCCCTATGGCCCCTCTACAGGATTTCTCAATCAGTCTACACAAGCCTGTAAAGTAGCTTTGTGTCAAGTATGATTATACCCATTTCACAGATAATTAAACAGGTTTGTAGGTTTTCTCGACATCCAGCAAGTTAATCAAGAACATTCAGAGGGGTATTCTTAATCTGCCAGCCCACATGAGGATTTTATTCTCATATAGCATTTATGATCTGAAATTTCAAAATTTACTGAAATACAAACCTTTAAATAATAAAGCTGTGCTAAGCCTCCCCCCAAATGGTAAAAGACATATTCCTATTTGGAATCTCCAAAAACAATTTCAATCTTTCCTGCAGGGCCCTGGTCTTCATGCTACAACATGTGTCTTTTTGTTCCTGAGTTAGATGATTGACGGTTGTATTCTGGGAGACATAGGTACACATCAAATAGTACATGTTTCCTTAATCATATGCAAAAATTAACTAGATATGGATCACAGACCTAAATATTAAAGCTAACACTATAAACTTTCTATGAGAAAATATAGGAGAAAAATCCTTGCGACCTTGGGTTAGACAGAGTTTTCTTAGGTCGCAAAAAGCATAGGTCAGAAAAGAAAATGTTGATAAACTGGATTTATCAGAATTTAAGATTTCTGCTCTTTAACAGATATTGTAAAGAAAGTGAAAAGATGGCTTGTCCAAGTGCAGTGGTGTTTGCAACCAATTGAGCACAACCAGTCACAGATTCCTTTGTTCTTTCTCCACTCCCTCTGCTTCACTTGACCAGCCTAAAAAAAAAAAAAAATGAAAAGATAAGTCATAGATTGGGAGAAAATATTTGCAAAACACAGTTGACAGAGGACATCTGGAATATATATTTATATATCTTTTGACTTAGTAATGAGAAAAACCCAATGTTTAAAAAATGGGTAAAATATTTAAACAGACACTTCACCAAAGAGGACATACCATGGCAAATCATCACATATTTTAAGTATTAAGAGATACTTAACATCATTTGTTAGAGAGAAATGCACATTTAAACTATAATGGGATACCACCACACACCTATAGAATAACTAAAAGTAAATTTAAAAGACTGATAATACCAAGTTCTGGTGAAAATGCAGAGCAACTATAAATTTTGTACTTTATTGATGGGAATGCAAAAGTGGTATAGCTACTTTGGAAAAACAATTAAGCTGTTTCTTATAAAGTTAAATATACACTTACCATATGATCCAGCAGTCCTATGCCAAGGTATTTACGAAGAGAAATGAACACACGTCTACACAAATACCTATATGTGAATGTTTAAAGCAAAGTTCTGTTCTTGAATGCTTATATTAACCTTACTTATAATAGTCCCAAACTGAAAACACCCAAATGCTTATCAAATGGTGAGTGGGTAAACAAACTGTGGTACATCTATACAATGGAAACAAATCACTGATACATGCAAATATATGGATGAATCTTACAAGCTTTATGCTAAGTGAAAGAAGCCAGAAACAAAGAGCTACATACTGTCTGATTCCATTCAATGACAATGTGGAAAAGGCAAAACTATAGGGACAGAAATCACATCAGTGGTTGCCAAAAGGTAGGGGTATGGGGAGGAAATCAACAGTAAAGAGGCATAAGAAACCCTTCTTAGGTGAAGACAATGTTCCAGATCTTGATTGTGGTGGCAGTTATACAGCTGTGTGCACTTGACAAACTCATTAAACTGAATACTTAAAAAGGGAGCACATTAATTTATGTAAATTATACCACAATAAACTTGAACCTCCAAAAAGTGTTTATTGAACACCAAGTGCAGTGTACTATGCAAGGTGCTATAGAAAAGCCAGTAAATTAAAGAAAAAATCCTTTGCTCTGAGGGATTTATGGTTTAGGTGGAAGGACAAAAGTAATATTTAAAAAACAATGTGTATGTCCCATTTCCAGTTAGTTCTGCATGCAAGGAGCTGGAAAGTAGCCACTCCATCCTAACAACAAGTAAAAAACTGAATAGACTGAAAAATCTACAACTCTTCTTGGATCCATAAGAAGTGAGGACACAGGACAGACCACTGCCCCCAAGACTGCAGAGACAGGGAATACAGGGAATCACAGTTAACCAGAGCAGAGCTCACGAGTGGAGACCACTGCCAGAACCATTGCCTGGGTAGGAAAACCTGAACTGAAATTTACAAAGTGCTAGAGGCTTAGTGAGGACAGGCCTCAGAGTTAAAAACTTCAAGGAGACACAGTCATGGAAGGATTCCCACAATATTGTGAGATTTATCTCTAGGAGCTGGACTAGGTTCCCACAGCAAATATCAGAGAAAAATTCCCCTGTGATTCCAGCAGAGGGAGGGGAAAAGGAACCATTTTGAAATATGTCATAGAGCTCTGTTCTTAACAGGCCTGCCCTCAGGAGAAACTACTTAACTAGAACCTAATCTGCTGGGGTATTATGAGAGACTAACTAACCTGGGGGAAGGAAATACCCAACTCAATCCCACTCTAGCCAATGTGTCCCAACTAAAGGGGGAGGAAAATACTAAGAAACACTTGTGAAGTTCACAGTCCAGAGGCAAAGGCTCAATAAAATACTGAGGTCAGGCATGGTGGTTCATGCCTGTAATCCCAGCACCTTGGGAGGCCAAAGTGGGAGGATCACTTGAGGCCAGGAGTATGAGACCAGCCTAGGGAACACCAAAAGACTCTGTTTTTCTCCACAAAAAATAAAAACAATAGCTGGGTGTGGTGGCACATGCCTGTAATCCCAGTTACTTGGGAAGTTGAGGCAGGAGGATCACATCAGCCCAGGAGTTTGAGGCTGTAGTGAGCTATGATCATGCCACTGCACTCCAGCCTGGGTGACAGAGTGAGAACCTGTCTCTTAAAAAAAATAAAAACAAAAAATAATAAAAATAAAAATATTTTTAAAAGACTGAGACCTAATCATAGTGCTATAGAATGCATCCCTGTCCCCCAACAACTTGCCACTACATTATTAAAGCCCTATTTACAATAGTTCTTTTTACCCAGTACATCATTACATGCTAGCAAGAAAAAAATTACAAGGCATACCAAAAGGCAAAACACAATTTGAAGAGACAGAGCAAACATCAGAACCAGACGTGTCAGGCATGTTGGAATTATCAGACCAGGAATTTAAAACAACTATGAATAATATACTAAAGCCTCTAATGGATAAACTAGACAGTATGTAAGAACAGATGAGCAATGTAAGCAGAGAGGTGGAAATCCTTAAAGAGAACTGAAAAGAAATGCTAGAAATCAAAAACATTGTAACAGAAATGAAGAATGCCTTTGATGCAGTTATGAGTAGACTGGTCACAGCTGAGGAAGGAATCTCTGATCTTGAGGATATCTCAATAGAAACCTCCAAAACTGAAAAGCAAAGATAAGAAAGAAAAAAAAAAAAAAAGAACAGACCATCCAAGGACTACAGAACAATTACAAAAGATGTAACATACAGGTAATGGGACTACCAGAAGGAGAAGAAAGAGAGAAAGGAATGGAAGAAATATTTGAAATAATAATGACTAAAAATTTCTCCAAATTAATGTCAGATGTCAAACCATAGATCCAGGAAGCTCAGAGAACACAAAGCAGGATAAATTATTTTAAAAACCCAAAACAAAAATAAAATTACACCTAGGTATATTAGTTTCAAACTATAATGAAAGATAAAGAAAAAATCCTGAAAGAAATCAGAGGAAAAAAAAACCCTTACCTATAGAGGAACAAAGATAAGAAGTTTACCTGACTTCTCCTCAGAAACCATGCAAGTAAGAAGAAGATGGAGTGAAATATTTAAACTGTTGAGAGAAAAAAAAACCCACCAACCTAAAATTCTGTACCCTGTGAAATTATTCTTCAAAAATGAAGGAGAAATAAAGACTTAACAAAAAATGAGGAAATTTGTTACCTGTAGACCTGCCTTGCAAGAAACATTAAAAGTTCTCTAGAGAGAAGGAAAATGATATAGGTCAGAAACTTAAATCTACATAAAGAAAGGAAGAACATTGGAAAAGGAATAACTGAAGGTAAAATAAAAACTTAATTGATCTAACAAAATAATAATAGCAACAATAGTTGCTATAGTATTCAACTATGTATGCTTATATATATATCTTGCATATATATGCTTATGTATGCTTATATATAAGTGAAACAAATGACAGCAATGATATAAGGAACAGGCAGGAGGGATTAGGATTATTTTGTTATTATAAGGTACTCACACTACCTGTGCAGTGGTACAGTGTTATTTGAAAGTGGACTTGGATTAGTTGTAAAGGTGTAGTGCACATTCAAGGGCAACCACCAAAAAAAGTTTAAAAATGAGGGAAACCTGACATGCTAAGAAAGGAGAAAAACTGGAATCATATAAAATGCTCAATTAAAACCACAAAAGGCAGAAAAAGAGTGGAAGACAAAAATAGGAAAAAATAACAAGTACAATAAATAGAAAACAGTAACAAAGATAATAGATATTACGTGAATAATCACCAACTATGTGAATAATCACTTTGAAGGTCAATAGTCTAAATGTACCAATTAAAAGACAGAGATTGACAGAGAAAATTTTTTAAATGACCCAATTATATGTTATCTATAAGAAACCCACTTTAAAAATAGACACATAGTTTAAAAGTAAATGGATGGAGAAAAATATACCATGCTAATATTGATCCAAAGAAAGCAGCAGTAGATATATGAATTTCAGACAGAGCAGATTTCAAAGCAAGGAAAGTTATCAGGGATAAAGTATGGCATTGTGTAATAATAAAGGGATTAATTCTCTAAGAAGACGTAACAATCCTTAACATGTATGTGCCTAACAATAAAGTGTCAAACTATGTAACCAAAAACTAATAGAATTGCAAGGAGAAATTGACGAATACACTATTATGATTGGGAACTTCAACACCCCTCTATCAGAAAGGGTCAGATCCAACAGGCAGAAAATCAGTAAGGACATACTTCAACTCAACAACACCATCAATCAACCAGATATACTTGACATCTATAGACTACTTCATCCAACTACAGCAGAATACATAATCTTCTCAAGTTCTCATGGAACAATCATCAAGATAGACCACATTTTGGGCCATAAAACACATCTTAAGAAATTTTTTAAAAATAAAAATCATGCAATGTTGGCTCTCAGACCACCATGGAATTAAACTAGAAATCAGTAATTAGAAACATAACTAAAATATTCCAAAACTTGTGGAGATTAAACCCACTTCTAAATAACTCATGGGTCAAGGAAGAATTCTCAAAAGAAATTTTAAAATATATTAAACTTAATGAAAATGAAAATACAACTTATCAAAATTTGTGGAATAAAGGAAATTTATAGCATTGAGTGCATATATTAGAAAAGAAGAATGATTTAAAATCAATGGTAAGTTTCTACCCGAGGAAACTAGGAAATGAAGAGCAAACTAAATCCAAAGTGAGCAGAAGAAAGGAAATAATAATTAGAGTAGAAATCAATGAAATTGAAAACAGGAAATCAATATAGAATATCAGTGAAACCAAAAGCTGATTCATTGAAAAGATGAATAAAATTTACAAGCCTCTAGCCATTTAGCCAGGCTAACTTAAAAAACAAAAAAAAAGAACATGAGTTACTAATATCAGAATTGAGAGCGAGGACATCACTACAGATCCCATGACATTGAAAGGATAATAAAGGAATACTAAGACCCCATATGGCCACAAATTTGATAACCTAGATGAAATGGACCAATTTCTCAAAAGATACAGTTTGCCAAAGCTCACACAAAAAGAAATATACCATCTGAACAAGACTATAGCTATTAAAGAAATTGAATCAGTAATTTAGTAACCTTCCAAAACAGAAAGCACCAGTCCCAGATGGGTTCATTGGTGAATTTATCAAATTTCTAAGGAAGAAATTATGCCAATTCTTTATAATTTCTTTCAGAGAATAGAAGCAGAGGGAATACTTCCTAACTCATTCCATGAGGCCAGCATTACTCCAATACCAAAACAAGATAAAGAGGTTACAGGAAAAGAAAACTACAGAGCAATATCTCTCATGAAGATAGATGCACAAATCTTCAGTAAAATACTAGCAAATCAAATCCAACTGTGTATAAAAAGAATTATACACCATGAGCAAGTAGTATTTACCACAGGTATGCAAGGTTTGTTCAACATTTAAAAATGGATTAATGCAATCCATCACATCAATAGGCTAAAAAAGAAAAACAAGCCACATGCTCATATCCACAGATGTAGAAAAAGCATTTGACAAAATTTAATACCCATTATGATAAAAACTCACAATAAAGAAATAAATCTGGAGGGGAGCCAAGATGGCTGACTAGTGACATTGGTTGTCAGACTGTCCTGGTTGAAGGGTAGAAGGGTGGGCCAAGGAGAGCAGAGAACAATTGTGCTCAGGTGTGGATCACAGGGAGAGAAAACAGAGACATCTGGGGATGGTACTGAGAAAAACCATGAAGCTGAGAAAGAAGATAGGAAAGGACAGCAGCATGGACAAAATCCAGAGAGGCTTGGAGCCCAGTCAAAGGGTAAGGGGGGTTCCCCTCCCCCACTTGGATGCCCTAGGTGAACAGCAGGGCACAAAACTCACACCCTGTGGGAGAGTGCCACGAGAGACCAGAGAGCCATCTTTCCTTCACCTAGACACTTCCTCCTCTGCACCTCCTCCATTCACGGCATCACAGAAAATAATTTTGGCTTGAGCCAGTTTATCACTGCAGCCCCTGCCTCCCCCATTGCAACAGCGAGAGTGCTCTGTGCCGAGAAGCCTGCTCTTCTGCAATGGGGGCATGATCCCAGCTGAAGCCCACCACTGAGAGCTGAGCTGCCACAGTCAGCGAACTGCCTATCCACCAACATTTCATGGGATAGCACTTTGGCAGCTTAGACAGACAGGCTGGACCCGGTGCCCCCCGGACATGAGAGCAGTGCAGGAAGATGCAGGGGAGAGATCTTGGTCCTGGATGTGGATGGCGAGGAAGCCCTCATGGACATATTCAGTGGAAGGGTGTGAAGGGGCACTGAGGAGCAGGGATCAGTGAGCGTGCCCCATCCCCCATCCCCACTAGACAACCACCATATTGGATAGGGGTGCAGCACTCGGACTGAATTTAGCCTAGCCCCTGTTTCCCATGACAACCAAATGCCTTGGTGTGAGGGCTGAATGGGAACAGCCACCCCTCCCCCCCGACTCATTACAATAGGGAGTGCAGCTTGAACCAAGAAACTTGCGAGTTGCTGCTTCTCCCCCAGTGGGAGTGTGCCCCAGGCTGAGACCCCTGTGGATAGGGAAGTCTTCCTCCCTCCCTTTGGGGTCTTGTGGTGGAACAAGGGTGCACAATCCCCCTACCCACCAACATCCCATGGAGATGCACGCTAGTGGGTCAGATACATGGACTGAGGGGTAGTTTGAGAGCTGGTCTTGGGTGGTGAGGGAACTCATACAGACTGATCTGAGGGGAGAGTATTGTGGAGTTTGAGGAAGCAAATAGGGAGGTCACCCACCCGACCCTGCAGAGAAACCATGCTAGTGGACAAAGGGCAGAAAGAGACTGGCCTGGGGCCTTACCAATCACAGGATTAGGACCCTTCCTTGGGAACAGGCCACCAGGCTTGGAGAGATGGCCCTGAAGTGCATACCAGCGGCTCCCCCTAGCAGCCAGATAAGCAATGTCTGCGCCCCGCCAAGGCTTTGCAAAGCTTCTCAGGCCCTTGCAATCCAGCCATGATCTGTATTGCTCCCCACACCTCAGGGGGAGTAGAGATCAAGCAACCAACCCCCTGGGAGCTACAGGGTCCCTCCTAAAGCTTGGGGCATTTGAGTGCCCCACCTGGGAGACCAGAGCTTACCCTGGGCACAAAAGAATATGTTGGCAGCTGACTCTTCCATGCAAACTACAATCAATGATGGAGGGAACAACTCCTTAGCTAAGCATAGCGTCTTCCAACTCAAGCAAACAGGGAGTGGTGGATCCATACCCACAAGAACCACCCACCATCTTGGAGATTAAGCTGCAGGACCTAACTCTCTACACATCATTGGGAAGAGGTAAAGACAGCTGGTCAGAGGTAAACTGAGAGGTTCATCAAACCTGCTAGAGCACCTCAAAGGCAACTCAGGACCATCACTCCTCTCCCTGACACCATCAGGGATCAATCTTTGGGGACCTGGAGATAGGCCCAAAAGCCAGCTCCAGCACCCCCAGCTCTCAATTGAGAGGTCATATGAGAAGGAATCAGTGAAAGAACTCCAGAAACATAAAAAATCAGAGTGAAAGGACACCCCCAAAAGAAAACAATAACTCCTTACCAATGGATACCAACCAAAATGAAAAGACTGAAATGACAGATGAAGAATTTCAAATATGGATTGTAAGGCAGCTCAATGAAATACAAGAAAAAATAGAAACCACCAAACCAATGCAGGAATTGAATGAAAAATTCTCTAAAGAAATCAAATTATTAAAGAAAAACCAAACAGAACTTCAGAAAATGAAAGATTTATTCAAGGAATTACAAACACAGTGGAATGCCTTAAGAATAGGCTAGATTAGGCAGAAGAAAGAAACTCAGAGCTTAAAGACAACACCTTTGAGCTAAACAAGTCAGTCAAAGAGAAAGAACAGAGAAATAAGAGGAACAAAGCCTACAAGAAATGTGGGATTATGTAAAGAGACCAAACATAAGAATCACAGGCATCCCCAAGGGTGAAGAAGAAAATACACAGGGTCAGAAAACTTATTTGAGGGAATAATTGAAGAAAATTTCCCTGGCCTTGCTAGAAATCTAGAGATCCAGGTACAAGAAACTCAAAGGACTCCTGTGATATTCATCATAAAGAGGCAATCACCACGAACATAGTCATTAGACTGGCCAAAGTAAACACAAAAGAGGCGTTCCTATGAGCAGTAAGGTGAAAACATCAGGTAACTTACAAAGGAAAACCTATCAGATTAACTGCAGATTTCTCAACTGAGACCTTACAAGCCAGAAGGGACTGGGGCCCCACTCTCAGTCTCCTAAAATAGAATAAAAGCCAGTCTAGAATTTTGTATCCTGCAAAACTAAATTTCTTATATGAGGGAGAAATAAAGAATTTCTCAGACAAGCAAACAGTGAGGGAATATGTCAAGACTGGACCTGCTCTGCAGGAAGTACTCAGAACTGCATTATACATGGACCAGCACAATAGACACCCACCAGTGTCTCACCCAAAAGCTAAAGGTCAGAGCCCAGATACCACAATGTTTCAAGAGGTAAAACAGAGCAATAAAGTTCTACTCAATGGGAAGAACAGAAATCCACCCACTTATCAATTCTTTCAATAAATGTGAATGGCTTGAACTCCCCACTCAAGAGACATAGGCTGGCTGAATGGATAAAAAAAGTACAAGCCAAGTACCTGCTATCTCCAGGAAACACATCTAACCCACAAGGACTCATTCAAACTCAAGGTGAAGGGATGGAAAGCAATATTCCATGCAAATGGTAACCAAAAGAAAGCTGGTGTAGCCATTCTCATATCAGATAATATTGACTTCAAATCAACAAAAGTAAAGAAAGACAAAGATGGTCATTATATAATGGTGAAGGGAACAATTCAAAAGAAGACACAGCAATCTTAAGTATTTATTCACCTAACACAGGTGCACCAAGATTCATAGAGCAAATCCTGCTCGATCTAAACAAAATGATAAACAGCAGCATTGTAATAGACCAAGGCTTCAACACTCCAATGACAGAACAGGACAGAGCCTTCAAACAGAAAATAAACAAAGAAACAATGGACTTAAACAGAACTCTAGAACAAATGGGCCTAACAGACATTTACAGAACATTCTACCCCGATACCACTGAATATACATTCTTTCTCATCAGTTCATGGAACATTCTCTAAGATTGATCACAGCCTAGGCCAAAAGACATGTCTCAGCAAATTTTAAAAAATAGAAATTTACCATGTATCTTCTCAGACCACAGTGGGATAAAATTAGAAATCAATTCCAACAGAAACACTCATCTCTACACAAAATTGTGGAAACTAAACAACCTACTCCTGAATAATAGTTGGGTCAAGGAGGAAATTAAGATGGAAATTAAAAGATTCTTTGATCTAAATGATAAAGGGGACACACTTATCAAAAATCTGTGGGATTCAGCTAAAGCAGTGTTAAGAGGAAAATTCATAGCCTTGAATGCCTACATCCTAAAGACAGAAAGCACACAAACCAACAATCTAATGAATTGTCTCAAGGAACTGGAAAAGGAAGAGCAAACCAATCCCAAACCCAGCAGAAGAGAAGAAATAACCAACGTCAGAGCAGAACTAAATGAAATCAATAACAAAAGATCTGTACAGAAGATTAATAAGACAAAAAGTAGGTTCTTTGAAAAGATAAACAAAATAGGCAGGCGTCTCGCTAAATTAACCAGAAACAGAAAAGAAAGGACCCTAATAAGCTCAATCAGAAATGAAAAAGAAGAAATCACAACTGATACCATGGAAATACAAAATATCATCTCTGAATACTATAAAAATCTCTATGCACATAAATTTGAAAACGTGGAAGAAATGGACTAATTCTTGGAAACACACAACCTCCCTAGGCTCAATCAGGAAGAAATTGAACTCCTGAACAGACCAATATCAAGTATCAAAATTGAAGTAGCAATAAAAAGTCTTCCAACAAAAAAAAGTCCCGGACCAGATGGTTTCACAGCTGAATTTTACCAGACCTACAGAGAAGAATTGGTACCCATACTGCAGAATTTATTTCATAACATCGAGAAGGAAGGAATTCTCCCCAACTCATTCTACAAAGCCAATATCACCTTGGCACCAAAGCCAGGAAAGGACACAACAAAAAAAGAAAACTACAGACCAATATCCCTTATGAATATAGATGCAAAAATTCTTAATAAAATTATGCAAACCGAATTCAGCTACATATGAAAAAAAGAATCCATTATGACCAAGTGGGCTTCATCCCAGAGATGCAAGGATGGTTCACCATATGCAAATCTATAAATGTAATTCACCACATAAAAAGAAGCAAAAATGAAGACCATATGATGCTCTCAATAGATGCAGAAAAAGCATTTGACAAAATCCAGCACCCTTTTATGATAAGAACACTTA
The DNA here is from genome assembly GCA_023783475.1 of Daubentonia madagascariensis. Classification (NCBI taxonomy): domain Eukaryota; kingdom Metazoa; phylum Chordata; class Mammalia; order Primates; family Daubentoniidae; genus Daubentonia; species Daubentonia madagascariensis. The sequence continues at coordinate 95,351,879 of JAKFHU010001798.1, read as the reverse complement.
ACAAAATAGGCACAGATGGGACTTACCTCAAAATTTTAAAAGCCATATACAACAAACCCACAGCCAACATCATACTGAATGGGGAAAAATTGAAAGCATTCCTATGTAGAACTGGAACCAGACAAGGTTGCCCACTATCACCATTTCTGTTCAACATAGTGCTGGAAGTCCCAGCCAGAGCTATCAGGCAAGAGAAGGAAATCAAGGGCAACCAAATGAGGAAAGAATCACTCAAACTATATCACTCTTTGCTGATGATATTATCTTATATCTAGAAAACCCCAAAGATTCTGCCAAGAGACTCCTGGAATTCATAAATAAATTCAGCAAAGTGTCAGCATACAAAATCAATGTACACAAATCAGTAGCACTCCTATATGCCAACAATAGTCAAGCTGAGAATAAAATCAAAGACTCAATACCTTTCACAGTAGCAACAAAGCAAATAAAATACCTAGGAATATATTTAACTAAAGGTGTTCTAGTTCTAGTTCTCCCTCTCTCTACAGGGAGAACTACAAAACACTGAGGAAGGAAATAGCAAAGGATGTAAACAGATGGAAAAACATATCATGCTCATGGATCAGCAGAATCAACATTGTTAAAATGTCTATAGTACCCAAAGTGACTTACAGATTCAATGCAATCCCCATTAAAATACCAACACCATTTTTTGCAGATCTAGCAAAAATAGTTATATGCTTTGTATGGAACCAGAAAAGACTCCGAATAGCCAAAGCAATGTTAAGCAAAAAGAACAAATCGGGAGGCATCACTTTAGTAGACTTCAAGCTATCCTACAAGGCTATAGTAACCAAAACATCATGGTACTGGCACAAAAACAGAGACATAGACTTACGGATCAGAACAGAGAACCCAGATATAAAACCATCCTCATATTGCCATCTGATCTTTGAAAAAGCAAACAAAAACATACACTGGGGAAAAGAATCCCTATTTAATAAATGGTGCTGGGAAAATCAGATAGCTACATTAGAAGACCGAAACAGGATCCGCACCTCTCACCACTCACAAAAATTAATTCACAATGGATAACAAACTTAAACCTAAGACATGAAACTATAAGAATTCTAAAAGAAAATGTTGGAAAAACTCTTATAGATATTAGGCTAGGCAAGGAATTTATGAAGAAGACCCCAAAAGCAATCACAGCAACAACAAAAATTAGCAAATGGGACTTAATTAAATTAAAAAGCTTCTGTACAGCCAAGGAAACAATCAAAAGAGCAAACAGACAACCTACAGAATGGGAGAAAATATTTGCATGCTATATATCTGATAGAGGGTCGATAACCAGAATCTATAAAGAACTCAAACAAATCAGCAAGAAAAAACCAAACAACTCCATAAAAAGTGGGCAAAAGACATGAAAAGAAGCTTTTCAAAAGAAGATAGACTAATGGCCAATAAACATATGAAAAAATGCTCAACATCTCTAATCATCAGTGAAATGCAAATCAAAACCACAATGAGATATCACCTAACCCCAGTGAGAATGGCTTTTATCAAAAAGTACCAAAACAACAGAAGTTGGCATGGATGGGGAGAGAAAGGAACACTTATACACTGCTGATAGGACTGCAAACTAGTACAACCTCTATGGAAAGTAGTATGGAGATATGTCAAAGAACTAAAAGTAGACCTACAATTTGATCCAGCAATTCCACTACTGGGGATTTACCCAAGGGAAAAAAAGTCATTTTATCAAAAAGACACTTGCACTTGAATGTTTACTGCACCACAATTCACAATCTCAAAGATGTGGAAACAACCCAAGTGCCCATCAATACATGAGTGGATTAATAAAATATGGTATATGTATACAATGGAATACTACTCAGCCATAAAAGAAATGGTGAACTAATACCTTTTATAACAACTTGGATGGAACTGGAGACCATTCTTCTAAGTGAAGTATCACAAGAATGGAAAAATGAACACCACGTGTACTCACTATTAAATTGGAACTAATAGTTCAACACTCAGGGGCACATATGGAAGTAAAACTCAACAGAAACCAAGCAGGTGGGGGGGAGGAGGGGTCCAGTAAATTCACACCCACTGGGTACAATGCATGCTATCTGGGTGATGGGCACACTTATAACTTTAAATCAAACTGTACAAAACCAATTCATGTAACCAAAATGTTGGTACCCCCATAATATTCTGAAATTAAAAAAAAAACCTCTCAGTAAACTAGGATTAGAAGGGAACTTTCTCAACTTAATAAAGAATATCTGCAAAAACATACAGCTAATGTCATACTTAATGGTGAGAAACTAGAGTTTTCCCATTAAGATCAGGAACAAGCCAAAAATGTCCCCTCTTACCACTCCTTTTCAACACTGTGCTGAAATACTAGCTAATACAGTAAAACAACAACAGGAAATAAAATGTATACAGTTTGAGAAAGAAGAAATAAACTTGTCTCTGTTCACAGATTACTAGATAATCTATGGGGAAAATCCTAAAGAGTCAACAAAAACCCTCCAATAAGTGATTATAGCAAAGTTGCAGGATACAAGGTTAATATACAAAAGTTAGTTGCTTTCCTATATACCAGCCATGAACAGTGGAATTTGAAATTAAAAACACACAATACCACTTATATTAGCACACAAAAAATTAAATATTTAGATATAGACATCTAGCAAAATATGGACAAGATCTATATGAGGGAAACTACAAAACTCAGAGAAATGAAATCATGTTCACATATAGGAAGTTTCAATCATGTTCAATATTGTCAAGATATCAGTTCTTCCCAACTTGACCTATAGATACAAGGCAATCCAGTCAAAATCCCAGCAAGGTATTTTGTGGATATTTACAAACTGATTCTAAAGTTTATATGAAGAGGTAAAAGACTCAGAATACCCAACACAACATTGAAGGAGACAAACAAAGTTGGAGGTACTACCTGACTTCAACACTTACTATAAAGCTATAATAATCAAGATAGCTGGTATTGGTAAAAGAATAGACAAATAGATCAATGAAACAGAATAGACAGCCCCAAAAATAGATTCCCATAAATAGTCAACTGATGTTTGAGAAAAGAGCAAAGACAATACAATGGAGCAAAGATAGTATTTTTAACAAATAGTACTGGAACAACTGGAATCCATATGCAAAAAAAAAAAAAATCTAAACATCAGGCCTTCTACCCATCACAAAAATTAACTCAAAATGGATTACAGACCTAAATGTAAAAAACTATAAAACTCCTAGAAGATAACATGGGAATAAACCTAGATGATCTTGGGTATGGCAATGACTTTTTAGATACAATACCAAAGGCATGATCCATGAAAGAAATAATTGATAAACTGGACTATATTAAAATTTAAAACTTCTGATCTGAAAAAATACTGTCAACAGAGTAAGACAAGACACAGACTTGGGAGAAAATATTTGCAAAAGGTACATCTGATAAAGTACTATTATCAAAAATATACAAAGAACTCTTAAAACTCAACATTAATTAAAAAGTAGACCAAAGACTTTAACAGATGCCTCACCAAAAAGATAAACAGATGGCAAGCAAACATATGAAAACATGCTCTTTATCACATGTCATCAGGGAAAGCAAATTAAAACAACAATGAGGTACTACAACATGTCTATTAGAATGGCCAAATCTGTAACACTGACAACACCAAATGCTGGTGAGGATGTGGAACAACAGAATTCTCATTCATTGCTGGTGGGAACACAAAATCATATAGCCAGTTTGGAAGACAGTTTGGTGGTTTCTTACAAAACTAAACATACTCTTACCATATGATCCAGCAATTATGCTCCTTGGTATTTACCCAATGGAGTTAAAAACATATGTTCACCAAAAAAAAACCCCGCATATGGATGTTTATTCATAATTGCCAAAACCTGACAGCAACCAAGATGTCCTTCAGTAGGTGAATGGATAAATAGACTATGGTACATCCAGACAATGGAATATTATTCAGCACTAAAAAGAAATGAGCTATCAAGCCATGAAAATATATGTAGGAAACTTAAATGCATATTACTAAGTGAAAGGAGCCAATCTGAAAAGCCTATGTACTGTATGATTCCAACTATATGACATTCTGGAAAAAGCAAACTATGGCAATAGCAAAAAGAGTAGTGGTTACAAGGGGTTGGGGGCAGGGAAGACAAATAGACCACAGAGGATTTTTAGGGCAGTGAAACTACTCTGTATGATACTATAATGATGAATACATGTCATTGTATATTTGCCCAAAGTTATAGAATGTACACTAAGAGCAAACCCTAAACTACGGACTTTGGGTGATTATGATGTGTCGACGTAGGTTCATCAGTTGTAACAAATGTATCACTTTGGAGGGGATGTTGATAATGGCGGAGGTTATGCACGTGTGGAGTCCGGGGTGTGTGGGAAACTTTATGCCTTCCTCTCTGAATTTTGCTGTGAACCTACAAGTGCCCTAAAAAAATAAAGTCTTAAAAAAAAAAAAAAAGTGCTACCAAGTTGTGTAGGATAAGTGACAAATAAGCATTAGAATAGTGTATTAGCCCATTAGTTTGCTATAATAAATTACCACAAACTCGGTGGCTTAAAACAACAGAAATTTATTCTCTCACAGTTCTGGAGGCCAGAAGTTCAACGTCAGATTCACTGGGCCAAAATCAAGGTGTTGGCAGCGCCATGTTCCCTGTGGAGGCTCTGGGCAATATCCGTTTCTTGTCTCTTTCGTGTTTTGATAGCTCCTGGTATTCCTTTTGGTGGCCACATAACTCCAGTCTCTGCCTCTGTCTTTACATCATCTCTTCTCTATGTGTAATCAGATCTCTCTCTGCCTCTTTCCTCTGAAGGCACTTTATGGATTTAGGACCCAGTTGGATAATCCGGGATAATCTCCCTATGTCAAGATCCTTAACCTAATCACATCTGCAAGATAACTTTTCCTTGTATGGTAACATTTAGAGGTTCTTGGGGTAGGATTTGATATCTTTCAGTGGTCATTAGTCAGCCTACCACAAGTAAAGATGAGATTACTGTGGGCTGGGGTGGTCAAGGAATATTTCATGAAAGAGTAAAATCTGTCTTTGAGGAATGGACTGAATTTTGGTGGGAGTAGGATTGACAATGGATTGTAGGGGAGAAAAAGTATTAATAGTACCTTTTCCTCACCCGTCATAAGGATCATGGCTGATACCCCTATAACAAAAGACAGATTAACAAAAGAACAGCATGACAAATTTATTTAATAAAGTTTTATGTGACACAGGAGCCTTCAGAAATGAAGACCCAAAGGCCCAGAGAAAACTGTATTTTTATGCTTAGGTTCAATGAAGAATGGACAGTCATACAGAAATGTAATTGGACAAAAAGTGGGTGTGATCTAATGGTAATAAAGTAAGGGGCACCCGGCAAAGCCTATTTGTTCAGATTCTTCTTGGCCTCTCTGTATAGCACCCCTTTCTCTGGACATAGGGCAGAACACCATCCATCCACATGAGGGTCTTACAACCTACTTTCAGGGAAGATAGGTCAGAGAATTCCTTCATGGCCATCTCCCATACGGAAAGGTGGTGGCAAGTCAGACAGTGACCTTTCTGTTTCTGCTGTTTTCTCAATTTCCAGGTGCCATATTTTGGGATAGTGTGTTCTGAGGTCCAACACAATCCATTAGGCAATACCTTCGCTCAGCTTGATTGGATGAATCCGGACGGAGGTCAAGGGCGCAGGGGGAAAGAAAGATAAAAATTTGGGTTCATACCAGAACGTGCAAGGCCTGGAATTTTGCGATGAAGAATTTGAGCCTGATAGACAGTGAGTCACCACTGAAGGACAAGGACTGAAGCAGTGAAGTCATGCATAGATGTATTGATTTAGAAAAATTAAACTGTCAATAATTTATAGGCTAAATTAAAAGAGAAGAAAGTGAGAGTCAGGAAAGCAGTTTAGAAATCCATGGATCCTTGAGTTGTAAGGTGAGGAAAGCTGGAGTTAGAATGGTGGCTATAGGAATGGAAAACAAGGAATGGAGTGAGAAACAGGGCCGACCTCATAGGCAGGTGAACTCTGAAGGGCCCTGCACTTCGTTTAATTCTCTGCTATCACTGTCCTGAAATTCTTAATAATTTTGTCTTTGAACTTGTGTTTTGTAAGCAAAATCCGATGGGACTAGGGATCATATGCATGAGCAGATGACGTAGGCACAATCCTTGTCTGCTGTTCCTTGCCATCCTTGCCTCCCCACGTGCATAGAACATTCAGGATGCCCACTGAGCACAGTACTCCAGTGGACCCACGACGCATGGGAGCTCAGTGCGATTCAAAGTAAGGACAAGGCAAGCGTGTGACTTCTGTGACTGAGTAATCAGAGGCTCTGATAACCCCACGAGGCCATGTTTTCTGTTCAAACTTGGTTAGAACACAGAAGGAAGGCAATGGCATTCTAAGAAACATGAACAAACAAGGGAGCCTATCGTATCTTTTCTTACGTGTGTTGCTTCCCTGTATTAGCCAACCATATGTGCTGAAAAGGATGACATAAAAGAAAAGAGATAGGTAGGGCAACCTATGGTTTTGTTTTCCCCTTTACTCATCAGTGTCCTTCTCATCCTTCTTGTGTAGTGTTTCCACTCTTATGGTAAGAATGAAATGCAAATGCAGGTGTTAGCTACAAAATATGAACTGTGTTATTTTGGTGATTTCAAATACAAGTTAAATGCTCTTATATTTGTATTTTAAAATGGCATTGTACAATATAAAAATGAATGGTAATATTTTAAATTTAATTTTTTCTTTATTTAGAATGATAGTAAATAGCAAATAAAAAACACCATGACGAGTTGAGAGATAGCACATAGAGAGAAGGAAAAAGTTTCATTTGTACCTTTAACAGCACTGCCTTTTGGACAGAAGATCCTGCATTTTCATTTTGCCCTGGGCACAAAACATTTTACTGGAAGAACCAACAGGACTTTATGACTCACTATAAGAAGCAATTTAGCAGTCAGGCAGTACGTCCTATCCTTCCAAGACCATGGCAGTATCACATCTGGCAACAGCATAACTGGAGCCTCTGGAGTGAATAAGCTCACTTTTACTGTTCATTCTTTTTTTTTTAATTGTGGCAAAATACACATAACATGAAATTTACCATCTGAACTATTTTTATGTGTTAACTTGAGTAGTGTTAAGTATATTCACATTATTGTGTAGCCAATCTCTAAGACTTTTTCATCTTGAGAAACAGAAACTCTGTGCCCATTAAACAGAAACTGCCCCTTTCCGCCCTCCCCTACCCCCTGGCATCTACCATTTTGCTTTCTGAGTTTGACTACTCCAGATAGCTCATATAAATGGAATCATATGGCATTTGTCTTTTTGTGACTTGCTTATTTAATGTCATCAAGGTTCACCCATGTTATAGCATGTGACAGGATTTTTTTCTTTTTTAAGGCTGAAAAATATTCCACTATGTGTTTATACCATATTTTGTTCATCCATATATCCATGGACATTTGGGTTGCTTCCACATAAATAATCTTACTTTTAATTGTAATCAAAACTTGCCTCAATTGCTTTTGACCTTCTACAAGGGATGTAAGGTGATTTACAGGAATATCAATAAAAAAATAATAGGCAACAGATTAAGGACAAATGGAAAATGTGGGTAACAAAATAGTAAAGTCAGGGTCCATTGAAAACTTGGCTGAAAAAGTTTTCTAAAAACTATGTACCCACGAAGTAGCTAGATTGACCTGGAACTACTACTGATTCTCACCCAGGGCCTCCCTAATTTTTTTCATGTCATTGCACATATAGAAAATGATAATATTTGAATGGCATATAGGGATAAAGTAATGAGGCTGCTCTCCACCTAAGGGTGCTGGCCCCAAACTGCAACCACACACACTAAGGACTGAAGAAACCAGCATCTCAGGTCCACGTGTGACCTACTTTTAGAGTGCCATGACTGTCACATACTGTGTGGGAAGCTCTTCCAGCTTACCCCCTTAGAGGGGCCCTGCTTTGCTACAATTTGCATATTTCAATTGTCTGTAAATGACCCAAGCTGTTGTTTCTATCTCCTGCAAAGAAACTGTAGAAAGCACCCAGGCTTTGGAGTTAGGAACATTGTGGTTGTTTCTGTTTCTGTCACTTCCTAGTTATGTGACTGGGTAAGTTACTCAATCTCTCTGACCCTCGGTTTGCTTGTCTATTAATAAGACTAAAAGTATCTGCCTTATAGGATTGAATGATAACTAGAGATAATACCTCTCAGCACCTCACATATGCCAGACGCACAGTTGGCACCCCAAAATGCTCAGTATTAACAGTAGCGGAAGTACCAAACTAGATACTCTTCCACATTTTGAAGCAGCTCAATAGGAACTTTCAAAAAAACCCTACTTCTTGCATTCATTCATCGATTCATTCATACAACAAATATTTATTGAGTACTTATTTTGTGCTAAGTACTACCAGGTTTGGGAGATATACCTGGGTAAGCCAAAGTGTAGTAAAGCTTCTAATCCGGATATTTGTGTTCTAGCCCAGGCTGTGCAACAGTATCTATGTGACTTCGGGTGTGAATCACTTCTACCTCCCGGGCCATTTTATTAGTCAGCTCCCACTAGGTTAAGCTATAAAACAAGCAACCCTAATATCTCAGGGACTTAGAAAAACACTATCTCTTGCTCAGATAACATAAAGGACTGTAGTTCTGCTTCACTTCAAATCCGCACCGAAGGTGAGCATACAAGATATGCTCCTCTCCTGGCGGAGGGCTGAAACAAGAGGACCCCAGCCAAGCCACACAATTGCATTTAAAGTTTCTGCTGTAGAACAAATGCCATATCCACCCACATTCCATTGGCCAAGCCCATAGGCAATGGGGCAGGGAAGCATGGTGAGGGTGGGGAAGAAACAAATAATAATGAACAAAGGACACAATCTACCACCATCACAGTCTTCCTATTTATAACATGAGGACGTTGGGCTAGACTTCCCTATTCCCTTCCAACTCTGTGTGTGGTAATTCTATGATTTAATAGAGAGGAGAAAAGCATCATTGTTAATTATTGTTATCCAGTTGAAGGAGCTGAGAGTCTCACTGCTATAGTGCCACATTAAATGAAAAATACTTTGCGCAGGGATCCTGTATTATCTGATAAGCCCGTTGCTCTTTTGGAGGGAAATGCAAGTATAAAAGTAACTTTACTGAACACGCCTCTGAAACTGCTCTTCCACTTTGATCCTCTAGGTCTGTACGGACTTCACTGTATCGAATCATAGCTTTCAAAGACAACAGGTATGTCCTAAAAACTGCATGGGTCCTGAATTTACCTACATAAAATAATATTAAAATTATAATGCAATTTTAATTGTCACTTTAAAAAAGTGTCACTTGTCACTTTAAAAAAAACCAACTCTACAGTGGATCTTTTAATAAGATATAACATTGTTTTTAACAACCTTCCAAAATCATTTGCTTACAAATATAGGTTTTAGTTTATCGTCCATCTGAGAAAAGGGCTGGGACAAGATAACCCTCCTCAAACACAGAGCTTATCAAACTCTGTGTTGTGGGCCTCGCGTCACCCTCCAAATATAACCCTGAATCGTCTAAGCTCCTGTGGGCTCATTAATAACCAGTCCCATGTACCTTGCACTGAACTAGAAGGAAAAAATGATTTCCATTTTACTGTTACCACTGGTTGTAAATATAGAGGGCCTGTTAGGTGGCAAGTGCCTAGAGCTTCAATAACTTGCCTAAATACCAGATAATGGAGCTTATTTTAAACCAAGGCTGCTGTGATGTTGAAGTCTTGACCGTATCCCATCTTGCTGAAGAAGAAAACCCCCAAATTCCTTGACTACCTCTCTCTGCCAGGAAGAGGGGAGGGTAAAGAGCTCTCTTCTTTAGATTTTAGTCATCACTATTTTCCTCCTTGGAAGAGGACAGCCACGAGACTCTGAAATTTCGATACGCAGGATGTGAGAGGATAAAATGTATCTACTGCAAGGGACACGGGTGCCTCGTTTTGTGTGCTTAGGATGATGTTTGATTAAACAGGTGCATTGCAATTGCATTTTCATACATACATATATATGTATACACATATTATGTATGTAAATAACAGCATCCCCCTTTAAGAGAACAGCCTTCTCTTAAGTTTCTCTTAAAGCTTTCCTTGGCATTAGCTTTATTCTGACTCCACGGTGTCTGCTGGCTACATGCTCAGTGGGTAGAAATGAGAGCCCCTGACTTCAGTCCTGAGTGCTAGAGTATGCTGAGGATTACATGGTCTCCTTGAGGGGGGAATGAACTGAGAACTCTACAGAAGAAAATAGCTTTTCCTTCTGGCTAATGGATGAGAAGAGTCGCCCTATCACACATCAAAGGTACCCCTGTTCATCCACCTACGGTGGGCTGTGGCCATCCATCTGCAACGTCACCAACTCGGCAGTCCAGCCAGCCCACATCTGGAAAAGTTAAGTGAGCTGCAGAGTTGACACGTGTCGTGGAATGTTTTCAGCACAGCATTTTGACAACGGGCTAACACAGATCCTCTCCCTATCTGCATCAAACCTAATAAGTTATTTGAAAGTTAAAACTTCAAGGTTTAGGTAAGTCATTGAGGAGACCCTGTATGTACTACAGGCAACAGCAATTCTTTGAAAAGTAAGATGTGACAGGCCCAGAAGGGTTAATGAGATCCGTAAAAAGGGTCCCCAGGAAGGGATCCATGAAGAGCCAGCGTGTGCACCCCGAGAGGACAGAGGCTGTAGTTACTCCTCTCAGCCAGAGCCTGACATGCCACACAACTCTCTGGCTTCCTGCAGGGCCCGAAGCCCTTCTGAAGAACTGAGCACGTGCACTCTCTGAATGACAGCACGCTTACCCTGGACAGTTGTCAGTACCTTCTGTGACCGCCCTGGATGGGTTCAGTTTTTTATGTCTAAATTCCCAACAAGCCCCTCAAATCAGGAGCCGTGTCTGAAGGCTTTGTTTGTTTTTGTAGCTTTGACAGTCTTGAGCATGGTGCCACATGGAAGACACTGCATCACAAATGCCTCTTGTTCTAGTTCGGCATGTGATACGACAGCCCGGTACAAAGGACAACAGAAGTAGAAAGATAATCCTGTGGTAGTTCTACTTTCTCTTCTCAAAGCTCCTCAGCAAAGAAAAGATTCTCTTTTATTCTAAAGTGTTTCTCAAATATTGTTCTTACTCACCATCCATCCATAGGTGTTTTCTATTGGAATATTGACTTTTTTTTAAGAAAAAAAAAGCTTTTCTCCATGGAGCCCAAAAGTTCACAGCACCCCCTTCCTGATACAGCCTCATGGGGACTTTGAGGAAAGAAAAGGAGCTATGTGGCTGGGGAAGGGGTGGGGCAAAAGAGATTCCTTTGCCTTTCTACAGAAGCTTCTGACTGCAGGGGTAGCTCCACGGGGCATTCAGCTTTAGACAGGTCCCTCCTAGATCCTTGCTCAGTCTCTGACTTCCGCGCTCTCCTGCTGCTCTGTGTTTCTCTTCAGGAAAGAGTCACTTGGAGAACCTTCACCTTGGTCCTTCTCACCCTCCACAGGGAATTGGTAAGGCAGGGAACATTTTTAGAGGTGAAAGCTCAACTTAGGGATTGGTTATTAATTTGAGAAAAATCTAGCAAGGCAAGACTTCCCCTTTTTCACACATGGACTGGGAGAAGATTCTTTTTTAGGAAAGCTCAATTTGATCGACTTGCTTTTTCCAGAGAACTACAGGTGAACATAGATAGCTCCCTAATGAGAAGATGACTGGACAAAGGCCTAGTGGGGCCCACATGAGCAGTGAGTGGCAGAACAAGAACTCAAATCTAGATCTCCTGACCCCATTCACAAGTAGTTTTGCATCATTTTGTGCACCCAGTTGGCTGTGTGTGGTTCCCTAGGGCCATATTGTGGGGGCTTAGATAGATGAGCTCGTGGAGGTCTAAGCAGTTCGCCTGTGCATTCCTATGTTTAAGGATGTGATTTTATTTGAAAAAAGTTTTCCCAGTGAAAGAAAGGTGGTCTTGTCTATACCATGTGACCTCCAATTTTAGGAAGATTCTACTAAGATAAAAGCTGGAAGCCATGCAGGTAGGTCTGGGTGCACTAACATCCTTACTAGAGACCTGGGCTGGTCCTTTTTATCCAAAAGGCCTTACTGTAAGATAAAGCATTTACAATTTAGGTCATTGGCTCATACACAAGCTCCTGCCCCTCTGAATGATTGAAGAAGTTCTGATTTGTCCTTTTGCTATTTCTGATGAACACTGTTGAGATTTTAATATTTATTCTCTACAAGAACAGCAGAGCCGTTCTGAGTATGGGGTCTGGTCAGACAGCCTGGGTTTGCAGCTGGCCCTACCACTTACTGTGTAACCTTGGGCAACATAAAAAACAAAACAAAAAACCAAAATGGAATAATTAAAAAAAAAACCCTTTATGTCACATCGAGCTGAAGATTAAATGAGCTAATATATTTAAAGCACATAGTAAATGCTCCATAAGCATTTGCTATTATTACTATAGTTGTTGCTATTGTTACTGGGGGGCCCCATGCAGAGGCCCTGCATAATGTCAGGCATAGGGTTCTGAACAGAACAAATGGGCTCAGCCTCATAATTCACAAGCTCTCAATTCTTGCTTTAGAACAGTAAGTTGTTGCTATCTTAGGTAGTGGTGTTTAGGAGAGAGCTGTACCCACAGAATAGACCCAGTGGGCTTGGTGTATGAGTAATTCACCTCTGGAAAGAAGGAAACTGGCAAAACAGCTCACACTACCCCAGACTGGTGGTGTAGCTCACACTGGGAGCCAGAAGCAGTGTTCTCTAACCATCAGGCAAGTGCAGTCTTTGGATCTGTTGTAGTTGGCTCAGCTAAAACCCACACTTCCAATTTTCACACTATCTGTAAACGTTTAATTTGAAAGGCTTTTCTATTTAATATCAAACAAGTGAGAAAAAAATCTCATCAGCTCATCGGTGCCTGCCAGACTTTCATTGGGATATGGCGGCAACTAGAACTCAGCTGAGCAGAGACCTCAGTAGGATTTCTCAAATGGCTGAAGGGAGAGCAATCCATCAGCCTACTGAAATCTCACATGCCATTTGGTTTAAATATTAAAGTTCCTTTGAGATTAAGTAAGTATTAGAACCAGAAGGAAGGCAGGATTACAATCTGTTAGCCTGAGCTCCACATGCAGCAACTGCCACAAATATACCTCTTTTCAGCAAGAGAGGTCACTGCCAGCCCCAAATCTCCCCAAGTCCACTTACCAATCAGAACTGGACTCTTACATTCCCATCAACCTGTGCCCGAGGCTGCACAACCCACAGTCTAGACTGAGAGACTGTGCAATAGAAATATAATGTGAGGCACAGATGGGAGGCACATGTCATTTTAAATTTTCTAGTAGCCACATTTTTAAAAAGTGAAAAGAAACAGGTGAAATGAATTTTAATAATATATTTTATTTAACCCAATATGTCCAAAATATTATCATTTCAGCATGTTGTGAATATAAAAATGAGACATTTTACATTAGTTTTTGTAATCTGGTGTGTATTTTATAGTTACAGCCACCTCAGTTGGGACTAGCTACCTTTCAGGTGTTCAATAGCTCCTGTGTGGGACAGGGAAGGTCTAGGCTGTGGACAAGATTAATCGCACGTATCGTACTACCTCCTAAAGCAGCAGGCCAGTGGTGAAAACACCCAGCAGAGTCTGAGGAAGGGTCTTGGGAGGCTGAGAAGAGTTGGGAGGACCCTGTAAAACAGAATCTGTCACCACAGTTCCTTTTGAAGTGCATTTGTTTGCAATAACTTTTATAAACATCATGGCCTTTCTCTCCTTTGTTTCACAGTTCTGGGACCCAATTTATCTCTGACGGAGGAGAGTATTATTTTCTCAGCTGCAAATCATGTTAATTGGGCAGTAGATAGATAGGAATGTGGAGTAAACACTCTAATACCTTTAATGCTTTTGATGGCTTTTCCAGCCCCATACTGTAGATACTGTATGGAAGGGGGAGAGCAGCCCCCTCTTCCCGCTAAGGACGACAAGCCCCTGCCTACTGCAAGGAGGTGGTGGGGTCACGAATGCATTCCCAAGTGAATGCATTTCAAAGTTCTGATCCCTTGTTCTTTGCCTTTATTTGCCACTCATATAACTTGGATTATTTGGCCAGACTCAGTGCCAAAAGGCAAGTTATCTGGAATCTTCTGAGACGAGATAAGGCTGGGAGGTTTTTGCAGTGCATAGTGGCATTTGGCACTCATTTCTTTTCAGGGGAGTCATTGTGCCAGTTGCTTTTCCTTCCATAACATCGCCAGTCTTGAAGCTCTCGGGTCACTGGGTGCCTAGCCAACCCGAACGGGTGATGAAGATCTGTCTTCCTTTTCTAAAGGAGGCCACCGTGTGGAATGCCCACCCAATCTCAGGCAGACAAGTTTTAGGAACAAATATCTATGTAAGTTGAAGATCTAGAAATTGGTTTCCATAAAACTATCCTGCCTTGCACTGGAACGTCTTCCTAAAACCCAAGGGTAGGTGTGATAGAATTTGATACGTGCTGGCTTAGAGCACCCCGAAACCTTCTCACTAGCGTCTTCAATGTTTTCCTTCAGAGTCCTCAGTGCGACCCTGCTCCTCTCCCTCAGATCCACATCCTCCTTCCATCCTCAGAAAACCTCTCAACAGGGCGACACAGCAACTGGCACTCAGAATCCAGAGACTACAGAGGACCCGTGGCTCAGGTTCCCGGGCAATGCCCAAGCACGGCTTAGGGAGAACACAGCTGTCGTGGGTAGAGTTTAATAGCACCTGGAGAAAACAAGTTTCTTTGTTCCTAATTCCCCTTCATCATTGTCCACCCTCTTCTGCCCTCTGCTGCCCGTAAACACTCAAAAGTAGTCACGGTCAGAATCACCTGGGAGCCTGTTAGAGTAGATCCCTGGGCCTCCCACTCACAGATATTGGGATTCAGCAGATGCAGGAGCACGGCCCAGGAGTCTGCACTTGTAGGCGTAGTGCGGGTTCTTTTGCAGACCACACACACCCTCAGAAGCCCTGCTGCCTGTCTGCTGGAGTAATGCTGCCTTTGTGCCAATAATGTGACGTCAATATCAGTGTGTCATTTTTTTTTGTGCATTCAAAAGGTAGTATCATGATTTCAGGGTTGTGTGTTCTATTTATGGGAATGTACCTATGCATCTTTCTGATCCCTGCTAGGCAACAAAATCATCGAAAAGACATAATTTTTTTATTTCCAAAGGCCACCTCAGAGGGCAGCCAGCCTTTGTTCTGGATAAGCAGGGCAAGGTGCCTGGTCATTACATTACCGGGAAGTGTCAAAACAATGGCTATACCCTCACGGCCTCCTCCTGGGAGTTTGTTATGCTTTGTACCATATGACCCTGCTGTCCTGGCCTGCTATCCCTTAATGGGACTAAGGAAGGGTGCCCTATCTGGAGTCCGCACATCTATAAGATGGCAGTGGCTTATGAGTGATCAGCCCAGAGGTGTGCTGCACACTAGGGGATGGCTGGCATATCTTCCCTCTCAGAGTTTGCATATGCCACAGAGAGAGGGCGTCAGCCAAGGAGAGGTAGGCAGAGTGAGGACACACAGCAACGCTGCCCCGGCAGCATCGCATGGTAGAACACCAGACAGAGTGAGCTACTGCAGTAACTAGTGATTTACCCTGCAACAGCTACTATATTATAGTGATTGTAAGAGCTAACATTTATTAAGCATATGTGACAGACAAGGTGCTAAGTTTTTTATTTACACTATTTCATTTAATCCATATGACTTTATGGTTATGTGATTTGAGTAGTTGATATTCCCATTTTACAGATGAGGAAACTGAGTCTTAAAAAGGTGAACAATTTGCCCAAGGTCGGCAAGTGTTAATGCCAGGATTTAAACCCAGTTAATTTGTTTCAGAGTTCATACACATATTGAGGAGAGGGCTGACTATATAATTTGCAAGGCCCAGTGCAAAATGAAAATGTGGGACCCCTTGTTCAAAAAGCAGGGGAAAAAAAATAACATTGATGTAAAGCTTTTTCCTTTCTTCCAAGGTTTTGATCTTGCCTGGCCATGGTTATTACTATTGGCTATTAATGTCATTCTAAGAAAAATTAAAAATTAAAACTATTAGCATAAATTTTACCATTTATCTTATACCATCATCATATTGTGCAATGCCAGTTTTAAATGCCAGTTGTAATTCATATGCAGAATCATTGAAATTACACAATTTGTATAATATTGCATAGCTCATACATGCATTTGTATTTTGCACAAAATGAACTCATCTGTTTTTATTTCACTTCTTGATCCATGCACATTCCACCAACACTCTCTACTTTGGGCTGCTGATGAATAAGAAAGGAGGGAAAAGAACTGGAACTGTGGGTCACCCTATCTTCCTCTTCCTTCTATGGCATTATTTTCACTGTGAGAGGTTAGCCAATACAGGGAAGTAACACAGGTAAGGAAGGACTGAGAGGTTCCTTGGTTGTTGGTGTTTCTTAGAGTGCCACTGCCTTCTTTCTACATCTGAAGCAAATTCAGGTGTGGATGGAGGGCATGGCCTCTGGGGGATGTCAGTGCCACCTCTTACCCAGTCATAGACTCAACATACCTACCTTGCATTATACTTGGTTTGAGTCTTGCTGAACTCTCACACATCATGGGTCCACTGGAAATCTGTGCCAATGGGACGTTGGAAATGCTATTGATATACATGAGCAGGCAGGTAGAGATATGCACATTGCAATATCTTCTCTACCCCCATGAAGGCTCCATTGTCTCATGGACTTTACTTACAAAACACAAGTTCAACAGTAAAATTATGAAGAATTCCAAAATGGTGACGGCAGAGCGTTAAACCAAGCACAGGGCCCTCCTAAGCACGAGACACTGTGAGAATGCACTCCTGGGTTGAACACCTGTGAAGCTGGATCTGAACAGGGGAATGACTAGTAGAGAAGTTTTTGTCACCTAGCTGTTGCTGGACGATATAAAGTACTACTGCATCTTGAAATATGTTGTTCCAGTTACCCTAGCAGCCCAGCTATGTAGCCTCAGAAATGGATTCCTGCCCACCTTATTTGTTGGTGGGTTTATTCCTCGGCCTATAATTAAACCCTATTCTCTGAGGCAACTTGAGTGTGTTCAACAAAGCACTCTCTGGGTGGGCTGTGGGGCTCCTCAGGCCTTTGGATCTCTCCCATGGGCAGGTGGGAGCAGCACCCTGCAGAACCTCCACACCTTCGCCAGCACCATGGGAGTCGCCCAGTCACCTTTGGAGGAATCCAGTCCTGTCTTCATTGTTCAGGACCAAGGGGCTCTGGAGTGGTGGGCAGGTAACAGAGGCCAGGAGCCTGGTTTGCATGTTCTGTCTTCATTACCTCAGCTCCTCAGTTTGGCTTTAGTCATTTTATTGTTGTTCCCATTGACAAATGTTTTCCTGCTACACCTCTCACCTTAACACATTTACTTGTCTACTTGTTCCCTGCGACTACCTTAGACTTCCCCCTTCCAACTCACCCTCCTCCCAGGTCACTTTTCATAAGTAACTGTTTTGATTATGCCACCCTTCTTCAAAACATTCAGTGGCTCCCCATTGCCCACTACATTTCATCCCAGTTCCTCACCCTGGCATTCAAGGCCCTCCACAATCTGACTTCAACCTCCCTTCCTTCCCCTTTGTCTTCATTCTTTCCTTCTGGACAAGAGACGAACACACATGATCCTTACCTCCTTTGTGCCTCTACTATGTCTTTCCTTTCACACATTCTACATTGGCTCCATCACAAATACATTATGTCTTTCCACTCTACAAAAACATATTAACATATATTGCATATCTACCCTGTGGTCAACAATATGTAATAAGTGGGACGGAATTATTTGAGTTATACAATTCAGTGCACAGAATTAAATATTGTTTACTTCTTCTACTTCCCCAGAAAATGATGACCCAAGTTGTTTTGTTTGTTTAAAGTCTAGCTAAAACGCAAGTTATGACAAAAGCAAATTAAAGCAAGATTTCGTTTTCCACCTATTAAATCAGGATAGATTAAAATAATTCAATAGTCCAAGTTCACAAGGTAATAGAGAAATAGGAACCAGCATCTAGTCACTTGTAGGAATTGTGAATTATTACATGTTAGGAGGGCAATTTGAGAATATGTTTTAAAAACCATATAAGTGTTTACAGCTTTTGATCCTGTAATTCCACTTGTATTTATTCTATGGAAATCATCAAGGAATGTGCATAAATACTCTTGTACAAAGACATTTAAAACAAATCCAAATACCTAACAGTAGTCAACCAGTTAAACAATGGTATTTGTAAGTGCTAGACAGCCATTAAAAATCATGTTTTAGGAAAAAATTCAACAACAGAGAAAAATGCTAATATATTAGTAAATAAAAAGTATGCTCCAAAACAATATGACACCAATTTTATAAAAGTATATAGAAAAAAATTGAAATGATATGCACCACAATGTCAATGTGATTCTTTCTAGGATTACAGTTATTTTCTATTTTCTCCTTTGTATTTTCCACAATGAATGTGAATCACCTTTGTAATCATTGATCATTTTATAATCATTTTATAATCATTGATGATAAAGTTCACCTTTATGCAATCCCAGCCCTATGAAAGAAAACATATGACTTGAAACCCTTGACTTTAACCTGATGCTGTTGGCCAGTCAGTAATATTTGTGACATTTTCTATATTAAGTGCCGTAGATTTTAAAAGGCAAAAGAAGACAAAAGCATTGTCTTTCTGTGACTTACAAGCTAACAACACAGAAAGCACTAGAAAGAACCAGTGACCTCTGAAGAAATAAACATATTTAAATAGCAAACATTTAGTCCTGAGCACATCAGATTAAATTTTTAAATTGGTTTTACCTTTCTCTAATACATACAGCTTAATGCCTTGCACATAATATAAATTCAATCAACGTTTGTTGAATGAACAAATCAATGAGTGGGCAGTTGAATGATGACAGAGGTTTTGGAGGTCACTGGAGGGAGCTGTGTTTACCCGATCTGGAAAAGCTCCACCATCACGTGAGGCTTGGGTTCCAAGACCAATGTTGTAGTCTTTCTGTAATTTCATTGGTTGCAAAACCTCACCATTTGTACCTTCTAACCTACCTCAGCTCCTGCGAGGTACCTAAGAAGTGCAAGGGGAAAATTGCTTCAAACGTACATTACTGGAATCATAATTGTCATCATTT
Source organism: Daubentonia madagascariensis (assembly GCA_023783475.1). Classification (NCBI taxonomy): domain Eukaryota; kingdom Metazoa; phylum Chordata; class Mammalia; order Primates; family Daubentoniidae; genus Daubentonia; species Daubentonia madagascariensis. Next base: position 95,332,574 of record JAKFHU010001798.1, on the reverse strand, counting down.
ATTGAATGTTTCCTGTGTGCCAGGCACCATGAGAAGCACTTTATATTCCTGATGTTATTCAATCCGCATGATAACCCTTTGAAGTAGGTATATTACCTCCACTATGGACAAGAAAACTAAAACACAGACGTTTAAATGATTTGTCCAGTGTTGTGTGACCAGCAAGGAGTAGAGCCCAACTCTAAGCCAGTTCTGGTTGACTCCAAACACTGTAGGATTAGTCATCATGCTACAAAGTTTCTTCTTGGAATAAGGACACAAATTTTCAGTGGTGATTAACATGCCAGACTGACACTCATTTTTTTTTTTCTCTTATTTTCTTTTTCTTGGTGTTGTCTACACTTGATCTTAGCCAAAAGGCTGAGAAGCGATATTTTATTGGTATTGTCTTTGTTAGCTATTCTGAGGGTGTAGTGCCAGCCCATGGTAGTTTTTATTTGCACCTCACTATTAATAAAGTTACTGGCTATTTCGATATCATCTTCCCTTGTGAAGATGTGCCTGTTCAAGTTCCTTGCTAATTTTTCCATTAAGTTGATTTTTTTTCTTACTGATTTATAGGAGTTCTGCACATATTTTGGCAACAGGCTTGGTTTTGCATTGCAAATTATCTTCTAGTCTGTGGTTTGTCTTTTTACTCTCTTCACTTTCTCTTTTCCTTCTTTCTCTCTTTCGAAAACTTGCTGGTGAAAATGTCAATTACACACTCAGAGACACATTTAGAGACAGAAAACAGGTATCACGAACTTCCATTGCCATCATTTGGCTTCTACAGTTATTACCCACAGTCAATCTTGTTTCATCTAACCCCCATCTACTTCTGTTCCTCTCTCCACCTAGTAGATTATTTTGAAGTAAATCTTGAGCACCATAATATTTCATCCATAAATATTTCTGCAGGTGCCACTAATAAATAAGGGCTCCTTTAAAAAATATACAATCACAATTTTATCACACCTAAAAGATCTTAGTAATCAATCATTCCTTGATTCATAAAATGTTCAATAAGTGTTTAAATTTCTCCAATTGTCTCAAATTTTATTTTACATTTTAGTAGTTTGAAACAAAATCCAAATAAGGCCCATACCTGCAATTGTTTGGTAGAGCTCTTAAGACTCTTGTAATTAATAGATTTCCTCCATTTCTTTTTTCCTTCTTGCCATTTAAGAAACCAAATCATTTGTCAGTCAAATTTCCAATAGTCTGGATTTTGTGTGTCATTTAACATACTCCTCTGTTTCTGTATTTTTTGCAAATTGTTAGATTGAGAGCATTGATCAGACTCAAGTTTAATTTTTTTGGCATGAATACTTCATAGGTGTATTGTATACTTCTATCTGGAAGCACAAAACAATGCCTGGTTGCTTCCCTCTTTGTGACTCTAGCAGACACTGATGATTATTGCTCAGATCTATTATTTCTTTAGCGGCAGACACCCAATTATAAGCCACACATTTTAATTAATCTCTGGTATTATGTAACTTCATTGGATCCTACAGTTTTACCTAAAAATTTGGTCAGGAGGCTGAGACGGAAGGATCGCTTGAACTCAGGAGTTCAAGGCCAGCCTGGGTAACATAGTGAGACCTCGTCTTTAAAAAACAAATAAATAAATAAAAACCTGGGTGATTTGAAATTAACAAACTGAATGGAAACAGAGAGGTTTCTGTTTCAGTTAATTTTTGTGATCTTACCTGAATATCCAGGCTGGTAAACTGGAAAGGGATATGTTGCGGTTCTCTAAGGGGCACATCTATCACAGGGCTTGGGGCTGGTGAGGGAAGAATAGTATAGACTTTAGATGTTTAAGGAAATGCAAATTGTGTTGGCATAGATTTTGCAAAAGTATTCTAAATCCAAAATGTGTTAACTCTTGCTAAAGGAACAACTTTGTCCAAGTACCATCTTGGAATAAATCACGGGTTTAAAGAAATCTCTCCAAGTTCCCAATCCTCAAGGACAGGAAAACTGGGTTTCAGTCTCTTGAAACCCAGTTAACTACCTAACTGGGTAACCATTTTTTTTTTTTACCTAGTTAGATAACCATTGCTACCTAACTAGGTTAAAAAAAAAAATCCAGCAGGTTATATAGCTTACAGGTTATTGCCTCTGTCTGGGCATGTAAATTGTGACATGTTTTATGCAGCAGTCTTTACTGTTAGGTGGAATAAAACACAAGAGACTGCAACTAAATAAGAATTTTCCTCTTGGAGATTCAACATTCAATATTTCAAACATAGGTCATTTGTGTGATCAAGGCAGAAGGATGAGACAAAGCTGTTCTAGAGGAGGTAAAGCCCTTTGAATAAATGGAGGATGAAAAGAACAGTTTGTAATTGAGTTTGGTTTTACACTTTGGAAGCACTTCTGTGTGCCAGATGCATGCCTCGTTGTTGTAGCAGCAAAATAGCAGAATAAAAGGTGCTAGCTTTACAGAGTTCTATTTAGAAAGATGCTTAAAAAAAGGCAAAGCCTTTTCTCTGTATGTGGTTAGATTTGTAGTTTTATTAATGGTCTCAAAAGAAACTAAACAGCATTCAAAAACAGTTCTAAATTAGGGAGGCTGAAAACCAGAATTAGGACCAAGAACAAATATTTAAAAATCTAGAGACTCAAATTGCAATTTTAATATAACAAAATGCCACCCTCCCCCCAAAAAGTTCTCTGGGATTGTAGAAATAATCCAATTTAACAAGTGTTACAGGAATTAGACTCCTACAAAGGCAGGGACTAAGTATATCGTGTTTATTGCTATATCGCCAGCATCTAACACAATCCCTGATACATAGTAGGTGTTCAACAAAAATGTGTTGTATGAAGTCCTAAAATTTTTAAAACCAAAAGTTCCAATTGCAAGATAAAACAGTACATTATGTTGAATCTCGACAAGCTGTCATTTCAAAAATCCTGTCAAGGCTGCTTAATAAAAGTGTTGGGTTGATACATCCCATGTCTAGAAAGTTGTAAAACAACTGGAGAAGGTCCAGAGCCAAACCTGACTTGCTCCAGATCATAGGGAATGGCAGCCAGACTTACTGTTTGCATTCCTGTCTCTGCCTTTTGGTGAGCAGTTTCCGTTCTAACAAATATCTTCTCCTTTTTAATTTACTCTGGTATTTATATGTCTAATGATTTAATATCATATCACACCTTTGGGATGCTCTTGACTAGTATTTTTCTGATTTACCTTTACCTATATTACACACAAACTGGCCAGAAATCATTCATCTCAACATGAGCCTCCTAGGTAAGCATCATGTGGTTTCACTTCTCTCTCCAGAAACAGCCTTCTCCACAGACCCCATTTAACACCAGCTCCCCCCACCCCACCCCCATGTCTTCTGTAAGCTTGTCCAGACATGGCCACATCGGGCCAGGTCTTCCAGCCATTCCATTGCTTGCGAAGCAATCATTTATAGGCGTTTGGTGTTTTGTCTGACATCTGTTTGATGCTGGAGCTCCAGCCTTTGTCTCAATGAATCACTTGTCAGTGAGAGTTGTGGTAGGCTGGATTTCACACTTTCAGGAAGCGTCTGCCTGTGATGTAAGTGATCTTAGGCTTTTTGAAATGACCAGCTCTCCCCACTCCGCCTCCCCCCTCCAATCCCATGAGGAAACAGGAAAATGAGGGACATTGGGGAAACTGATGCTTATTCAAGGTTTATTTTGATTTGACCCCCAGGCTTGAGCCAGGCTGTCCTCTCTGGGGACAGCATTGCCAACTCACCTCCATGGTGGATTGTTGCTGTTTGAAAGGACCAGACTGAAATATTTGTGAGGAATATTTTGAGAGCATCAGAATAAGAGGAAGAAATTTGGGGGGGAAAAAAAGAAAGAAAAGGGAATTCACCTGTATTTGGTAGTTTGCAGCTCATTTTTTTTTTAAAGTGCTATTTGATGGCCGTACCCATGTTGGTTCGTGTCTAGCTAGAGCAGAGGGGATCGGGAGTTGAACTGGGTTATAAAGCTGGCTGGGCCTAGCAAAGCATTAAATCTAGGAGTCCCTTTCCTTACTGTGCAAGCAGGGTACTAGTGACCCCATAAGGTATTTAGGTTGGTGAAGTTGCTTTGAAAACCACAAGGCCTACACTATTCCTTTGTAAAAAGTGATTATTCATAGAGAGTGCCCTGTGGAAACTCCCGTGTGTGATCTGAGGAGCAGAGTAGAGCAGGAAAGGGAAGGGGCAGGTTAAGCCTGAGGACACTGTAGGTGGCCTTTCTAAACCAGGAGTCAGTGAATACAGCATGCTTCGTGCAGCAGAGATGGAATTCAAGACGAAATTATAGAGAAAATCCGATAGAAAAATCATGGACTTTTTACTTCATTCTGTTTTGTAAGGAAAGGAAGATGCTAGACAAGGTGTATGTTGGACAGATTCTTCTTTGTGACTTTTAAACACTTTGCCTTGGTTTCACAGAAAGTCACATTATGGGTGAAGAGGTTGTCACAAACAGATGAACCCCCAGAAGGGAAGTCAGCATTTCCAGATCCGATGAGACAGTGGATGGAAGAAAAATTTTTCATTTAAGGTTTTAATTCGAAGAGAATAGGAAAGGGGAGGAGAAATTGATATCCCATCTGAGGCTTCTGAGTCTTACACGGGATCTTTTCATGTTCCTAAATTAGTGCAAGGGGGATGGGATAGGGTGCCAAAACTTGGGCTCATCAGTCACTTCATGCATCTGAGCTGGAAAACATTTAACCCTGAGATGCAAATCATTTAATCATGCTGACTCAGAGGTGACCAAAAGCTGTGAGCCCTCGGGAGCCAGGAATTCCCAACATGATGTGGTAATGCGTTTCACAGCATAAACCTCAGATCTCCAGGACCCAGGCTGGGGAACGAGGGAAGGCAGGGACCCTGTATTCTAAAGTTTCTGCGTAACAAAGACAGACCCTCCCTTCTAAACACACTGAAAATGAGGCATCCCAGGGGGCAACTCCTACTACCAGCCCCACCGCCCCATACATACCTTCTCATTTCTGTTTGCGCCGTTAGGTCAGGAGGTTAATGAAAATGCACTATAAAATTATAAAGAGGATGAAGCCAGGGATGAATATTAGCTTTCCATTCAAGCCTGAATATGCAGTCTGGACATGAAGAAAACCCCATTTGCCTCAAAATCTTATAGTTCTGTCCACATTTGCTTGGATAGGTCTGAGACGCTTAGGAAGCTGATAACTGCCAATTGCCTACCTTAGAAACAAGAATAGGAATGCAGGCTGGATCCAGCTTAGCAGTGATGTGTTGCAAGTCTCTGTGTGCCAAATCCTAAGTGTCAGGATAATGTTGCAATTGGGACCAAACAAAAGCTGGAATTTGAATTTTTCATCTTTTATTATGTATTTCTTTTTTCTCTCTTTCTTCTTCCATCCATCTATCATTTGATTTTTCTTTTCCATTCTCTCTAGAGTATTCAGCCTTAAGGATGGACCTGTACTTGCATCCTATTTCTTCTTGAGGCACTTAAAAATATCTACTTATTTCCCAAGAGCATCAATCCATTGAAGGAAATAGTTCATTGCACCAAACCGTGCCACTCAAGTTTGTTTTATGGCAAATATTATAAAATGATCCTTTGATCGAAGGATGTCATCTTATAATATCTTGAATCTGTTCACACACTCTGAAGGAACAGTGCCAATGAAGACAAACCAACTGGAAAAGATGCTTTTTTCTTTTTTTCTTTTAAGGTTTTCACAATGGCTTCAAAGGAAATGCGAATTAATCACTTGTTCTGACCCAAGAGCAGCAGAACTTATTTTGGAGACTTAAACAGGCAATACAAATGAAAACAGAAATCTGAGACTCCCAAATGCTAAAGCTGAAAGGAGTCAGTCTGGAAACATCAATTCTACTCAGCGTTTATTTTCATTTGAAGATAGTGGAAATCATTTATCAATCATGGACAATACCAGTTCTTCTTGCCTGGCAAATGTCCACATGAATCTATTAACCTCTAAGTATAGATACAGTATTTTTCAATAGAAAGACAGGGCAATATGGCAGTTAATTAGCAACCAATACTGTAAACTACAGTAGATACAAAGTTTTATCATATAAATTAATTGCCATTACAAAAAGGCAACTGCTTTAACTAAGAAGGTACAAAAACTGGTAACATCCATAAATATAACAAGAAGCTAAGTGAAGAAATACATAACAGACTGTTTTTCCTATACAATATTTGAATATGCAAACTAAGACACCTGTGGCACTTTACACGAAAGTAGGAAGATGACATACACACCCACCCCCACCCACCCATCCCTACCCACCCCCACCCACCCAGGCCCCACCCCTCCCCCATGTGGATTTCCAAAACATGGCAAATTCTAGGGTTACAAGGACAGGATGGCGTAAGGAAGTAGCAAGACGGCGAGCTCCGACCTGCTAGACAAAGAAGGAGCCTTCTTGACAGTTGTAAAGCATTAGGCGTCAGACAGAAACTTGTCAAAAACAGCTGTTGTTGGGTACTGATTGATAATGTTTTCATTCTGACGGCTGAGACGCTGCAGACAGTCGTGGGTCTGAGGAGAAGCCCATCACTGGCGCGCACATGAACACACAGGCACAGACAACGGGAAGTCATTTAACAGATGGCTTAGGAGCACTCAGCCACAGTATCTTAAAAAGACAACATTCTACATTTAATGAACTTGCAGGGAAAGCAAGGCCTAATAATCATTTATTTTTCATAGAAGATGAGCACAACGGGACAAAATAGAAACAGGAATTGTGTAACTGGTCATTGGAATAAAAGTTTTGTGCTGTTCATGGATTATACAGTGTTAAAAGTATTCAAGGATGCTGTAGACAAAATTATATATGAATCACTATGGATCTTTCCTGATCCATGCCATTAGAAAGAAGCTTAAAGAAGTGTTCGATGTTTTAAAAGTAATGACTGCATTAAAATCCACTTACAAGATTAAACCACAAAAACTATATTTGAATGATGTTAAAAGTCTGAAGTATTTCTTCTGGAGAATTACAAGTTATTACATCACCCTGTAATACAGTGTAAGCCTGTTGTATTTGGGTATTGGTCTATGCTACCTAAAAATTACAAATATGTTTTTATCACTCAGGGGTAGGGAGCAGTTTTCTATCATTTATTTGGCCACTTAGTATTTTAAGTGGTCAAAAGTCTACAAAGTGTGATAAAGAACATTTCATCTATGAACCTCAAAATCCATAGATTTTTCCTGATTTAGAAAAGATCAAAGGTGCTAAGCCTTAATAAAACTGTACATTTATCTCCATGTAATTTTGTCATTTAAATTAAATGAAAAAAATTAGTTCCAAAGAGTGAATCTGAGCCCTAAAATTATTTATTTGCTGCAGCCCCAGCACATTTTTAAGGGCACATTGAAACCCCTGAAAATAGAGGTTTATAATAGAAATACTGATAGACCTTTAACTACTAGAGGAAGGCTTTTACAGACTCCATGAAACTACACTAGCACTTAATGAATGAATATACAGATGAGTCTGTCTTTGATATCTTGTTAGATCCATGCCAGCTTAAACTCTCACCAGTATAAACTGTACTTCTTTTGGCTGTTTTTAAATTTTTTATCTACTATTTTAAAAATTATTTTCTCTACTTTAATTAAACACTTCCAATATTTAGAAAAAGATATCTATATTACATTGCAGCTTGACTTTATACAGGCTAATTTTTCCATTAAAAAATATTTGAGGGCTTGATCAGATGTAATCAGTGATGCATGCATGGTGCATAAATTTCCTCTAACTCCTGTCAAAAACTAAAACAATGTCTTTGCTCTTAAAAGAGGGGAGTGAGACTTTAGATGTAATCAAGGAAACATTATGCATCTTGTCTCTAAGCTCTTCAAAGCCAATTTTGCTATGGCAGCATACTCCTTCCTGATAAGGTGATTAACTGAAGTTTTTGGTGCTTATTTTTCTCTCATAGTCTATAAGGTCAGTTTACAAAAGACGAAAAAACAAAAATAAGATAAAATAAAATAAAACAAAAACCCCAAGAGATCTTGAAAATGATATACATATTATGTGAAGTCCAAGTCAGTCACACAATACTCCACTCCCAAACCCAGGGAAAATTAGTCAAGGTCTTGTGAGCCTTTCTGAGTCCTTCATAAGGGATTTGATTTCCATGAGCCATGAATTCCATCCGTTTTAGCACAGAGTATAGAAGAGATGCTTAGAACAACAGAAGGAAGAGACATGCGGTGAAGATAATTAGTGGTAAACAGAGAATAAATTCTCTCTCAGTAGTGTGTACTTGACGTTAATGCCGATGATAATTCAGTTGATTTACAGAATATTCACTTTAATAGAGAGATGAGAGTCTGAAATAACTAGAGAAAAATAGATAATGAAGCCATTATGTCTTGATACCAAAATAAAATTAAAACAAGAAACTAACAAGATAGGTTCAAGGCCTTTTGGGAGCCCATTTTCTTTGCCAGATTTCACATTCTTACAGCTTCATGGTCTTTTTCTTCTAACAAATTTATCAGCTGAGAGAAGCTGTCTTTCAGTGCATCCATGTCATCCAGCGAGCAGGGCTGCAGAATCCAACGTTTTCCACGTGCAAGTGGTTCAAGTTCAAAATATTTTTTGATCTTAAGGGGGAAAATAAAGAAAAATGTATTATTAATTATATCAGAGCCTTTCTCATACCAACATTTTGAGTGATGAAAGTGGGGGTATTTCAAGGACAATTTATATGAACTGTGATGCTTAGGGCTTTCTAGAATCCTGTCCACAGCTGTTGTTATAACGTGGGTTATATGTTGTGACCTGGGAGTGTTTTCTTTACTGGTGAATGACCCGCTTACAAGCCACCACCATTCCACCCATACACTTAACAGCATGGGAGGTCTGATGAAGTCTGAGAAAGAATTATATGCACTATGACACTGGGCAAAATACAATGCAGACACCAAAAAGATTCAATTTAATCAAAATAACTCTAGCAGAGCAGCTTTCACTATCTCACCCTGTTGACTTATTAAATTGGTGACAACCTACAGTATGTACCATATAAATTACTCAAGACTCAATTATTTTGACCATCAAGCACATAACACAACAAAAAATCTGATTTAAATAATCTTTTTCTCTCTTTCCCTTAAAGTTTTTATTTCTGAGTAATATTTATTTCTGAGACCTGGGGAAGTGTTATCAAGGAAAGAGGACAGAAACTGAGCATGTGTGTTTGTATGCATATACCAACTACATAAATTTCCACACGCATATCAAGCCTCCCAGCTTTTTTTGCCCCTCTCAGTCCTGAATTTTCTGGGAGGGATAAATCAAGACTTTACAAGTATGTGGGGTAGCACATTTGCTATCTTAAAAACCTGTTCAAGTAATAACCAGTCACTAGCCACTTGTATTGTATTCGTTAGGATATTGACTAATAGCAGCTAGTATTACCAACTCTTAGCTGGGAATAAATGTCAAGTTGCTATGACTTCCAGGAGTATTGATGAGCTTTTCGCAAAAGGTATGATAAAGTAAAAAGTTCATAAACCTTCTCAGGCACACACACATGACATCATATAAGAATAGAACATTATATTTATTGCCCAGCAAGGTTTTACATAACATAAGATACAGTTAGTAGCAACATCAAAAGAGGCATTGTTCAAAGACATTCTTGGTCAACAAATTTCATTAAATCCCATGTGTCACAAAAAATTCCAGGGTCTTACCTTAGTTACTACTTGACCCAGAAAAAAAAAAAATCTCAATTTTACATGCCATTCCCAAATGTGGTTGTATTTTGCCTGTATCATTGCAAGCACCAGACTATTGTTAACAGCAGAGAGGCATTATCCAAACTGGTATTAATATGTCTGTACATTTTTTCATACAAGAAGATATATATATATATACACACATACATATAAAAAAATACTAAGTTATGCTAATTTAGGAACCAGAAATACGCTAACATTTTATAGTTCAAGTGTGTCCAAAAAAGTCCTCCTATGGATGTCTGCAAATTTATAATAAATAATTAAAAAAAAAAACCTGCGAGAATTGAAGGACCCCCATTAATTCTGATTCTGAAGAGTAATGAAAATCTCATTTACAGATCAGAAAATGGGTACACAACTCCAGAACAATTTTTTGCCTGAGGTAGTTTACAAATCATGTTGTTAAAAGTATTCTTGCTTATTGAAAATACAAACTCCACTCTTTTAGTTTCTTTTCCTTAGGGCAATGAAAACAATTTACATCCAAGAGAACCTGAAATTGCTAGTGCAATGATCAGGGGTCAACTCTGCCCCATGGAGGGAGGAACTTGCCAGTCACAGGGGCCCTTTGCCAGCAGGGGAGAGGAGAGTAGGCAGGAGAGACGGGTACAGAATAAGAGGTAAGTACACTGCTAGAAGGAGGAGTGGGCTGCTCCAAAGAGTTGAAAATCAGAGATGTTGGCCTCCTTGTTTCTGTCACAAAGTGTGGCTTCAGATTGCATCCCTGAGCACAGAAATCAGGACTGCTGTGCTTACAACGCAATCTGGTATTTGATTAATAATGCTTCCCATCAAATAAAGGACATAACATCCCAAATCTGGCACGTGAAGGAAGCTGTACCCTTGCCATTCTTTATAAGACTAAATCCAAAAGGACAGGATTTTAAGTATCACTAATAATTGGGAAGAGGGCTGGTCTCAAGAAATTCGATAATATTAAAATAAAGAAAAACACCAAGACAGTAAATGCATCTCACTAACAATACTTCTTTCAAGTGGTTCATTTAAAAATTACACAGAATTGACCCTGGTAGCATATTTACATCTAATTTGAAAACAATGTTAGATTTAAATAATCACAAGATATATCAGCAATTTGTGATATATTGTAGTACCAACCAGATACAAAACAGTGAGGTTTAGCTCCCCATTAGGTTGGTTCCTAGGCAACTGAAAATATAGTCTATCATGTAGACACACTCGGAAGATGATAAAGATGTCTGCAGGCAGATATGCTTCAGAAGTTGTTCCTGCTGAACAGTAAACATGAGAAGGAAATGGAAGCTGCAGTGACAGGGTGGTCACCAGATAAAGAAGCCTAGGGGTGTTAAGCTGACAAATATGGCTGGGTAACTTGAGATTTTCAGATCTGTAACCTAAGTAGGTACCTAACCCTGCCATATTCACTCCACTGGTATCCCGAGGATTCCACACAACTCTACGTTTATAATATCAATTTTAAAACAAGCTTTGCCATCCCACTAATATTCAAGCACAATGAGTGACTATTTACTGCTGGAACATAGCTTCTCATTACTCAGAGTTTCATGTTTCTAAAAACAAACACTACAGTACAGACAGGGGAAGATGAAGACTTAAGGCTCTAATTCTGACTTCTTTAGGGTAACATTCTTGTTTTCTTATATTAACCTGAACTTCAAATTTTACTTCCCCTGCATTATTATAATAACAATTACAGTCACATTTGACCTGTCTACCATTGCTTTTTTGTCCTTGTATATGTTGATGTATGATTTTAAAGAATGGTGTTTAAGTTTGACCAATGTAAGTCAAATACTGATATTGTTTTTAAGGTTAAAAAAAAAAACACCTGCCTGTGATGCAAGGATCTATTTTTTCTGATGGACATACATTTTTTAAAGGTTATTTTCTTATCAAGATAAAAATTTTAAAAATGACTTAAGAGAAAATGAACCTAAGTCTGTTGACTACTTGACCAGTTGCTTAAATATGGTTAAGTGGAAACTGCTGGAATAAGAAACTGGTGATTGTTTCACATTGGCTTTTGGAGACCACACTTTGGGGAATGACATCAGAATACAGCTGCCTGGCAACCTGTGGTCATTTATCTATTTTGGGATAGCCACAGAGAGTGGGCATTTAGTAGCCATGTGTCCACCCTAGAGATAGAAAAACAAAGCCACCATCAGCAGCCAACCTATTTTAGCTCTGTCACCAGAGCCCTTCTCCACTCATGCGACTGCCGGGTGATTTGCATTACTGCATTCCATTATTCACACATTGCATTTACTGTAAAGCCCTAATATAACAGAGACGATGGCACCATCTCATTGCTGCTGATGTTTGTAGCAGCTGTTAAACCTGTGAGACATTACATAGCACAGGAGACCCACTCATTGGGTAGGAGATGATGTCCTTTAATGTTCCCTTGAGTAGTAAAATCATCAAATAATGCTTTCCTAGTTGTAGGATCTCTAATAGGGTAATAATGATGTTCACTGATTTCCCTGTCTTGCCCTCACTTCGGATGCAAAATTTTTATTAATACTTTCAATTCTTGCCAACCTGGTGTGACTAAATTTCTAGCATAGTTTTTGAACTGCAACAATAGGTCTTTCCTTTTTAAAAACCTGTAAGCCACATTTTATTTAAAATGATAAGCTGATTGTTTTTCCTATTTTTGTTACTAAAGCATGTAACTAGTGTGTGCCCAGAGTTGATCTCGTTTCCCTGTAGGCACTCTAGGGAGCAGGGGAATAGAACAGACCAGAAAGCCTTACTTAGTGTTTTGATGTGAAATAGAGTTAGGTTCTAGGCTCAGATATTTATAAACAGAGCTTTGACCCATATGAATGCATGGTGAGACATTAAAAAGAGAGTCAGGGTGTGTGACAGTTCTTTATTGTGTGGAACTCTGCTGTGAATCACAGAATATTCCACCCCTAGTTCTAGTGCACTAAATGCCACTAGCACCAACCAGTCATTGATAAAACTAAAAATGCCTGCCCCCTTCCGTGTCAACACATCCTCTGGGTGGTCCTACTCTGTTGGGAACTGCTGCTGCTCTTGCCCCTGTTGGGGCCATTAGCTTGTTTTTTCTACACATTCATCACTGGGGACGGAAGCTGGATATCTTCCCCACATCCCCATCTACACACAACTCATGTGTTCCCTCTGTGAAAATCTAGCACATTCTAACTGACCCTTCTTAAGGTTGTTGGGGGGGGGGCGTTGTGGTGGGGTTGGGATCAGTCTGAGCAGCTTTGGAAATTTTCATCCTGAAAGTTGGCTTTCCACAACTTCATTCACTCAACCACCACCTCCTGAACGAGGCTGTGGTGAGCGTGGGGGCACAGCACGGTGTACTCTAATGAGCCCCCTGTGCTGGTGCTCCATGTGCCAATGTAGAAGGTTCCACAGATGACAGCAATACTGTAAACCAAAAACAAAACAGAAACAGCAGCACTGTCCGGCAAGAGCACTGTCCTCATCATTTGTGTTATAAGGGTACAGGTTTCTTCCCCCCAGGCTTTTTAATGACCATAAAAGACTGTTTAATACTATACAGTTTACTAAGGGCTTTTTCACTTATTTATAACAGTTGGACTATACTTTAACCGGAAGGGAGAAAAACAATTGATGCAAACAAAGAGCGATATGATTATTAAGAATATTCTTAAATCATGGAACTCAATTTGAATAAAAAGTATCTTGATAGATGGCTGTTAAAAAAACTTTAGAAATAAACGCACATTCTTTTTCCACCTCTGGAAAAGGAATCAGGTCTCATGAAGGAGTCTAGGCTGACAACTTTAGCTCCTTCAAACAGCTAATGCAGACTGGGTAAGGATCTCAAACCAAATACAGAAAGCCAGGACAAAGAACTGCAACTGTGGGATTTGATAGGTAGAGGGGCAGGCCTGGAGGATGGCACAAGAGAACAGGACTCCGTTAACTATCTTGAACCCAGTGGAGTCATTATTGCTTTCTTGTAAGTTTAACATGTTAAACAAAGTGGCCACTGCATAGCTTGTATTTTTCAAAGAACTATATGAAAAATGGTTTTTGAGACAGGTTTATATTGGTTTTAAACCCTTTGGTAAAAGTGTGGTCCGGGCTCCAATTAAAGGATGCCAAGAGAGCCTGAATGGACTGTGAAATTTTGTACGATCTTTTCCATGACTGTTACAAAGAGAGCGGGACTTTCCTCATCTCCATCATAGCTCCTTCCTTTAATAGCTACAGCAGATGCATCTATTGTGTTAACATGTCACATTGGGGGAAAACATTTGTATTGAAATGCTTCTTGGTGGTATGCTGGGGCCTGCTGACATGTGGCCGGTGATAGTCGATTGTGTACATTCTCTCTCCAGTTCTGGGTACAAGGATGTCAAATTGTACAAGTCGCGAAATCGGCCATGGTTTGGAGTATTTACAGCACAGAAATCTGCAAGTATGATGAACCAGGACATTTCTCTTTCCAGAGTTCGTTGTTAAACATTTACCACCATACCACTGAGTATATACATTTTGTATGTGTGTTTGCAAAGGGACCTCCAGCTTTGCTGTCTTAACTACAGGACCAGGCTTAACTTGGTAACCTTCACCAAAGTCAGATAGAACTTTGCCCATGCCATGGCTCCAGGACAGGGTCTGGAGATAAAGTGGCAGGGCATGATTAAGATTCTTCCGAGTGCATTCTTGGTAGCTTGTTCAAAGCAAGGTTAGTCTAGAGAGCAGCACCAGCTGTTCCCCTTTTTGTTGTGCTGCTTGCAGGATTTTGAAATCTTAAAAAGTACTAAATGTGTCATTAAAGGCAGAAATAAATAATACAAATAAAACCAATTTGCCACAGTTCCAAAGATAGTACAACAAAGAATGGATTTTATTTACTTTTTACTGAGTACTAATAAGGACCAGAAAATGACAACTTCGTGTTAATCAATATCACAATATTATTAACACTTTGGCAGTGCATATTTTTATAATGGATGACTGATTTCAAGAAGACCATGTATAATATAAAAGTATAGTTCTCGTAAGATGCTTCTTTCTTAAGGATACTAGAGTTCAGTGCAGCCCACCTGACCTTGGAATAATCAAAAACCAGATGAGCGACTGCAGGTTATTACCTGTGACTGAGGCTGGCCCTTATTTTAAGTCTTCTTTCCCAGTCAGTAACCTCTGATGTGTATAGAATGTTATATGTTGTGACAATAATTATATAGAAACCCAGCCTTCCATTGCACAGGAGAATTTAGCATGTCCCAGAATAGCCAAAGAAAATGATCCCATTTGCTTTAGTGGTAGGACCTAGGATCTGAAAAGCATTCCTATTTTTGTTTAATCTGCTAAACTAGAAGTATAGAGACATTTACATTTATCTTTTCTTTTTGGTATGCTTGGAGGGCTTGTTTTATTCTCCTATCCAGAAAGCTTACTTATCAGACAACCACTGTGAGAAGCACAGTTAGGTATGGATGCTTCCTGTCTTCAGGGACTGAGGAAAGACGCCCAGTATTCCCATATCTGTACCCTTCTCTACTCCAGTTACTCTATCTGGCCCTCTACTCTATCTGGCCTGCTTCCAAGTCAAGGCTTCCATCCACAGGTGGAAATGATCAGCCTATATATACGCTATCATCTTTTGAGACCCAGTAGAAGTCCTCCTATCACCTCAAGGGGAAGCCTTAATGATACAGGAGAAATTTTTTGAATTAGAAGGAATCTTAGTCACAGTAGCCATTGTTGGTGGCCTCCCCATCACCCAGGCACCATAAATTCTCTGTAAATAAAGTTTTATTGGAACACAGCATGCTCATTCACTTCAGTATTATCTATGGCTGCTTTCGTGCTACAATGGCAAAGCTGAGTAATTGCCACAGAGACAGTGTGTCCCACAAAGCCTAGAATATTTACTACCTAGCCCTTTACAGAAAAAAAATTTGCCAACCCCTGGCCTAAAGCATTCTGCAGCTTTCCACTTTGTCCAACAGGGAGGCACACAGAGTGCTTAGGTAGGGTCTGGGTCATCAGGCTTTCTCAGTTTGACCACAGATTGCTAGACCTGCTCTTCCCTGCTTTGGTTCACACTTTAGTGGGATAGAAAATCTGGCTTTTCTAACTTGGCCCAGCTCTCACTGTGATTTCAGATGCTTTGAATTGAATTTCTAGCAGGCAGAAGGGTCATCTCAGCAAAGCCATATTTTATTTCCTCTTTATATTTAGCCTGAGTTTCTTTTTGTGGAGAGGCTTCCTAAAGAACACAAAACTAGCCAGGGCATGGAAAGTTTTCCTACCAAGTCCCCTAATGCCACACCCTATTAGGCACATGTCTGTGACCTGTCAGTTTGAAGTTTTTGGTGTCCTTGAGGATGGCTTTTCGTGAACAGCAATACTAGTATTGTTACTTTGCAGTTTTGAAAAAGAATATATAATTTATTAAATTTACACTGCCCAAAGCCTACTGTTTCCTGAAACTTTTATATTTGACTTAAAAATTTTAATATTCTATTTATATATCTTTTAAATTTTAATCATCACATTCAAGATGTGATAGCCAATTTTCCTTCTAAGCATTTAGAATGTCTAACAAAACATCCTCAAGTAGTTAAGAATTCTTAAAAATTTCTTCCATTAAATTTAAAAATTCAATGACTCTTGAGTTCTGGTACATTCTAAATTCTCATACCTTTCCACATAAGAGGCCAATTCTGAAATCACTTACACATTTTAAATTAGAATTAAAAAACGAATTACAAGGTTGACCCACATATAACATATACTTTAAATGAAAGTATTAATACTGTGGGTTTATTTTATCACTTTTATACTTTTAATGTTAAACTTTCCAGGGTTAAACAGACTTTTCATTAAGGAAGACTTTTCCATCCAAAATGAAATGGGTATAATTCCATGCAACTTGAGGTTCTCATCTCATTGAAGTTGGGCTGGTTTTCAACCAAAATTTTTGGAGACACTCATTAAGAAGTTAAGCCCTTTGAAAAATAGTTGCTGTAACAACTAACTGAAGACTTTGGTCTTCAAAGGGGGTTGTTTGCTCCTGGATACATGTTATCATTACCTATACTTACTGTCTACTCACAGAAGTGGACACCCTCTCCTAAGATTGTAGATAATTTCCTCCACTCCTTGGACTTTACCTTTCTTTAGCACATACTGTAATATCTTTCCTTCTGGCTCTACAGACATTTCATTTTCTTTTACTGATATATAATTTGCATACTCTAAAATTTGCCCTTTTAAAATGTACAATTCATTTGTTTTTAGTAAGGTTGTGCAACCATCATCACTATCTAATTCCAGAACATTTTCATCATCCTAAAGAAAACTCCTTAACAGTAGCAGTAACTCCCCAATTCCTCTTTCCTCCAGCCTTTGGCAACCACTACTCTCTTTCTGTATGGATTTGTTTAGCCTGGACATTTTGTATAGATGAAATCACACAGTATGTGGCCTTTTGTGTCTGGCTTCTTTTCTCTTAGCATTACGTTTTCAAAGTTCACTCATATTGTAGTATGTAGCAGTACTTAATTCTTTTTATGGCTGTATAATATTCCATTGTATGGATATGTCCCATTTTGCTTATCCATTCATCAGTTGATGGACATTTGGGCTGGTTCCCACTTTCTGGCTATTTTGAATAATGCTGCTGTGAACATTCATTCACAAGTTTTTGTGTGAATATGTTTTCATTCCTCTTGGGTATACATCTAGGTGTGGAATTTCTGAGTCATATGTTAACTCTATGTTGTCAAATACCTTTTCTGCATTGAGATGATCATATGTTTTTTGTCCTATATCCTATTAACACGGTATACTACATTGATTGATTTTTGTATGTTGAAACAACCTTGTTTATCCTGGGATAAAGTGTAGTTGGTTATCATATGTATGATCCTTTTTTATACATTGTTGGATTCATTTGCTAGTACAGTTGACCTTTGAACAATGAGGGGATTAGTGGCACCAACCCCTTGTGTAGTTGAAAATCCACATAAAACTTTTAACTCCCCCCAAACTTAACTACTAATAGCCTTCTGTTGACCAGAAGCCTTACCAATAACACAGTCATTAATATATATTTTTATGTTATATGTATTATATACTATATTCTTACAATAAAGTAAGCTGGAGAAAAGAAAATGTTATTAAGAAGATCATAAGGCAGAGAAAATATATTTACTATTCATTAAGTGGAAGTGGATCGCCATAACATTCTTGATCCTTGTCATCTTCATGTTGAGTAGGCTGAGGACGAGGAGCTAGAGGAGGGGTTGGTCCTGCTGTCTCAGGGGTGGTAGAGGCCTACAAGTGAACCCTTGCTGCTCAAATCCACGTTGTTCAAGGGTCAATTGTATTTGTTAAGAATTTTGGCATCTACATTCATAAAGAATACTGGTCTATCATTTTCTTTTTCTGTAATGTGTTTGCCTGGTTTTGGTATCATAGTAGTCCTAGCTTCATGGAATGAGTTGGGAAGTGTTCCTTCCTCTTCTATTTTTTGGAAGAATTTGAGAAGGACTGGTGTAAATCCTTTAAATATTTGGCAGAATTCAACAGTAAAGTGAGGATCCTGAGCTTTTCTTGTGGGAAGTGTTTTGATTACTAATTAAATGTCTTTACTTGTTATAGATCTCTAGATTTTCTGTTTCTTCTTGGGTCAATTTCAGTAGTTTGTGTCCTCCTGTATGTGTCTTGTGTATTTAATGTAGGTTATCCAAGTTTTTGGCATACAGTTTATATAATATTCCCTTATGAATAATCCTTCTCATTTCTGTGATGTTGGCAGTAACGTATCCTCTTTTGGTCCTCATTTGAGTAATTGGAGTCATCCTTCTTTTTTACTTTGTTAGTTGAGTAAAGATTTGTCAATTTTGTTGATCTTCTAAAAAAACTATTGGTTTTACTGATTTTCTCCATTGTTTCCCTAATGTCTATTTCATTTATTTCCAGTGTAAGCTTTATTACACCTTCCTTCTGCTTGCTTTGGGTTTAGTTTGATCTTTTTTCTAGTTTCCTAAGGTTGAACAAACATCTAATTTTAGTGACATTTTAATAGCATTCTATTGGATATTATATATATATATATATATATATATATATATATAACACACACACACACACATATAAAAAATTGTTTTAATATCTTTAACTTTGTTGGTTGATTTGAGTAGGTGAAGTTCTGTATTCTTTTTATATTTTTCTTATTTGTCAGGGCTATAGCTCTTATAAATGTAAAAATAAAATATAATTAGATTTTATATATCTCACATTTCTATATTCACAAGAGCTAATGACATATTCCAAGTTACTACAAACAAAATTTTAAACAATCTGTTTTTCAATCAGAGCACAGGAGTCATAATCTCACAAATCAGAGACAGAAGAGTCCTCCTTACTTCTTTCCTTCCTACATCTACTTAACCAATTCTGCATTTTGGAATCCATTAATTGCAGCACGCAACTTCTAGTACCAAATTATGAGTACCCAAAGAGGCCTGTGGTGAAAGAAACACAACACCCAACTCAAACTGGCCTAAAAAGATGAAGAAAATTTATTCATTCATATACTGAAATATCCCCTACTAGTGCGGACCCATTAGATTCAGAGGTTCATAAGGTCATCAGAGCTGAGGTTCAGTTTCTAGGTAATTCCTGCAGGATATGAATGTTAAAGGAGATAGTTCTGGGAGCTGCTGGCAGCCATCTAAGTACTACCTAGAATGAAGCTAAGAAATAAGGTCGGAGGATAAAGCTGATATGTGAAGGGAGAGAGAGCCAAGAAAACTGCAGAAAAATAGGTGTGATTGAATCATAGACCCCTGAATCAAACTTTGCCAAAGGCCTGCAACCTATGAGCTATTTAGTTATATAAGCCGTTATGTTCTCCTTAAAACAGGCATTATAATTATTGTATAAATTAATGAGTTAGGATATCAAGAATCAATGAGGACGAAGTATCTCCACAAGTCTGTGGTGAACCCCATTTTCAATTATAGGACAACATAGATTTGGATAATTATTCTCTAATTTTTTCATGTGTATGAGTCCCCAGTTCCATGAGGGCACAGACAATGAAAAAAATTATTTTGTATTATCTAATGTTCTCAGTATAATGCCAGACACAGAGAGGATACTATATTTCATCCCATATTAAAGTTTTAGTAAAAGAAGGAAATTGAATGTTGGAGAGAAGTTACTAATCTTTCCAATTAATCAGGACAAGCATGCAGGAGGTGGCATTTCATGAACGGGTTCAAAACCGTAGATCTAATTGGTTCAAACTCTATTACACATATGCCTACAGGCAGCTTCAATGAATCGTTTTGCAAACAGAAAAGTAAACAAGCTATCATGGAAAAGAGAACCACTCCAGAAATCTCAAGACCTACAAAGGACACTTATGTTTTGAGCTATTTCTTTAATCTGTGTCCAAACAAAGTGTCTAATTCTTATCTCAGAGAATGGAAAGAACTGACATAGGCAAAAGGAGAAGCATCAGTATGCTTGTCTTTGCATGCAGGTGCAAGCATCAGACTTTTCAATAACATCTACAACAGTCATTAATTACAGAGGCAGCCAGGCTTCAACAGCACATCATTTTACCCTCCTCTTCTCTCTTCTTTTCTCCTCTCCTCTTCTCTCCTTCCTTTCTATAATAATTTCTATTCTACTCTTTCAAAAGAGCATTCATTTTTGGTACCAAGTACTTTTAGGGTATTATACTTCATTCTGTATCTTCCATGTTTGGGATAATAGTTATGATTTACCTGTATTTCAAGAAAGCAAATATTGTAAGCAGGAAGAAATCTATCAATGAAGAAATTTTTCTTGGCAATAGACTATGGTTGTTTAAAGAGTCCCACCTATATGTATGAGGGCCAGTAAAGTATGTACTAGACAGGAAAGGGAGTTAATGAGTGAAAGCCCCAAACACATATCAGAGGCAACCAATTAGCTTGTCTGAAACACAGGCTTGTAAAGCTATAAGTAACTTATAAAATGGTCTGCTACACACGAATAAAATGTTGTTTAAATGGCTTGCTTAACTAGATGCATTCACCATGAAATTGATTCTTTTAAGTTTTTTTTTTTTTTAACTTAATACCCATTAACTGTGCATATTGAAATGGCTAGGCGGGTGGGAGGGTGGGTATTGTAAAGTGTAGCTTGAAGATAAGGGTTCCATATTTTATGAGGTTAAGGAGTAGCTGAAAAAGAAAAACTCATCAGTTACCAACAACTGTGTCTGCCTCAGTAAATGAAAATGGTTCAACACAGTTGGATTATTCCTCCTTTGCCTTGCTAAAACCCTAAACTGGGATTGGTAGAAGTGGTCTGAGGACATTCCAGCACTGAGAACTTATGCTTTTGTGTCACAGAAAGCACTGTTTTCTCACTACAGCCTTTGATTCTGCAAAACAGCATGAGAGGAAGAAGACCCCGAGCCTGGTATTTTTCAAATCCAACATTTGCTTCAGAATGAACATTAAATTTCATCCCCCGAAGACTTACTTTCCAAAACATTTGAGGCAATTTGATGTTAGCTGACATATGAATGATAATTCCTAATCCTGTTTCATATTTTGAATTTTCTTAAAAACTATTGTATATTTTAAAATTAATTTTGGCCATGCCTCATATTCAGCTTTTTCTGTTATACAAGGCTCCATGCCACAAATACACTTCAATCAATTGCTACCTGATCAAACAACCAGGAGAGCATGCTTCAATTTTGTTGAGTCTAACTATTCTCCTCGCTTATTCAATATTGGTACCCCACGTGTACTTCATTAAATCACTATCAGTTGGCCAACTCAAGGGATTCTCTGACTCACCAAGATATTAGTGAGAAAATATATTCAGTTAATAGTTAATGATTGTTAAAGACACAAAAATCTTTTGAAAAGTCTATATATTCAAGGTTATTTGGCTTTTGTAATGGAATATATGTCCCCTATCTCAATCTTGCAGCTGTTGGGTATGAAAAAGCAATAGCAGTAGTAACAAATCAAAATCTTAATATATGGAACCCAAATAAACATGTTTAGTATTGGACTTGTGGTACTATGGCAGCACTCTGTCCTAACAACGACAACATTTAGATGTTGGAGCAGATTCAAATTCTTGGGCCATAAACAGGAGACAGACAAATATGGCAAGCCATGTATTGCTCAGCCGCCAATGGAGGGTGCCAATGGCCCTGTCCAGATGCAGAGATATTCAAGGATGTTCCTGTCAGCAGTTTTTCCTCTGGCTACAGCAAGGAGCCACCATGGAAACACTGGGAGGAAAAGGAAAAACAGGAAGGCAGAGAGGGCTGGTGAAGTGGTAGGAGTTGTGGGCAGAGGCAGAAAAAGCTGACAGCTGCCTCAATAACACATCTGAGCAAGGGGAACAGGTAACAAATGGCCTTGTAACAAAGTGCCATGTTAGTCATGGGGAGAGAATTTCTTTCCCTGCTGGCAATACAGCCAGGAGCCTAATATCCTGGCAACTGAGAAATATGAGCTTGGAAAGAGGCTTGCAGGCAGTCTAAAGAAAAGCTAAGTGGTAATCCGTCCTAAGGAATTTTAGCCAAAAAAACCCACATAGGACTAGCTGAACTCAGTATAAAGCCTGTGAAAGATGAGTCTGGAGAACATTATAATAAGACATAAAGCGAACACCAGAAATGAAGGTTCAAAAAGCCATTGACTGGATTTACCACAGCATTGTTAGTATGGCCTTGGGTCCTAGCTGTCATCCTGTGACTACTCAAAACTACTAGATCTCAACCAGGACAGGAGAGAGGCAAATGTACCTCCCAGGGGACATTCACTAATGTTTGGAGATTGTTTCGGTTGTCACAACAGGGTGGGGCTGAGGGAGCAGAGTGAGTGGTTGCTATTGGCATCTAGTGAGTTGGGTAGAGGCCAGGGAGATGCTGCCAAACATCCTATAATGCACAGGGCAGCTTCCCCTACACCCCCAACAAAGAACTATGTATGCCAATAACACCAAGGTTGAAAAACTTTGCTCTGAGCTGATCTTTTAAGGCAAAAAATCAAAGAACAAAAAGTCCTGTTAATGATTCAATCCACAATCTAGCAGCACAAACCATCAGGTTCCCTCCCTGGCATCAGGAGGAGATCTAGAACCTGGACTGGAAAGGTAGACCAGGAGCTACATCAGGGAGCACCAAAGGTTGATGGTTCCTACTCTCTGTCCTTTCTTGTTCAAGGTGAATAATAAACAGGTCTTGGTGGGGCCAAGTCACTGCATCAAACTGGGCTGAAACAAGTGTGCCAAGGAAAAGCTACCTTTCACTCAGTCTACAGTGGAGTGGGGAACCTGTGGCCTCACCACATGTGGCCCTCCAAATCCCCAAGTGTGGCCCTTTGACTGAATCCAAACTCCACAGAACAAATCCCTTTATTAAAAGGAGTTGTTCTGTAAAATTTGGATTTAGTCAAAAGGCTGCATTCAAGGATCCAGAAGGCCACATGTGGCCCCAAGGCTGCAGGCTCCCCACCCCTGGACAGTCACTGCTTTGAGCTCTGAGGATATAAAGGTGAACATAGCAAGTCCCAGCCCTTATGGAGCTTACATGGTAGTGGAAGAGACTGATGAGTGAGTGAGTAGGTAAGTGAGCAAAGTCAGGCAGGAATAAGTGACATTAAGAAAAGAAGGTACTATGGCAATAATAACATTTGCCACATAACTGATCTAAAAGAGAGACTGAAGGTAACAATATGAGTAAAAATAAAGCAGTCACAGATAAGGACAAATCTTTAATTAGTTTCAAAACAATACCACATACAGTTACAGTAAAAGCTCTATTGCTAAACCGCCACTTAATCATCTAGGATCAACTGACTCTTCATTGTCCTGGCACAAGACAATGACTGATGCTGCCCACACAATGAACGTTCATGACTGGTGGATAAAACACACCAAATGGTGGTATCTACATGGTGGATGTTCACCACTGGACTGCTTTCTAATGTGTCTGCTCATTTCTACTCCTAATTTGCTTCACAATTCTCATGATGGCAGTCATATTTATTATCATGAACTGTGACAACAGATGAAATATGAACTTGAAAAGAGAATGTCTACTTGTATGAATAACTAAAGGAAACACGTTGAAAGAACTCAATAAAGGTAAGTCACTGAAAACAAACTGCTGTTGAATTAGATTTAGATAAGACAACTATACAGGATTGAGAAGGAAAGGTATAGATTGCGTCCCAAGTTGTCTTTAACTTATGGTTCTATTTTAAAGAAACAGAAGCAAAAAATCATAGGTAATGGTTTTGTTCTATGAAAGAAATATAACAGACAACTCTGATTAGTGGCCACAAAGCCAGAGAAAAGGCCTTGGCCCAATATCAAAAGATTAGTACCTTTTGTATATTTTAAGTTAAAATAAATTATTTAGGATATACATGTGTTTTTTTAATGACTTCCAACTTTAACCAATTCTTGATTAACTGTTCAACTACCTGTTCAGATCAGACCAGATAAGTGGGTTTCTAACTGTACATGTACTGCCCTAAATTTCCAATCACACTTTCCTTCATGTCTGAATCAAAAGCCTTCTCAGAGGGGAAGTCATTAACACCCTCTTCAGTCTGAAGTTTAGAGTGTTATATAACAACATGTCCACTGTCAGAATCAATACTAGTGTCTATCACCTCAAATCCTTTTGTGAAGGAGAGTAGACTATAAATAAAATTAAAATACTCAAACCAATACTCATGTACACACACCCACACTCCTGCAGTTTCCTGTAGAAATATTCACATCTATAAAAGCATATGGTTACAACTGGAATATGCTGTTATTAAATATAGTATCTTTAAAAATATTAAATATTATATTATCCTGGACGCATTTGTAAAGTATTTTCTAAATAGAACTTATTCCTGTTTTCTAGACCCCTAAACAGAAACAGAATTATAAACTACACCCACCAAGAAAATTTCCCTGAGCTTTTCTTAGCCAAGGCCCTGGATTATTCTCTTCCACACTTATAGTTCTCTAGGGAACAGGAATCTCAGTGCTTTGCAAAATAGTCCTATTTTACCTGGAAATTATTATGTTTCTTTCTACCCTTATCACATTGATTTTTCCATTTGTAAAATGACAATTCTATAATAGCACTTGAAAATAAAAATCATATAATGCAAATGCCTGACAAATGATAACTGGTGCCAACTATCTATTTTTAACTAGAAGGTAAACATCAATAAGAGAATAATATACAATGATGCATGTAAATGGCATTTACCTCAGTGTGTCTACAAATTTATTTTTAGTGAATGAATTATTTGATACCTTGTCCTCATCACATTTAGTGTCAGGGGACCTAGACTTCAGAGTCCTTGAAATAAAGTTTGCAAATTTTAGGTACAACCACATCTCATCTGTCACACGCGAAAAAGAAAAGATGTGGTTCTAGAGAAATCAGGATTTGAGAAATTCTTACCTATTTGACTCTAGCTTCTCATCTAGACATACAATACATGTAACCTGCACACGTCTTAGCAAGTTAAATGCTGCACCCGGTTTTCATAAACCATATGAGAATGCTGACATCTCTTACAGCTACTAAAATACTTGAATTCTGACTTCTTACATGAAGTCACAGTCATCAAGTATGTAGTAACCTGGTTACTGGTCGAACTGCTTTTTGGCATCATTAGAAGGGGCAACCTGATTTGATAAACCTGAAAAGGTTTCTGGTAGGACCCAAGGGTTACAAGATGTGGATCAGTAACAAAAACATTGTGCTCCAGAATAAGAGTTTACCCAGTTCTGACATGACCACTGACCCTGTAAATCACCAAGACACGGCAACTTCCTACATAACCTGAGAAAGAAAAGGAAATAGAAGCGATAATGACGCATGATGTAATGGGTAGAAGTTCTGCACGTGGGTGGAATGGAAGTCAACTGAACTGCTGTCCTCTCTCTCTCTCTGTTGCTCTTCTCACTCTCACAAAGTAGGTTATTAAGCCAAGGACTTAGTTAAAGCACTGAAAGCCATAATATATTAAATAGCACTCATGGAAGAATTGAAAACAGTTTCCTAAATGAGCAAATTACTCTATCCTTACAGGCAAGGCTCAATTTGGAATGGCTTGCATAACTATCTTAATGGTTTTTTGAAATATTATAAATTAGGCTCTTACAGTTCAGGTTTAAGAAATTCATTTGTGCTGCATCATAGATGCTTAAAAATACTACTATATCTGCACAAAGCATAAAAAGCTCTCTGGAAAATCATGAGCCCCTTGCACACCCAATATTCCCCCCTCCCCAATCCTTTCCATCTGCCAGCTGGGTTTCATTTTAAGAATTTCACACTGAATATAAAGTGCTATTTTGACCATGTGGCTCCAGAAATGTGAATTTAGAGTCTATTCAGCTCATACTCAAATGATTGACAGAGAGGGGATTAACCAACTGGATGCGATGAAGCCACTGCCTCTTCCTTCAGGTTACTTTAAGTCTCCAGGCAAGGATGGCCATCCTTATGATGTTTCATTGAGGCCAGCAAGAAGTACAGTCTCCCACTAGGGGACTTACTTTTCACTTAACTACTGAATGGCCATTATAATTCTTTCCCCTATGGTCTCATACCTCCTATATTCCATCTATTTTCCCCATCTGTAAAATGGGAATACTAAAGTTAGCTTTCTTAGACATCCCTTGCAATTATGTCCACTTGCTGACACATGACACATATCTGTAATTACTGGTCTTCAGGTTTAACAGTTAAAATTGGCCAGCCATGGTGGCTCATACCTGTAATCCTAGCACTTTGGGAGGCCAAGGCAGGAGGATTGCTTAAGGTGAGGAGTTCGAGACCAGCCTGAGCAACACAGTGAGACCCCATCTCTACAAAAAATTAAAAAATTAGCTGGGTGTGGTGGCACATACCCATAGTCCCAGCAACTTGGGAGACAGGCAGGAGGATCGCTTGAGCCCAGGAGTTTGAGGTTGCAGTAAGCTAGGATCATGCCACTGCACTCTAGCTCAGGCAACCAGGCAACAGAGCGAGATCTTGTCTCTAGGTAAATAAATAAAATGAGTAAAAATTTTGGAAACAGTGTGTGTGTGCACACATGCATGCGTGTATCATTGGTTTTCTTGGGTGGGAGCAGACTAGAGGGAATTGGTGTGGAGAAGGTTGAATGGTTGGCTTAGAGTTATATCCTTAATGTTTCCACTAGTAATGCCCAACAACTCAAGCTTGGAAGAGACTCTCTGCACATAGTATTTCAGAGATCGTTTGAAAGTTTTGGGCATCTAGAAATGTTTCAAATGCCATTGTTATTTAAGATTTCCACATAAAGAAGTCCTGGTTTTTCAACAGTTATCTATCTTGTTTCAGACTTCCCATCCTCAAGTATTATCACAGGCATGAAAACTATATATAGTAGACTCCCTTCTCTGCAGTTTTGCTTTTTGTGGTTTCGGTTTCCCCAGCACAGACAAAAAGATATTTTGAGAAAGCGAGAGAAAGAGAGAGACCACATTCACATAACTTTTATTACAGTATGTTGTTATAATTGTTGTATTATTAGTTATTGATGTTAATATCTTACTGTGCCTAATTTATAAATTAAGCTTTATCAAAACATAGTGTATACAGTCAGCCCTCTGTGACCTGTGGGTTCTGCAACTGTGGATTCAACCAACTGAGTTGAAAATATTTGAAAGATAAATTGAGTCTGTACTGAACATGTACAGACTTTTTTTCTTGTCATTTTTCCCTAAACAATATAGAATAATAACTATTTATATAGCATTTACATTGTATTAGGTATCATAAGTAATCTTAAGATGATTTAAAGTATATGTTTCCAATCCCCCACAGGTATCATGGGACGACTGTATAGGGTTTGATACTATCCTGTGGTTTCAGGCAACCACTGGGGGTCTTGGAAAGTATCCCCCATGAATAAACAGGGACTACTTGTATTCAGATTTTCTAAATCTTTCTTTTTTGCAATGTTAGGATCATGCTGTTCCTGGGATTCTGTACACTAACTGAATACACACTAAGTAATACTATAACTCAGATTACTGTTTGACAGAGTTCAATGAAAGGATATTCAAACATTGACTTTTGAGAAGGGTGTATAGGATGTTTTTAGATCTGATAGTACGATACTAGAGCCAGTCTCAAAATTAATGAGCATATCTAAACTTGTATTACACACACACAAATGTTGACATCAGAGGAAAGAAGACATCATCAGAAAAATACATGTTTATTATATCTTGTCAAGTTTGGTCCTCTTCTGAACAGGAAATGTTCTATTTGTAGGTGGGGTCTTCAGCTTCTAAGTTATTCTGAAGAGTAATAACAATGTTTTCCCTCCCTTCCCACAAGACAAAACAAACACACAAGTACACTATAGAAAAACAATTATAATTAGGGGAAAATTTCTCCTACTTGCCAGAAAAAATGAATATGGCTCTATTAAAAAAATCACTAGTATCATACATTTAAGTTTTAGCCACATTACTCGAACAGTTAAGAAAGTTATGTGAGAATAGAGAAAAGTATGGAAGAAGCCACGTCAAACTGATAATGCTGGATGGGAACATTGGGGAGTAAATGGGGACAGGGGAAGATGATGAAATTTTTCTTTATGTATCTCTGAATTATTGTACTTGAAACAATAAGTGCCTATAGTTTTTGTACTTTAAAAAACTAATAAAGTATAAACATACATATTAGCACATTTAATAGCAGAAAGAGAATTTAAGAAAATAAAAACACACTGTATGCAGAGACACATCCAGGAAGGTAAACCGGCTCACAGAGAAGCTCAATAAATGTTAGTCATATGACCATGAAGAAAACAATAGTTGACAAAATAAAAATCCTCCTATGGTAGTATCTATTCATAAGACACAAAGAAATATAGTAGCTTTTTACCATCATAGTTAAGAAATATAGATTTTTATCTTATCTATGCATTTTGAGAATTTAAATTTTAAGTCAATAATAATTTACTTAAGTTGTAAGTGTGTCCACTTCTGGATGGTGGGTGACCTTCCAGGCAGGCAAGAATACCCTCAAGATTCTTAACTTTCACAGCTGAAAATGTGATGTCTGCTCACCGGGCTACAAAGTTTATATGTGGATTTTCCATAATCAGTGGTACCAGCCCTTCAGGCCCTGGACAGGAAACAAACCTCCAGCTCTCTGCTCTTTATCAGAACTGCTTCTAGCAGAAATAATCCTTAGAGAAGATCATTTAAAGGGCCAGGCCATCCATCTTCCTCTACAGGATATCTAATGCTACCCTTGAAGGAAGATCAAGGACACCCTGAAGGCTATAAAATCCCTCCACTCCATGGTATTTTAATACTAATATCTCAACTTTATTTAATGTCACCACAAGAAAAAGCCACAAGAAATTCAGAACTACATTTACTATAAAAATGCTGCCATGGATTACTCATTAGATCACTCAATGTCTCCTGTAGAAAAAGTTTTTTTATTAATAGAATTGTGTTAGAACAACTTTTATTCTCCCTGTGGAAGACCCGTCTTCCCTCTTTACCAATGAGAAATAAGTCACAGATCACAACTCTCCTGGGTTTTTCATGTTTCAAAAACTCAGAGCACTAAATAGGAAACCCAGTTGGAGCAGTGATTTGACCCATAGAGTTGGGCATTTTAGTTGCCTTTTCTTTGTCCTGATCTTCTTCTATTTCAGGTTTTTATTAGTACTATTGTCATGTGCGTCACTTTAACTTCTTAGTAGACAGAAGCAGTGGACTATATAAACAAATAAAAATAAAGTAATATCTCTGTCTGGAGTTGAACAATGATGGTCAATCAATTATCTCTTTGCTTGGCATTATTACTTAACAGAACACACCCAGCTTCATTGAAAGCCACCAGTCTTGAGTCATTCTTACTATTTTGGGGGCTTCTTAGAAGTGCTTGTCAACACTATTACCATGGAACGGAGACTCCAATTTTAACAGAATTGTCTCAGTATAAGAAACCTCAACTGAAGTTAACTCATTGTAAGAATGGATTCTATAGGCCGGACATGGTGGCTCACACCTGTAATCCTAGCACTCTGGGGAGGCCAAAGCAGGAGGATCACTTGAGGTCAGGAGTTCGAGACCAGCCTAAACAAGAGTGAGACACCCCCCGACTAAAAAAAAAAAAAATAGGAAAACTTAGCCGGGCACAGTGGTGCATGCTATAGTCCCAGTGTCTTGTGAGGTTGAGGCAGGAAGAGGGCTTGAGGTTGCAGTTAGCTACTGATCACGCCATTGCACCCTACCTGGGGCAACAGAGCAAGACTCCGTCTCAAAAAAAAAAAGAATGGATTTTTATATAAGTAAGAAGAAATTCTTCAGTAGGTCAAATCTCTTACAGCAAAATACAGGAGATTGTTCAATTGTTTTACTATATAAAACAAATGATGCTTCAAATACTACTTTTTTCAGACTTTCTCCCTCCCTCCCACCCCTTTTTCTCTCTTTCTTTCTGTAGTGGTAGTGCTTCCATAGGGCCTTTTTTTTCTTTGCCACTGTGGTGTTTTCAGGTTATAGGATTTTAACTGTACAGTCCAGTTCTTATTATCTTATAGATCAGATATCAGATATCATCTGGCATTTTTTGTGCTACATGATCACACCCAACAATACTCTCCAGAATAATCTTTCAATGTGGTGGTGGTGATGGAATCTAAAAACAGGAAAGTTAAGGTATCTTTAGCCATAGGACTTCAGCCAAACTGTGAGATAAATAAAATCTGCCTTTGTTTCTTTTTCATCTTCTTTCCCAAGAATTCTTTCTAGCAATCCCAAGTCTCTACGTACCTTAATATGTGACTGAACTCTTTTATGATTTTTAAAAATATATTAACTCATTAATCCTCATGTCAACCCACTGAGGAAGGTACTATTATTATTCCTTTTTTCAAAGCTAGGACACTGAGGCTTAGATAGGTTAAATAACGTTTTCAAGTTATGGGGGCGGGACGTGATGATGGTGGTCTGGCCCCAGAGCCTGTGCATAGTGCAAACATGCTGTTTGTCAGCATGGTGCACGCTAAGCTAGCACTAACAATAAAGAAGTGGATCTCAGGGAAAAAAAAAACAATGATTAGTAACAGGAGATGAAATCTGACGGCACATAACGTTAGGCACCTATAATAGGACTGACTGGCGTGAGACTTGGTTGCAATACCTCCTGAAGTCTCTTGAAAATCAGTCCACCTAAGCAGCCACTCCTCAAGAGCATTACAAGTAGAACAAAGCATTTTAGACCACTGAATCCTTGTTAATGTCTTCATATTTCTTCACTACAATCTTGCAGCACACACTCCTCCAACAGGCATCACTGAATGTACTGACACATAACACGGTGTTACAGTCAAGGTTCATTGGTGGCTTCCCATATATTCCATGGGGTCCCCAAGAGATCAAAGACTGGTAGAGTGTTGTGGAATCTTGGTCATCTGGATTCAACAGATATTCATTAGGGACCTACTACGTGCCATATATTCTTCTAGAAACTAAAGATACAGCAGTGAACAAAGCAGAATAATTCCAAACTTCTGGCTGCTTACATTCTAGTGGGGAAAGACTGACAATAAATGTAATAAATCAGTATTCAAATTCCTACTTCACCACTAACTAGCTGTTTGACCTTGGGCAAGTTCCTTCACTGCTCTAGGCCTTAGTTTCCAAATTTGGAAAATGGGTATAATAATAATTATAATACGAATAATACCTACCTCACAGGGTTCATTGTGAGGCTCAAATGAATTAGAATATTAAAGTACTTAGAACAGCACTTGGTACTATTCCACTACTACTATCACAACAACTAAAATTCTGTCTGTGCTTAACCCCAACTCAAATGCTACTTCTCAATCTCTAATCACAATAGCTAAAGGAAAGATTTTCCTTCTCTGAGATCCTGTAGTCCCTTGGTTTTATTACTCCAATATTAGTGTAAATACTTATAATGATACAAGGTAACTATCTTGAAGTATAATTATTAATGTGTATGTGTTTGTGTGTGTATATATACATACATATATATATATATAGAGAGAGAGAGAGAGAGAGAGAGAGAGACTGCTCCTCCCCCCATGAAGTCACAGCCCCTGAGGGTTTAGAATGAACATAAACTTTTCTTCTTCTCCAATCTCCTTCTCTTCCCTTCTGTGGAGTGTTTTAATCAATTCATTATTCGTATACACCATAGAGGGGATAGGGCAAGGAAACGGGAGAGAAATTAGAACACACACACACACACACACACACACAATTTATAGTTCTATATTAGTTCATTAAATTTAAATCTACCAACATTCTTGATCTCCGTCTCTGAGGAAAGCTCGTATGGCATGCAAAGGAGGGTAGACGGGGTCTCATCCTCCAAGGATTCACAATCTAAATTGGGTAGGAAGCCTTAAGAAAAAAAATATCTTCACTGAACAACTTGAGCCCTAACCCTACTTAAATCTGTGCCCAAAGTGCTTGCTGTCTCCCCAAACATACCATGTATTAATTTTCACAACTCAGGACTGCTACTCCAACTGATCCATTCTGGAATTTCCCTGCTCTTCCCTGTCACCTCCCTTCCCCCAAGAACTGATTGCTCCCTAAGCCCAAGTTATACATGAATATTCATTCATTCATTTTCCATTTCCCCTGCTAGAATGCAAATTCTCTGGGATGAAGACAGATCTCATGGCCAGAGAGCTTTGCCCAAAGCAGGCCATCCCACTTACCTTGGTGAATCCCGTATCTGGAGCAGGGCCTAGGAGGGGGCGGATGCTTAGGGGTTCACTGAATGGAACTGAATGAGCTGCTAATAAGAACCGACAAAGGGATTTCAGTCCCTTCTTCCCTCCCTTGTCCTAGCTTTCTGAGCAGAGATGCTGGGTACAGAGCTGACCAAACCAAACTACACAAGGGAAGAGATCCACAAATACTTCTTAAAACAAGACGGGTAGGGTGATCTGTAGCTTGTATTTATTCAATTTGTTGGAGGCTTTATCTCACACTAGGCACTGTGCTGTGGGACAGAAAGACAAACAAGGCCTGGATACTGCCCTCAAAGAACCTGGAAGCCACTGGATGACAAAGACAATAATTACAAAGAGGTCTACCGCATGTGTATAAAAATGGCTGTGGAGCACAGAGGAGGGGGTGAGATTTACCTGTCTTAACAGTTGTTAACCCATTCAAGAGTTCATAATATTTATAAACTATAAGAAAATAGTATCAAAAGAACCTTTAAAATTATAGTTCTCAAGTCTAGCATTAAACAGTTTAAACAATGTCTACATTATTTTATTTTGTAGAGAATATGCTGTTTCTGACCTTTATTTTATGACCCAATCAATAAGAGATTCCTATCCAGCTGCCACACTATTTATTTTAGTTGTAAAAACTTGAAAAAGTGAAAGGAAGAAATTTAAAATAAGCATCCGCATCAAATTTACTCTTTTTCTTTAGAATGATGTTGATCCAAGAATAATCTCCACCATGGCAATATGTATTTTAAATTTCATTGCACCAAGTAAGAAAGATAAACTACTTTATTTCCAAGTTGGCTTTGGACTTGCCAGATGACTTTAAGTGGTTCACCTCTTGCTTCCCAATTTGGCTTCTATTCTAAAGTAGAAATTCTAAAACTTACTCATAAAATACCTACCACAGATTTAATTAAGAGAATACTTTAAACTCAACTGAGCTATATCCAGGTAAAGAGTCAAAATGTAATACAGAAAAGAGAAATAGAAAATTAGGTTCCAGAACACAAAATGTTAAATTTTTTAAGAAAGATTTTACTAGACAGACACAGGTAATACATCTCTTAAGGCATCAATACTAAGCCTGCCCAGCAAATACATGGCTAACCTAGAATATTTTGATAGAAAAATAAGGGTACAAGGAATCTTGTGAAACAAGGAAGAGGCTACACGATTGATAAAAACCTAACAAAATTTTCCCTAAGGGCTGTTAACATTACAAAGAGGCACAAAGCATTACTTAGAGCAAATTAAGACCTAACAGGTCCTTTAGAAACTTTCAAACATTTCAACATTTGATGTTTTACCATTTCATTTTGCTCTGCATATCAAAGAGATGGCTTACCTCTAACCCAAACCTCTGATATTCAGTAATCACCCTATGCATATTTATATGAAGGAAACCACTACAAAAGAAATGTACAAAGCTTCAGTTTACTCCGGATTCAATATCCTAGGGGAAGACAACAGTTTTCATTTTCTTTTCTTTCTGGGGAACAAAAGCATCACATAGGAAAATCTGTCCCTTTGGAAAAGGACCAGCCATTTGTTCTCTAGAAGGCCTCTGAAAGTAAGCAGATAAGGGAAAGTGGATATCTGGACTTGTCTGAGAAAAGCTTTTTAGGTCCAATTGTAGCAACTTATTTGAGAGCTGCAACTCATTAAGTGTGTCTCTGGTATCACTTCAGATATGAAGATTAGTGGAACATACCAGTAGACTGAATCATCAAAAAAATTCTCTTAGGTATTTGAACATAGAAGATTTGATGAAGAATTACTCCATTGGCTCAACCCTGGATGGGCCCCATGTAGAGATAAGATATAGACACCTTTTAGACAAGGGCTTTATTCTTCAGAAATGGAAGCTCAAATTGAGAACATTCTGACAACCCATCAACATTCTCATCAGTGTTTATTAGGCATCTACACATACTCTGTGGGCACTAGCCAAACACATAAAATCTAAAGTCTCTGCCTTCACACGGCATACAAATTAAGAAAACAACCCCATCATCCACTCCCATTCTGGGGACTACACATCAGAGAACAGATCTCTTTTTAAAAATGTTACCAATTTGTTTCCTTAAATCCTTATTGATCCAGAAGACAGTGCTCTTCAAGTCTCTGGCTTGAGAAGAGCAGCTACGATTAACCTTTCTTGATAATCAAGAGGAGCTGCAGGATATCTATCTTCTTTGCATTGCTCTAGAAGGATTTAACACTGCTCTAATCCCTCATCTATCAAATTCCTTCCCACAGGAGTGAAGGGGGCCCTTTTGCTCCTTATTTTATGAGTCTGCCAGAAGTGCAGGGCAATCAAAACTGAAGCTGAATTCCTCAAAATACTTTTGGTAAATAGACAGTAGACAGTATTACGCTTACACATATTGCATATTCTGAGCTATGCATCTTAAACTGAGACTTCAAAGAGGCTCTGAATTTCCCATTCTTAGAAATCACATGACATATGCAATAAGAACATATGGCCACGAGATAGCTGAGGCTTCAATTTGTACCACAGCCAAGAAAACTAGACACCCAAGTGTATAACTACTAATGAATTAAGGAATAATGCAGAAAAGTTGCTGAGAGAAGGAAAATATAGAAAACCAAGTTAGAAAAATCAGACATCTTAAAGGTACCTGGCAAGTAGGTAATATCTAAAAGTATTTACATAACTGTGATAATGAGAGTGATTTAGATTTGGGGGGCATGGAGAGGGAAGCTTCTCAAACTCAGCAGAATTTCAACAATTATCAAAGATGATAGGAAGGCTTTAAATAACACAAACAGGGACTGCACACTAATAAATACGAAGTTCTTAAAATCTGGCTGTAAAGTAACAGCCACACAGGTCACTGACATTTAGCAAATGAAATCAAAGAGTCTGAGTATCTGTAAGAACATTAAGTATACAAAGCAGATGAGATACATTCAAGGGTGGATGGTATAATTTGGTGAGGTTGACAGTAAAAAAAAAAAAAAATTACATTTCTTTTGAAAGTCCATTAAACTTTAAAAGTATCAACACGAATCTATGACCTAATTAATTACACAGTTAAATTAGTACAAGTATATATACAATTCATTTTATGGCTTCTGAATTTCTATTGGGTTTTTTATTTCCTCTGTTGGTTTTGTTCTCCACTGGGAAGGAAAACTTCAATGGTTTCTCTTATAAGCACCAGGTGTGAGTGAACATTCACTGGGCAACTGTACAGGACATAATAGACCCCCTCATAACACCTCCCTATCAAGGCTTTTGTTATAGATCATTGCCAATCTCTGTGAAAACAGGAACCATATTGCAAAGATCAGCAGTCATACAGTTTTCTTTAACAACTTCAAATCCCACATCGTAAGTCTAAGAGGTGTGTGCCAAAGGTGTTATCCAACATACTGAGTAGTAAATAGCAAAAGCCCTCCCCATCAGAGTCTCTCAACTAGGAAGAAATTGGGAAGCCATTGAAATGAATGTGGAATGGTTTGCAGAACCTTAAGTATTCACAGTAGAATCTACAAATAGAAGAACTAGCTACCCCTTGTAAAAATATCTGTGCTCCTGCCAAAGGAACTCACACCCGTGGAGTGTGGAGCAGCATCAAGTTTACCTTTCTTATGAAGATAAGGAAAAAGATCAACCTGGTGCTTGCTACAAATAATATGAGTGGGAAGAAAGTAGTGGTTGAGGGAAACAAAACAGGATGGGAAAGGAAAATAAGGAAGGTTCGAGCATGCCTGTGTGTGCACTTTGAGAAACAGCTAAGATTTCCAGATGAAAGACGTGTGGCAATGGCTCGTATATTTCTATTGAATGGATTCAGGTAGGGGAGAAGGGAGGAAGGGCAAAGGGAGCTAATGTTTACTGAGCACCTACTAAATGGCAGGCTCTAGAAGACTATGTGTTTGGATCCTTGCACTTGTTTCTCATAGCAACCAGTAAAATTGGTGTTTGAGTTATTGCCCTTGCTCCTCACATCAGACCTGTGCTCCTTGAACTAGAAAGATCACTGTTCTACCATTTTCTAATCATGTAATCTTGAATGAGTTAATGTCTTTAGTTTCCTAATTTTTTAAATAGGGAAATAACAGCTGTCCTTGAAGCTGGGCACAAATATGGGTAAGGTCTTTAGCACCGTGACTGCCCCAGAGGTGCTCAAAAATTGGTACTTTTATGAATGAAATATATGATTACTTAATGGAAAGCTGGAAGTTGAACCTGGGTCTTTAAACTCTAAAGACTGTGTTTTTTTCACTTAGGGGTTTCTCAACTTGGTTTTTTCTCAAGCAGGACTTTTTTTTTAAAGATAGACTCTCATGCTAAAGCCCCGAACAATTATTCCTTCCTGTAAGTATCTTCATAAATTTGGGGAGCTACTTTACCCCAATTTTTAATTTTTAGTAAAGTAACCCAACTTTAGAAACTTTTCCCCCATATATACAAGGTTGGAGGGGGGTTGTAGACATGATGAAAGGATCTCACATGTTTTTTGTTCTTGGCTTCAACTTGGTATATATCTTGCTTGGTTGTCTTTCATAATTTATATTCTTATGCAAAAATGGCTCTCCAACACAAGGTGAGTGTTTCTATGGGTTCACGCTCATTTGCACAGTCCGTGAGCAACTGCCAACATGGCAAGCAACATTGTGGTTGCCCCCCAGGTGCTTCTGGAATTAAAAAATAATAATACCTGCCTACTTTACTATGTGCCAGGCACTGTGGTAAGTAACTTAGGTAACTGTGGCAGAAACTGCTAGTACACACCAGTATCTATGTCCTCCTCTTCTTCCAGGGCAAAAGTTACACGACACTTTGCAGCCTGTCATGGCTGGTTGTGGCCAGGTGACTAAGTCCTGGGAACGGGAGACACAAGTGATGCACACCACTTCCCAACCTGGCCCAAACAAAACCTTTGTGACACCTCCTTCTTTTGTGCATTGTTCTTGCTCTCTCTCTTCATGAGTGGTTGAATAAAGTGGGCCACAAGGATCTGGAGGCGAGCAGATGGACGGTATCAGGATCCTTGAATAACTACAACGGGCAGAGCTATGGACTGAAAGCTAATGTACCCCTTTAAAGCAAGATACACATGAGTGAAAAGGTAAATACATCAATGCCTACTCATCAAACCACTTCCTGTTTTACTTCAGTTGTAGAGTAGCACCATGTGGTTTGTTGGTTAATTGTTGATCCTCACCAGCCAGCCTCTTAGTGATGGAGACATCTGAGTCTTCTGATGTGCCATTAGTTTGACTTTCTGGCATGGCCCTCTCCAATTTTCCATCCTCTCCTTCTTTAAGTCTGAAGTCTACATTCAGCTCTGTTTAGTTCAATTAACATTTACTGTCCCCTTGCCCATGTTCAGTAACAAGCATGCAAACATGGTTCAGGCCTGGTCTCTGCCCTAGGACTAGAAGAATCCAATATTTTACCATAAAAGGATCGCTATTCTGTGCTAGTTCATTCAGTCCTTGAATGTCTTTTTATTTTTTAAATGACAATGACTATACTAACTTTGAGACATATTCTTAAAGGTCCCCTTTCTGTGTAGATAATGCCTAGTACAAGGGGAATATTTAAGATATTAAAGACACTAACCAATCAGAGTGGATGCTGATGATAGTGCTGTAGCATAATTCTAGAGGCTCCCTACTAAGCCAGGAATTACTGCTTTGGTTGTGGGGCTGTTGGGCAGCCCAGTAGATCCTGGGGGAAGGACCAATGCAGTCAGATAAACAGAGGGGCATTCAAAGGGATGGGCCAGTACTTCAATATTTTAATGACTGCTATGTACATGGTGATGCATACTGACAGAATATTGCCTTGATTTAGAGCAGGTGATAGAAAATCAGAGTTGTGAACACCCAAATCCACAGAAAAAGGACAGCCACTTTTCCATTTCTGCTGACAATTGAGCTGTGTAGATCCTGAACCAGAAACACAAGAGGAAAACAACCTGAAAACTGTCTGTTCCCCTGAGCAGTTTCACTTTCCTTTATGAGCATTTCAAGTAGAGCAGCACTCAATAAATGTTGCAGACTGACTGACTGACATTTATTGAATGCCCAGTGTAGACAGAGCATGTTCTGGGAAACTTATAAAGAAAATACAAGTGACCTAATTTAAACTTGCAGTTATTTTGATGATGGTTGAAAAAGGCAGCCTTTTGGAGATGAGTATATAAACATAACTACACCCCAGTGAAGTCTTGTGGTGAGACAGGTAACTTCAAACTTAGGGTAAGCATGTTTTGGAGCGTGATTCTTCCCTTTCGTAGTTCAAGTTCTGGTCTTCATCAGCTGCCACTGGTAAAGGGTCAGCCAGAATGAAACGCCTGTAACCCAGAACAAACAAACCACCACCTCCCACACCTGAAAAGAAAATCCTCACAATTCTCCCCAACTTGAAACACAAGTTTGTATTTGTGATCTGATTTTGAAGACTATAAAACTTTCCATCTGCATAAAATATGACGCAGCTGCTTCTGAGGAGCAAGCTGCTCCTGCCCCACCCTGCATGCCCCCAGCCCCTCGTCTTGGTGAAAGCCTACTTGGTAAAATGATCTTTGAGCACCAGAAATGAATTATACATCCTGAAAGTTGTCAAATGCACACAGCTTTCTTAAGTAAGGATGATTTACTTAAAGGCAACTCCTTTAATAGTAATCTAAACTGAAACGTTCTTTCATTTTTGGCATATTCCTGGGCACATCAAAATAAAAATCTTGTAATATTCAAAAAACTCATCGTTTCCTTTTTTTAAATAATATTTTTTAAATATCCTGACTATTTTTCAGACCAGATAAACACTATAAAATTAAAAGACACAGAAACACTTGTAACTAAAGCTTATGATCTCATTTGAAAACCACTAAATGAAAATTTTCAATTAGAAAGCAAAGCACTGGAGATAAATGAGACATGATTATTAGTTCTCTTCCTGGTGTTAGATTATGACTTTCAGGGAAAGGAGGTAATAAAAGTGTCGGGACAAAGGTATTTGTCTGACATTGTGTCAGATTTCCAAGGCCCATGAGCACCTTGAGAAGTAACAGCTGGGAGGAGCAGGCTGAGAGCTTTAGCAGCATTTGGAAAGTTGCCATCATGTCTCCTTAGCTTTCTT
This sequence comes from Daubentonia madagascariensis, assembly GCA_023783475.1. Taxonomy (NCBI): domain Eukaryota; kingdom Metazoa; phylum Chordata; class Mammalia; order Primates; family Daubentoniidae; genus Daubentonia; species Daubentonia madagascariensis. The sequence continues at coordinate 95,292,883 of JAKFHU010001798.1, read as the reverse complement.
AAAAAGCATTCATTTGGTATTTGTCTTTTACTTTTATTAGCTTAAAAAATTTTAGCAGATTGTCACACAAACGACATTATGGGAGATTTTCACAATTTTGTTGATTACTTTTCAAGCCTTTCTTAGTGTTACTTTAATTATTCTAAACAGCATTTTAAAACCGTTTAGATAAATTGAAAATAAGATTCATTCCAAGGCAGTGATATGGAAAAGATATTCTTAGAGTCAGAATTTTCCAGCCAGAAGAGGACTGACAAATCATCTATTTCAACCCTCTCATTTTACAGCAAGGAGACCTAAAATGACTAAAGCCAAGGGTAAAATAACTAAAACCAAGGTCAGCTAAGAAGGTTCAGTGCGTGAACCTAGACTCCTAATGTTTAGTCCAATTTTCTTTCTACTAATGGCCAACTCCACGCTGCTTCTCATTTTTCATTTCCACTCAGAGACTGCTCACCATAACTTCCCTGCCTCTTTTCCCCAATTCTGGACAGCAACCAAGCTGTCTTTGGCCCACAGCAACAACTGGTGGGTGTCACAGAGACTCGTGGTTCTCTCCCAACAACGATATATATGCATTCACTTAGCCCTCTCCTTTGTATAGTTTCTGCTCTTCCTTTCAATTCTTAACTAATCAATGTAATTTGGGAGCCCCAAATACCTAATTTATAAGTGTTCATGAATTTACAGAGAATGGGAAGAAATTATACTTAAATCAGGAAACTTAAGTTAGACATTATTAGACATATTAGACATAATAAAGAATTCAAATCTCTCAAAAAATGCTTGTAAGTGTCCTTTCAACATTTTCATAGAAGTCTTCTACTGCCTTTAATAAAATCTGTTTCCTCTCAAGCATCACTTTTTAAGAATTTAAATTTTTTTTTTATTTTTTATTTTTTTTTATAGAAAGGGTCTTACTCTGTCACCCAGGCTGGAGTGCAGTGGTGGGATCATAACTCACTGTAACCTCGAACGCTTGGGCTTCTCAAGTAATCTTCCTGCCTCAGCCTCCTGAGTAGCTGGGACTGTAGGCGCATGTCACCATGCTCCGCAATTTTTTTGTTTTTGTTTTCCATAGAGACGATAAGACACAGTCTCACTATGATGCCCAGGCTGGTCTCAACTCCTGACCTCAATTGATCCTCCCACCTTGGCCTCCCTAAGTGCTGGGATTACAGACTTGAGCCACTGTACCCGGCATTAAAAAAATTCTTAATCTTTTTTATCCTAAATTGCAGATATTTCAACTTTTTCTTGAAACTTTTGTTTGTTTCTTTTGCTGCTTACTAACTAGGGACATCATGAAAGTCACTTAACCTGTTACTTTGGTGGAAAAATGATAATATTATATAAACTTAAGGTTCTCTTTCTATCTAAAAACCTGTAGTTTCTTAATTCCATTTTTATAATACATTAAATGAGGTTTTATAGCTAAGCCTAGCCATTATTTATAACACTGGTGTTAAAACTTTGTTTTTAAGCAGAGAAATCTTTTTTTTTTCCCAATGATATCTTACAAAGAACTTGAATATATATTTAAATATAGGAGGGATTCTCTGGTTGAAACAAGGGTTGGGGTCCACCAATTATATATTTGTATTAACCTCTATGTCCTTAGTCTTTTTTTTTGCTAATTACAGACTGAAATAAAGAAAGATATTTAAAAAACACTTGAAGAAGATACATCATCATAATCCAGTATCTTTTTGTATCAAGAAAACAGAAACCACTCTAGTTGTTCCAAGCTAAGGAATTTAATACAGAAAACTGGTTACACAGGTGATGAAGTACTAAGAATCCCAACCAAGACCAGAGACTTCCAACAGCAGGAACCCACTAACACCCATAGGGCTAGAAGAATGCAGGCAGCAGGTGGCTTTACTAGATCAAAGAAGCCAGGGTCATCCAGTGGGACCCAGGACTATGGCAGGGGCTGTCCAGTGGAGAGCTGGAACCATGGACATGCAGCCACTGTGGGAAAAAGTCCCCTCACCCCCAACCACTCCACCCAAAGCACAGAAAGGTAACAACATCTCTCACTTCTCCCATACTTGTCCTTACCCTCCAACATCCTGTCTGTCTCTCCCTGGCCAGACCAAATCAGAAGCATATTGGTAAGGGAGCCTAGACAATGCAGTTTATAGAAGAGAAAGGAATAGACATGACAGCAAATAGACAAGATTGGCTGCCTCCTCCTCTTCAAATTGTTCTATACCTATCAAAATAGCAATTCAGCTGAAACCAATGTCCAATCTTATAGAAAATCTGCCAAAATGGAGCACAGAAGATACTATTATGTATAGATTTATGTAATAGGTTTCCAAAGGAAGTTGTTCCATGGGCCAGGAAAAAACCCCACAAGATTCAGCAGAACCAGAACACAGCATGCCTCAAGGTAATGACCTCATGTGATGAACTCTTTGGTTACATAGTCAGCCAAGATCTTAAAAAAAAAAAAAAGCCCAACTGCCTTTCCAGCCCCAATATCTCTTTCTCCATTCAATTTTATTTTTATTGTGGTAAAATATACATAAGACAAAATTTACCATTTTAACTATTTTTAGGTGTACAGTTCAGTGGCATTAAGTACATTCACACTGTTGTGCAACCATCACCACCCTCCATTTAATCTTTAATCTCCTAACTTGCGGTGAGCGCACGAATAATCAACACAGCAAAGACTGAACTCAAGTTTCTTTCTAAATCCTTCCCTCTTGATAACCTTATTAGCCACATGTTCCTCAAGAATGGAGCCTTGACATTATTACCTATAGTCCATTCAACTCCTGCCTAGCTCTGTCCAACCCATATCTTGGCCTTGTCAAGTCACAAATGTAAACACACACACACACACACAGCCCCTTCTTTTTTTTCTTCCTTCAGCTAAAAACTCTGTTCTGTAAGTGGTTGGTTATTCATTTGGCTCTGTTACTTCCTGCATAAGCACCTGCCCTTGCCCCCAGTTCGCACCTTTAAGCCTTTTGCACAAAGTTTCCCTAGCTCCTCATCAGATTTCCTTCTCTAATCTTTGGTACTTTCTACCTCAATTCAGTGCAGCATTGCAAGTACTGACTACACATGTACTATGTGTCTTACAACTATGTTCTGTTCCCTGAAAAATGGCATGGACAAGGAGCTTAGGGTCTTAGCAGCTGAGTTTGGGTGTTCAAAAATAAAAGTATGTGATAAATAGAGGATGCAGGATCAAGCATAGTGAGGTGAAAACTGACGACCACCAAGAGTCAAAAATCGATGATTTGAACAAGGGCTGTGGCCACGACAGCCTGGGTTCAAATTCTGATTTTGCCTTTTACTAACTACATGACCTTGGGCACTTCTCTTAACCACCTTAATCTTCGGTTTCCTCATCTGTAAGATGGTGATAATATACACGTTGCCTCTAAGGCTACTGTATGGACTAGGTGAGAGGCTGCATGTATTAGCTCAGTGCCTGGCATGTAGGAGGTGCTGCATAAATGTCCCCTAATATTACTGACCTCTGCTCTCATTCTCAGCACAGAGACAGGCTGATGGTAGCTAATATTACTGGAGTCTTCATGCAGAAGGCAGGCTTTGCAATGGGCCTTTAATTATAGTTAAGACTTGAATAGAGGACTTTGAACACCAGAAAAGGTGGGTATGAATTATGGTTTCTCAAGCAGTTTAGATATTAAATGAGGGCAGTATTTTAGGATCCACACTTGGATTAGTTTTTTTTAAATTGCCAAGTAAACGTAGGCATTTTGGTAGAAAATCATTGTCACTGTTCTGGCCGTGATCTTACTACAAAGGATCCTTCAGCTCCTCAGATCTTCCTTTTCACTTCCAAGTCTCCAACCTCACTATGAAGTGCAGATAAATAAAGGACTAAAACTCAGCACATTGCTTCAGGTTAAAGAGAGGCTTTGCCAAATACCCTTTGTATGTGTCAAGTATAAATCGAGACTCCACTTTGAGGACTTTTACAAATAGAGCCAGTTACCCAAATTCTACAAGTTGTCACTGATATCCATTCATATTCACTTCCCCTCCCCCCAAGTGTATGATCATATTTATGGGCTAAACTTGGGAAAAAAAAAAACTATTACAAAGACCTTGTTATTCCAGGAAGTGGCTGCTGGGTGATTGGTTCAAGAAGAATGTCACATACGATACTCAACAGAGTTCACACAAAGATTCTGTGCTGTCTCTTCTCTCACCTCCAAGTGTTTATACCACATAAAATTCACTGCTTCAACAATGCCTGCTCCACATTCAGAATGAAATGATTTCCTACTGTAAAAATGGTGTCATCCAAACACCCACGATAGCTTGGATGTCTGCTTCAAGACTAATGAATTTGCCAGTTTGGATAGGGCCCACGTATTTAAACTTTAGCAAAAGCACTGTAATTTTGTTTCTGAAATTTTAGTCTTTTCTTCTATAAGCAGAAATGCAGAGAACCCAAGAAAGATAATCTTTAAAGTTTTTACTAAGTTAAAGGGAAACAATTCTCTTAGTTTCACTTATCAGGGCTATCTAACTGTTTAGATGAGCACTCCAGATAGGAAATAAGTTAAAAAAAAAAAAAGAATACATAAAAACATACAGATTGGTTAGATAGAAGGGAAGAGGGATAAAAGGAGGAAGTGAGGGTAAATATTATTTTTCCTTCAGTGAGAGTATTTTAAAGCTAAATGCCTTTAAGAGTTATGTAAAGTATTAGTGACTGTAGTCATCTGAGAAAACTACAATCTGAATATGTATTTCTTTTATGGGTCAAATAGGAGTCAGGATATTTGTTAGTACCCTTTACACTACTCCAAGACTGTTATTAAAACAAGCATACTAAAAACTATAATACTATCATTTGTCCACTATCCATGAATGCTAGCAAATAATAATTGTGAATATTTATTACTAATCCACTGAATCAGAAATAGGTAAAAATTTCAAAAATAGCTTTTCTACCATTGTGCAAGATTAATTCCCGTTTATAAAATTTAGTTCCTACAAGAGGATTGTCTTATCTGACAGCATTATAAAAGCCAAGCATTTCATGTATGGCAGTGTGAGGAACTGGGCCATGAGAGATAGGGTGGAGGGCCCAGTGGACTACCATAGATGGGTGGTTCACAACATCAGGAGCTGATGCATCTGCTCATCTGGCTTCTCAAAGTCCCCCCTGCAAGGCAACAGTGTGGCAGAATGCAAATGGGAAATAAAGGTACAGCAGAGCTTGTACTCTTCTATTGCAGAAAATGAAAGAAAGCACAGGATGAGAGTTTAATATGGGCACACTTGCTGCTAACTTGAAGTGTTCTCTTTCTTTACACCCTGTTCTTAGGATGGGCTGATCCATTTATTATGGGTTCTTTTTATATTAAACACTAGTGAGGAGCCAAGCAATTTACAGAGAGTTTCAGATTTAGGCCCGATGATATCGAATACCTGGAAACTTGACATAAACAAAAATGGCTTACCAGCATTACTCAAATTAAAATTTTAATAACATAATAAAAATTTTTTTCATAATAAATCTAAAAATCACATACCCACATAAGTTGCCTCTTCCCATCCAATGTATACTGTGATTGGCTACCAAAGAAAGGAGGTGTGGCGACAGACACACAGACACACCTTTTATTGTTGTAGCTCTTAAAACTTGAATGTTATCTAGAGACCTCTATCTTAACCAACCTCCTGTTACTAGAGACCTGCCAACATTTTTTGGTCAGCTGAGAAGAGTATCATTGGGGCTGACTGAATTTGGTATTACCAAACAGCCTGAGAAGGAAAGGGTCACCTGAAAGAGATGAAATTTATCATCCCTAGACAAACCTTTCTTCATACCATGTAAATTTCAAAGAGCCTGATAAATATTCCATGAAAATAGACATCACTTCTCCTAAGTGCAAGAGATTTATTAGAAAGGAGGCAGAGGTGTTGTTTTGGGGATTAGAGATCATTTCAAAGCTAAGTCAGTAAAGAACATATTCGAGGTTGCCCAGAACTCCAGGGGAATATTTTCAGAGGTCAGGTAATGTACATGCTGACTATAGAAGACATTCCTATGAACAGGTAACCAAGGAAGAAACCACTGTTTCCTCTAAATTATCCAGTATCATACCTCCAGAAACTTTTAACGTTTAAATGGTTTCCCTATAGAAGATGTAGATTGGTACAGGGAATAAAGCTGTATATATACCAATTTTATGAAATCTGTTTGAAATAGAAGGCAATTTAAGCGGAAAGACCATGTCACAGATTCCTTGAGGAATTCTGGGCACTAGATTCACCTTCCATGATTTTATTTATTTCTACCTAAAAAGGATTCTTGAGAATCAATGATGATGCTCCTAACAACTGAGTAAAGGGAAAGGTGTAAACATGGAATGCTTTATACTTTTCATATATTAATGCTTTCATACCGTATAAATTGTGATTATAAGTAATTGCAAAATTAAATCCTTGTGAATATAAACATATAGTGTCAGCTTTATTTGGCTTAGAAAGAAGAAGAAAAATTAGTGATAGCTATATGCTATTAATATATGCTACTAACAAACAGGCATATATTTTTAAAATTTTATTTTTATAGATTTATGGGGTACATGTGCAGATTTGTGACATGGATATATTACGTAACAGTGAAGTCTGGGCTTTTTGGGTAACCCTCATCCAATTAGTGTATGTAGTATCCATTAGGTAATTTCTCATGCCACATCCTCCTCCCACCCTCCCGAGTCTCCAATGTCTATTATTCCACTCTCTACGTCCATGTGTCCTCATTATTTAGCTCCCACATGTAAGTGAGAACATGCAGTATTTGTCTGTGTCTGAGTTGTTTCACTTAAAATAATGGCCTCCAGTTCCATCCATGTTGCTGCAAAACACACGATTTCATTCTTTTTTATGTAAAGCAGGCATATTACCATGATGAAAAATTTAGAGGGGAAAAATCTCCCAAGTTTAATCATCCTCCAACTTGTGTTGCTACTCCTACACCAACAGGCCATGCACTGCAAGACCCCGGGGCACCATTCACACAAATTATTACATGAAAGATACTCCTGCCACTTAAACGAAGATGCACAGAGACCGGACGCAGTGGCTCATGCCTGTAATCCTAGCACTCTGGGAGGCCAAGGTGAGAGGACCGCTTGAGGTCAGGAGTTCAAGACCAGCCTAAGCAAGAGTGAGACCCTGTCTCTGCTAAAAACAGAAATATCACCTGGGCACAATGATGCACACCTGCAGTCCCAGCTACTAGCGAGGCTGTGGCAGAAGGACTGTTTGAGCCCAGGAGTTTGAGGTTGCAGTGAGCTATGGTGATGCCACTGCACTCTGGCTGGGGCGACAGAGCAAAACTCTGTCTCAAAAAAAAAAAAAAAAGATGCACAGAGCATACAATCAATTTGTTACTGTTTAAAGTAAACTTACTGTCATTTCATTCTGCTGAAAAACATTCAGTTTAAGATTTAAGGAAGGATTAAATGATTTAATTTCATCAAGGTAGATAGTGTGCTTGATGTAGTCCCTTACAAATCTTTAGGGAGCTTGCTTTTGTTTTTATATTGTATTTTACCTTTGAGAATAGTCTCAGCATCAGGCAGGCATGACCCACCCAAATTGGATCTTCCTCCTAAAGTAAGCCACAGAAATAGACATCTTTATTAGTGCCAATCCTATCTGCCTCATCTTTGGCACCTTTACTTTCTTCTACCATTTACCATAGGAATAACATTAAAAGCTATATATATTTTCTTACATAGTACATTGCTATTTTCTCAACAGCATAAAAACCCAATGAAAACCAAACCAGACAGACATTTCATTTCTTCTTACCTTAGCCCACAAGCCTCTCTCTTTGTCTCAACTTCTGTAGGCAGGTTTTATTTATGTGTGTTTGCTTTTTTCAATAGCTGTCTTTCATGTAAGCTTGTAGCAGCAGTCCCCAAACTTTTTTGCACCAGGGACCCGTTTCATGGAAGACGATTTTTTCACGGATGGGGGGGTGGGGGCGTGGGGGTGGCGGCAGACCTCTGCAGCCTGGGGTTGGGGGACTGCAGGGCTAGAGGATTGGGCTTGGGTCTTATACATTGTCTGCATTCCCTGCCCACTTGGCACAGTAGCTATTTAATTCAAAAATATTTTTGGATGGATCAGGCCTACCCTAAAATCACTTGCTGGCCTTAGACTGCCACTCACATTTATGATTATTTTACATACTGCATGATTTCTGGAAATTAGTCTGCACTTTGCTGGATCTCAAAATTTAGTTTTGTAAATTGGAATTTATATTTACTTGATAAACTAAGAAGGTATGGCCTTGGTGCCCACATATTGCTACATTACAAAAAAATTATAGCCATAAGCATTTTCAAGCAAATTTAAACCTTATAAGGAAGGGAACTTCCGCTTATTAAGAAAGAACCAGGATAAAGAATGCAGAAAACATATGCTTTTGGGGAGGGTGAGAGGAGGCAGTAGAAAACTAAACTTAAAATGCTTTGGGTACAAATTCCCCCAGGGGAGTATAATCCAAACGGAACTGAGCAACACCCACCAGCCCCTGGCCCTGCCAACAGCTCCCCCTTCATAGAAGAGCTTTGCCGGTGGTTTTTACCTCTGGCACAAAGACAAGTTACAAAATGGACCTACTATTCCCAACCCCAGGCTTTCTAAATAACAAATAAGCAAGGAAGAAAAAAACTTTCACAAGCGGATCATCATCTGGGTTGAGGAACGAATTTACACCAATGAAGTGGTGCTACAAGATTATAAACGTTCTGGAAATCTCCATGCCTTGATCAAAAGTACTGAGTGAAAGCCAAATTTGGAAACGGAAAGCAGGTTAAAGCCAATGTTTGTGGTCTTTATCACTCACTGCTATATTGGTTATAGGTAACGCTGGACATAGTGTCAATGTGAAGTTAATGAAGCCTTTGAGATCTGAGCAAGCGGCTGGCAGCAACAAATAAGGCCACAGAGAACTGAGATGTGCAAACAGAGGTTATATGTGAGATCTCCAAAGACAAAGGAGCTCAAGAAATTGCATGGAAAAATGTAGAAGAAGGGCTGGGGCAAAGGACAATCAAAGCCCCAACAAAGCCCTTTCTCATAATTTCCCTCACCTCCCAAATGTCACCAAATTTACTGGGTGCAATACGGCTTATCTGAAAAGATTTTCTAAGCATGAAAACCAAAAGCCATAGTTATCACAGAGTCACTGCTTTAGTTTATAACAAAAAAAGAAATGAAAACTTTTATTTAGAATAGGACCAAGTGTCTCTGCTGTACTCTTTTTGCATTACTTCTTGGGATAAACCTTAGAGACTTTCCCAAAAATAATAACCCTACCCAGCTGTGCTTCATGCTCTCTAAGAATCTTCCAAAGTCAGGGCATGGAGGTATGGGTAGAATTACCCCAAGAAAGGAGATTAATCAAATCTAGAAGGAAAAAAGACAAGATATAGGGAAGGTATCGTTTGAGTAGAATTCCTTCACAGGTCTCAACCGTCAGCAGAAAGCTTTTCTATTATCAGTAAAGATTCAGAAAAAGCATTCAAACATATTAGAATGAACACTTAAAAAGCTTATCCTCAATATCCATCAAGTTTAAGGATCTCTCCTAATGAGAATCTATGCTTTCTTCTGAGTTGCTTAGTTTTAGAAGATGATGGCTGATATATTTTCATTTTCACATCTGCAGGTTATTTCCAAAATCTGGCTTAAATAGCAATGACCTAAGGCTAAAATCTAGATTCTGAAGATTCCCAAGGTTATGTAAATGACTGCTGTGTGGGCAGAATCACTTAAGCTCTAACTCAAAATCAGTCAGGACTGGTAAAATGATTTCTTTTTCTTTCACTCTGACAATTTTCATGAAAAGGAAATCATTAAGATTTCATCTGGGGTTCTAGATAAATATTGAAATTATTATAGCTATTTAATTAAAGACTTTTTGACAGATGTTTATAGAAATGTTTCCTATGATCAGTAGGTACATTTAGTTGATCTACAAAAATACTCCCTCTGGAGTATTGTTTAACCTTTCAGAAAATCTTTAATTATTTGTTACAACAGAATATAATGAGACAAGCTGCTTTTATATTCTTGCTGCAATTGGAGGTGGACACATCTGCAGACTCTGTAAAGACAAATGCAGGATTCCTGGATGCTGGGGAAACCTCCATTTAGCTCAAGGCTTCCTTATTGTCATTTCATGAGAAATCTTAAGTTTGTAACTGCACATCAACTTAAAAGCATAATTTTTTATTGTTTAACCAAAATTCCAGGGAGGACAGCACATAAATTGAGAAAAAATAGAAACCTGGCTACACGGAACTCTTAAATAAACTTAACAGCTGCCCCAAGACAGAATATTTAAATAAATGTACATTAAACTCTTACCACTAGACACATACATCTTTTCGCTATAGTTTGTAGGAAGACCAGTTCCAAGAGAAGAAGGCCTTGAAGGATGTTATTACCCATTCTCCATCTATTAATAGAATAATGCAGTAGTCAAAAGACTTTCAAAAGATAAAAGCATCATTCTCTCTAAAGTTTTTGGACTCATGCCCAAATCACAGTCATATTTTCATATTTGTCAGCTCAAAGAGACTCTTTTATAATAGCAAATAAAAATTAAGTGTTCACACTGGGCTTCAAAGCAAAATTCTTTCAGTGATGATGCATAAAGCACAGTATACATCTTTCTTTAGGAAGGTTTACTGCCTCAAATTCAATATTCAAACTGGTAACATCACAGAGTTAAAACATACTGGGACAATGACGGCTATGATCCGATTTAAAAAAATTAGGCTGATTATGCAGAAGAGAGTTCTCACATGGTGAATCCAGAGCCCTTTCCCAGAGGTGGCATTTTTCAGAAATGTCCTTAATAAAGACATGGAAGTGAAGAGTGAACAGGGATAAAAAGGGGAGGGTGGATCCTAATTAAGACTCCCTTACCACTTGGTGGGTGCAGGGCAGTCTCAGAGTAAAGAACTACACCACTTACTAAACTAATGTAAAAAAAACTATTAAATAATACTAGTCCATTGGGTGTTACTTGTTTCTTGGTAAACATACTCACATCCTAACACTGTTTCCTGAATTACTTTCCCACTTACTGAAGGTGCTGTTTTCTTTACACCCACTGTCATGCAGGAGCAGTGTCTGCTGATAAGCACATATATGCTCGTGATGCATAGAAGGAGTGATAAGTTGTTGACTTAAATAATTTTAAATTATTGATCAAAGGGAAAATAAATATCAGCAGAATCCTATTTAGCTACTAGCCAACTAAAGAGTACAAAAGAAAGTCTGTCCTCTTTAGAGGTGTCCAGCACACATAATTCTTTTGTTTTAGCAGTTAGTGGACTTTTACATTTCCTCACAGAAGCATGCCTGGAAACATCCAAAACCTCAGTGCCTGGGGTAGTGCCCAGCAGAGAGTAATCTCTCAAGGAGTTATTGAGAGAAATCCTTTGAAAAATGGTTGAATGTCTTTTGGATTCCTGGGTAAACTTGGGGGTTCAGAAGGCCAACTGACAGTGGGGGGGAATTTATTCATGTCCGATTTGCATGTTGATAGCCATATTCCCCCAAAGCAAACCACCACCACAAATCCTAGATAATCTCAGAGATATGTTTGTAATCTCAGAGAATGGGAAGAAAAGGAAAAAGCAAGAAATCATTTAAGAAAGAATTAGTTTTCAGAGAGGGGTACATATATAGACCCCAAAACCCAATATTTCTTTATATAAATATCTTCATGTTAGGCCTCTTTTCTTAGAAATAATGATTATAAATAAGAAGCTGAGGCAAAAGCTACCATTTGCTTCACACTTGCACATGTTTAGTGCTTTACATTTTTTGTGCATCTATCCTCAACTCTGTAAGGTAGCTGTGATTTTGCCCGTGTCACAGTTTAACAATGCTCAGAGAGAGGTTAAATAATTTGCTCAAGGCCACATGGCTAGAAAGTAGGAAAGCTGAGTTTTAAACCCAGATCTGTCTGATTCTAAAACCTATATGCATAACTACTACACAACTGTCTAGATTGGAAAATCAGAGTATTGGGGCAATTGCATAGAGTTGGACCAGCTTGAGTTTCGGCCCTGGCTTTGCCATTTGCTATCTGTATGATATTGAGCAAACTTTTGGATCATTATCTGAAAAATTATACCTATCTTTCAGGGTTGTTGTGGGAATTAGAAACAATATTTTAAAAATATCTGATAGCTGCTGTTGTTACTGTCATTATTATTACAAGGAATGTGGAATTTTGAAATTCATTTGAGGTTTACTAACCAGTTTTCTCAATTTATCCATGCATTTTATCTGCGTATAACCTGAGGACAAGAGCCAGTCAAGCAGTGAGAGCTTGTCTGCTAGGGTTGGCTAGAGGAAAAGCTGGGACCTGAAATCTGGTCTCCTGTTTCCTTGCCCAGTATTATTTCTACTACCCTCTGCTATCTCTCATTTGTTTTACTTTAAAAAGACTAAACTAATCCCAAACACTGCTAATCAAATCCAAACCAAATAAGGAAAGAAACTGTTCCTCCTTTGCAGGGAACCATAAAATAGGAATGCAGAAAACACATGCTTTTGGAAAATAATCAACAGAAAAACTCAATACTCTTTGGGTACAAATTCCCCCAAGGGAGCACAGACCTGACAGAACTGACAAAAACACCCACTGGTTGTGAACCCTGCCAAGAGTTCTCCCTCCCTGGAGGCTCAATGTCAATGGCTTTCACCTCTGGCATGGTTACCAATTACAAAATGGGCCTTCCACTCCTAACCACAGATGTCCTAAATGACAAATTAAGTGTCCAAGAGATAAAAGGTTATCGGGGAATAAGTACAAAATACACACACACACACACACACACACACACACACACACGCAGCCTGATGTGGGGTTTAAAAAAGTCTCGTTTGGTTTTCAGCACATTTACACTGGTTTTTCTTTTCTAGGGTAACTCTTACGTCAGTAGTTTAAACAATGTTTAATACTTGAAAAAAGCCCCACATGGAAGTGCAAAATAAGTACAATCACGCGTTACATAATGATGTTTCTTGGTCAAGACAGATCACATATACAAGAGTGGTCTCATAAGATTATAATACTGTATAGTTACTATACCTTTTCTATGTTTAGATACACAAATACTTTCCATTGTACTACAATTGCCTACAGTATTCAGTACAGTAACATGCTGCACAGGTTTGTAGCCTAGGTGCCACAGTCCATACCATATAGCCTAGGTGTGTAGTAGGCTGGACCATCTAGGTTTGTACAAATACAATCTATGATGTTCATACAACCACAAAATCACCTAATGATACATTTCTCAGAACATATCCCTGTCATTAAGCCATGCATGACTGTATCAAAATAACAGTAACACCAACCACGATACACTAAGCCGATACAGTCAAGGGTAGGGTATGGAATAACCTCCCCCACTGCAAAAAAAAAGGGAGATAGGTGGGTGTGGGGCACTTTAAGGGACTTCCCAGCCCACACACTGTACAACTGGTATAACCATATCATTACCACTCTAGGGTAAACAATTTCCGTGGTCATTCATATCAAGGTCAGATCAGTGTTCATATTCATTCTCATGAGAATAGAAATAACATTGTTCGTTATCAGAGACACATAATACTAAAATGCTGAAATAATTTTCTCTTAATCCAGAGGCTCGTTAAAACACCCTCAAATAATATGGTATTCAAAATTTAGAAGAACCTACAAACATGAAAAATGCTTTATTTTGCTTTCATTTGTATGGCTCTTCTAATCTTTTTTTTTTTCCTGAGTTACAAAAGGTGTTTCATCCATATTTCTCCTTGGTTAACATTCTGCCAAAAATAATAAACAAATAAAAAATTTTAAACTGGCTAACAGTGCCTGTGACACCAAGAATACTTAGTGAGCAACTGAACTGTAGTATTAATACTACATTCTTACCTTAGGGGACCTCCCTACCACACGTATGGGTAAATACTCTTACTTTTTTATACAAAGTATTAAGAAATCAAATCACATTTCCAAAATAGGTCATACACATTTTCCTATTGATAACCTTTTCATTGTTTTTTATACATCAATCTGTTGTCCAAAACATTCCAACCATCCCCTTTAGTAGGTAAACATTTAAAATACAATTCTTCTTATTGGTGTGCATAGTACTCATCATTTTGTTGTCTGACCATGTTAGTCTCAGTATATCATGCAGATTTCTCAGCATTATAAACTTACACTAAAATTCTTTAAGGTATGATAGATTTCCTCTAAGTCAGTTACTGTGAATCAACATTTCATTGCTTCCTCTTAGACTGACACCCAAGTGATACCTTGGTTTCATTTCTTCTAGAATATACTTCCCTCAACTAAAACATATTTCAAGCATCATAACTGATTAGGTTTAGGAAGAGCTCTGGATGCATTTATTGTCATGGTGAATAAAATTCTAGGCAATTGTTATTTTCCTTTAAGTACCTTCACCTTTCCTTTCACAAAGGGAACTATTATTTCTGATAACTTTTCTTATGAAAGTGTTACCTACCTTTTGTCTCTTCCCATAGTCTTATACTTCATGCTAATGCATGCATTTTAGTTTCCATTTTATTGACATTACTGTGGGTTACTAATGCTACTAAAGTTCTTCTCTTCACAAATTTTGGGACTGAGGAAAATATTCAGTCATAATATTTCAGTTTTGCAAATAAAAAGTTAGATACTATATCACTCACTATTCCAATGTTCCTTACGTTTGAAGAATGTGGATTAATAGTCATAAAAGACTAAAATTAAGCACTATATGATTCTAACAAATAAGAACAGTAATCTGTAATTTAGATGTTACTCAGAAAAAAGAATGTTTATTTTTGCTTGAAAATAAACAAAGTCCTTAATTTTTTAAACTAGACCAACAGTACTATTAATTCCCATAGGAATGGAGCAGATTTGCATTTTCTTAATTTGTTAAATGAAAAAAAAAACCCATAACCTTTTGCTTCTACCTTTACCTTTGAGCCATTTAATAAAATCAAACTTTGAAAGAGATCAAGAGTAGGAATGAAAGTTCCAAAGATAGCAAAGAAAAAGCCAGGTGGGAGTTACAGTTATACATATTTGAAACATTTTTCCTCAATACTACATGGAATTAACAGGAATTCATTCATAATGCATATTCTAGTATAACATTAAATGCCCACAGGTAAATTTCTATAGACACAGAACTCATATGTCACGATTCTATGCTTAACAAAGAACAATCATGGATTTTTAAAAAAGGAGAGAAGGAAACATACACTTTGCTTATGCTCACAACTTCTGGAACTTTTATGTTTAATATGAAAAATAGAAAAAGCATTTCTGAAGTGATGTCAATTCTTTCGAACTTCGAACAATTTGAATGTACATTTAACTGCAAATAGTTTAATGATCACATCACACAGCTGACTTAATTCTCAAAACGTCTTTGTAGTTTTATTGTTCTGTAAAAGCAAACTGTTTTATCGAAAATTGTACTAGGTCAAGCTTTTACAAGAAAATAGTTTATTATATTGCTCATTAAAGCTTACCAATTAATTACCAAGTTTAGTCAATGAGGTTCCTTTGAACTGCCTGTGAGATGAATATTTTATTACTTATTTTTACAATAATGAATAGATTTGAGAGATTTTTATCCTACAAAATGTCAATGGTTTATTTCACAATGTTATTTATTTGTTAAACCAAAGCATTAGTCATTCTTTTCTTCTACTTTTATCCTCCTTCTCCTTTCCCCTTACTGCTGTATGAGTTTTTTTAAAAAAAGAATATTTAAAATATGAAGAAATCCAACTTTACGCATCATTAAGTCATGGCCAAATTCACAATAAAATGTGCCTGCAATCCTTAAAAAAAGGATTATGTATACAGAATCACGTGGAAAACTTGCTGTTCTTAGAAAGGAACAGAATGGAACAGATAATAAATAAATTTCCACATCTGAGGTAGATTTTTCTTTTTACAGGAGTTTTGGTAAGTTCATGTAGAAAAACTCTACAGAATGAGCCTGTCATTAAAAATAAATGAAGCAAGGATTATTGGGTTTAAATCATTTTCTTAAGAGTCAAAAAATTTTTCTAGGGCTTTAGCCAAGTACGTGAAGGTAAGTGATGCCCACTTTTGGTTTTGCCAAAGAACACTATTTTTTTCAGAAACTACAAATTCACTTGTGAATTCACTCAGTGGCTCTGGCAGAATGAATATCAACCTGGGTCAATTTTCCATAATAAGAACCCACAGAATATGTGCCAGTTCACTTTACGTCTGAACTGTTAGGTAAGAGCAGGCAAGATGCATGTTTCTGATGGGGTGTTTCTTTGAGTTGTCAGTGGTTTCTCCCTTTCTTCCCTCCCTTCCCCCTCCACTTAGTGGAGGGCCCACCTCTCCTCAGGGTGCTCACTTCTGACTGTCTCCAACATTAGAAAAGGAAGTTAGAGCTAGGCAAGGGCTGGATCACCTAAGGCCTGGATCCAGAGAGCTATTTATTCTAAGTGTGATGAGAAACCACTGCAGGGTTCTGAGAAGGGAAGTCGTATGGTGTGGGTGACATATTTAAAAGATCTGTAAATCTTTTAAATAGAGCAGCAAGAGTGGAAGCAGAGAGGCTAGGTGGGAAGCAGTTACAAGAATCCAGAATGGCCTTTTGGACTGGAGTGGTAATACTCTAGACAGGTTTAGGATATATTTTGAAGATAAAGACAACTGGTCTTGCTCACGTGGGCAATGAGAGAAACTGGTGCCACGGAATCAGGAAAATAGGAGGAGGGGAAACGTAGGAAAGGATACTACTTGTATTGAGATAGAAAACACTGGAAGAGGAGTTGGGTTTGAATTTGTGTGGGTGGGGGGACTTCAGAAATCTTTTGGCCTTAAATGTAAAATGCCATCAGACATACTAGTGGGGCAACTGAGGAAGCACGGGAACAGCCTGGAGCTCAGTGGAGAGCTTTGGCTAGAGATATAAAAGTGGAAATCATCAGTGTACAGTTGTATTTAAAACCACGGGAAAGGTGAGATCACCTAAGATATGAGTGTAGATGGAGAAGAGGTCCAAGAAATGAGGCTCTCATTCCAACATTTAGAAGTCAGGACGTGTGTCTGAGTAGTAGCAACCAGTGAAGAAAGTGCTTCAGGAAAGGAGGATGGATCTACTGTGGACTGCTCAGTAGTTGAGTCATTAGAGAACTGATTGGTGTGGCTTCAAGAGGGAAAACGGGAGGTGAGGAAATGGAGGCAACGAAGAGACCGTAAGTATTCTCTCCATGAGTTTTACTGAAAATGTGTGTTGCAGAGTCAAGAAAGGAGCTGGCTGGAGTAGGGCTGGAGGGGTGGCTAAGAAAGGATTTTGAAAAATTTTAATAGGCCTGCTCAGTCAGAAGTATTAAGAACTTATGGGGGGCCAGGTGTGGTGGCTCACGCCTGTAATGCCAGCACTTTGGGAGGCCGAGGCAGGAGGATTGCTTGAGGCCAGGAGTTGGAGATAAGCCTGGGCAACACAGTTAGACTCTGTCTCTGCAAAACATTTAAAGAATTTAATAGGCCATATAATTGCATGTTTGTATCCTGATTGGAATGATCCACTAGAAAGGGGAATGATAGATGATGCCAGAAAGAAAATGTAAATTCAGTAGGTGAAAGGAAAAAGGATACAGTAAGACAGTGGGTGTAGAAGGCTGGTAGATTTGGTCAAGGCAAGACAAGGGTTCATATTGGATGGGTTTCTATTTTCTCAGTGAAATACGGAGTAAGACCATCCATTGAGAAGGGGGAAGGGATGTTGAAGGTTTGAGAAAGGAGGAGAAACTATGAACTAGTCCTTTCCAGAGAACTGACCAGGGAAATGTGGGAAGATTGCCAAGAGATTCAGGGCCATGTGAGCCTTATGGTTATCAGTTTAATGAGAAGCCAGTCAGGACTGCTGTTGATTTTTCCTCCTGTCATGGTAGTTATTCAGGTGCAGGTGTGGAGTGAGTTGAAAAGATAGGAAGTGATTGTCAAAGACAGAGCTTGAAAAATGAGGTTTTACAGGTGGTACAGCTACTTGTGATGACAAGGTCTGGCAGAGAACTGCCTCAGAGTGGGTGGCTGAAGCAGAGTGAAAAGAAAGAGTGTTGGAAGGAAGAAGCTCAAGGAACTGAGAGTCTGGGAGCTGCATGGATTTTCTACCTGGGGGCTGGAGTTTCCAAGAATGACAGGCCGAACCATGGGAAGAAGAGTGACACCAGGTACTCAAAAGCTTCCATGAACGACGGACAGGAGGTTGTAGAAAATGTGTCCAAGAGGGTAGCAGGCAGAATTGTATTATATGATGGCTTATAACTCAAAGGAAATGGTATTTTTAATTGGAAGAGAAATGGCCTGGAAGTGGCAGTAAGGAACAAGAAAGACACTTACTCTGGGCTCCATGGTATGCGGGTATGAGAGAGAAAATCATGAAGAAGCGACAAACAAAACAAATGAAGGACAGGAAATGAACTGAGGTCCTCATAGGGATCTTACAGGGCCTCAGACCTATATGATAAACACCACCATGCCTGGCACAGAGCCAAACATATAACAGGATTTGAACAAATACTTGGGTTTTAACTAAAAGGAGTTTAAAAGTATTATCAATTCTACAGACAAACAGCCTAGATATGGGGCTTTAGGAACAGTCCACAAAGGAGTGGTTAAATAGTTTGAGCAAGAGACGTGGAATATATGCAGAAAGGGCTGAAATAAAGAAATGACCTAATCATCTAGTGAGTAGCTCCCCACTGCACTCTCAGCTATTTTCTATCCTAGTATCTGACCCTTTTCCTTGATTTCGTTGCCAATTGTGTGTCTTCTTTTCTAGAATTGCTAACTTTCTGATTCACTAGAAATTCATCATTTAAGTTACTATTAATATTTCTTTCGCTCATCACTGTATACCTAAGACCTAGCAAAGTGTCTTACAAATATAAGATGCTCCAAGAATATCAAATGAACAAAACAGAGGTGAGAAAAGCATGGTTAGAAGGCTCATTTAAGTTACGTTATCCAGAGAAAGGCCAACATGAGTTCAATATTTCTGTGGATCCCTTCTTTGGGATGGAATTGATATTTTGAAAGGAAGGGGTGAAAAACAAATGCTGAATATTGATTCCTGGGCAACAGACCAGGAAGGCCGCAGTCTTGTGGGCACAGGGCTAAGTAGCACTTGACTGAGGAATGAGTTTGGAATGGTGAGGAGTTAGGGTGATGTGGGTCAGTTCCCTCTTCTCCATTCACCCATCTTCAAAGTCCTGTCTCAGGCAACCTTATCCCGAAGACAACTCCACTCTGCCCACAGTTGTCTCCCATGTTCTCCACTTTCTGATCTAACAGACCATGACTATTTCCACTGTACTCCTAGCTTCTGCACCACTATTACCTTGCAGCTGTGAACACAGACCCATTTACTATTTATTGCGTATGCACGCGTGAGTTAACACGTACGTTGACATCTGACGGTTTATCTTTTAGATTATAAACTCTTGGAAGCAGAGGTTTGTAGTCTCCTTAATGTAATCATTGGTTAGTTAACTCAGTTTGTTTAGGTCAAGAGAAAGAGTTTAACCTCTAAATGGATTATTTAATTTTGCTATGATTCACTGCCTTAAGCTACCCCCAACTCAGGCATTCTCGGCACACTGAGAAGTGTTAAATAGAGACAGAATAGTAGTAGGAAAAAAAAAATTCACATTTGAATAAAAATTTCCAACTTTACTATTGCAAACACCATATGTTAAAAAGAACAGCAGTGAAATTCCAAAGCACCTGAAAAATGAGTTGAGAAAACAAAAAGGTTTATATAATCTAAAATTCCTGACTGCAGAAATATGTAAATATATATTTAAACTTGAAATATATGGCCATTCCTATTAAATGTAAAGTCAAATAAATTTATCTGAAGTAAAAAGTAGTCTTCTCATTCCGCTAACCATAAACACAGAAGTTTAGAGCCAGGAAGAACCTTGCAGGCCAGCCCCCTCATCTTGTAGATGAAGTAACTAAAGCCTAGGGAAGGGTCACTGAGCTACCCAGCATCAGACAGCAATACAAGCAGGCGGTGTAGAGGTCGGGAGACCACAGGCTTTGGAGACAGACCTGTCTGCATTTGACCCTGATCTCCCACCCCTTAGCTGTACGACACCGGGAAACTTCACTCTTTCAAACCTCAGTTTTCTCATGAGTAAATGAGAAGAATGAGAAATAACATCACTATGGTTTGTTGACAAGGCATTGTAAAGGTTAAAAGTGACAATAAATGTGAAGTGCCTAGCACAGAGCTTCTGGGCTAAAATGACAGAATAAAACCAGATTACAGAATCTTTTGCCTAAGCCCTAATGGAAGAAACTTAAAATCACTGTTAAAAAAAAAGTCAAAAATCTTAACAGAAACCAACCAAGTCAAGAAGAACATCATACTATAATCTTTAAAAGTGATGCCCATGAGCAGAAAATTTCAAGATAAAAAGAGCTTGTACTGGACATGGGAAAGTAAGGTAGACAAAATCCCAAAAACTTCTGTTAACAGCCCCCAATTTGGGAAAAATGGACTGAGGTGGCATTTTGGCAGCCTGGGAAAAGGACAGAAAAACCTATCTAGAGTAAAAACCCTTCCCTGCCATCACAGGATGTCCTCAGACACAGAAAAGCAAATCAGGGCTCAGCATTTTGGTTTGTCATGCCCGGGAGGAAAGGAAAAGAGAAGAGAGAGATGAGTCATGATCAAGCAAAGCTAATTAACGACAGCCAAACGCTATTATGACACTACATGTAGGAGTCTAACAAATTCAATCACGTATGTGGGATCTCATTATCATGACGCTAATGAAATAAGGACAAGGGCTGGGATGAAGAGGTGGGATAGCCAACTGCCAGTTGGGTTAAATCTGAGTTTGTGCTAACATAGGGTTCATTAGTCTATATCAGACTTCACTGTCTTTTAAGCAGTAAACAAAGGTTTAGTCACAGAGAGGAATAAATAAGATCTGAATAAGTGTGTGTGCGCATGTGTGTTTTGAGGGTGGGGAGGGAATAAAAATGAGAGGGGAGAAGAGCCCCAGGTGAAGGTCCCTTCCCTCTGCGTGGATTAATGATGCCCCAGTACAAAGCACACAGATTTCCCCTTTCTCCCTTAGCTGGGAAAAGACAGAAACACCTGCTGGGGGGAAGGCAGGGTGTGGCAAGGGAAGAAAACAACTGGGGCTGACCTTGGTCAAAAACCAACAAATAAAAGGCATGCTATCACCTCTTTGAATTGGAGTAATAATCCAACGCCAGAGAGGACAAAGCCCCATATCCTTACTCGTCCAAAGAGATGCATCTGTGAACATGTAAAGCAAACCTTGATGCAGGGCATTTAACACAATTACTGAGGAAGAGCAATGCCCAGATTCTACAAGCAACTGCACACAGCCCCAGCCCCAGCCCAACAACTCTCCCTCTTCCCCAGCACGTGGGGCCTCCAGTCAACTCCTCAAACTGAATGTAGCGCTGGGACAAGGCACAAAGTTCTAATTAAAGAAGGTAAAAAGGAAGACAAGAATAATTCACCAACACTATGGAGTAAAGAAAAGATCTTGATTGAATTGTTCATATTCAACTTAAGTCTAACAAAGAGAAAAGACTGACAACTAAGTAGGACTACTGGAGCAAATATGAAACTGACGGAAAGGCCGAGGAGCGGGAAGGAAGCAAGACCCCACTTTAGAAGAAAACACAGCCCTCTTCACCTCCCTCCTCCCCCCAAGCTCCGTGAGTGCATTACATACAGGACTAAAGAAAATAAATGAGATATCGGCAATAATTTAAAAGAATGAGATAAAAAGGAAGATTGCACAAGGAAACATTTAACCAAACAATACTATCATAGAATTAATAAACAAATTAGAAAGAAAAGAGACAGAATAGGCACAGGTGAAAGAACCAGTGCATCCCAAAACCCACCCTGGAAACTTGAGATAATGACAGTGAACGCATAAGATAATGATACAAAGATTAAGGCATTTCAGGAATGGAAGGCAGAGAAGGACAAATGAACGGCGATGTCTCACGTAGAGCTGAAACCTAATAGTAGGCTCCTTAACAAATATTAGTAAACTTTACTCCACCTAACTGCAGCCATCATTTATATAAAAAACAATGTTTTATGGTTCTTTTGGTCTTATACACGACTACCTGCAGAAGCAAATGATAAAAATAAACTGATAGATCTTGTAAAATTTGTCCTGATGTCTATTTTGTAGTGTTATAAATCTGGTATTTACGTCACTGTGGTTCTCCTGGAGAGAAGCATTAGAGATTTGATCTTATACACTACTCTTATTCAGCGAATAGAAAAGAGAAATCTGGAAGCAATCTGGTAATACAAAACCATTAGTTTATGCTGTTGCAGCCTTTATCTAAAAAACTTCCAAAGCAACTACGGTTATTAAAATAGTGAAATTATTACTTCCAAGGGGACATATGTTTTTATAAAAGAACAATTAAGATAGTTCATTTGTTTTTGTATATTTTAATGTTTTTCATTAGCCTAGTGTGACATACTTGCTAAAATACTATTCTAGAAGCACATAGTAGGTAATGTTCAGATCAAGTGAGCCACAATTATGCCCCTTCATTATTCCCTCACGTGGATCAGAACTCACTTCACTGAGAAATACTGGGCTAAAGGCTTTAATGAGACGAGCTACTAGAACATAAATGTGCATGGCCTGGAGCTCAAGGACTTTTACAATCACACCACACACACGCAGAACCACAAATCATTATCTTTCACTGCCATTCTGATGAGAAGTGGCACTTTAAAGTTTTTAAGTTTAGAAGTGTCCTTGATTGCGAATAATACTTAAAAAAATTTATAATCTTAAAAACAATCCTGCTAATAAAAGCTACATAATGTCTGCCACGTGGAAGGTGCTTGATAAACATAAGTTGAATAAATAACCCTCAAGACCTGCAAGACAATAATTTAAGAATTTCCATTGGATATAGCATTTTAAAGGACTCTAAACTTCCAGCTAAATCCACTTCATGTTGTTTACAGACTAGCTATGTAACCAGCACTCTACTCAATATCCAGAGTTCTACAGGACAAGGCATGTTGTTCATGAATACACTAATAAAGAATAATCCATTGTGTAATTAAATATGAATAATGAAGAAAGCACTTATAACAATTTGACTTCTATTTTCAAATGAAAAATAAGAAGTTGCCTATTTAAAAAGTTGCTGTGTTTGAAAATGGATCTTTTTATGGATTTATAATACAATCAAGGGACCAACTTTTGTAGTCCATTCTCAAATACTAGGAGGTGTAGTTTCTTCATCACTTAAAATGATGACATGGAAGACAGCATGCCTATGATCAAACACACTTTACTCAAAATATAGCATTAATGGGCTTGCTCATATTCCAAGGATGTGTCTCCTTGAACACTGGTTTGTTTCATAGTTCTCACTTTTTTGGAGGGCTTGACTTAGTCCAAAAATGCCATGGCATGTGTACAAAAGTTAATGTCTTATATTTTGAAATAGAACAAAAAGGGAACATATACTCTGACAGGGGATTCTATCATATTAGCTCAAAACACTGAACTTTATCAACTTGATGAAAGATTTCCCCAAGTTAGAAACATTACAAGTAATTCTCTTTCCAGAAGACTGCTGCGTATGTGAAGAGTGGGGGAAAAAATACCCCAAACCAAAAACTTAAGTTTTGTCTAAAGACTAACAAATGAATAGCAAAGAAGGTAAGTGCCTTTGCTCAAGGTAGATGTGCTAACAGAGCAACTTGCCTAGTACACGTGCAGATATTGGTTGGCAAATGTTAAGTGAGGCAGAGAAAAAGTACTACATTAATGTGAAAAATAAAACCATAAACATGAATGTTATATTAGATGATTATGTGAAAGATCAACCAAGTAATAAAAGTATGTAATACTCAAGTGTTTGAAAGGATGCAGTGCTCAAGATAGTAAGGAACCAGTTCTACTAAGCCAAATGGAGATTTGCTTTGCTTTTTCTTTTTTAAAGAGTTGGGGTCTCACTTTGTTGTTCAGGCTGGACTCAAACTCCTGGGCTCAAGTGATCATCCCACCTCAGCCTCCTGAGTATCGGGGACTACAGGTGTATGTTAGCGCACCCTGCTCAAATGAAGATTTCTAAGAACAGAAAGATGATGGTCTCATGACGACGGCTGGTCAGCTGTGGGGTCTGAGTTTCTGTTAACAGTATGAAAGAGGAAGGGCCTAAGAGAAAGGGGGGATCTGAGCAGTTTTCTATTTTGGTGAGTAAGCTCAAACAATCTACTCACAGCTCTTTGCCATTTGATTACCACCAAAACAGATTTCTTCTCCATTTTGGGGTAAGCATGAAGCAGGATTTCAACTCATGCTCTATCATTACCCATTCCGGCTACAAATTAAAATAGTCCACTACTACGTTTATGCAACTGATAAAGAGTTCTTCCATCTCAATCTCTCAATGCCTTTTTTTTTTTTAAGCAAAGTTCATGTAAGCTGGTGGGTCATAGTGAATCCTAAAATGTATTCCCACAGTGATATACTTGCAACATTTTCCTTCTGGTCTTTATTAAACATAATGTTCTAAGCATTATGAGTGCTCTAAGGTATTTCTTGAATAATAACCAAAACTGCAGAGTGGAAGTAAGTGGCAATTAAAATCCCAGAGACAGAGGGGAACACTGAGAGTGGGAAATGGCAGCATCTGTTTCTGACAATGGCCGGACTGCTCATCTAGCTTGGGGTCAGCAAACTCAGCCTGAGGGCCAAATCCGGCTCACGGCCATTTTTGTATGGCTCTCGGGAGCCAAGAATGGTTTTCATGTTTTTAAATGGTTAGGAATTTTTAAAAAATCAAAATAATAATAGTATTTTGTGACATGTAAAAAATTAGATGAAATTCAAATTTCAATGTCCCAAATTAAAATTTCATTGGAACACAGCCACATTCATATGTATTACCTATGGCTCTTGGGTACAGCAGAGTTGAATAGTTGGGACTTTGAGTATGGCCTGCAAAACCTACAGTGTTTATAATCTAAGCATTTACAGAAAAAGTTTGTGGACTGTGAGCTAGATCAGAGCTTCAAATACTGTCTGTGGTGAAGAATCTGGTTTGTTTTGTATTTGCTTTCTAATCCATCATGGTTCTTAGCTATGCTTTTGCAGAATACAAAATCATGCACTTGGATATTGTAGTGATGTCAAATTGCTATAAATTTCCTAAATGCTTACTCTCAATTTCTGTATTTATCTACTTGCATATTGGAACAGACATTTTGTGGACTGGCACCAGTCCGCAGACCATATTTTAAAAGGCACTGATCTAGATAACGTAAGAATACCTTCACAGAACTTTTTGGAAAACCTTACTCCTTCCCTATATACTTTTGATATGATGACCTCTAAAAATTTCAGTAAGTAAATACATTTATTTATAAACATACAAATATAAACTGGATAAATTAGTTTTTCCATGGATCTTTTTCCTTTGAGTGATATACTTTAAAATTATAGCCACTGTTTCTCCGTTACCAACTGCCACATTATATAATATTTTACTATTCTCTTAGGCTTTGGATAAAAGAAAAAAAATAGTTCTTTTACATTTTCTGCTTTTGGGAATAACTCAAATTTCATAAACAAAACTATTAGTACAAATGTTTTTTGGACAATCTGTGCTGTGATTTTGGAAATTGTGTGTGAAAGAAGAGAGTGAAAGAACCTGGGTCCTTATACAGACAAAAACAGTTTCTTATGTTTAAATTTTTAAAAGGTTGAAAAGATTTCATTTTATGCTTGCTTTATAATAGCAAAGTCCCCTGATATGTCAAAGGCCACAAAAGTAATTTTTAGTTTAGGTACAAAACGTGCTTTGGGCCCGTTTTATATAACACTCCCTGGTTTTAGTGTTGCATTTAAAAAAATGAATGTGCAAAAATTCATTTTCATGAAACTTTTTTTATTGGCTCAAAGTAGTGATTTATTTTCAAATTTCAACCTTTATCTCTCTAGGGAAATGCTTATTTAATTCTACTGCAATTTTTGTTTAAGAAATGAAATAATTTTTAAATGTTTTTAAATTTCAAGAAAGGTGAAACTCCATTATTTTGCCAATGACTTTTTTATTATCAGGTGTCAGATGATAAAACATTCAAATAAGAAACAGCACTGGGATTTCATAGTGTCAATAGAAAGGAAAGTCTATAAAAAGGAACTCAAGGTGTGTTTAAGTATGTGAAAAGAACAAATAATCCCTAAACCTGTTTTATTAGATGATAAATAGGAAAATATTTTATTTGTTGTTAAAGAAGAATGTTGTTGCTAGCAAAGGATGAAAATTTCAAAGCCGAGGGAATATAAAACTGCTGTAGATTAAATTTCTGCAAACGTCCACTTTGCTACACAGCTCCACTGTCATAAAACAGTCAAAATAGTTAAGATACACTCATTCAGAACAATGACATAATGTTTATAAATATTTATATGTATGCTGAACTAGACCATTACTGAGAGCTGCAGCTGTGGTACAGAAAGAAAACTGGGACTCAACTGGAGGCCTCATTTTGCCAATTACTAGTCTTCACGATCCTGTGGAAGTTATTTAACCTCTCTAAGCCTCAGTTTCTTATCTGTAAAATAAACAAGATTCTACCTACCTCAGAGGAATTAAGGAAGATAATACAAGTACCTTGGGTACTATAAAACACTATGCAAATATAAGGGGTTATTATTATTGAGTAGGGAGCTCAGAGAATCTTAACATATATTATATGTACTTACCGATTTTCTGTAAATAAATGAACTTTATACAGCAAAATAGATTGAATTGTTTGTATACTTTAAAACCCTTTTCTGGTATCACTACTTCTTGAAGCAGAGAATATATTGAGATAAACCCTCATCAGATAATTTATTACACAAAATTTAACTAACTGTAGTTGTGATCAGTACTATTGATGGTCAAGGTGCTATGAATGGGAAGCAGGAGGATATTTCCAGTATGGAGAGGGTGGGGGGGGAAGGGAGGTGAGGATGGGTTTGGGCGGCAGCAGTGGGAATTACTTTTTTTCATGCTGATACCTGAAGGAAGAGGAGGCATTAGCCAAGGAAATGGGAGGGCAAAGCTCTTGTTCCACGTCTTACATTTTTGTCATTTAATGAGATAATCATAATTAATATGTACATAACAAAAATTCTGTGATCCATCATAATATGCCTATTTGTGGATTCAAAACCACAAGCAGCAGTTATTATGTAAGAGCCTTATGCTTTAATGCATTATCTATGATCCCTTTAAAATACTATGTTTTCCATCTCAGAGTTAAGACTTAAGTTGTGAGATGGTATGGGATTTCTGTTAACCTTTTGCACACGCACGTTAAACATACAGCATAAGAATGGCATTCCACTTTTAAAATCTAAGATTGTTTATTTTCAGATTTCTAGCTGAATATGTACTGGATCAAGGACTTCTCTGTTCTGTACAAAATATTTCTCATCCTCTACTTTTTATTTTAATCCCAAAAGATGGGAGCTTTCTTTCATTCTTCCAAGTGGTAGAACCATCCTGATGTTTGAGAACCCAGTGCTGGGGTCCTTTTGTCTGGATAACACATTTAAAGGATGATGGTATGAAATACAGGCAAGGAAGGCCCAGTTACTTCAGTACAGTTGCTACATGCATCCTCTCCATCCCTCATCTACAAATACATGCCTTTCTCGTGGGATCCAAGCCCTATGCCAAGGTATAGAACTTGTACACCAATTTCTCATTATTTGGAGGTGATTAAGCTAATTAATTAATACAACACAAGGAAAAGAATAAGATCATTACTTTCTAATAATATTTCCGTGTTCTACAGCCTAATTCCTCACCAGATCACCTGTCCACTCCTTACACATCATGTCCCCGCCACTCCCACTTCCCAACCATTTCACGTCTACCCAGAACAGCTTTCCTATCACACCAAATGCTTGCTAGCCTGAAAAGTGAGTAGAAACTCATATTCCATTTCAAGGATCCATGTAAAGAGGTTACATTATTGAGAGTCTACACTGTGCCAGGCCTCCAGGTCAAGTGTTTTACATATGTGGCCTCATTTAATACTCAAAACAGTCAGGAAAATTAGGCATTATTATCCAAAGTTTTCCCCCAACGTACTGCTTACTAGGACCACATTGCTTCCTTGCATAGGAAATAATATATTTCCTTTTTAAAAACATTGTTTGTAAAGTGAAAACTATTTCATAGAAAGAGAATCAATCTAATTATTGACCTCCACTCCAGTTGGTGTTTCCACGTTGCATCTGCTCTGGGGTAACATACATGCCATATTCCATCACTATCTTCTAGAATCTGCCTAAGAAATAGTTCTTTGGGTGAAAGTCTCTATACTCCTCTAGCATTGAAATGTACATCTCCTGCTTTTGATTAATATAAAAACAATGTCCTAGTTAACTAGAAGTTCACCTAACAAATATTTATTGAGCACATCTCATGTGCCACACTGGGCCAGGCCCCACAGATCATCCTGAATGGAGACCTTAAAGAACATGCCCCTTCAGCTAAGGATTATAAGACAGAGAGGGATAGCACAGCTGAAGAAGAGTCTACAACCTTCCATTTAATCCTGATACCCCAATGATTTCCTTCCTTCAACAACAATTAGGTTACTTTGGAAAAGAATGAAATTTTCTATCTAATCATTTTTCTGCCAAGCTAATAGAATGAGATTTACCATTTCCTCTTTACAGAGTTTTATAAATATGTAAATACTTTGCAAAGCATCCTTTATGAGCTCACAACAATATTATATTAGGATTACAACTGCAATTATTAACAAAAATCCTAGAACTAGGAAACATTTTACAGTTTAAGAAAGAATGTTTTGATACATAAAACACACCTCTAAGACTTATATTTTAAAGTGGGGCAGGAAAGTGACATCAGCAAAATGGCAGACTAGGCACCTCCTAGTGCCCTGTCCCCCAAAGAAACATTGAAAATCCAAGCAAAAACTGTGAGAATCAACTTTCTCAGAACTCTGGAAAACAGACAAAGGTTTATAGCAATGCTGAATCAAGAGAAAGGCAACTTAAAAATGGTAGGAAAGCACTGTAGCACTTTATATGTTCCGGCTCAACCACCCTCCCTGGCTCAGCAGTGGTCTTGAAGATGGCAGCCTGTATTTTCAGTGTGGGAACTGGTCCTTGGTTCTGAAGAAAGCATAGTAGACCTTATTTGTAAAGAATTGTGTTTGTAGACCTGTCTGGAGGCTATCTGAAAGACTGAGGCAAGGTGCTTATCTTTGTTTCACCAAACTCAGAATGCACTTAAGTGGAACCCCTTACAAGGCAAACAAACAACCTGCAGTTGCCTGGGACAAAAGGCATATGAGTGCCAAAAACCTGGAAGAAAAAACTGAAATGAGAGTTTTGTTTTGTTCTGGTTTTCTTGAGAAATTAGGGCATTCAAAAGTGTCTGTATATACTGGAGAATTTAGAAAGTCATGCACATGCCCACAGCAGGATGTATGTTCAGAAATAATACGAGAGGTTTTCTTCCCATCCATCCTCCTTGTTCTCTCTTGCTTTTGGTTCCTGGCATTCAAGGAAATCTCTTTCAAAACACTAGCTGAACAGAAGGTAAAAGAATGGAGATTTGAGGGACCACACAGGACAAAGAATACAGACCTTATAATGGTTTAGAAAAGTCACTAAAACAGCTACGGCCTATAGCAAACAACAAAATAAATCCTGAGGAGGGGAAAGACTGATTTTCAGAGTTGTCAATTATAATATCCCAAATGTCCAA
Source organism: Daubentonia madagascariensis (assembly GCA_023783475.1). Taxonomy (NCBI): domain Eukaryota; kingdom Metazoa; phylum Chordata; class Mammalia; order Primates; family Daubentoniidae; genus Daubentonia; species Daubentonia madagascariensis. The sequence continues at coordinate 95,262,972 of JAKFHU010001798.1, read as the reverse complement.
TTTTCAATAAAAAATGATAAAGTGTGCAAAGAAAAAGAAAGTATGGTCCATTCACAGAAGAAATTACAGAAGCTCTCTCTGAGGATCATAGGCAATGGACTTACTAGACAAAGACTTTAAATCAGCTGTCTTAAACATGCTCACTGTACTAAAGGAAACCATGGACAAAACACTAAAGGACACTAGGAGAATGATGTATGAACAAATAGAGAATATCAATAAAGAGAAATTATAAAAATGAACCAAATAGAAATTCTGGAGCTGAAAAGTACAATAATTGATTAAAAAAAACCTCACTAGAGGGTTTCAATAGCAGATTTGAACAAGCAGAAAAAAGAACTAGTGAACATGAATATAGGCCAAAGCTGGGCATGGTGGCACATACCTATAGTCCCAGCTACTCGGGAGGTTAAGGCAGGAGAATCACTTAAGGCCAAGAGTTTAAGATCACAGTGTGCTATGAGCATGCCTGTAAATAATCACTGTGCTCCTGCCTGGGCAACATAGTGAGACTCTGTCTCTAAAAAGTAAAAAATTAAAAAAAAAAGAAAAAAAAGATAGGTCAATTGAAATTATCCAATCTGAGGAACAGAAAGAAAAAAGAATAAAGGAAAATTAGCAGAGCCTAAAAGACCATACCAGTGCACCAATATACACATAATGAGAATCTCAGAAGAGAAGGGAAAGGAAAAGAAAGAATATTTTAATAAATAATAGCTAAAAACTACCCAAATGTAATAAAAGACATGAATCTATACGGTCAAGAAGCTCAACAAACTCCAAGAAGGATCAATGCAAAGAGATCTGCACCGAGACACATAATAAAATTATTGGAAGCCAAAAAACTCTAAAGAGCAGCAAGGAAGAAATAACTCATCACATATAAAAGATCCTCAATAAGATTAACAAGATTTCTCATCGGAAACTATGGAGACCAAAAAGGAGTGGGACATTCTTAAAGTGCTGAAAGAAAAAAAATGTCAACCAAGAATTTTATATCTAGCAAAACTACCTTCAAAAAAGAAGAAGAAATTAAGACATTCCCAGAAAAACAAGTGCTGAGGAGGTTTGTTGCTAGTAGATCTGCTTTACTGGGAAGCTAAAGAGAGTACCTTATGCTGAAATGAAAGAACATTAGACAGTAACTTAAAGCTATAACAAAGAAACAAAGAACACCATTAAAAGTAAATATATAGGTAAATATAAAAGCCAGTATCATTTTATTTTAGGTTTGTAACTCTTCTTTTTATTTCCTATGTGATTTAAAAGACAAATGTATAAAACAATAATTTTAAACCTATGTCAATGGGCACACAATGTATAAATGTGATTTATAAGAACAATGACATAAAGTGGGGAGCACAGTTATATAGGAGCAGAGTTTTTATATGCTATTAAGTAGATTGTTATAAATTTAGGACATTAATTGTAATCCCAATGATAACTACTAAGAATATATCTAAAAAATATACACAAAAGGGAATAAGAGAATCAAAACAGTACACTACACTAAAAAAATTAACTAAACACAAAAGAAGGCAGTACAGGAGGAAATGAGGAACAAAAAAGATGTAAGACATACAGAAAACAAATAGCAAAAAGGCTAAAGTCCTTCCTGTCAATAATTACTTTACATGTAAATGGATCAAACTCTTCAACATAAAGCTGAGATTGGCAGAATAAATTTAAAAAAACAAACTAGGATCCTACTATATGCTATTTATAAGAAACTCACATCAGATCCAGAGATACACATTGGTTAAATTAAAAGGATGTTAAAAGATATTGTATGCAAATAGTAACCAAAAGACAGTTGGGGGTGGCTATACTAATATCAGCCCAAACAGACTTTAAGTCAAAAAGTTTTACAAGAGACAAAAAAGGACATTATGTACTGATAAAAGGGTCAATTCATCATGAAAATATAAAAATTATAAACATATATGCACCAAAAATCAGAGCTCGAAAATACATGAAGCAAACATTGATATAACTGAAGGGAGAAATACTGCCACAATAATAGTCACAGACTTCAACACCCCACTTTCAAAAATGGAAAGAACAATATAGATAGAAAACCAATAAGGAAATGGAGAACTTGAATAACATTATAAACCAGTTAGACCTAAAAGACATACATAGAACACTGCAGCCAATAAGAGAGTACACCTTCTTCTCAAGTACACATGGTACATTCTCCAAGATCCGATATTAGGCCACAAAACCAGTCTCAACAAATATAACGTATGGTAAAAATCATTAGACAATTTTAATTTTTTAAGAAAATGTTTTATTTATTTTTATTTTCAAATAAATGGATTGGCTAGTAAACTTATAGTATCTATAACACAAGACGCATAGTTAAGCCAAATGACTGCCAAGATAATCCTTGTGAAACTTTATGGGACAGATAAAGGGGAGTACAAATCCCCCAAGGACACCTCCTAACTATGTGCCAGGCAGTGGGGACACAATAAAGAATAAAACAAACATGGATTCCCTGCCTTCATGGAGGTCACATTTTGGTGGGGGAAATGATCAATACATATATTAATATTAAGAAATGAAGAGCCTAGTTTCAGGTTCTAATAAATTTTATGTAGAAGACATGATAGGGTAAATGTGGGAGAGAGTAACTTGGAGGCTTGTTTTTGCTAGGGTAAAATCCTCTGCCTCTCTTCTTCTGGAGCTAGCCCTGGAGGTGTGGTCCTATCTTGGGGCTTTTACACTTGTTATTCCTACCACCAAAAACTTTCTGAATTGGCTTGCACTCTTTTTGGCTTTGCTCATTTGTCACTTTCTCAGTGAGGCCTTCTATGCTCATCCTCATCTAAAATTGCATTCTTCTTCCTCCCAACGCCCACCGCTCTGGCAATTCCCTTTCCTTTCCCCTCATGTTCCCCCTCAAACCCCACTTAGCACTTATCACCATCAAACATAGAACACATTTTACTTTGTTATCTTGTTTACTATTTTTTTCCTTTATTGCATTGAAAGTTCCAAGAGGACAGGGACTTGGCCTGTCCTAATCACTGCCGCATCTCCCATGCCTAGAGCAGTATCTGACACATAGTAAATGTTTGGTAAATATTTGTCGAAAGAATGAATTAATGGAGATGTTGAGCAGACAGATAGATATATGAGTCTATGGTTCAAGCAAAATGGCTTGAAGTGAAGATAAAAGCTTGCAAGTCAAAGGAGATTAAAAGGGATATTATTTTCTCCAACTTAAAGATGTGGAAATTGGTTCAGACAGGGCAAATGAATATGTACAATGTATATACCATCTTCTCATTATCTCACAAGCTGAAGTAAACCTAGCTGGTAGAAGAGGTAAACATTTTCTTGGTGCATATTCTAAAGGGAATTTAACATCTGGACATTTAAAAACAAACACTGAAAAACATAATGAAATAATGTATCTTTAACAGTGATTTTCTTATTGTGACCCTTGATGACAGCTCAGGTCAATACAAAAGTAAATGTACTTCAGTGAAAAGAATCTTACAGTCCAAACCAATGAGGCTGGGGCACAAAGATTTCTTGAACTCTAACTTAATGTAAGGGTAGAATTTAGACTACCTAATGAAGTAGAGATAGCTTGTTCTCCCTGTCTGTTTCAACAGGAGCATTCAGTTCAAAGTTGACCTCTCTTGTGGCTATTTTGCACTGCTGAGTGAAGAAAGAGCAAGATGCTTTGTACGCTAGGTGCCCAAGTTGCAAGGCTGAACCTTTATCATAAATATCACCATGTCTGACTTGTTTTCTTGTCAAGATAAGTGGCCACTCTACCTCTACGTGGGGTGAGGGTTAAGTGATTCATCCAAGGTCAGTCACAAGGCTAATGGCAGAGATGGGGCTTAACCCGTTTCCAAACTCCCAGCTCAGAGAGTATTCTACTACTTTCAATCCTCTGTGCCTTTTATACTCAACTGATGAAAGATGTCAGGTCACATTTCTGGAACATTGTAGGTGGGATCCTGGGGCTATCTGTCTTTTTAACCTTTCCCAAAGCACATATCATTGCAGGAAATCGAAGAGGCTTGTTTTTGGTAGGGGCTCCTTGTACATATCTTGTCCTTGTAGCACATGGTCCAAATGTGAGGGCTGTAGGCATCTGGCCATTACTCTTTCTCTATCTACATCCAGTCAATGACTAGGGAATACCAAGGACAAACAGGAAATAGAAAAATTGCTTCTATATAAAACAATGTTATGGGTAGACTTGAAATATTTTTCAACTGCTGTTTGGACTAGGAAAAACATTAATAAGTAGACTCATAAACTTTAGAAATCATTATATCTATAAGGATCAAGAATATGATCTTAAAAACAACTAAAAATCCTTTTCATTGGTTTTATATTTTAAAATAGCATGTACCAGTTGTTTGTGATGCACAAAAACTTAAAAAAGAAAAAATTGTCCCTAACACCATCATCCAAATGGCCAAATTTTTTTTTAAAAGGGGGAAATACATGCACTGGTTTAGAAAATTCCGACAGTAGAAAAAGTATAAAACACAAGGTAAAAGCCTCATGATCATCTACCATCCTAGTCCCACTCTGCAAATTAATTACTCTTAATTGTATGTATTATATTTCTGCATGTCCTTCTAGAAAAAAAACTTTTATGTTTTAGGAGCCTGTGTTGGTGTATATTAAGTTAATGTGTAGAAAAACATACACAAAACAACTCATACTGTTAAGACTTCTGCAACTTGCTTTTTTTGACTATTTTGTCCTAAAGGCCTTTCCATAGCAGCACATATTTTTTCAGGGATCATATGGTATTCTATTGTATGGAAGATGTATAATAATTAATTTAACCAGTTCCCTGATGATGGACATTTAGGTTGTTCCCAGTTTGTTACTATCATCAGCAATACTTCAATGAACATCTCTGTACATATAGCTTGGTGTACTTTTACAAGTATATGTTTAGGAAAAACTACTGGTAGTAACAGCATAGGGTCAAAGGGAATATGCATTTGAAATTTGGACAGGTATTAACAAATTGCCCGGTAAAATGCTTGTATGATTTATACTCCAGCAAACAGTTGGAGATCATAATATCCATAATACTTTTAATCAAAAGGTACAGAAAATTAAGAGCTATGATGTGAACATAAACTATACTTGTGTATTCTATTCCATGTATTCTGTCTTTTGGTCATTATGATTTACATCATTACCATTAACTACAACACATATATCTGGAACTCCATGTTACCAAACAACATTAATTTACTGAAAAAACAATTCATACTCATTGCTATAGAACCTTCCATAAGAATGATCCTGGGAGTTGGAAGACAGCCCAGTATCTATAATTGGAACCATACAAGAGTGTGTTGCGTGTGTCAGTTTTTGAACAGTAAGTTTCATTTTGAAATCTATCTGAATCAGCTTGTAAAAATCTCAAAACCGAAACATTTGTTCATTGTCTCCATGCAAGGGTCAATCAGAAATATATATTAAATGTATATTCTATTTTCCTCAAAAGTAATGAGAAATAATTCACAGAAGTGTTCAAGTTAAGTGATGTGAAAAGATTTCAGCATTTTACTTTGGCTCATTTAAATTGGATCAAAGGCCTAAAGGATATATGAAAGTTTTAGGGTAAATTTTAAATTATGAAGTTAATTGTCCTATGGATATCAGAAGAAAGGAGACAGCAGAAGGTAGTGGTTAAAGAGAGTTATCAAAGTAAGTTTTAAAAAACGTGAGGCCTGTAAAGCTATAGCTCAGCTTCTTTCTTTACAAGTTGTGTGACTTCAGACAAATCACTTAACTTCCTATGCTTTAAATGAGGTAATAAAAAGAAAACATTTCGCCTAGTGCCTGGCTCCTAGAAAGTACTACATGCAGATGGACTGCTATTAATCTACAACCACTATTACCCCAATATTAAGAGTTGGTCTGAAAAAAATAGAAAGGAATATTTCCTAGAATATAGACAAAAAAGGTAATAAAGGATGGGAAGAATTTGAAAGTAGAAATTTACTACCTAATTTTAGCACATTTATCCCCTTCCTCAAGTGAACAATGAACATGTTATCTCCAAAGAAGCAGATCACAGTGCAAGCTTGTCAGATTTCCACATTGTGGTTTTGATTTTCCAAGACTTTTGCAGCCTTTGGCATGGTAAAAATACATCTTGAAACCCTTATTCTAGAACTGAAGAATTGAAGTTAGTTTGCTTTGGGTGAAAAACAGTGTTTCCCCATAGGAGCTAACACAGAAACTCATCTGACACAAGAGGCAAGGTTTATCTTTATTTCTTCACACAATTTTATAAATTTCATGGAAAAGAAATTTATGCAAAATGAAAATCCAAGAATATAAAATTGACTCTAAAATGTAACTTGAATATTTCACTTCCTTAATAATTGATTGCCATGAGAATTCTGGAAATAGATGGTTAGTTCTTCTAGACAATAAATTTGCCTTATTTTTCAAGCTCTAACTACTAAGATTCCCTAGATTTGATCTTGTAATTTCTCTTCTCCCAAAGACTGCAGCTGAGAGACAGTAACTACATGGGCCACCTGTTACAGCTGGGCAAACTCTGTAGAAGACTGCCACGAGCCTGGTTGTGCCCACAGAGCTCCTCCTTCTTGGACCGGGGGTGAAACTCACTTTGATCCCTTTTACAGAATATTCACTTCACAGGAAGGTCTCCACTAAAACCAATTAGCGTAATATTCCACTGTAAAGTCATTTTACTTCTCTGTTTTTCCTTTTCAAAAAAATTTAGTATTTTCCCCCTTGAGAAAAATGCCCAATAGTATATCTATACTGGTTTTAAACACTTAATTACTTAAACTAAAATTGATAGGATCTTTGAGTTAGTAGGGACTTTCACAGTTCTCTGATCTTACTTCCTCCCAATATAGAAATCTTTTCTACAACATCCTTGGTGATTAGACGTTGAATTCTGACCTAACACTCTAGCAATGCAGAACCTGCTGGGAGGGGTACCATGTTATAGTAAAAAAGTACTGGATGAAATAAACGCTGGGATAGCTGTGGTAATATCCCCACCCTGCTGCTCAAGGTAAGCCACTTAACCCATTCTGGACTTTGATCTTCTTATCTGTAAAACATGGGAGTTGTTATTAATTGATCACTAACATGCCTTCCAGGCCTGCCAGTTTACAAAACATTTCTTAAGAAAATCCTTGCCAGAAAGTCCAAATTGTTAGAAACAGCCTTTAACTTCTGCCCATGTCTCCTATTCTTGATGCTGGAGAGACTCAAGTAAGTAGATTTTCACATAGTAGTTCCTTAAAATTGAAAGCTAGTTATCATATCTGCCAGAAGCATTCTTTCCTCCAGGCCTAGAAGATTCCTTAGAATATATTAATATTTCTTATTTGTATAGTATTAGTGTATCCTTTGTGATTTAGCAATTGATATAATGGTATTTTGGTGGAAAAAGGTAAGTAAAAAGTTGAAGTTTTGCAACTCACAGTATAAGTGTTTTTAAAGGCTTTATTTTTTAAGAGGTTAAATAAAGAATATTATTTTAGCAATCTGTAACTGATTGACAACAGTTGACATTTATTCATTACTACTTTTATGAGCCAAGGTTTTGCTGTCTTTGTAGAATTTCAAAATGCTGAGATGGGGGACATTGTGTTGAAATGTAGTAAAAGCCTTAGAGACCACAGAAGGGAGTTGGGCTGTTGGGCCTTGAATTAAATGGGCCATGCACTGTGCATTTTGGTGTTCTATTTCTGTTTTTTGGTTTTCATGTATCTTTCCTCACTGTTGGTCTGTCTGCTATTACTTCACACTGCTGCCAATGGACCTGACTATAGCAACTCATCTTTCTTCTTCCAATTTCCTGCTTCTGATCTATTGTGGGTTTGGCAACCAGATAACCAAACATTTTAGAGACTTGTCTAAAATTAGAGTAAATGGACTGAGATACCATTTTTTCATCTATCCAATTGGATAAAAATATAAAAGAATGATTATTATTGTGGGTGTTGGGAACATAGACAAACTCATATTCTGGTAGAGACAGTATATAAGCAAGCTGGTATTAACCCTTCTGGATAGCTATTTGGCAAACTATTTTAAAAGCCCTAAAACAATGCATCCCCTCAAACTGACAAATCTCACATATAGGAATTTGTCCTCAGAAAATGGATGGACAAGTATGCAAAGATATACAAATAAGGCTTTGTTTATAATAATGAAAAATTGGAAAGATCTAATACATTCACCAACAGGGCACTAGTTCAATAAGCTGTGCTGTAGGCATTTAATAATGTCATGAAAAAATGCTATTGCAGATCTATAATTACCAACAAAGATGTACATGCTGTGTTGGAATAAAAATCAGTTCATATATTATGATCCCCTTTTTAAAAAATCATATTTGAATGCAAAAATCTGCAATGTTATAGACAAATATTAGTTAATAATCAGTCTTCAATAGATTATAATTTCAGGATTTTTAGTTTAAAAACTTTTATTTGTATTTTCTAACTTTTCCAAAAACATTAAGAGTTTGAAGCTGGCTTAGACTTCTGTGTACGCACAATGAATTCATCATAAAAGTTATCTCTTCTCTTCCCAAAGTTTCACTAAAATGAAAATAAAGACATGTAAAAGTATTAAATGATAATAAGGTCAAACCAAATGGGAGGAATTAAAAGCAGATGAGAGAGTTCAGCAATGAAGATGGAGAGAAAAGTGGTTGGTTTGAGGATCTTAAGGCTATGGTGGACTTGATAAAATTTAGTACCTAGATATGGAGGGAGACAAAAGGATCAGAAATGAAACAGAATTTGGGTTGGTGGGATAGTGGTGCTGGTCACTAAATCTGGGAAAATAAAAGGAGCAGGTAGAACCACAATAGGTAAAAATCGATTTAGTTTTGTACATCTAACTTTGAGAGAATTGTGAGATGTCTAGTAGGGCCTGGGTACACAGATCTGCCATTCAGTAGATGGAGCCGGGAGTCATGTGCATGTGAGTGGTAGCTGAAACCAAGGGAGGACACGTGGTCACGTTGGGAGACGTGTCCAGCGATAAGAAGCCAGGGGATGGGATCCTGGGGAACATCAACATATAAGAAGCAGCGGAGGAAGAGCAATCCACAGAGGAGGCCCATGGCAAGTAACCCGACAATAGAACAGGGTGCCAAAGAAGCTACGAAGAAGGAAAATACAGAAGTGGAGACCGAGCAATGACAAAAAAGGTATAAAAGGTCAAAAAAAGAAAAAAAAGAAAAGGACTGGCAAGTGTCCACTGTATTTGGTACCAAAGAAGTGGTCCTGTAAAAAGCAGTTACTGAACAGTGGTTGGGATGGGGGTAGAGGGGTAAGGAAAAGCCTGGCTGTGGCTAGAGAAACGAGACGTGAGTGTCTACTTGGGGACATTAAATTGAGGTTAGGGTTTTGGTTTTCTTTAATACAGGAGAGATTAAGCATACTGAAGTGAAATTATATACATCATGATATAAACTGATACTCTATAAACTGGTTGAATAAATTAATACAGCTTTCAAATAATCACTCAATATCTTTCAACAAAATAGCAGCAAAACCTGACATATCTGATCTTTTGCTCTTAATTTTTCTTCTATTTTATAAATATCTAAGACCTGACATATGAAAATACAGAAATTTAAGATATCAAGCTAAATTTGAACATTTGGGGATGGATAAAGGCAAAAAACCCAAATAAACCCTAAAAGACAGAAACATCTTCATTGATTGGGTTTATTAAGACACCTTAAAACTGAACAGTGTAATTTCACAGCTAAATCAAATACATACTTATTTTCTTGATAAATTAGATGTAATTTCAATTTTAGTAAGAAAGTAGCCAAAAACTAATATTTACTGTATGCTACCATGTTCTACTCAACTAACAGCATCCTCATGTCCTAGTGACCTGAAAGACTGTGCAGTTTTCAGAGGGATTTGCCCTTAATATAGAGCATTTAAATATGCTTCATTTTTTGTTACCTGAGTGCATTTTATATCTTTTAAAATACTCACATATGTCCTAGTGTCTTTAGTAACTATATGTTTACATAACAGGCATGCTTTGTCCACCACAGCATATTTTTTAAAAACTGAAATACTTGCAAAAGCACTATTAGGTATTCAACAATTTGAATTCCCTAGTTAGGGAGATGGGGCCAAATAGTATCATACTTTTTTTTTTTTTGGTAACTATTCATGGCAGAACTTCAACTACTTTCCTCTTAATGTGGTGTTTTGTGCAGTTAGTTTTTCTTTCCGTGTCTATCTTAGAAAGATGGATTTTCAAAAATTAAAAACATGTGACAACAGTGATTTTTAGCACATTTTGCCAGGAGCAAAATGCAGCGTGAACAAAGAGAAAGATTAATTAATTTAAGTACATACTCTGGTGAATCAGATAGAATTATCAAGCAGATAAGAGCAGGTCTGTTCCTATTTCTAGTCATCTCTTCTATGCTTAGTATTTTTAAAAAAAGTTATTTCTGTTTTAAATGTAACAATCTCAACAAAACCCACCATGAAACATGCAATGAGATATGATCTCTGAATTGTGTGAGGTGACAATTTTCCTCAAGCACCTAGAATAGTCTGGTATAAGAAAGTTACAAGAACTTTTCTTTGTTTCAATAGTAAAAAATGGTTAAAACTCTTTATTGGTAGAAATCATTCATGTTTATTCGAGAAGTTGTGATGGTAACATGGGCTAGGACATTTAAAATACCATAAATTAAGATGAATTTTGTATTTATTAATATTACAGGAACATATCTAAATGAAAATGTGGATTAATATCCCAAAACCTGGTATGTCTCTTGGCATATCTTAAAGGTGGAGATATCTTAAAAATGGAGAACCTTAGAGGAGTTAAGTCCAATGTGTGGTGCATGTCCATGTATGCATCTAGTTTAAGATCTCAAAGGCTACAGATGAAACTTGAGGGGAAACTCCCCCCACATGACATCAACCGTGACTCTGAAAAATTCTGAAATAAATTTCTACTTTTTAGCAAAAAAGAAAAAAGAGATAGTCAGCCAAAATAGAAAATAAAAGAATTGTTAAATATAATTCAATGAATTTTGACTATAATAGCTATTGGGTTGTTTTAATAATTCTTTTCTGAATGGTATACTGGTCTCCTGGTTGCTGTGCCAATTTCAGGTGGGTATAAAAAATCTACACACTACAACTCAGCTTCTAGCACACATTTGAAAATGAAATCACTTTTGCTTTGAACAATAGCTTGAACAAAGTTCCAGGTTTTTTATAGCTTACTTTTCTTCCATTTCCCCACCCCAAACTTTACAGCAGTGTGTGTGTGTGTGTGCACGTGCACACATGTGTGTACTCCACATTCATTTGGGGATATTTGCTCTTCAACTCTGGAATCCATTCTTAATGACATGGTTGCTCTGTTTCACCTTCTTGCCCTGAACTACTCATCAAACGTTATTAACACTTATAGAGACAACTCGACCCAACAGATGATTTTGTGTAGATAGGCTGGAGGACAAGTTGACTTTTGTTAATTGGACCCTGAAAGTTTTCCATCCCACCTTGGGCAGTTTACTGTACAGCTTGCCAAACTTTAAGGTTATTATAACTAGTTTCACACAGATGCCAGACAAAACAGACAAGGGATTAATTGGAATGATCACAAATGCATTCCTTCTGAATAAATTAAAACATATTGGCCAGTGCCAAAAGCCATTTAAAATAGAAAACCTGATACTAATCAATCAAAACAAGTTTAGTTCTTTTTTGATATTATAGTTGAGAGACATTTCACTTTATAAATAATAGAAAAATACCTAGGGAGAAAAAGAAAGAAGGTTGATAGCATTAAGAAGGAATCCTTGCACTGTCAAAGAGAAATGCCTAAGGAGACAATATCTTCTGTGGCTGGTATTTTTTAAAAATTATTATTGTTATAAGTAATAAGTGATAAGAGTTAAAAGTCTTGAAGAAAAAAGTGAAGACTCAAACTATTGGCTCAGTTTTTAAATTATAACATTGAACAAATCAAAGTCAAAGTGTAAAAGCCCAGAACAATACTGGGAGATGAGGGCTGTGGTCAGATGTTAGACAGACTATCCAAACAGCTGGAAAAGATGTTGATTCTCCTTGGGAGATTTGTAATGTATTTGACTCATGTTTTCATGGAGCTGTGGACTGTCCTAGGGGGTTTGAAAGAGGGAAAACTTGCCAAGAACTTTATCTGGAAAATGATAGTATTTTTACCAGTTTTCCAATTAGACAACAAAAGAATTTAAAGAATAATAACAAAAAATACTCAGAATCAACAAATGCTATCTCTGCAACAGTAACGTTCAGATTATATGTTCTGAAGTTACTGAGTAAATTATCCTAATGCATTTTTACACAACTATTTCTTAAAAGTGCATCCCTGCACAAACACAACATGAAGTGATAAAAAAAAGAGGAGGGCCTTTCATTACTTGAGTTGGATGATATGTTAGATTTCATTTTCCGTACACACACATTTTCTAAACAACGTGTTCAATAACAAGTTTCCTTATGCACGCCTTGGCATACCTACAGCTAGTATCTGATGCTGAGAGGCCAGAAAGGGAAGATTTGGTAACTGAATTCTTGCTGATGTGATGCAATTTTTAGTTCTAAACAGCCCTAGCATAGGCTTTGTTCTGTTTCTTAAAGGCTTTTAATTGTTTGCCTCTTAACAATTATAATATTCATTTCCCCAGATCAGCCTCAAAGATGGGTTAGGAACTTTCTATTATACATAATGAAATACTTATGGATGAAATACCATGATGTTGGGCTTGGCTTCAAAATAATCCAGTGTGGGATAGAGAAGTACATGGGAATACAGATTAAATAAGACTAACTGTGAGTTGCTGACTGTTGAACTAGTGATGGATATATGAGGTTCATTATACTATTCTCTCAACTTTTGTAAACACTTAGAATTTTCTATAATAAATCTGTAAAAAGTTAAAAAGTGGAAATACAAAAAAAACCACCTCAGTTCATAAATGTAAATCATTAGACAAAGTAAGCTTTCTCTATACTTTTAAATTTCCCGGTGATTAATCATCTGACCACATTGATGGTCATTTTTTTCCTAAAAAAACATAATTCCCTTATTTTGGATCAAATTTTCAATACCACAATTACTGTGATTATTTTGACGTGTTCCCCAGAAGCACAGTACATTATAGTAGAAAGTACATTGAACTTTGAGTCAGAAAACTTGGGTTTTAAAGTCCCAGTTGTGCTATTTGTTAACCACATTATCTTGAACAAGTCATTTAATCTTTCTGGGGCTTAGTACTGATATCTCCTATGCTTGTTGCACAAAGCAAGTATTAGGTTCACTAGATGACATTTCTGGTTTTCTTTTTTTTTTTTTTTGGGTATGTCAAAAACAATTCAATTGTGTCAATTTCATACGGGTCTAACCTAGTGTAAGATATAATTTCTTCTAGGGACTTTACAGCCAGAGATCATTGTCACATAACTTATTATTATACAGGTTTACAAATATGGGTCAGGGGACTTTTTGTGGAACATAAAATAGGAACCTATTTCAATAGGTAAATCACAAATGAGAATTGGTCACATCCTCCAATACCAGTATTGTATTGGGATTTCAATGTCAAGGGTGTATACAGGAACAAAAGCTATGTGAAGGTTTGTGTGTTCCCTTCGGAGCTGTCATGTACCAGAGCTGATGTCAAGTTCCATGCTACCAGTTTTTCCTTGTTATTTTCATGTTTGCAATGGCCTGAAGATACCTGAAGAAAAATTTCTAGAAATATGAATTGCTTTTTACTCTATCACACCCAGCTTGTTTGTGCAACTGTGATGTTACTTGGAGAAACAGCAATAGAAAAAGCACAAATGCACTAAGTAACTATTATTTACTAGTGATGAAAATGACAGTGATGGCTAAGGGATTTCAATTTATAAGCATAGCTGAATACAAGAAATCTAAGTATAAAGGTCCAAAAAATAAATAGAAATTGAAAATTTATAGTGGATATAACTTGCTTAAAAATTTTTTAATATCAAAAATACATGTAGACTTAAGTTAACTGATATTAAATGATGTTTTAATTTCTATGAGGAGGCATTTTTAAAGGCATTATAAGCTGAAGTCATTCATAATATACATAAATAATGCTAAGATATTTCCAATGATTTCTCTCTTTTCTATTTGTGGGAAAATAATAAAGTCTTTAAAATTTTATGTTGAATTCGAAATTATATTAAATTGAACTTCAAATTTTGTGAATAAATCATGGTTACTTTCCCAGTGACACAATCTAATTGCTCACTTTGAAACAAACTATACAATCCTAAGGTTAAGCAGTAAACACTTCCATTCCTCCAAAAAGCATCCCTTTAGGGAATTATTAATGGAAAAGAAACAAGGTTTAGAAGATATGGCTGGTAATAAAAGTTCAAAATTCAACTCACTGTCCAAATTTTAACAGCAAACAACATATTCTGATAATTCCAAAGCTATTGACACAAAACAATTCTTAAAAATAATCACAGCTTCAATATTAATAAAGCCATGCAAAAGAACCAATTTTAAGTATAAATCTTCTCATTGTTAATTCCCTATAGTCTTCAATTTTTTAATTAAAACCATGCATTCCTCTTTATGCTGAGCTGGGGCATGAAATCTAGAGCCCCATATTTTAATACAAGAATGCAAATATATAGGAGAAAAATCTGGTACGTAAAGAATGAACTATATCTTTACTTCTTTAAAAGTCCATTATTTTTCCAAAATTAATGAAATTAAATAAGTTTGGAAACCAGATCCATGAGGTGATTATGTAACTATTTTGGTTTAGATACTGAATTTAACAATTCACAACCCAAAATGACAAGTTATTTTAGCCGTTTTCCCGGGATACATAACACTAACAGAAAGGACAGTTTAAGCTCTTAAATAGCTGGTCACTTATTCCAGTAATATGATGAGATTGTTATAAGACATTCTTTCAGATCAACTGGCAAAATCATTTAATATCATGTTGTAACTCAGCTTTGTCCAAATACACAGCATATACATCCAAATGTATAAAATGTACTTGTAATAACAGAGCACATGAGTCATTTTGCTTTAGTCCCTTCCTCCCTTTGCGTCAAGGCCACATGCACAGAAATCTCAGTAATACTATCAGCAGCCTTCAGGTCACTTGATCACTGCTCCTCCTACATGCTTCTTCCTCCAGCTTCCACACTCTCCTGGTTCTCCTTTCGCCACACTGGCTGCTCCTTCTCAGTCGTCTTTGCCGGTTATTCCTTTTCTCTCTCACCTCTTGTGTTGTGGTGCCCAAGGCTCAGTCCTGAGGCCTCTCCTTCTCTCCATCCTCACTAGTTCCCTTGGCTCCCACAGCCTACCTGGTATCTCCACTTAGATGTCTACTGGTAGAGCCAACTTAACATAGCCCTATACTTGCCTTTCCTAAAAGTTCCTAGAGACTTCATTTCCCAGTTGCTTAGGCCCTCCCAAATCTCAAAGCCATCTTGATTCTTCTTTCTCTCAAACCACACATCTCATCCATGAGGAAATTCTGCTGGCTTTTCTATTAATATCTTCAAAGTACCTTGATTGCTACCCCTCTGGTCTATACCACCATGACTACCTCCAGTCTGGATTGTTGCAGTAGTCTCCCGACTGGTCTTCCTGTTTCTAGTCATGTCCCCCTGTAGTCTCCAGCAGCCAGAGAGCCAGGTATCCTTTTAGCACCTATGTCAGCTCATGTCACTCCTCTACCCACAGCCCCCTGAAGGCTCCCCATGTCAGGGAGAATAAAAGCCAACGCCCTCGCATGTCCTGTAAGGCCTGCTCCTCCCCTTTTACTGCCCAGACTTGTTCTACTCTTTTCCCACCCCCCACCCTGCACCATCCACTGTTTCTAGGCACAGTGGCCTTCCTGGTCTTTAAACGTTCTGGGCGTGCTTACACCTCACAGTTTGGGGATTGTTCTCTCAATCTTCCTTAAGGCTTTGCACAAATGTCCCCTTTTAGTGAGGTTTGTCCTGATGATCACCCTATTTCAAACTGTATCCCCCTCAACAACTGATACCCTGCCCTCCCTATCACCCTTCCTTGCTTTAATCTTCTCCATCCAACTTACTGACTCATCACCATCTGACCTGCTATATGTGTTATTCATTTGTTTATGAACTCTCTCTCCCAACTAGAATACCTGAGGGCAGGAGGTTTTGTGCATTGTTCACAGAAGTGTTTATTACATAGTGGCCACTCAATAAATACTTGTCGAATATATGAATGAATGAACAAATGCCACTATTTTTGGCAGCAGAGAAAATGATAGAAGCAGTCAGGGCCTTGTGTACAAATAACACTGAATAGTTACTATTCCCTTGACTCCCCTTACCTATCCCCCCCAGCCTGTGGAACATGCCTCTGCCCCACCAGAAACCTCCCCAGATAACAGAGGACCAGAGCTCAGAGATCTTGGGGGAACCTAGAAGTCAGGAGAACAGTTAGCATGCATTTAGCTCCACTATAGGTAGAAATGGGCTTGTGATCTGTCTGGGAAACTGATTCAACATAAATAACATTGCATACAAGCTAGACTCTGTTTTCCCGGAGAAACAAATCCCATGTTCATGTTAACTTTTCAACTGATTTGTAAATTGGGTACTGCCTACCCTTTAGCAAGGTGGTATTGTGTACCCACTTCTTGGCAAGTTGCCCTAGACCTCTAGCATACTGGCCAGGTTGGTCTAGCCGAGAGAAGAGTGAGCACAGTCAGGCTTGGTGGCTAGGTGCTTGTAAGTGCCTGAGAGTGTCAATTAATTCTCCTTTCCTTGTGACTTAATCTGAGAGAAGAAAAATGACATCTTATAAGGTTACTAGGTGATTTATTTCCCCTCAATAATTTTCCCTAAGGTATAATATATAAAACATGCTCTGCACCTTTGAGGAGTGTCTCCAATACATTAGTAGACATTAATTATTTTTAAAGCAAATCAAAGTTTCTCTGTGCTCAATGTTTTCTGCTTAGAAATAATGTATCTGTGAGCAGTGATCAAAAGCATAGATATTGGAGATAATGGCAGAATTCTTAAGGTCACTATATTAGGTACTTCTAGCCTATCCTCTTCTCTAGATTTATACTGGCCAAACAAATTAGCAATGTAACATCATCTGTGTATTTCAATCACTCAACAAATATTTAAGTAAATAAACGTGGCAGGTATTGTTCCAACAGTTAACAAAATAAAGAACAAAAAGTATGTCCTTATAGAACTTAAATGTCCAACTTATTAATGGATTTAATGACCTAGTCTCTGCCTTGTTGCACACAGAATTTGAGGCAATTATAAGTCTAGAGTTAATTAAAGTCTGGTTGAATCCTGAGAGAGTCCTTGATGATCACTGTGCATGCATCGGAGACCTAGGAGACAAAGAGGTCATCTGGCTTCTTTACTGAGCTGAGTGAAGGCTTCCTCCATCTTCCTGTGTCAGTGAGATGGCTATGGGCCATAAGCAGCTGAGTGGCAACAGTGAGGAAAGTCGTCTGGTTATGTGCACTTCAGACAGTCAGAGAGGTCAGAAACAATGGTGCTGTGAAGGAGGCATCGGGGAGCCGTGGTGTGCTGGCTGGGCTGAGAGCGGAGGTCGTGTGGGCCTGATTACCAAGGAACCAGCATACTCTACTCCAGCATGAAAATGCAACCTTTTTGCCTTACTCTTACAACCTCAGTCTCTCCTCCATACCATACTAAGTATTTCCTCCTCCTCTAACCTTTCCCCCGTATCAATTCATAAGAGAAGAACAAGAAATGAGGTGGGAAGAAATGTTGCCTAAGAGATCTCCCAGTAGCTTCTAATTAGTCACTAAGAACACCTCCAGCCTCAGCCAGCTGGGACTTGATTTGGTGACTATCCATTGCTGGAATGAGCACGGTTTCACTAGTCTGACCACTGCATTCAAAGAGAGCTTGCCTACAAAGCACTTACAAATGGTTCCCCTTGTTACCCTACGCCTCTAAGAAATTCTCAAGGATTTTGGCCTTTAGGGCACCCTAAATCCTTGGTTAGTGTTTGTCATGGACGTGACACAGGGCTGTAGAAGTAGCATGTTGAGGCCGATGAAATGCTCAGTATCTAATTCTGTTCCCTTTCATGGCAATATTTAGTGACTTTATTTAGCATCAGAAAGATACTAGGAGCACCTAGGCTCATGGAGTGTGGCAATGCCAAGGATTCTATTGATAAAGAGTCTGAAAACTGAAAGAATTAAAGAAAAAGTGTCACATGATTCTTTTGGGGAGGGACCAAAGCCAGTTGAGAAACAACCATCCACAGGGCTTGCAGGTGGGTGGGTGAGTAGAACATGCTGGTCTGATCTGCCTAAGGCTGCTGAGAGGTCTAGGAACATCAGTACAGCTGCTTGGCCAGAATCCCTGGCACTGTAAAGGTCATCCAGCCACGTAGCTGTAATAGTAAAAATGGCAAAAAGGACATGAAGAGGCCATACCTTTCTATCAAGGAAAGCTACCCACCATCACAGACTCATGGCTCCCTTTGGCACTGAAGATTCACATGTCCTGGATTTAGGACAATCAATGTTCTACTTATCAAAAGGGAAGAAATTGACTTCCTGATTCCTTAGTTCATTTGTTTATTAATAAACATTATTTAGACACTTTTCATATTCCGGGACTGGGCTATATACAGACAGCAGAAACACAAATGAGACATAATCCCTACACTGACAGACAAGCACATGAGTATCAAAATAGTTGAATAAGTGACATGTCAAAGATACGTCTGGGATGAGTCTAGAGTCAAAAGGAAGGGCATGCAGGTAGAGCGAATAACATTTGCAAATGTTCCAAGAGCACAGTGATGACATGATCTATTTAGGAAACCATAAAATTTCACTGAGTTGTCACATGTTGTGAGCCAGAGAGGCTAGAAATAAGTGAGGAGGGGCTAGTCACAGAGGGCCTTCTATGCTGTGCCAAAGAATTTGAACTTTTATACCAAAGGGTATGGGGAGCCACTTAACTTTTAAGCAGGGGACTGATATGAGCAGATTTCCAGTACAGAGAAAAACGACCTGGGCAAATGTGGAGGGGCAAGGCTGGCAAGCAGTCCCAAAGAACAGACTAGATGATTATCCCAAGTAAGTACCTGATAGATGGAAACTGGACAAACAGGAAGAGAAATGCATGCAAGAGCTGAATTTTTGGGATGTCAAGCTTGAGGTGGTGATGGTGGTTCAGAAACATTGGTATCTAGGAGGAAAGTTCTATATGTAGGTGAAGGGAGGCAGACATGGGAAACAGTGGCATATGGGCGTAGCTTAGCCCTAAAGAACACCGACAGCCGCATTCTAGGGATGATATATTTGAATAGTAACTAAATTCACGGATTTTTCTGCTGGAGCATTTACACCCAGTAGTGATTTGATTTGTCTCTGGACTATGGTAAATATTTCATTTATTCTTATTTTTAACAAAGATAAATCAATTACCAAGAGACTAACAAAAAAGTTTTGGTACACTTTTATCTCCAAATTACAATGTGAATACTGGGAAATTTGAGACATAGGCTAAAAACCTATCCCACTAATAGTATTTTTTTTTTTAATTTAGCACAGCAGTCTCTTGCATAGTGATTTCCTCCCTTCTTGGGGAACTAAAAAGCTATCAGTAATAACTTCACTTCTAAGGTTAACTCCTATTTAACCTGTAAGTTTTCCTATCAAATCTGTGTCATGAATACCTGGTCTGAGTTTTTATGGAATATAATCAATATAACTTCAGAACCTAAGTCCATGCAATTTTGCCAAAACAAACTAACCCAAATGATTGACCTCACTGATAGACAATATCATATTTTGAAAGATACCAGCATAAAATATAAGTATTTCAAACCAAGCTCTTTGATGACATAAAAAGCAGAAAAGTCTTATCAAATCTCTGGAAACAAGGTCTGAGAACAATGAATTCAAGTCAGGAGAATCTGGCTCTCTCTGCCTAATGCTTCCACTGGTGCCCTGTATGACCTCGGGCAGTTACCCTGCCCCCCACCCCAGTTACTACTTTTCTTCCTCTCTATCACCATGTGGAATTTTATAAAGTATTTTATGTTCTTTAGATGAAAGATACAAAGTGTACCACTTAAGTGGAAAATCTGAGGCTTTTCACTTAGAATGGGAGGAAAGACTCACTAGCACACACAACCATTCCAGAGACAAAAACTTTATCTAGTGGCTTTAGTCTCCAGCTAACACTTAAATCAACAAAGGCCTAGGTCACATGTTCCTAAACATTTCAATGTAGAAAAGGGGGAAAAAAGGGAACCTAGGGGAGAATCAAATTCTACAAGAGATACATTGCTTAGTATCTGTTGCCTGAGAAAATATATAATACTCAGAAGTTACTGTCAATTCAGGAATGCTTGCAAATGAATTTATATTTTTAATAATCAGATGGTATTCACATATATTTTCACATATATTTGAAATAGTGGTATCTGTACATATGAGACATAACTCCTCATCACAGGCAACCACTTGGTTTGCAATGAGAATGAGAGATTCCTGACGTTAAATCTTAGTGCCCACCCAGACGTTCTGGAGACTGGGCATTGGTAACCTCTTCTTAGCTTTACTAAAACTTTGGTTTTACTATCTATTTCCTAATTCATCCACTTATCACTGCAATTAAAAGAAAAATCACAGCCCAGAAGAATGCTGAAGTCCAACATTCTGAGAAATTTTCATGCAAGAAAATATTTTCTATAGAGAGAAAGGAACAAAGTACCTCAAGATGCAACTTATGTAGAAAGTCACATAAAATAGTGGAAGGAGACATAAATACAACCAATTGAGGTTAAGTTTCTATACTTTTCACTAAGGGAATAAAAAAAGTGTTTATAAAATATATAGAAAATCTCCTTTGTAGATAAAGTGTTCTGTAAAATACAAAGCACTGTACAAATAGTAAGTGGTTCAGATTTGTAGGGGTAGAATATTAACTTCCAGAACAACATAAGCATGGCTGCATTACGAGATCTCGTCTCTTTATCAAGGGTGTCAGTAATTTCACTTTACTGTGGGTGTTAGGTCACTCCTTGAGCGCTACTAGTTATTCTGAGTCCATTCTTTCAGTATAGCACATCTAGAGGTACGCAAATCTGCTCTGTCAATAGGGGAAGCAAACATAGATTATTATAAATTAAAAGATTTACCATTTATTGATCACTTCCTAGGTGCCAGTTTTTATATATATTATATAGATTCTCATTAAGCCTCACAATGCAGCACCCCTTTTAATCTCTATTTTTAGCAGAGGTACCAGGAGCAGTCACAGAGCTGTAGAGAATTCTGGCTGGCGTGACTCCAAAGCCCCCTCCTTCACTACACCAACACAGCCTCCTATTAAGTGATAGGAACACAAAACTGGGGTATTTTCCCCAGCAACAGATGCTAAAATAATTTGTTCAGTACCTGCCTGGCAGCTCTGCCTCAGCATCATAATTTAAAGTCTTGATTCTGGTTTCTTTCTTCAACTACTGATTCGAATGTACAGTGTATCCCTTTGGGTGCCATTGATTTCACTGGCTAATAAACACACGATTCCTAAATTATCATACTTACCTTCTCCGACACCCGTTTTGCAAAAATACCAAAGCAATTCAAACACATGCTATGTTATCTCTATCTTCTATTTTCCCATTTCCTAGTACTAGTTTGAAAAGCAATCTCTAGTCACTCTTTTCACCAGCATCCAAACAGTGCCAGCATTGTGCTAAGCACTTAATTTGTAAATTACCCTTTTTTATTCCTTATGACAAAGCTATTAGTCGGT
This sequence comes from Daubentonia madagascariensis, assembly GCA_023783475.1. Classification (NCBI taxonomy): domain Eukaryota; kingdom Metazoa; phylum Chordata; class Mammalia; order Primates; family Daubentoniidae; genus Daubentonia; species Daubentonia madagascariensis. The sequence goes on along the minus strand of JAKFHU010001798.1, from coordinate 95,241,106 downwards.
GTTGGGTCTCCATTTCACAGATGAGAAAAGAGTTCACAAAGCTAATAAGTGGTGAAGACAGGATTCAAACAGAGGTCTGTCGGACGCTTAAGCCCTGATTTTAAGTCCCAATTTTGAGTACTATACTACGCCTATCCAGAACACAAACATGAACTTTTCTCATCAGAAGAGAAAGAGATTAATGGTTAAATTAAAGGAGCTGGATGGAGACATGTAAGAAATTATCAGAATTTACTATTCTATATCTGCTTTACTCCAATTGTTTTCATTTCACTTTCATTTACTTTTCATCTCATAGAACGAAGAATTTAGGATTGTGAGTTATTCAAAAAGCCTCCAGATTTTAGAAGGAAGCAGAAACAATGAGCTAAAATTACAGATTGAATCTCCTTTCTTGAAACAAAGATACGCTCATCTCAAACATTTAAGCAATAGAAAACTCCAAATCAAAGCACCCCTACCAACACACCAAAAGGCATCTCTAAAATTGCCCTGTGCCCTTGGCCAGGGGGACTCACTGAAAGAATTGGACTGTTTAGGGGAGTAGTCTAGATTGAAATGAACCTCAGTTCCTTCAGAGTGGACCCTGGTTGAGACACAGTGGCAGAAGAGAATCTTGTAGATCAAGAAACTGGAAATGCTATAGCTGGATCCGGGGGAAAAAAAAAATCAGAATTTCCTCATTATTATTTTTAAAAATTTTAAATGTGAAAAATGAAAAAATAAATATTAGTAACATGAGTTAAAGAGTGTATGAGAATAGTATTAATTATTGCTTTAGGACAGTCATCCTTAAGTTTTATTAAATATTTTTTAACCTAGTGCAATGCTGGATATAGAGTAAGTCAGTAGGCACCCTGAAGGCCAGTCATTGAGTAAGAGTGTGAAAGAGTGGGAATTCTAGTGCCTGAGCCTTTCTGGGGCACATATCAGGACTCAGATAACACAGTCTGCAAGCAACTGATATTCTGTGAGCAGTGGTGTGTATATTTTAGTACAATCTTGATGAAAATAATCATTCTTTACTTAGGACTCTTAGTTTGAAAACTTGAAAAACATTAATTTGCAGTATCTATAAGAACTCCTGGAAGAAATCATGGAGTGTTTGCAAAGCTAGGCAATGAGCTTGAACTTTCTAGTAGGAAAGAAGAAACTACTTCAGGTTTATGAGCAGCATGGGGTTTCGAGAGAGGGATCTCACAACCAGGGGAGCAGTGAGGATAAGTAAGCAGAACCTGGATTACTTTGGAGACAGCAGAAATGGAATGAAAGTTAGCTCTAGACTGAACACTCCCAGATTTTCCCCACTGCTTGATGTCCCCAGGTTTTTAATTAGTCATTTTTTATTTTCTTGGAACCAAAGGGTCAGTGGGCAAAAGTGTTTTAATGAGCTGGGGCTAATTATTTTACACACAGAGTGCATAAGGGCTATGGCTGAGGGACGTCTGAGGTATGTGGGAGGGGGTAGGCTGAAGAACAGAATCCTCTGAAAAGATGACCTCATCATTTTTTAGTATTGCTGGGAAGTATGGCCAAGCTATTATAAATGAAGGACTTAATTAAACAACTTCTAATTGATCTCTCCAGATATCAAATGCAACTGTCCAATTCTATAGTTTTTTCTTATAAACTGCCAATTATGGAATCAGTTGTTTCTTATTCTTTTCAGGGTGGTGTATGATACCATGTAAATTATAAATAGTGGCCAGTGTCGTTTCTTAAGACAGAGACTTCTATAATCATGTAGTAATTCAGTGTTGTTTATGCAATTTCTAGGTGGTTACTGGAGAAGCTTGTAAACCTACTTTGAGTTATCAGAGCGTCTTATTGTACATAAGTATATTTTTTAAAAATTTTTTTCTTTTAAAAAGATCATCAAGTGCCTCAATTCTTTTGTAGCTTAGGGAAATGCAGAGAACTCAATGTTAGACCCACACTCCAAATTTATGTCACAAATTTACAAAGAACTTCTGAAATATTCAGTGTGGGGACTCTGGACACCATAGCAGGTGAGGGAAGGCTGCTTAAATCACACTATCTCAGAAATTTCACTTTCAGGATCCCTTTCTCTTAATGCCAGAGGAGGTGTGCTCTGGTTCACTCTTGCTTCCCTAACAACTGTTCCGTTTTAACAATTTGCATTTTATTTGGACCAGGGCAACTGTAATTGTAAATTGGTCTACTTTCCTTAATCTGGGACTAGCAGCAAATCATTTTTAATAGCCTTTAATTCTTTTTAATGAGATATCTGAATTCGGCAGTGACTCAACCATGTACTGCCGTAGGCTAGGGTGGATGAATCACAGAAAACAGACGGAAGAAACTCATTAGGTAATCTCAGGGAGCTCTCTGCCAGAGTCAGGATGATTCCCAACAGTAAAACTTCTAGGACCAGCTCAGCATACTTTTTATTTTCTTCCAAGGATAGAATTGCTAACCCTTCCACCATAGGTTGTCCTGTAACTTGGAGAGCCCACACTCCCACAGCTGTCTCCCTGCTGTTCCATTTACACGCTCCTTATCCTCACTGTACCCCATCTCACTATAAAGCTTGGGGGCCACCCAGACTACGTTCACAAACTTTTCTTCCTGTCGGTTTGCAAGTAGTCACATATTTAGAGAGTGACCTCCTTGGATATCAAGGGAAAATTGAACTAGATATAAAAGAACTTCTTATACTTCTTCACCCTTGCCATAAAAATTAGAAAAGGACTCACATCGTGGACTTATTCTCAAAGGCTGCTGTCTTTCATATGCTTTCCAGTTCTCCGTTCAGTTTAATTCTCTTCTTGCTGCTTTCCTCTGAACTCTCTCCAGCTGCACCACATCTGGAAGTGAGCTGCTCAAATCTGAACAAAGTATTCTTGGTGTGGTCTTACTTGACACAGGTAAACTCTAGGTCTTGTTTTCCCTTCACCTCTCTTACCCTGCTTGCTTTTTCCTTTCTTTTTCTTCTTCCTTCTCTTTCTCATTCTGTAAACTCTGCTTTGGATATTATGTTCTGGAGAGTTATTCAATTAAATTCAGTGGACTCAGGAATAATGGTAACGACAAAAATCTCTTTTGAGGCCCCAAAGCCTAATATTTAGTTGATATAGTGATGCCTTTTAGGATTTCCATTTCCCACTTTTCTACAATTAACATCATCATCAATAATCATCTCTACCTTTTTTTTTTTTAAGGTCAATGTATTACTTTCTCTGTAATTATTCCATATAGCTACTATTGGTTAATTGGCCATTTCCTCTTTCCATTTCATTTCCAGCCAGATGCACTATTTTACTTAACTTTTGGCTATGACTATTTTCCTCTGTGTTAATTTATAATGTTTTTCCCCCTTTGCTAAGGTTGGATTACTCTGCCTTCAATTTATTGAGAAAACTCTTATTTATACTTTCAGCCTAACCTCCTCAAACACTTATTTCTTCATTGTCAAAGTGATTCTTGCAATCTTTGCAAGATTCAGAATTGGAAAGGACTGAACTTGTAGTTAGGCCACTTCCTTTGACCTTTAATCATGGCTGCATGTCCTACCAGTCTTCCCTCACGTATATAAAGTCCAGCATCATTTATAGCAGGACCTAGTAAAGGAAGTCTCCTTTTAGTAGGATGGGGTTTTGAACGGGGGATCTTGGAACCAGGGTATTTTTTTTTTATGGTATTTTAAAACATATACAAAAGTAGAGTGACTGATAAAATTAACTCCCATATACTCAACAAGATTAATCTTTAACATCCCCAAATCCAAAGGTCCCCAGATTAGAATTTCTTTTCTTCAGAGATTCAAAGACAGTTTTCAGTCTCTGATGTCCCTTTGTAGGAATTTTCCAGTGTGCCTTGGGGATGACCCCCATTGTGACTAGTCTTTGGATCTGATCACCACTAATCCCCTGTAGCCGCAAAACTAAGAGAACACATGTCCTCATCCAATTTGCCAGTGTTTTCTTTTTCCTCTCCCTTCATTTACAATTCTTCCAGAAGTTCTAAATAAAAGAACAGAGCACCTACCTTCTTTCAACTCCAACTCTAAAATGTGTAGTTTACCTTGCATGTTTTTGCCTATGTTCTGTAATTCTTACAAGTGATCATTACATCAACTGTCAAATAGCTCGAGGCAAGATTTTGGAACAAACAAGCAAGATACTGCAAGGGAGAAAATAAAAGCCAGCAAAAATAAACCAAAAAGGTAATTGATAATTATTTTGGGAGAGATCATTTATTTTTCTATTTTGACAATCTTTTGTTATGTTGCTTTTCATTAGCATTTCTAATGGACCTAAGAGCTCAGATCAAATGTCCTCAAATTTTAATGTGCTCTACAATCAGTGTTAAAATGTAGATTGTCAGGCCCCGCTCCAGAAATCTGATTACACAAGTCTGGAGTAGAGCCTAGGAATCTGCATTTTATCAAGCACTGCAGAGGGTTCTGATGCAGGTGGTCTCTGACCAAAGAATTAGATGAGGAACACAGAGTCCTTATAAGAATTCTAAAGAGGGAGAAGTTTTCTTTTTTTTTAACTTGAGGTAATGAGGGGACAGCTTCACAGAGACGGAATCTGAGCTTTGTAATATTCATTGAATAATTCAGTCACTGAAAAAAATTTATGAGGCATCTACTATGTACCAGGTTCTGTTTCAGGTACTGGAGTTAGAGTGGTCAACAAGCCTGACAGAGCCCTACCCACATGGGGCTGAGTGTCTACGTGAGCAGGATTTCAGGAGCAAGCAGAAGGACCCTCAAACAAAGAGGGGATGGCATTAAGGAATATCCAGTTCAATGTTGCACACTGTGGAGAACACAAAAGAAATAAGTGTACAGTGCCTTATCCAAGGACCTACTTCAACAATTATATGCTGATTTACTTTGGAGAGACTTGTGCCAGTGCCTAAACTGACACAATAATGAGGAGACAAGACTGAGACATGAGAATCAAGAAAGAATAATAAAATAAATAATTTTAATCTTTGTTTTTAATTTCAGAATATTACAGGGAATAATTTTAATCTTAATTATGGGCTAAAGATTAAAAAAGCAAATATATATGAATTTAGTGTTCAAGTTAATATAATTTAGAAGGGCTCCCTGGAAAAGGTAGATCTTGGAGGACTGGAATGCTAACAAGGCATTTTAGAGGGGAACCAATCCTGTGATCATTTTCAGATACAGAAGTGCTATCTTGCCACTCATAGTGTGGTCTTTGGATCAACAGCATTGGCATCACCTGGCAATACTATTGTGTAATAAGTGCAAAATCGCAGGCTCTGTCCAGATCTCCTGAGGCAGAAGCTATTTTAATGAGATCACCAGATGATTCATATGCACATTCAGGCTTGAAAAGCACCATGCTATAGAGGTCCGAATTGAGATGGGCTACACACAGCAAAAACAGGGTTTGGGGGTACAGTTGAAAGGCCAGGGCTGATACTATTGATGTGGGTTAAGAACATAGAGATGATAACCTTTGCCCATAAACGTGGAAGACCTTTCCACGTGTGAGGAAAAAAAAATTAGGAAAGCTTGGGCCTATAGCTTGGGCATCTCTCATAGTGAGAGGAGTGCACATAGTAAGAGGTAGAAAGCAGAAAGAAGAACCAGATTAGGCAGAGATTAGAAGGGGTAGGATGGTACAACAGAAGTTAGTGGAAGAGTTGGAATGGCTAAGGCTTCAATGACAGAAAGACTGCAGATAGAAACTGGGCATCGGAGACATCTAAAATGAAGTCAGCAGTTACGCCAAGAGCAGTGGAAAGCCCTTCATGTATTTAGGCAGGGATATGATATAATTTCAAGATATGGTCCAAGATATGAATTAAAAAGGTCATCCTTTTCTTAGAAGGTAGGTTAACAATGAGGTATACTAGAAATTATGTATAAATGTAGAAATAAACACTAAACTGCTTCCAGAACTATGTAGCCAGGCTGATAAACTTTTAATTAAGTCCATCTGGTGTGAGCTTCTTGTATCCCTGTCTTCCCTTCATTTAGATCTAGCCTCTTTTCCATCTAATTTGCAGAAAAGGTATGTCCACATAGACGCGCACGTGCGTGCGCGCGCGCACACACACACACACCATCTTCCTTCCAGAGCCAGTGGTTCTGAGATTTTAACTGGGCTCCCATTCCCAGACGTCTTTCGCTTGTCTTTTGAGAACCCACTCATACGTTCTGGACCTTTTGGCGTATCTCATCATTGAAAGAGAGTGAGAAGGACAGATTACAGATTTTGTGGCTAATGAATCTTTAAAGAACAAAGGAAGCTCAAGTCAAGTTTCCTTCCATTTAGAAGAGAGTTTTGGGTCCTTTCAGAAATTAGTTAACTTCTCTGAGCCTAAGTTTTTTCATCTATAAAACTGGAGACTGCTCTCCCTCCCTTTCTCTCCCTCTCCTCCCCCACCTTTGTAAAAAAATAAAATAAAATATTGGAGAAATAATAGTCACCACTTAAAGTCTTAGAAGAATTAAATGAATTGAGTTATAAGTTGCTTTATTATAGTGCTTGATGCATAATAGTTGCTCAATAAATGTGAGATTCTGAAGTGTTAGGAACACACATCAACAGGAACGAGAGAAGAAAAAGAATGAGTTAACCATTTAATATTTACATGGTGGTAACTTACACTTAGCATCATGAATCAAGATCTTCATCTGATTAATGGACATATGTCATGTGCCTAAAATGAGCAGGATACTCTCCAAAAGATAGTTTTACAGCATATTATCTGTTTATCTGGATTTTAATGGTTGACTGTAGCAGGACCATGAAGTAAAAGTCAGTTGAAGAAGTTAAGCCTTTAAGGATAAAGAGGATGAGAGAGAACCTCAATGACAGTCCGGAGGTGCTGCCTGAGAGAGAAGTTTCCTAGAATTCCAGAAATACTACCAAGCATAAGGGTTGGTGTTTCAGTGTTTGGGGGAGTGGTGAATTTCTGAAAGGCTCCAATAAATTGAGATAAATATGGAACCTTTATTGAGTAGGTTTCAAGGTTATTCAGAGGCATCAAGAACTGAACACAAGGTGACCCTGCACAAGTTACTTGTCTGAGTTTTAGTTTGCTCATCTGCAAGGCTGATGGACTAGATAACCTTCCTATGGCCCTTGCAGCTCTAACAGGATTTAGTGAGGGGAATAGGTAACTTAAAAATAACTGAGACTATGCAGTCAGTGAGACCTGGGCTGGAGTTCTGATTCTACCACCCACCAGGCAAAGTACTTAACATCTCTGGGTCTCATTTTTCTCCTCTATAAAATGGAGAAAATAAAATGTACATTGTATAGCTATTGAAGAATAAAAGATAATGTTTCTAAATTAACTGACACACAATAGATAATAAATGGAACTCTCATTTTATTCTATGATTGTGTGTTACATGTACCCATTGCCAAATTTACAGTACAGTTATCCTGTAACTGACTAAATGGTGATTCTTCAGATTTCAAAAACATTCCTTGCTTTACAAAAAAGATTCATCCCAGGCTCCTCTTAGAATGTCAGTCAGTGTTCACCCTGAGCATTAGACAGACTTCTAGAATATTTAGATACATCTACCCACTGTTGAATATAATGTGTAACATCTCCAACCTCAACCCTTACTGGTAGGTGTGTTCACACGCACGTGCATGTGTGTGTGTACCCTCTTCTATTTGTAAAGCTTGATGGTAAGTGAGGTTTACAAAATTTTGCAAGGTTTGATTCTCTGCTCTTGAGAAACTGACAATAACTTGTCTTTGTAGGAAGATAGGTACACAATGCCAAAGGATCAAAAGCATTATTTTGAGAAAGAAAAATGGGGCAACTCCTTCCACAGAATCGTGTGAAGTAATTAATGTTTATAAAGAACTTTGATCTGCTTATGCAAAAGGCACTTTGAACGTAAACATTTTTAAGGGCATCCCGTTTTGTAAGACTAGATTAAGAACAGGACAGTAATTAGCATGTTGGGAGGCAAGAAAAGGTTTTAAAGAAAGCACAGGTACAGATAAAAAAATAATACATAAAACCCACTGCAATCATTATGTAAAAGGATTCTCCTAGGAATTCTGCATGGATGATAACCCAGGTGAAATATGGAAATACAAATTTTTTTAGCTCAGGGAAAGTCAAGTTCCTCAGTATAAATAAATCTTAAATAAAAGTTTTTAAAAATACCAATCAATTTAAAGTGCTAACAGCCTTACCAGGACGTAAATTCTTAAACAATTAGCTTCATTCCCAATAGGATCAAACATAAGCACTCAGCCAAGACAGTTTAGCTCCTAAGCTTGGTGTGTTCAAAGAGAAACTTGATTTGAGCAGAGTGTGATCTCCAGATGCAATACAACCCTTCTACACACAGCTCCATGGGAAAGCATTTTCTGAAACAGATGCACCTTGTTTAAAACCAAAATTTTGTTTCTGAAAAAACTGGGTACAAATAGAATTTTTAAAAGTTGAATCATATTCCAAATGCCCCAGGGAGGTTCATATCACAGGGAACCCTGTCATGAATGTTTTTCAAGTGAAGAATTATTTTATGAATTGAAAAAGCACCTCTAATTTATTTGCTGCATCAATTTTTTTTTGAGTTTTGTTTTATAATTATGTGCTTGCTTTTTGTGGCTTATTTTGAATAACTTTTTAAAAACAAAACCATTTTTTCCTCTCTGAATATTTAATTTTAAACTATTTCCTTTTTTCTTAAGTATAACTTTTAATATACCCTGGGATTAATTCCCCCCATTCCCTACCCCCACCCCATGGGTATAACTCCATTTTTGAAAGGGAAGCCAATGGGATAATTGAATTGAATTTACTGGAAAGTATTTTACGGTCAAATTTTAGGAACTCATCTATTCTTGGTAGGGAATATGGATCCTATTAGATCTAAGCAGAAGAAAAGGGAGCTGGGGCATGGTGTCCCTATTTGCTGTTGGACAGCTGATTTTTTAAATCAGCTTGAATTGAAGTGATGGGTATAAACACATTGGCTTTGTAGCAAACCCCAATCAGAAAGGGATGAACAGGGCAGAATCAGAACGTATACTTCTATGCAGAAAATCTGCTGCCCGCATATTTGCTTCAACTCCAACAGACTGAGTAATGTTTCTGAGTTGAGCAGAGGTTCCCAAACTTTGATTCATGAATCCCTTAGTCTTTCAGTAAGTTTTTCATGGTGCCTCTAGGCCAAAAGAAACATCTAACATTTCATTTATTAAGTAGTTAGGTTCACACAACTACTAAGTAGCTGTCCTAATAACTTAGTAGCAGCTTGAAAAAATAATACTCATAAATTGAAAGAAAAAGTATATCTTTATTTCATTCTTAACCACAATTACTTACTAAAGGATCTGTATACCTATTGGGCACGCCACAACTTCTCAAATCTTGGAATCTGATTGGATACAGCAACCTTCATTTCCTGTTCCACATTAATTCCCAGGCAGTACTTGCCTTTTATCACGTTAACCTACAAAACCCCAGCTTTAGAAAGATATGACATCATCAAAAGGAATGTAGCGCCATCTAATGTTGAAACTGTGAACTACCTCAAGCTAGCAGTTCATTGGGTGTCTACAGATACCAAATATTGATGCGTTTTCCCCCAAAATTTAAAATATCCTCAGAGTTGACTATGGCACCCCGGGGTGCCTTGGCACACAGTTTGGGAACTACAAGTTTAGCGTCAAGAAGGAGACTTCCCATTTTCCTGAATAATTGAACAGTGTCATAAGATTCCAAAACCTGCTTGGTATATACACACACATACATAGCTGAAATCTATACTTGCTTCTATGTACATCTTATCCCCAATTAAAAGCACTGCTATTCCAGGTGGGTCACAATTTTAAAGATAATGTTTTATGGCAATACCTACCTGAATGAATTTAAAAACTATACCATTAAATTTCAGTTTTACTTCCATGAATTTATATCTGGTGTATGATTTAATTTAGGTTAGACTAGGGAAAAAATGTATTTTCTCAAGTAACTAAAGTTTTGTGTTGTGATATAACCTAATACTTAGTGCCAACAATGTCACTGAATCTACCATTTTGGGTGCCTATCCATCTCGAATGTGTAAGATATCACATATTCAGGTATAATGGCTGAAAAGTATTGGTACATTGCATAAAAAGGTTGTGGCAATTGCTTTGTGAAAGAGATACTACAAGCACTAATTCAGGATGATGTTAAGTAGAAATCTTCCATTTCAGCTGATAAACATTTTTGGCCAGTAAGCACAGTGGAGGTTGTTAATGATAGAATAATTCCATTCCTAGTCTTCATCCCTGGAACCAAATGTTGACCCTCTTCCTTCCTTTGCACACAGCCTATTTATTTCCACTTACAGTTGAGGACAAACCATTGGTTAGTCATATAATGCTAGTTTTACCATCATCTCACAGTTTCCTCTTCTACCTTTGAAATCGAATTCCCACCTTACATTAAACCCTCACCCTGCCTATTTCAACTTTCTGCTTGTTCACTTCACCTTGCTTTTGCCCTGAGGTTCTCCTCCCTCCACAGAGTTTTATCTGTCTGTGTCCTTCCTTTTCTCTCTCTGCTACTTTGCAAAAGCCTCCCACGCAATTCTAGGTAATAGTAATTTAACAGAATGCCCTCAGGTGGAATAATCAGCCATCATGATTAGTTAGAGTCAGGTCCTGGCTGAATCTGGGATTAGTGATGGGTGTCTCCTCAGGACCAAGGCAGTCTGCAGTGCCAGAAGAGCAGAATTAGAGGGAAAACTCCATTCAGTTTTGTTAAGTGTGGCATTTTTTAATCAGCAAGGCACAGAACCTTATTACCAACATGGATAAAAATGAACTCAATTCTAATGTAGTGCATCCATTGTCAAGATGTTTGTGGTTCACTGCAGCAAAGAAGTTCATAAATGCTAACCCAATCCAGCCCGGGTAAATGAAATAAACTGAGAAACTGAAATAAGCACATTGATAAGGATATCACAATAAAATCACTGAAAAGACTGCAGCTTTGAGGCCCTTTATTCTTTTCTTCAACAGATTTGTATTTTGTTACTTTTTAACATTTTGTCATATAGTATGCCACCTCAGGAATATTTTAGCTCATATAATGACATTTAAGAAAAAAAAGAGCAAAAAACCTAGAAGACGTTTCCAGTGCCAAACTCATTTAGAAAGTTTAGCTTCTGACTAATGTAATGATGCAATGTAACAATACCAAATTCTTTCATAATATTTAGGAGTAAATGATTACTTGTGGAAACTGTAATGTTTCCTAACAAACCAAGTGTTTTAGGGACAGACCACCCAAATGTATTATTATATAAAGATGTCAGTTACATAATTACATGAGAAAACAACACATTTTACTTTTTTGTTTTTTAACAACAATTATCCTCTCTGGGGAAGATGGGCTGAATTAGCTGCTTAGCAAAGTACCTCCTAGGGGCTCCAATTATCTTAGACACATTTAAACTGGAACCTTGATAATGTACATTTAACATGAGGAAAATGAAAATGTCTTTTCTGCCCTCCAATCCCCCACTCCTGCCATGTCTGAAGTGACTTTGCTGAGACCACCAACAGTGAAGATGCATTTAAAAACTCCAACTCAAATTTAAACATAGACCATATACCGTTGCCTTGCTGTAATTTTTTTTAGATTTATTTATTTAAAAGGTCTTATACTGATAATATTAAACATTATTAGAGTCATTTAAACAAAAACATATACACACATATACAAAATCAAACACTTAGTTTTCTTAATGGGCGTTGAACTATTCTTCAAAAGTAACCAGGAATATTTTTAAAATGTGAATGTTCAGTTGCATTTGATTCAAATGGTTATAAATATCTATGTACATTAGGGGTGTACAAAAAATTGTTTTTAAAATGGCTATACTGCTTTATGTATGAAACAGAAATATTTGCTTTAAACATTTGATGCCTCACTACTTATATTTTTCAATATTTTGTCAGACACACATATTGAATGTCCAATGTCAGAAAAGAATTATGCTAGTGATGTCCAAATTAGCAAAATAGTTACATATTACCCATCTTTGAGAGTCATATATTATAGTTTATCAGCGAAGATGGCAAAAGAATAGGATGTTTTCAATCAAAATACTCAGTGCTTCTCAAAGGGGATGATGCTGTTGGCATTTGAGATATGATAATTCTCTCTTTTGTGGGGCTGGCCTTGTCCCTGGCCACAAAATACTAGTAATGCTCCCCAGTCATAGTGATAATCAAAACATTCCCATACATTCCCAAAGTCCCCTAGGCAGGAAAAGCACTCTCTCCAGTTGTAAACCACTTGCCCAAAGAGTCTCTAGCTAAAAACAGAAACAAAAACAGAATAATGGTGAAGTCTGCTAAAGCTTCATTATGTGGTTTAAAAGGGGGGAATGGGTGGGTGGGTGTTCCTGAATAATTGTATATAATTTTACTTCCTCATCTTTCAGTGTATTTGTAAAAGGTTTATCTCCTGGAGGCTCACACGTTATCAGTGATTCCCATAGGCTTCTTCGCAGGAGGATCTTCAGGCAGAAATGCCATTCTGAGAGTCCAAGAATACATTCAGGGGGATGAGCAAAGAACCCAGTTTTCTTATATTTTCAGTTGACCCCAGCCCTGCCTTCCAGCTGGAGACGATGGAGGGGGAAATGAGATCGGAGAATAATATCTCCTGGGACTGATCTGACATCTACAAGAGGAGCATTTGAAGGACCACAACAGAGCTGACCCATTGTAATCATACCCAAATTAGAATGCCCCCTTCAGCTTGAGACAGGCAGCTCAGATCTAGATCTATCCTGGCAAATGTTTTTCTTTTGCCACTTAAAATAGGTATATGAAGCTGGTTAGGCAAAAGTCTCCTAGGCAGGAACAGTACTGTCCCTAGTTGGAAACCACTGACCCAAAGAATCCCTAGCTAAAAACAGAATAATGATAAGGCTAACACCTATCATCTGTAGGCAAAACAAAATGGGGAGAAGAAAGACACTGGAGACCTGCCAAGCTTTTAAATGACATCTTTGCCTGGCCTTATGGGAAAGACGTGGGGTGGGCACAGGCCTGACTTATGCAAAACATTATCTTTCCATTTTTGCATATGGGAAGAAAGAAAGTTCAGAGATGTTGAGCAACTTGCACATATTCTGTGCAGTTTAACAAACCTTTATCCTTTTGCAACGTTCAGCAAGATCTCTTTCCAACAGAAGTACTATCTCAATATGGTGAGAACAATAAATCTCATTCGGCAATTTATGCTGAAATGCAATTATTTTGCTAAACCCTGGAAACCAACTCAAAAATGTTCTGCCTTTTACATTATAGATCCAGTTCATAAACAAACAAAAAATAAATCCGGTTTACAAAAACCCTACAAACTTTTTTCTCCAAATAGTCTCAGTCAACTTCTTCCTTTAAGTCCTGAGCTCAGAATAGTTCCCTCATCTGAGCTCCTCAACTCTGGCCTACTCATTCTTCATTTTTTGATATGTTCCCACGGCCCTATCACTTTGTTTATCACCCTGGCCACAGCATCAAAATCTCCGATCAGTGACCGGCTCTCTGCTGTCCTCTTCAGAGTCCCCCTTCCTATTTCCTCAAAACCAAATGGAAGGTGACTGCTACTTCCTGATGACTAGCGTGACTTCCCACACCACTTTTTTTTCTCCCTCCCTGAATCCTCATCACCTGAGAATTCTCAACAAAGATCCAAATGGCCCCAGATTACATAATCTCAGCATGGTAGCATGTGCAAAATGAGAGGGACCTTGGAGGCCATCTGATCAACAGGGTAGAAAGTGTTCTCCAAGAAGCACTTCAGATTCTTCCATAGTCATCTAGAGACAGGAGGAAGCAGGTTGATGGGGATGGGAGCAGCAGGTAGGACTGACAGTCTTCACACCCCACCCCGGATGTAACATAACAATTCCCCTTTAATCTGTTTTTCTAATTATGCTAAGTACAATTTTATTTTTAAAAGAAAATAAAAAGAGGAGGTGGTGTGGAAATCTCTACTTAGAAAGAGAAATGTAAAACCACTAATCTATTTCCAACCATGCTGAGTCCTTTAAAGAGAGCCTGATGTGAATTTTGTAAAAACTTGTGATTAGCAAAGGATCTTTAAAATGCCTAGTCTCTTAGTAATCCTAATCCCTCACTTTAAATACAGGTCTGGACCATCTGGAGAAAATGTGATTTATTGATGGATGTGCTGGAAGAGGAATAGAGAGACTCATGTTTGACTCCTGGTTTTTCCATTAGCTAGCTGCTAAGCCACTTAACCTCTCTATGCCTCAGTTTCCTTGTCTGTAGACTGAGAATTTGGCTACATTCAGCCATTTTCTGGCTCCAAAATTCTAGGTTCTATGAACAAGACCTCGTAAGATTTTTGTGAGGGGGGACTGAGCCCATGTTCTCCCTGCTTTTCCCATCTCTTGAATAACGTAACTTTCTTTTCCAGTGGAGGAAAAGTGTCCAGGAACTTAGGGGGCAGGGGGGAAACAACCAAAAAAACATAAGCTTTCATCCAGTCTAACACGAGGACTAATGGAATGTTTATAGACGAGACTGGCTGGTCTCAGCCCTTTCGTTTCTCTCTTTTCATCTTTCTAATCCTCCTTTCAATCTGTCACCCTTCACATCTCTTTCCTTCCTTCTTAGCTCTGCTGTAATTAAGTCTAACATATCTTTAAGTGGCTACTGTATACAAGGCACTGCGATTCAGTACTCAGATTATATAAAGATGAGTAAGACACAGCCCTGTATTAAAAGGGTGCTTGTGTTTTAGGAGGACAACTATGGTAGAAATATAAAGGGCCAGTTAGAGATGCAATACAATAGAAGTGGAATATTTACATAAGAGATGAGGGCATAAAAAGTCTTCAACTTAAATCAACTAAATTTGAGAACTGGGAGGTGAGAGAGAAGCTGCTTAATATTAATTCATTGAGTCAATCAGCTGGTCAATTATTGAGCTGTGTTCCAGGCACTGTACTAGATGCAGCAGTTATGAAATGAAAAGGCCTGGTCCCTGCTCATGTTCTGAAAGGAGAGACAGAGATGGGGAATGGCTTTGGTGGCAAGGAGAACCAGGACAACACCAAGCAGGAGAGGAATCATGTCAGAAATGGCAGACTTGGCTGGGAGGAGAGAGAATAATTAAACCCCGATTAGAATAATAGAATTTATTTAACATGATAATGTCAGAGGGATGTTGGGGCTCAAGGGGCATTGGTGCATTCATGTAAGTGCAGTAAGAACATTTGGAACTGGAGTTGGGAGAGAGTCAGTGACATCAACACTGAGACGTTGTCAAGAGGGGAACCATGAAGTAGAAAAAATATGCCATGGGGTAAGAACAATGTAGGAGTTTCTTAATTTCAAGATGAATGTCGTTTTACCTAACATAATGTGAGGAAGGCCAGCTAGAAGTGACAGTAGCAGTAAGTAGAAGAGAACTGATGATAATATTTTATATGTAAATACACACAAAACTCTATATACTGATTCATTTTACATGCAGATTCATTTTTCATATATTAATTCATTTACCCCTCCTAGTTCTATGAGGCAAGCCCAATGATCATTTTTATTTTACACAGACAATGAAAGATGCTGGGCGCGGTGGCTCATGCCTGTAATACTAGCACTCTGGGAGGTCGAGGTGGGAGGATTGCTTGAGCTCAGGAGTTCGAGACCAGCTTGATAAGAGCAAGACCCTACTAAATATGGAAAAATTAGTCAGCGTTGTGTTATGCGCCTGTAGTCCCAGCTGCTCGGGAGGCTGAGGCAGGAGGATCACCGGAGCCCAGGAGTTTGAGGTGGCAGTGAGCTATGATGACGCCACTGCACTCTACCTGGGGCGACAGACTGAAACTCTGCCTCAAAAAAAAAAGAAGTGGGAGAGCAGGGACTTAAAACCAGTTCTACCCAACTTCTAAGTCCGTGCTCAGTCAGTACTCAGATACCACCACAGTCTAAGCCCTACTTGGGAGAGACCTAGTTGGGGTCTGATGGACAGATAATTTGTTCCCTCTCCTTAGTGCTCCTCTAAAGCAAAAACAGATAAACCATTTTCCATTTTAAAAATGTATCAATCTTCTAAGATTGTGGAAGAAAAAATTAAAAAAAAAAATCAACCCATTGGAAAAAAGCCTCCTTAGAAGGCTGTCCGTATTTCTGTGTACCAAGATTGTGGATGGCAAATCCTACAGGTAAAGTTTAACAAATGACCCAGCCTATCTTCGGGTATGTACAGTAATCACTATACTTCTACAAGTCCATTACTTCCTCTAAGTCTTTCATACTCCATTCTCTCTTCTCCTATATAGGAAACAACTTCTGTCCCCAATCCTTAACTAATAAACACATAAATGTACATATACTTATCAAAACATATCTGTCTTGATTTGTACAAACTTACTCAAATTTATCTCTATAAACCCTTCCTTGAAAGGGGTTTAGTGCTGACATATTAGATTTCATAGTAATCACACCTACACCCAGGGTTGGCCTCATGAGTGTGTGACCCACTGCGAGGTGGCCCGGAACCCCACTTTCAAAAGGGGCCCAAGCTCAGAGGGACTATAAGCTTAATTTATTCCTCTGTCATGATCTTGAAATTCTTATTTTTGAACTTGTGTTTTTTAAGTGAAGTCCGATGGAACAACGGACTCATGTGCTCATGTGCATGAGCAGAGAAGATACATCGAAGGAAAAAGCTTTATATTTTAGTACTTTTAGTGAAATTTTTAGCCTGTTTTTTGAATGATGGGATTTTAATTTTGTACTAGGCCCTAAAATTACATAACCAGCTCTGCCTGTAACACTCTCCCCCCAAAATGGGTTTTGTGTGTTTGAGTACTGGACTTACTACTCTACCCTCCCTTTTATTCATTTCCTTGTATCATGTACCTTAGTAGACTATATACACCTTTGATGGGAGAGCCACTATCTTTCCCATCTCTTTATCACCAGCTCCCTGTACCCAAGTGCCTAATACAGTGCTAAGTACACAGAAGGCACTTGATAAATATTTGTAAAGTCAGTACATCAGTCCAATTAGGTAATTCTTAACTATTCCATGATGACCACAACTGTATCTTTTCTAAATTACAGAATCTATCTGGTTCCCAGAACACTATAAAGTACCAACCTCCACTTTCTACAGAAGCTTACAAAAATAATGGCCTTTTCCTTATTTGTTTGTAGGAAAAAACATTTCAAATTAATAAAACTGATAAGTGGCATGGTATCGGGTTTGTTTTTAAGGACTTTATTTCCTTTAAAATTTTTGTTAAATCTGAGCATCAAAGCATTTTTTGAAAGTTGACTGTTCCAGCATCTTAAATTCCAAAACATGGCAACTGACTTTTCCTGAGGGTTGAGTGCTACTTCATCCAGTGCTTAATTTGAGTCAACAATAGCTGAGGGAACATCCCCAAAGGCTTATCTCTCAGAGGGAGCAAATGTAACTACCAGCCTCTGGCGGTCTAAAGGCAAATAACTGAGGTCAATTTTCCATCTCAGATTCCCACTACCGTTATATCTTATACTACTGCTAGATTCTCATGCTGGCCCAATTCAGGCTCTTTATAAGGATATGATTTATATCTTATGATTCAAGTTCATTACAGATGACTATATCCAAGACAAATGCTACAAGGAGCAAACAACTCTTCACATACTCTATAGTCTCTGTGGTTGGAGTGACTGAACAATAAAAAGTCACTTGTATGAAAAATATGAATTGCAATGGTTAAGTATCTCACAAGACTCCAGGTTCAACAGTTTTCTTTTTCCCATTTTGGCAAGCATAGAGATAAAGAACTCAGAAATGTGTCCTTGGCTACCACAAGGGGAGGGAGATCCAGGATACACATGGAATAAAGCAAAAGCCAATTTAATAATGATGTCCTTTATCCAAAGATGAAGGCAGACATCAGTTGTCCTCTAAATATTAATAAAGCGACCCCAAACCAAAAGGCAATGGTTGAGGGGCAAAGGGAGCGAGCTAGAAAGAGTAATACCATGGGTATTTGGTATTCAGAAAAGTGGAGAATTGACAAGATAAATTTGAGTTTAGGGAGGTGTCAAAAGGGTAATAAGAGTCTCAGTTGCAACCTTATCATTAGCTTAAAAGAAGAAGCTGTTGATGTTTAACACTAGTTGTAATAATCTAAGGACCAAATGTACACTGTGTTGAGATATTTTAGGCAGAATAATCAAGACATGGAGAGCATACTTTATTCACACTGTGACTAAACCTAGCACACTGCCAAAAAATAGGATTTGGAACAAATTTTGGAATAAAAACTACTCATCTGTTTTGCAAAAAGAAATCAGAAGCACATCAGCGTAATCAGTAATTTTAAACTTGCCTATTAAGTCAGGACACTGATCGCTAACAGATGCATATATTTGCAAATTTCTTCAACAAAGTTGACAAGCTCTGCATCACAGGTCTCTTCTTGCTGCCCTGGAATATATGTTTCTGAATTTCTAACTATGCTCATTGCTAATGATTCTGAGTATCTTTGTCAGTTTCTATTGACCAGTCAGATACTGCATTGTAAGAAAGCCCAAAGATAGGCCCTGATAGTCAGTAATTTTATAGGCTCAATGCAAATTGAGCAAAAAGGATTGGCACTAAGTAGTCAATGGAAAATTCCCTGTTTTTGGAATGATAGCCTGGAGACTAAATATGTAAACACTCTGGGTTTGTACCTGAAGCACTCAGGCAGAGGGCATGGATTTTAAAACAAATTCTGAATGGGCAAATAAGCTCCCAGGGAAACTCAGAATGTAGTTCATGAACTACCTCATTTTGAAGTTACAAATACAATGTACCACAGGGGAGAATTGTGGTGTTCCCAAGTGAAGACTTACTTAAAGGTCACAGTGAGAATGGAATAATGGAATAACTACACATAACTATGAATGAAGCTGTATCTCTGCTTCAAATTCTAGCAAGAACCACATATAAGCTGGGAACACCATGGCTACATACCACAACCCCCTACATTCTCCAACTGGTTACACTTATTAGCCAGCCATTTCTCACAAATGTGGATTTTTATATGTAGGAGTTATAAAAAGAACACATATGTTGAAGATCCACAATTGTGTTGAAGGTCTTTCATGAGAATTTTGAAAATTCCCTTCAAAATCAAACTGTTTTTCCCCAAACAACGCCTGAGACATGGAAACAGGTTTAAGCTGACAAAGAATTCACTTGTGAAGTTTGTATTCTAAAGAGACTGGAATGTCATTTAGAGCTACAGTCCCCAACCCCCAGGACATGGACCGGTACCAGCACATGGCCTATTAGGAACTGGGCCACACAGCAGGAGGTGAATGGTGGGCAAGCGAGGGAAGCTTCATCATCGGTATTTACAGCTGCTTCCCACTGCTTGCAGCATCGCCTGAGCTCCGCCATCCCCCCACCCCCACCCCCCACCGTGGAAAAACTGTGTTCCATGAAACCAGTCCCTGGTGCCAAAAAGGTTGGGGACTGCTGATTTAGAACATATATATTGCCTTTGGCCTGGAACCAAACTTGAGAAATTAGGAAACATCTTTCTTGTGCTCACTCCTTTTAAAAACAACAAACAAATCCCCCAAAATACAGCTAATGAGGGTATTTCATTAAAAGAAAGAAACAAAAACAAATACAAAAAAAACCTGTTAGAAACAAAGCAAGTGTGTCAGTCAATAACTTTAAATACAGGAAGCATACAGACTTCTTGAACTAAAATGAAAAGGAGACTATCAAAATGAATCTATTAACAATGTAACACAAGTGTGAATAAAAATCTCTCCATCTTTTCTACTGGTCTCTCACTAGCCCCACCTCAAAACCTTAATAAAGCCTTACTTTTGCACTTTCATAGAAAATCTTCCTTCAGTAACCGACTACTTCCTTGCCATCTCTTTGGCACTTAGGTGGTAAGAGGATCAAAATTTGCCTACTGTTGGGCAATATTCCCAGCACTTTACATCTATTTAATATTAATTCATTTCACACTCACATATATAAAAACCAGTAAGGAAGTTATAGTATTATCACCACATTATAGATGAGGACACTGAGGAGCAGTGAGACCTAATAACTTGTTCAGTGGCTTGAGTGGCAAATCTCCACAGTCTACACTCCTACCTTCTATGCATTGCTGCCTCTCTGCCAGAGTCATTTGCACTTACTGGTTACTTATTTTGAAGAGTTTAGTAGTGCTTTATTCAGAGGACATTTGATAAATGCTGCTGGATGGTTAAAATTCTGTATGTAGAGGGGGTGCACCTGTGTGATTGTGTGAGGATGTTTTATACCTGAGGTTTATTTCAATGAGTTCATATACAGAGAAAAAGAAATTCACATTTTATTAAGGGACTACAATGCGCTGGTCAGTGTTCGGTGTTTTCTGCTAACTTAATCTTCAAAACAATCCTGCAAAACAAGTATAGTTTTTAATTCTAACGTGTTTGTTTGTTAAACAGATAAGGGAACTGAGGCTCAGCAAGGCTAAGCCAACTATTAAATTAATGTCACAAAGGTAGTGGATGGCAGAAGATAAGACACCCCACTGCAATCATGTGTTCTGGTATCCAATGCTATTTGCCCTTCGTTCTCTTCTCTAGTGCCCAAAGACCCAGAGAGAGCTAAATGGTTCACAGGATCCAGTATTACCCAAATTGCTTTCTGCTCAGTATTTCTCATGGTAGAGCACATAATGGATGGTCCTCATATTTTGTCTTACCACTTTTAAGAATACTTCATTGATTTAGTTTACATCTCCCAAGCACTGGCAAACCCCTTTAAATTTGGAGGTTATCGAATCCGGAAGCCTAGTTCTATCAGTGGTCTTCCACAAGTGTGGCCACAGTTGTTTCTGGGCTAAAACTGAGGGACATTTCACAGATATACCCCTGGATAAATCTTTAAATAATTTTGCATTCAAAAGTGCCTGAACAGGCATTCTAGAAATATTGAAATAAAAGTAAAACCAAGGATTTCAAACATTTTGACCATGATTAATTGTAAGAAATATTTTGATACTGAGACCAAGTACCCATGGATGTATGTGTAAATACATATGCATAACCCAAAAAAAATGTTTTTAAAAACAATGTTTTTTTTTTTACAACACATTTTTATATTTTCTATTCAATTTAGTTTCCTTTTTTTTTTCAAACACAAAACCCACAAAAGTCTTTACATGATTCCCTAATCACGTTGCAACCAACAGCTTGAAAAACAGGGATCGAGAACATACTGTTCCAATTTTAATTAATATTTTGTGCAGAATGGAATCAAAAAGGCTTGTTCAGCCAAAATGAATAATATTTACTGATTTCCTTTCATTTATCTGGCCTAAATGTACTTAAAATGCGACTGTCATTGTTGTCTACAAGGTAGAGAGTAGACAGGTTCCCTTTTCAACATGTATATCCTTTTATGCCTTTTGAATTTTGTACCAGGTGAGTACATGGCCACCTTGAAAGTTAAATAAAACGAAATTTTTACCCTTCTGAAAATCAGATTTCTAATGGGGACTGTTTTTGCCTTGCTTGATTTCATTTTGTTCTGAGAGTTTTAAGACAGATTTCTTAAAAACAGTTTTTTCAGGAAGAGAAGCTAAAGGTCTGTGGTTTCTGGGGCACAATTCTCCCTTTTAAAAATATTGATCCACCTTGGGCTCTTTTTCAATCTTATGTACTTTTGTAATTCTCTTAGTGTTTTCAAAATGAATAGCCAATGGCATGTTTTGATAAACTTGGTCAATTTCTTTACTACCTTAAAATGCAAGTACTAGCCTTCTAGACCTAAATACATTCATCCTATTCAAGTAGTCTTTCAATAGATTTTCTCCCTACTACATCTTGGATTTTCACCCCCTCTAAAATGACATATGATCCTCGCCTCCAATAAAATATTTTTATCTTTAAATTTTAAAAGAAAAAAAAGGTAAAGTTAATTTTTTGGTATATTATTATCAATTTTTAAAAAAAATGCAGGGACAATTATTTCTCATTTTACATGCTTTATACTCTTAGTTACTTTAAAAAATACACATTTGGTGTATAGAGCAATGGAAAGGGAAACTTGAAAACTGTATTAGCATAGGAACAAAATATTGCTATTAGTAGACTGACCATTGCTGCCACTTTCCTTACGGACCTTCCTTCTAAGAAATACACACTTGAGCCAAAAGAAGATACAGAAACCTGAATGCTCTAGCACTTATGAATTTCTTTCAAATCAAAAGCAGCTCACAAAGTTGGGGGGGTCTTGCCTGCCTTCACCATTTGAAAGAGGAAGTGTAGATTACATGGAAACTCTGTCA
Organism: Daubentonia madagascariensis; assembly: GCA_023783475.1. NCBI lineage: Eukaryota > Metazoa > Chordata > Mammalia > Primates > Daubentoniidae > Daubentonia > Daubentonia madagascariensis. Next base: position 95,218,782 of record JAKFHU010001798.1, on the reverse strand, counting down.
CTCTCAGGAGAGAAAGGGTTAAATTCTGCAGGAGACTTAGACCTTCAATACACCAGTGAGTCATGGAAAAACGCAGAGACTGGCTCCTGCTTTAATTCTGCTGTCTCCAAAAGCAGCTAGATTTGATTGTCCTGCAGCTGATGTAGCATTGTGTGTCAGAGGAGCTAAAGAACTTCTATAACTCAGAAACAGCTTTTTTTTTTTTTTTTTTAATGTTGGGGAGAAACTTGTTTAAATGCCGAAAGACCTCTGGGCACATATACAAAGTTTTAAAATATTTCATGTAAAAGTGAGGAGAGACAAGTAATCCCCTAAGACAGGAATGGTGAGAAAAGGTATCTAGGGAAAAGAAGGTGTGCCCTAATAAATATCGAGTGGACAGTGAAATGCGTATATGGATTGCATTTTAAACTCCATCCCATCAGGGGCTAATACATTGCTACTATTAATTGGATTATTAAAATGGTGCCGATTGCTCAAACCTTTGTACCCAAAGCACTGGACTATGTCATCCAAAATTTTAAAAACACAAGCAAACACTTTTCATAACAAAAGTTCCTTCAGACTTTTGACCTCTCTATTTCTGGCATTACCCAAAGCTAGAACTTGTAGGGGTTGGGGAAGTGGCCTCTGATCACTAACCAGGGTTTTCTCTTTACACGGCCTTGTTTACTCATTTCTTCACCAAAGCCAGGGATCGTCCCTTTAGCTACTGCAGCATTTCTAGCAGATGCGACAAATCACAGGGGTGTACTTTGACTGCTACTCTGTCATGTGAACAAGAGAAACACTGAAACCTTTTACCAGTCCCTGTGCTTCATCTTTGTTTTCCACATTTCCCCCAAATGTTTGTAAACTGCTCCAGAGAATTCTTCTTTTAATATTCAATTCTTCTTTCCTCCCCTAGATTAAAATGTTAAAGCTTATGTTAATAAAATAAAATTTGTTATTAATTGGAAATAATGTTGCATCTCTACTATATATTTTGGCATTGTCGTGTCAGTATTGCTGCTGACTGGAGGTCCAGGAAACAATTTATTTTAATGTAAGAGAACCAAACACTAGAAATTATTTCTATGTAAGTTATTTCAAGATTCTGAAAATGGTCTGATCATTTTCATTAGTGTATTCTTGCAGTAGCATTCGTATTTCATTATAAATAACACTTCTACCAGAATTGGTAAAACATAAACAGTGCTTCATATTATACAAACACAAACAAACGTATCTTAATTCCCACTAACCTTTTACAATCTAAATGAAAGTTCTCTTTGCATTTCTCTGTATTCACCATCATTGTTACACTGCCATAAAGTTGCTTTCAACTTACTAATCACTTGGGAGAAGACAGCAGTACTGGCATGAACTTCAGACCAAATAACTTAGGCAAGTTTGTTGCCCTCATTTTCCTCTACCAATCAACCTAAAGTTACCAGCCATTGGCTTTCCATAAGAAATATAAACGTAAATTTTCTAACATTCACTCTATTTATTCAAATATAGATTTGTGGGATTTTTAAAAAAAATATTATTTCACCATTACTAATTTGTTTAGATATGAAATGCCCCACATTCTAAAGAAAGTAATACTTAAGCCTTTGTATTACATTTGCTGGATAACTGTTTCAGGTCAAAAAAGATTGCTCTGAGCTCTCTGGCTGCTGCAGGCATTACTGCTTACAACCCAATGGGCTGCGGATCTTGTGCACAAAGTGCTTTGTCTTCAGCCCAAGAGATGGAATTCAGCAAGCACAGAGTTGATTTTTCTATAAGAATGATAACTGCAGTACTAGTAAATCTTGCAACTTCTATATTCAGACAAACCTGATGAAAAATGGATCAAAATTTGAGGCTCAATATTGGCCTTCTTTGGCAATAGAGCCAATCCTCAGTAATCCATGGAAATGGCAGGCAGGGAGAGTAGGGAATGTTTCCAAAACTCATTTTAGCAATGTTCCAACAGATTTAGTCATTGGAGCTCCTAACAAAGAGCAGAATTTAAGGTTCTTCCTCAATTCGCAGCCCACCCTCGAGGTGAGGTGAGAGAAAGGGGGGGAGGGGTGGGCAGATTCTTTACTCTCCCTTTACTGAGGAAAAAAACAAAAACAAAAAAAGACAAGGAGGAGGAGATTAAGACAAACACATAAGGCCACAAAGAGAGGGGGAATGATGACTGTTTTGAAGTGATTTGCATCCTTTTAGAAGACCTAGAATAAAAGGAAAGGCCTCCTGAAAAGCACAAAAACACTGCCTTACTTCATTTCTTCTTGAAGGACAGATTCACCAGGACTAAATATTTGCATGAAGAGGAGACTTGTTGCTAAACAATCCATGCATGGTAATAATGATCACCTTATATTTATCAATTACTTTGAGTGTCTAAGCAATGAGAAGTTAAGTAAAACAAGAAGACTCCTTTCAAATGAGCTACAAATTTTTTTTTCTTTTTTTAATAGAACAGTGATATAGAAGGATTAAGCGACAAATTTAACACTTCAAAAACACTGTTCTAAAAAAATTTGTCAAGATAGGCAATATTTCACTTGATATTGTCACTGTTAAACATTTTTACTTTCCATTAAAAAATATTATTACATTGGAATTATCTACAGACTCAGTTAAAAAGACATACAAGAAAATCAGTCTCAATACCTGGTAGATATTGCCTCATATTTGACCTAATCTGGAAAGGATCCAACATGATTCAATATATTCACCAGACTTATTGCTGAATAACTGTAGACTAAATAAAAAATAATAATAACTTCTGATGCAAAGCTGAAGACTGTCCAACACCAAGGACATCAAAAGAAAATACTGGCCTCTGAAGGAATTCTCTTATATATTTTGTTGATTCCAAGGATGACTCCATAAAATCAGTAAAATAATAAAAAATTAGCTCTACCAAAGTCTGTGGCAAATATTAAGAAGTCCTAGAGAAGTGATAAATGCCCAAATTACAAGAGAAATGCCTAGCCTATGCTGAGGGTTGAAAAAGCCCTCTGTGAGCAGATTTAACCATGTAAGGCCTGGTCTCTAGGTGGAAAAGAAGTGTGGTCTTGACAGAAGTTGTAAGATATTCAATCTGCAGTAATATAGACTGAATTCAGTACTCCAGAGTTTTATACATTATGGCTTTATAAATTATAAAAATGTAAAATTTAAGTGTTTCACCATTGTTACTTCAAGGAAGCTGGATTATAGAGAACTTCCACTTTCTCTATGACCTATTTCTGTAATGTGTACAGTTCTTAAAATGAGCGTATTTCTTCTGTTGAAAGAAAAGTTTCTTTTTTTAATAAATAAAGAATAGAAAAAAGGTGTAAGTACTTAGAAATATTATTCTTCATGGGTGGAAGAAATTTGATAGTGATTACACAGGCGGTTGGAGTGAGAAATCCCATGAGCTCTATTTTCAATTTCTTTTCTAAGAAATCATTTAACTTAAGACAACCCAAGATGCAGCAACCCAAGACACAGAAGTTAAAAGACTTGCCTAGTTAGGAAATTCAGGAAGGGAAGCTTGAATGCAGTAGAGGGAATGCTGGTAAACTGCTTTTGCTCTGTTCTTAAAAGAATGTAAAGTGTCTAATATCTTAATAGACAAACCAGATATTGTAAATTTAAGGTAGCATTTCAAGAGAGTTATTAACAAAATATTATCATTTTGTATAAAAATAACCACAGATTTTAAATACACTTTTGAATATGTTCCTAAAATGGCATACATACGTTATAAAATCCTTTTATATCCTTATCATATTTCAGCTCAAATAATAGCTCTGGAAGATATATGAGAGAAAATATTGTCCCATCCCTTTAGATAAGCAAATATCAAAATCTTCCAGAAATAAAGATTCTACAACTTGCTAATACCCTCATCACGGTATTTTATTGTTTTGTGGGTTCCATGTTTCTAAGCATCCAGCTGAGTCTCTCCTGCTTTGATTTCAGTTCCCTGGCTCTTTTTTGGTCACTCTCCCTCATGCCACTGAAGACAGTAATTAAGTCTTGCCTTGAATGATTGAGAATTCGCATTAATACTCACTGGTTGCCTTGAACCCAGGCTATAAAAGTTGGGGAAAACCCCCCAAACTAACATTCATTCTTTTTATTTTCTTTCATTCAATTTTAAGACATCTTTACTAGTTCTGAAAACTGATTATAAAAAGCTAATTTCATTTTACAAGTTACAAATATGCAAGCCATAGATTTAAGTTGAAAAGTTTTATCTAATACAGGCTGAGCATCCCTAATTGGAAAATCTGAAATCCAAAATGTTACAAAATCTCAAACTTTTTGACTGCTGACATGATGCTCAAAGATCATGCTCAAAGGAAATGCTCATTGGAACATTTCAGATTTTCAGATTAGGGATGCTCAACCAGTAAGTGAAGGAGCACAGGAAACTTCACCCCAGAACATGGATCCCTGGTATAATGAATATTTTGAATTAAAGGCCCTTCAAGATCAACAGACACTGAAAGAGACCTTTCCCATATCTACATAAAGACCCATAAAGAGAACAATCGTTTTTCTGTCCCCGCCCTGTTATCTTATTATCTATTACAGAAAAGACCAAAAATGCAACCACACCTGTAAAGACTCTTTCACAAGATAATGTCTGTCTCTCAGCCTCCTTCAGATTCCAAAGAGAACTATTGTATTATAAATTAATCTCTGTTCCTCCATCCATTCATTCTCCCTAGTAATCATTTACTGCCCTTCAACAGAATTCCTCTTCTCCCCCTCCCACAACCTGTTTTGCTAGAATCCAAGGCCTCATTCTTTCTGTAACCTCAGGATGGTATATATATGATTCTGAACCTTTTGAGTGTGGATAATCACTCTGTGGCTCTCCCCTGTGTGCACATTAATAAATTTGTGTGCCTTTTCTGTTATTAGTCTGCCTTTTGTGAGTTGAATTTTCAGTGAACCTTCCAAGGTCAAAGGGGAAGTTTTTCCCTCACCCCTACGTAAGTATAATGCAAATATTCCAAAATCTGAAAAAATCCAAAATCTGAAACACTTCTGGTTCCAAGCATTTCAGGTAAGGGATACTCAACCTGTACAAGGTATTCTGTTTATGTATCTGCCTAACATCCGTACATGACTTACTCTTTTATTAAGCTGAACATCATGTAGGCTTTTACATTATAAATCTTCATATAATGATTACAGATAATAGAATCACAGAACTTTAGAGCTGGGAGACTTTTTAAAAATGTTACCATAATCATTTTACCATTGACATGGTAAAAATTTCAGATGGTCACAACACATTTAGTTGTCCCTTGATTCTGACACTAATCTTTATTTTACTAGAGAATTTTGTATATTAGAAAACTTAGCTTGGGGTGTGTGTGTGTATGCGTGTGTATGTTGTTAGGGCAATGTTTTTTCTCCTGTTTATCTGCTGTCAGTTTATTTCATAGACTCAATTATTGAACCCTCAGAGAGTAGAGAGAAAGTTTTCCCTCCCCTGCAGTGTGTAATATATATCTTGCTTTCTTTGAGTTTCTTACAAGTATTTGTCATTCCCTGTCAAGTAATCTCCACAAAATCCCTGTGAGATAGATAGTAAGTACATTAGGGATGAAGGGCAGTCATCGGATGCCCAAGATCATGGAACGAGACAAGGGCAGGACTGACCCCCCCCTGCAGGCCAGCTTTATGGGTGTGCCACCTGTGTAGTCCTCAGGGCCTGGCACTGACAGGGGCCCCATTCTTGGTTTAACACTCTGCTATCACCGCCTTGAAATTCTTAATTTTTAAACAAGGAGCTCCATATTTTCATGTTGTTCTAGGACCACATATTATGTAGCCTTTCTGCCACTTTGCCTTTAACACCCACTCCCACCCCACGACCATGTCTAGAAGAGCTGCAAACACAATACATTTGGCCGGCGCTCCATGTTCTTCCTCAGGCCTGTTTCACTTATTGCTGTTTGCTGAGAAGTTTATCACAGCACATTATAGGTCTCACTCAAATGCAATCTCATTTTCCCACCTCATTATTTTCCATGTTAACCTCCTCATGCTACCCTTTACACACAGAACATTTCTCCCTACTTTTCTAAGGAGTCAAATGCCTTGTAACATCTTTTAAGATATCTTCTTAAATATCTTCTACCATGTTTTGTATTTACTGCAACCTATTTCCCCCTCTCCTGTTTAAAACTATTTATTCATGTATTCATTTATTTATAAGCACAGAGTTTGGGAGGTTTTTTTTAAAATGTATGACTCAACTTATTTATTTATTTTTTAGATGGGGTCTCACTATATTGCCCAGGCTGGTCTTGAATTCCTGGCCTCAAGTGATCCTCCCACCTCAGCCTCCTGAGTAGCTGGAGTTACAGGTGCCCATAAAACAAATTTTTTTAGATTGAAGAGATTGATTTTATGGTTGGATGGACCAACCCCCTAAATGACTGTAGGCCAAGGAAAAGCAAAGACAACAGCAAAGAAGGTGAACTTGGCAGCACTTTAATCCTGATGTGTCCTCTACTTTTGCCTCAAATTCTGGCACTTGACTTGAATTGCCATCGTTGCCTCTGCCCTGTGTTGCATCCAGCTCTCTCTTGGAACTGAAAGATCATAACAACAGTAAGGACAGTAATGTGTATGGAATTTTCATCAATACATTTGACCTCAGAATCACACCCTTGAGCACAAGGGAGAGCTTAGGCTTGACATATTTTTCCAAAATGGTGTGTGTTCACTCATGTGCAAACATGTGCACTCCTGGCCAGCCTTTTTTTCTTAACTTCAAACGAACTGACATGAAGTGGAGTGAGGTCTGAGTGTGCTTTGGCGTTTTCAGCTTGGTACACGTCTGCCAGGCTCTCCTGGTCCTGAGGCACTGGCACAGAGCTGTCTCCCCTCCAGGAGCAAATATAGCTCCTCAGAATTATCAGGGGCCCTGCAGCCAGGATTCTCTTGGCTATTATAACTTCACTGCCAGCTGCACTGTCATCAGCCCAGGTCGACATTCCCACACCACCCAGAAGGAGCCTGTTCTGTCAGAGTTTAAGGAGGAATCAGTGCCTTTGTGGAAAAAACCCTCCCAAAGGGAAGGCTGGAAAAATGAGCCAGAAGCAGTAACTGGGGTCTTTTGAAAACTAGTTTTTAAAAGGCCTCCTTTTCCTTCCCATTCCATCTGTTCTCTAACCCTTCCATTAACCCCCGGAGTCTCTTGTTCGCGCTCCCTTCCCCAGAACTTAAGCAACAGACAAAAGACAGTCTTCCTCAGAAGTCAAGAAAATTGGAATGACTTGGGTATGGCTAAGGCAAACCTGAGGAGGAAAATAAACAAACCACCACAGTACCTAGCCAGACAGATACCATAAACAATTATGAGTCATAGGATAATTCTAAAATGAGAAAAAGATGCAAATATTTTTTAAATGGGCAGAATTTAGAATTTCTGAAATAGCCATATAATCATTAGACTTATTGCCTACTGAGGAAGCACATTTCACATGTTCATCTTTTTTTTTTTTTAATATCTGTATTCAAACCCAACTGTACCAAGTTTACCTGTTGCATAAGCACCAAAATCTAAGGCTTTTAAAAACAATTAGCTCAAATGCATACTCTTTTTCTGTGAATTTCACTTTAGAGGTTTAGTGGACTGATTTGTAATTTGTCACCTTTTGTCTTTTTCAGCAGTATGTCATTAAGTCTTTAATTTGGCATTTCCTGTAGTCTGCAGTAGGATATATGCTGTTTTAAATCCAAGGACTGCAGACGTAGATGGTGGGTAAAAATCTGTGAACCATAAGTAAATTCTTATAAGGAACATACAAAAAAGATTGTTCTTCAGTCAGACTTAAGCCATTACTTTTTTCTAAAGAAGAAAAGGCACAAGTTAAGAAAAAGGCACCGTCAAAGACCTTCTGCCCAAATGTGCATCTCCATGAAGTTTCCTGCTGAGTGCATATGAATGCACCGTGATCTGGGAAAAGGATCCAAATAGGATTTCAAACATCCAAAAATTTTAACTCAAACATTTAGGTATTTCACCATGCTGCTATTCATTCATTCACTGATTTTTTTTGTCTTAGTTTAAAGAGATGCTAAACAAAAGGAGGCAAGCTCTACATGTATTTACATTCCAAAACTAAGCTTCCTTCACCATCCCCCAAGTCTGTCATCCCTTCACAGCTAAACAAACCGTAAAGTCTAGCCCTAAGTTGGGGAAGAGAAGCAACAAACATGGTAAGAAAGTTTCTCCTTTTTCTTTAACAAAACAAAACTAAACACTAAGAGTGAGTAATCTATTATAGTTCCCAATGTTGTTTTTTTCCTATGATTTGCACACTTTAACATAATGTTATATAGGCTAAATTAAGGAACAAGATCAGATTCTTTACTAATTTGGTACTATTATGTTCTTTATTCTTAAACAATTTTTGGTCAATGAAATGCTATGGCATCTTCACTAATAAATTTAATGAAAAAATATGTATATTAATTTGTTTATAAAAAAGTTTATTATAAAGTATAAAACACTTTCTGAACTCCCTGCACAAGATAAAAATTTTTAATTTTTAAGTTATAATATAATGTCCTTAACCCAGTTAAGAAGTATATAAGTTTATCTAACAGTAAAGGTTTTTCCAAGTGATTTTATTTATGACTTTATCCATATATTTCAAAGGTAAGTAAACTAAGTATTATTTAAATAAGCTGAGTATTATTTAAATAAGCTTGCTTTTGCTTGGAGATAAGGTTAAAAGTAATTAATTCCCTGGTATTCCTTACTTTTAAGAGACTCTGCATTATTATTTTTGGAATCTTTATCGTAGCAAATGACCTGAGATTCTTCACAGCAACTTCAAATAGTGCTTGGTAAATCTACAGAGGGCTATACCTACAAATCTATTATTTGTTGGAGTGATTTCTTAAAAGCCTTCAATTAATATCACATTGAACAACAGTTGAGTATATTGGGGCCATAAAGTCACTGAATTACCTAAATCTCTGAATATATTTACAAATTCTCAAGTTTAGGTCTTCTATATAGACATAATTCCAGAAATATAATAAACTGTATCCTAAATTTGAAAAAGAAATGTGAATATTATAATAATAGGACATTCTAATGCTCACGCCAATCAACATAGACTTTACAAACATATATACTTGATTCTGTCAAAAATCTAGAACAAAAAATAGTATTTCTAGTTGGGTTGCTATAAATTGAAGAATCAAGTATAAATTTAAGTACTATCTGTCTCTATTTAAAACAAAAACCAGACTTAGACTTTCACTGTTTTTCACAAAATACCTACAAAAGCATTAAACTCTTTCATCTACGGCACACTTTGCAATTATTCTCTTCTTCTCACATCTGAAAAGCAAATTAGCAGTTCTCAAATGTGATGCTGCAACACCAGTCAAAATGTAAGCTCTGAGTTTTGTTAAAACTAGTCTGACAAAAACTAAATATATCTGTAGATCTAAAAGAAATATAACCCCCAAAACTCTAAAGTAAACATAGGAATAAAGTTACTTATAAATGGAAAAATCATCCGTCTAACATACTAAAATGAGACTTTAAAAATCAATGGTGATCCTCCCCTCTCCACAGGATCAGTGGAGACTACATGGGGAACCTGGACTTGCGCTGGGGTAATAAGGCATCCATCCCCTTTCCCATAGGAGCAATGTCAGAGGAGGCCTATTAGGACAATCACCGCCAACCACTCAGCAGTAACAAGGCCAACCTCCTGCAGTGTCTGGAGAGACTATACTCAGAGCAGTAAGGAAGAATCCCTACCCTCTCTCAGCCAGGGTGGTATCAGAGGAGGGCTAGCAGGAAGCCTGAACTCCCAACCCATGCCAGGAAATAAAGAGGTGCATCAACCCCCCAGGCGTCAATGAAAACCTAGTGGGTAATATAGACATCCAACCCCATCCAATAACTAAAGAGGTAGGACAGTATCAAAGGACATCTACTAAACAGAAGATTTTTAAAAAATCCATCTGTAGTTTCATAAAATAATAGCCAAAATGTCTAAGATTCAATGGAAAATGATTTGTCATACCAAGAACCAGGAAAACCTCAACTTGAATGAGAAAAGACAGTCAAGAGATACCAACACCAAGATGACACAGATGTCAGAATTCTCTGACAAGGATTTAAAATCAGCCATCATAAAAATACTTTAATGAGCAATTATAAAGATGAATGAAACAAAAGAAAAAATAAGTATCAGGTAAGAAGAACCAAACATAAATTTTAGAACTGAACAATACAATAACTGAGCAATACAAAAACTCAGTGAGTGGACACAAAGCATAATGGAGAGAACAGAGGAAACAATCAGTACACTTATTTCCTTTAATAGAACAACAAAGATTACTCAATCTGAACAACAAAGAGAAAATAGGCTGAAAGCAATGAACAGAGCCTCAAGAATCTGTGGGACAATAACTAAAGATCTTATTTGTGTCACTGGAGTTTCAGAGGAAAAAAAGCAAGAGGGTAGAGCTGAAAATTTTTCCTAAGAAATAACAGTTGAAATTTTCCCAAATTTGGCAAAAGGCATAAACCTACAGATTGAAGAAGATTAGAGAACCCCAAACAGTTGATAAACCCAAGAAAACCCATGCCAAGACACATCATAATCAAACTTCTGAAATATAAAGACAAAGAAAAAGCTTGAAAGCTGCAAGAGAGAATGACACCTTACCTAAAGAAGAAAAATAATTCACATGACAGCAGATTTCTCATTAGAAACCATAGAGGCCAGAGGGAAATGATGCAACATTTTCTACTGCTAAAAGAACAAACCTGTCAATCCAGAATCTTAGTGGAAACATCCTTCAGAAATGAAGGGGAAATCAAGAAATTCTCAGATGAAGAAAAACTGAGAATTTGTTACTAGCAGAACTACCCTAAAAGAATGGCTAAAGAAAGTTCTCAGAACAGAAATGATAAAAGAATGAATACTAGAACATTAGGAATAAAGAAAAATGGAAAGCATAAAAATATGGGCAAATACTGTTGGGGACAAGAATATAATGCCCCTATGGCACTTTGGCACGTTGAGTCCTTTGAATAAAAGAGAATCAAGGTCTCTCTGACCTTTTCTTGCCCACACCCACCCCATCCTTCCCAAAGTGATAGGAGGGGCTTTCTCTGAAATTCCCTTATCTAAAGGAAGTTCCTCCAGTAGGAATGTAATTGGTTTGCGCCCCCTCTCTATAATCTCATCAAACAGGGAAGATTAACTCACAGGAAAAGAGACTTGAGGACTGCTACCTGAGAGACTTTGTCTGCATAACAAGACTACCTTTGTTTGCCATGTGTTTTCTCCCCTCAACCTCCCATAAACTGTCACCACCTCCCTCCAGAAAATCCAAGCCCCTCTTTCTTTCCGTGGCTCAAAACGCTATTTAAGCTTCAACCATTTGGACCTTCTTTGAGTCTCATTTTTGTGGGACTCCCATGCATATGCACATAATATATTTGTATACCTTTTCTCCTGTTAATCTGTCTGCTGTCAAGTTTATTCCAGAGACTCAAATTATCAAACCTTAAGAGAATGGAAGGAATAAGGGAGAATCACTACCTCCCTCAGCCAGGGTGGTATCAGAGGAGGGCTAATAGGAAGTCTCCTTGCCCCTACTCTCTTCTCTTGAGATTAATTATGTTTGATAGTTGAAGGAAAAATCCTAACACTGTCTGATGTGGTTCTCAATGTTATCAAATAGGAGACAAAAAGAAGAATAAATAGAAATCATTAGAACTGAAAAATACAATAATGAAATTAAAAACTCAATGGATAGGCTCAACAGAAAGAAGAGGTAAGAAGTCAGCGAACTTGAAGACTGAACAATAGGAATTACCTAATCTGAACAAGAGAAAGAAATAAGACTGAAAAAATTAGAGGAAATATTTAAGACAATTACATTATAAATGAGAAGGGTAAAGGGATGTACAGGGAGGTAAAAATTTTTACATTTCACTCAAATTAGTAAAACGATGACATCAATAGACTATGATAGATTATGGACATATAGTGTAATACCTAGAACAACACTAAAATAACTAAACAAATAGATACATTTAAAAACATTACAGATAAGTCAAAATGGAATTATAAACAACGTTCAAGTGACCTGCAGGAAGGCTGGAAAAACAAAACAGTGAAAGGTAAAGAAAGGGTTAAAACAAAAAAGTGAAATGGCCGACTTAAGCCCTAACCTTTAAATGATGGGAAATACAGAGTGACTCTAAAGGGGTAACTCTGTATCTTGGCTGTGGTAGTTATTACACAATTCCACACATGTGAAAAAATGACATAGAACTATATACACACAACATACTGTTGTGGCTCAGAAACCAATACCCCAAAATATGGTGCTTTGATATGCTGAACTGAAGAGGAATCTTTGAGATCACTCTGGCCACCCCCCAGCCTCCCATCTCTCAGTCTTCTGTGTCTCCCATAGCACAAGACAAAGTTGTTTTCTGACATTCCCTTATTCTCCTAAAGTCTGGACCCAATTACCTCTGATCCCTTCCCTGAGATTTCATTAACTGAACTCATGTCACAGGAGGAAATACTGAATGAAGTCTATCAACACACCTGGACAGACTTTTGTCATAAACCATTATCTGCTCTGTGGGCCCAAGAGATTTTGTTCCAGGCCACTATATGTTCTTCAAGACCATTGAATTCCCCTAAAAATCATTTACTACCTCCTAAAATCATCCATACTTCCCCTTCTCCCTTTCTCCCAAGAAGAAGAGTATACAACCATTGCTATTCCACTGCGTGATTTTCCCCTGTACACGTCAATAAATTTGCATGCCTTTTCTCCTATTAATACGCTTTTTCCCTTCACTCCTATAATACCAATGCCAATATCCTGGTTTTTATATTGTACTATACAGTGTTATAAAATGTAATCATGAGGAATAGTGGGTGATGGGCACACAGGACCTTTCTGAATTATCTTTGTAACTTTCTGTGACTCTATAATTATTTCAAAATAAAAATCAATGGCAAATATGTAATATGAAGCTATGTGAAGGTAATAGTACTTTTGTAGATTTATGAAGAGAAACAAATGCACGATTAACATGTACTGTAAAGTTAGATTTGTCCAGAATTTAATACTTTGCATTGCATAAAAGTTAGTAAAATAAGTATTTAAAATTAATATTTAATATAATTTTACTTGTCATTTTAGGGTCAGTATGGCATTAACTCAAGTCATATAATTATTATGTCTCTAGGAATAAAACAATGTATATAATGGGGATTCCTAAGAAAGCCTATGAGTTACTTTGCAAGTATTCAAGAAGAATGTATTTATGTTCACCATGATATGTAACCCTCTTTTCCCATATCTAAACAACATATGGTTACTCATATTTAAATAGAACAGCTAACAATAACAACCCATTACTCAATAATCTGGATAAAGAATTTGCAGTGTCAAGAAAAAAAACATATGCAAACATATATGTATGTACATCTATAGTTAATATAAATACAAAGCAAAGTGTAACATAAAATCCAGAGCCTTTTGAAAAACCAACTCAAGGGAGAAAAAGCTATTTTTATATGCATTTACTAGATAAGTTAATGTTAAATAAACATTTCATGAACGGTTCAATATAAAGTGATACAAAAATGGTAAAGGTAGGTTATAGATGTACAATTGTGGTATGTGTGTGTTTATGTTTTTTATACATATATATAAAAAACCCACAAATTTTCTATTTTTTTTTTTTTTACTTAAAACCAATAAAGATAAAGGGAAAAAAGGGCTAAAACCCAGGCTGATTTGATATCTACAGAAAAACATGAGAGCACTCTCCTGCCATTAAATGGAAATGATCCTTGGATTAAACAGTTGTTTCTTTGTGAAGTAAATGGAAAGTGAGGATAGCAACTGAAAACTTAAGTACACCTTCACCTGAGTTTTCCTACATCTCCTAGCTGAATACACACACATATGATATGATTATAGAGAGACAAAGGAAAAAAAAAGCAAACCAGTCATGTATTGAAAGCATTCTCCCTGCCAAAAACAGCAAACCTAATATCATGGATTATGAAGGAGATTCTGTAAGGAAACAGAGAATTTAATTCAATTTCTTAAAATTAACTGGAACCTTGAACATAAGATGTCAAATTGATATAGAACCTGAGGCAAATTTCTAATACATCATGATCACATTTTCATAAACAAGGATTTAAAAATTGGGAAGTGCCATAACCAAAAGACATGTGGTTCCTTCTGAATAAAAGCAATGCAAAGCAATAATCACTCTTTTTCTTTCTTCATTTTAGTGGTAAACACCTATACTACTTGCAAGTTTTTTGTTTGTTTTGGTAACTACAAAATCTGATCACATCAGTGAAAAAGCTATTTTCCAGGGATAAACTGACAATGAAGGGATTTCGAAAATTTAAACTATAATGGTATCATCTTATAAGAGTGATTAATTTCTGAGAATATTTTACTTGCCATAAAAACCAGGATAGTGTGAAAGCTTTTGGTACTTTTTCTTAGAAATATTTATAGAACTTTTCAAACTATAGGTCTTATGATTTCTTAACATCCCCCTTTGGGGGAAATATCATCTTCCTATGTTTCAGCCTCTACCAAGAGGCAAAGGGCTTGATGGGATAATTTCTAAAAACAAACCAAGGAAATCCAAATAAATTTTTAGCACCAAGATTATAGCCATTTATCAGAGAAGCAAGTAATTTTACGTGTTAAATCATTTCCTTATAGTTTTTATTAGTAACTGAGTTAATGCTGAGTTTTTAGACTTACTAACATTCTTACTTTGGCACACAGTGCTCAATAAATAATCGTTGAGGGAATAAATAAAAAACACTCAGTGTATATTAAAGATCAAAGTTTATGTTATTTATAATCTGTCACATAGCAAAATTATAGCTTTCAATTTATAATTTTGAGTCTGAACATTCACGAGGGCAAACGGAAATTTTCTTGAGGTTGTAAGGAGTAAACTTCCTAATTAGCTTACAAAAGCTAAGTAGGACTGTAGGAGACATGGGCAGAGCTAAGGCCTACCACCACTGTAAATGTTGCCTCAGTCATTATGCCATTATTTTTGGAACAGCACCTGGAACAACAAGGAGAGATACCAACAAATAAGCCATATTAGGGGAAAGGACTGGGCATTTGAGGGTTATGACAAACGTGAACTGAGCTGGTAAAGGCTACCATAAAAAAATCTTCTTTTACTGTTCCTACTGACAGATGTGTCTTATGACTTGATGCAAAGGTCTCTTCTATAGCCATGGAAGACACAGAAAGGCAAAGTCTTACGCTTAAGATTTTCTTTCTGGATATATAAGGTGACCTCACTTGTGACTAAAGTGTATTTTGTTATTATTGTTCCTTTACTATCCATTTCAAATGAGTGGGTTTGTGGTGTTTTAAAAAATTCACTTGAGTGCCTTTGGTTTATAACACTCCAAACTGAACAGGCAAAACTGGAAAAAGAAAACGAGTCATCCAGTATTTATAGACAGTAGGATCCTGCTGAAAGTCAGTATGACCAATTATCTTGCCACAAAAAAATTGAAAAAAAAAAAAACCCAAGCAATAATGCTGTGGTTCTAGAAAGTTTTTGAAAGAAACTGTATCACATCTTGTCTTAACCAGTCAGAAGTCAATTGTGAATGGTGAGATTCCACCCCATATTAATTACTTAAACTTCCTTAATGAAATTCAGGTGTAATCCCCGAGGCTCTGCAGCCAAGCACAGTTAACTGAACTGCAGAATATGGTATTTGCTAAAGGGGAATTAATTATGTGAAGAGAAGTCTAGTATGAATAGCAACAAGTCTAAATTCATTATTTACTGAATAGTAGAAAAGTTAATGATAAACCAGAATTTTAAATTATAAAATTGTGAAACACTATCAACCTCAAAATCATGACCTATCATTTAGTTGAATAATTTTGGTTTTGTTACGTTTTTACTTATACCATTTTGATCTGTGCTTGTACCAACTGCCACATCCAACCTGGCCATTTGTAGCAGAAGGGGACACTTTTCTTATACCCTTCCCTCCTCAGTATTCCACATGACCTAATTCTTAATCAAAGAACCAAATATTATACTAGCCCTCGTAAATCAAACAATGAGAATAAACTCATCCCCTGTGTTTTGGGATGAACAATTATGAGAAGAGAGATAGTAATTTTTAATATGTATATTAAAGTACATTTATCGCAATATCAACCAGTTAGTAATAACCAGTATTTCTGTCTTTGGAGAGCAATGATAATTTATATAAATGATGAATCACTCCAAGCTCCCTAACTGCCTTCAGTCAAACATTAAGGCTGGATGCAGTGGCTCGTGCCTGTAATATCAGCACTTTGAGAGTTCAAGGAAGGAGGATCACTTGAGGACATGAGTTCGAGAGCAGCCTGGGCGACACAATGAGACCCTGTCTCTTCAAAAAATAAGAAAACTTAGCTGGGCATGGTGGCTCATGCTGTAGTACCAGCTACTTGGGAGGCTGAAACAGGGGGATTGCTTGAGCCCAAGAGTTGGAGGCTGCAGTGAGCTATGATGGTGTCACTGCACTCCAGCCTGGGCAACAGAAGGAGACCCTGCCTTGTTTAAAAAAAAAAAAAATTATTTGCAATCTACCTCAAAGACATGTGTATTATACTTTCACAGTCCTTTCCTAATACTAAGTCCCATAACAACCCCAGTGCCTCAAAAGCTCTTTCACTAATTTGAGCAAATTTTCTTTTCCTATTCAAAATTCACCTCTTCAGTTCACTATAATGAGGGTGGGCCAGGTTGAAGGCCCTCTTCTTAGATTAACGAAATAAAAATTGGATGTATTAACATTTTCTATATTCCTAGTAAAGTGTTAGTTTGTTTCTTCAGATCTTCACTAACATGTTGAGCTGATCTTTAATATTCTACACTACTTAATTGGCACTCAATCCATTGAATGCAAAGAGCCGGATTGGATATTTCTTTTTGGATACACTGAGTGTAGTCAGTCAGGAGTATTAAGACTTTATGGGGGCCTAGATGTGTGGCTCATGCCTGTAATCCCAGCACCTTGGGAGGCCAAGGCAGGAAGATCACTTGAGGCCAGGAATTCAAGACTAGCCTGGACAACATAGTGAGATCCTGTCTCTACAAAAAAAATTTAAACATTAGCTAAGCATGGTAGTACATGCCTGTAGTTCCAGCTATTTGGGAGGCTGAGGAGGGAGAATCCCTTGAGCCTAGGAGTTCAAGGTTACAGTGAGCTGTGACCGTGCCACTGCAGTCTAGCCTGGTTAACAAAGTGAGACCCTGTCTCTAAAAAAAATAAATAAATAACTAAACAACAACAACAAAGAAGTTATGGGCTATGGAGTAAGCTGCATTAAATAGTTGTTTTGGATTGTAGGCTCTCGGGTCAGAATGCCTGGGTTTAAATCTTAGCCCTGTCTCTTACTTGCCATATAAACTTGAGCAATTTCCTTAAGGAATTTTCTCAGATGTAAAATGGGGATAACAATAGTAACTACTTCATCAGGTTGTCAGGAGTAAATAAGATAATGTTTGTTAAGAGCCTGGCACAATGTCTGGAAAATAGTTAATTTATAAAAATAGTTACCACCACCACTACCACCAACACACCTAGAGAAGCACACTAAAGAGAAGTCACAATCCAGCTCTAAAAAAGACTGACTTCAATCTCGTTCTGGAAGTATCAAAACCCCCCACCCTCTAGAAATACTATAGACATGCTAAGTATATATAACATATGTAATAAACACACACACAAATCGCACCTTCAGTGACATAATACAAGTAATGGGGTACTCATATTCACAAGAATTCTGAAAGTGAATTAGGACATAAGTATAAAAGCACTCCTTTGCAGCAAGGAAAGCCAAAGCAGCAGGTATGCATAAGACACATAAGGGCTTCAACACAGGGTTTCTGGTGAGGGGAATAACGTTTTTAAAAATACATAAAAGGTTGTGGACTGATCCAGAGACACAACACATTGCTACATATTACGACTATCATTTCTTAAGAGAAGGGACATTAATAAAAAAATTGAAAGAACATAAACTCAGAATAAAGGACAGTCTTTTCAATTATATGTCTTTGTGGCTTTTTACATTTTGAAAACATCAAAACAGAGAGATGTGATAGGCGTAACCAATCAGTGTGAGAAAGCTACTTGAGCTGAGCGCTGAAGTCAGACATACAAAGATCTGAAGAAAGATAATTCCAGGAAGGATCATCACCAAGTCCAAAGGTCCTGATGCAGCAGTGAGTTTGGCTCATGCATAGAACAGAGAGGCACAGGAAGAAAAAGATAAGTAGGAGTAAGATTATATAAAATCTTAAGTTTGAATTAGACTCTTAGGATGATTGGAAGTCTTGAGGTGGGTTTAAGGAGGGATATGACATGATATCAAGACAAGAATTAGCAGTAGAAGGATAATCTCTACCTGGATAAAGAGCACTAAAGTGGAAGTAAAATCAGTTCTGATATTTTAACCATATTAAGGTTGAAAGTACCATTCAAGGTAATGGAAAAACTAGGAAGTAATGATGGGTTAAAAGGATCAGGATGATTCAGGTCAACATGTTAAATTTAAGAAAAGAGGATGACATAAATGAGGAACTGCCTGAGAACCACTTTAAATGCAAATGGTGCACGTCGAGAGATTGTGTCTATTGATGTGGAAGCTACCATGTACAGGTGGTACAAGTATACTGGATGTGACAAGATAAACTCCCTGAAACAAGAAGTACAGAATCAGTCCTGACAGTCCAAGATAGTGGTGAGAAGACATGACCAATCTTATTCTAACAAAGCTTTAAGCTTTGTTATTGAAGCACTCACAATGAGAAAAAGGGTTTATGCCACTCAAAGAATTTTCTAATAATGAGTCACTTACTAAAACAGACATTTAAGACTATCTAGACAAAAATTAATGTCTGTGAGCCACTCTTATGCACCACTTGGGAAAGATAACCCCGTGCTCAGGCCATTTAGAGTAATGCCATCTAGTTGCTGGAACTACCAGCTCAAATGTCATCTTGGCCACTCATTCAAAGTAGGTGAATAGACGACATTCTATTTCATGATGGGAAGATGAAACATTCAAGTTTTACCTTGTGCAGGAATAGTGTAGATAGAACACATGGCACTTGTGAGAAAAGAGGATTGATCTTCTATTCTAGATAACATTTGCCAAGCTCTAGAGGCAATATCTGGGGGGAACATACCACGTGCCCTGCTGCTTTGGTGATATTACTCTCCGGAGAAAAAGTCATTTTATGGAAAGTCTATTCAGAGTTGCATCATTTAAAGGCTCATCTAAATGTGCCCCATTCCTCCATAAAACAAATTCTAAAATATACCACCATTCATGGAAAGAGTGATTGACATGCTCTTGTCGTCTTTGTTGTCTAGGAAATAACTGCCTTTCCCTCTAGACTTTGCAATGCGAGAACTAAATGCATTTTCCCCATTACATAGACCATGCACACCCCCAACACACACACTAGATTTGTGATACCAATGACAAAGTTTTTCTTGGGCTAGTTATATTGGAAGGGAAAAAGATGATGTTTAGAAATTTTGTGAAACACCTAATTCCTAAGGAAATCATATGCATTATAATTCCAATCATTGATCATGTATGATTATATAGTATATGATTGGTATTATTGAAGTAGAGAGATCTTTCTACTTGTTAACAAGAAGACATTTTCCACATCATACTGACTGTATCAATAGACAATCAAACTCTAGAATCTCCCACTCTTTCCCTGTCAAGGTTGGGAATGGAGTATGTGAGGGCTTTATCCTTAGAAGGGGAGAAATTTAAAAGACTCTTTTCTGGCCTTAAAATTTTTCCTACGTCTAATGAAACATTTGTGTATTCATTATTTCTTTTGGTACACCTATATTGAGAGCATAATAAGTAACAGGTTCAGTAATAATTAAAAACAAAAACTTGACAGGCAACAAAAAATTTCTTACAATGCAAATAAAACCACAGGACGAGAGAAGAGACTACTTAAGTTTGAGAACTATGGTTTCACAAAAATCAAACTTAAGGGATAGGGATGTTTGATACTATTTTACTCATGCATAACGAGCTATTCAAATTCCTGACTTTTATAGTAAATCAGAATTAAACACAAAGTTGTGGTTCCTGACAATTTCTGATAGTCAAAATTTTAAACTCTTCTTCTCTTTAAATTGCACTCAATTTCCTGGGTTGATTGGCCAGATTGAATTGAAAATTTTGGTCAATGTTTTTCTTGATAGCTAGGCTTGAATTCAGGCAGGTACGCCTCTATACATACACACACATGTGTTTTTCATGGATGTGGAAGTTGGAATCTATAGCTATATCAGGGAAAAGACTACCAAACAGTGCTTAGAAAATGCTTAAACAATTGAAAGTAATTACCTTAAAACCTTTTAGACTTTTTGAATGTTTTATTAAGAAAATACCACAGAAATAAGAGTCTAGAATGGCATCTTAATTAAGACATTATTTAAATTTTACTGAGAAATGTTTATGAGTTCTGTCTTAGGTTGCTTTGCCACTACTCCCCTAGAATATTGTGAAAAGGAGAGGGAAGGTGTAATCAGTGTTTTGTTAATCATAAGACTGTCCCAATTGTTTTCACTAAAATTGGAGGATTAATCCATTTCATTGTGGATTAATTTGATTCCCAGGATGAGTGTGATAAAGCATAAGTCAGGCCCGTAGGAAATGCCTGCATAGCTCTTGCTAAAATAAATTCATGGCTTACAAAAATAATACCCAAATTAAGGACCATAATATTCTTAACCTCTAAACCTCAGCCACATGAATCTTAAAATTGACAATAGACCAAGAGAGAATACTAACCTGTTTATAGTTACTCCCTTCTACCACTATGAATAAAATATATTAAAAACAAAGCTACTTGTTAAAGCAAATGTGGTCAGCCTACCAAACTGCTATGTAAGTACTTCTGAAAATATTCCTACACTGTAGACAGTATTTCTGAAGTAAAACATAATTTGGTGGGTCTGAAGAGACACAACTTCATAAAAATCAACTTATAAAGAAATATACTTTTTGAATAATTTAATCTAACATACTGAAATTCTAACAGGTTAAAACATATAAATCCTTTAAAAGAAAATAACTTCTAGCTGAGAAAATACGACAAGTACACCAAATGAAATAGGTTAAGTAAATTAAAAGAAAACTTGTCAATTAATTTTTAAACATATAGTTTAAGTTCTGAGACATACTGAATCATATGCTCCTCAGTTATGAGCAAGTGCTTTTGATAGCTTTATGAAATCAGATCACAACTTTGTTAAACTCAGAATGGTAAAACATTAAGAATTCAGTCCCAGGTTGGTCTGAGTGCAACTGGTGTTTACAACTAGTTGATCACAACCAGTTACAGGTTCCTTTGTTCCTTCTTCACTCCTACTGCTTCACTTGACCAGCAAAAAATTAAAATAAAAAAATAAAAATATAATAAAAAAATAAGAATTCAATCCCAGATAAGGAGTTATGATATCAAATAAAGGAACTGTCTGGATGAAAAAATGTATAGACACAGTAATCAAATTCCCATATAGGATTAACAGATGACATGTAAGCCAAAAGATGATTCATCTTATTTTAAAATTAATCACAAAAATCCTTGATTATTTTAGAAGGAAATACATATCCTTATAGGTTTCCTTAAGCAATGGCATAATTAATTAAATATACCTATGATACATTAAATACTTGGTCATCAGAAAAGGGAAAATACGACTCCTTTGAAGAATATACCTGATTTTCTCCAAATCAAGAGGAGTCAAATGATATCTGCACTCATCTTCCAAACAAACAAACATCCAGAAACTGGCATAGAACTACTAAATTAATAGATCTTTAAGAAATATCTTAAGACAATGTACTGAAAAAGACCACTTTTAAGTGTTTAAGGTGTGTCTATTCTTAAATAAATCTTTTGTATTAGTAAAATAATGTTTTAAATATTTTTTGTCAATATAATTTGAATATTTAAAACAGAAAATGTAAATCCATTAAGTGTTAAGAAAAATTACTTGAAAAAAATTAACCAAAGTCTCTCCCACTTACCCATAAAGTGAGAAAAGTGAAGGCAGTACTAATCAAGTATCAGAAACATTCCAGGAATCAAAGAAAAACAACAAATTATACAAAATGAAATACACCTTATGCAAACTACATGTTTATTTATTTTTGTACCTAGTTTTTTATCTCAAAATATTAATTAAGGGGGTACAAGTGTCTTTGTTGCATGGATCCTTGTATAATGCTTAAGTCAGGGCTTTTGGTGTGCCCATCACCAGAACAGTGTACCCAACAGATAAGTTTTTCTCCCACAACCTCCATCCCATCCTCCCCCCTTCTTGGATTCTCATGTCCTTTATATTGTGTTGTGCCTGTGTGCACCCATCTACTAGTTCCCACTTATTAGTGATAGCATATGGTGTTTGGTTTTCCATTCCTGAGATACTTAAGATAATGGTCTCCAGTTCCATCTAAATGCTGCAAATGATGTTATTTCATTCCCTTTTATGACTGAGTAGTACTCCGTGGTATTATATATATCACATTATCTTTATCCACTCATCAACTGATGGGCAATTAGGTTGATTCCTCATCTTTGCAATTGTGAATTGTGCTGCAATAAACACGAGACAGCAGGTGTCTTTTTGATAAAATCACATCATTTCCTTTGGGAACATACCTAGCAGTGGGACTGATAGATCGAATGGTAGGTCTATACTTATTTGAGGAATCTCCATATTGTTTTCCATAGCAGTTGTACTAATTTGCAGTCCCATCAACAGTGTATAAGTGTTCTTTCTCACTGCATCCACACCAGCAACTATTGTTTTCTGACTTTTTAATAATGGCCATTCTCACAGGGGTAGGGTGGTATCTCATTGTAGGTTTAATTTACGTTTCCCTGATGTTTAGTGATGTTGAGCATTTTTTCATGTGTTTCTCTATCTTCTTTCGAAAAACTTCTGTTCATGTCTTTTGCCCATTTTTTCATGGGGTTGTTTGTTTTTCTCTTGCTGATTTGTTTTAGATCTTTGTAGATTCTGGATATTAGTCCTTTCTCTGATGTATGTAGTTTGCAAATATTTTCTCCCATTCTGTAGGTTGTCTATTCACTCTGTTATTTCCTTTACTGTGAAGAAGCTTTTTAATTTAATTAAGTCCCATTTATTTATTTTTGTTGTTGCTATGTTTGCCTTTGCAGTCTTACTCATAAATTCTTTGCCTAGGCTGATGTCTGGAAGAGTTTTTCCTACATTTTCTTCTGGAATTTTTATGGTTTCATGCCTTACATTTAAGTCTTTAATCCACCTTGAATTAACTTTTGTGTATGGTAAGAGATAAGGGTCCTGTTTCATTCTTCTGCATGTGGCTATCCAATTTTTTCAGCAGCATTTATTGAACAGGGCTTCCTTTCCCCAGTGTATCTTGTCTGCTTTGTTGAAGATCATTTGGTTGTAGGTAGATGGTTGTATTTCTGGGTTCTCTATTCTGTTCCATTGGTCTATGTCTATATTCTTATAGTAGTACCATGCTGTTTTAGTTCCTATAGTCTTGTAGTATAATTTGAAGTCAGATAATGTGATGTCTCCAGATTTGCTCTTTTTGCTTAAGATTGCCTTGGCTATTTGGGCTCTTTTTTGGTTCTAAATAAAGCTTAGGACTATTTTTTCTAGATCTGTGACATATGATGCTAGTATTTTGCTGGGAATTGCATTGCATCTGTAAAACATTTTGGGTAGTATGGACATTTTAACAATGTTGAGTCTACCAATCCATGAGCATGGAATGCTTTTCCATTTGTTTGCGGCATCAGCAATTTCTTTCATCAGTGTTTTGTAGTTCTTCTTATAGACATCTTTCACTTCCTTGGTTGAAAAAATTCCTAGGTATTTTATTTTCTTTGTAGCTATTGTGAATGGTATTGAGTCCTTGATTTGACTCTCAGCTTGGGTGTCAGTAGTATATAGAAATACTACTGATTTGTGTACATTGATTTTGTAACTTGAGACTTTGCTGAATTTTTTTTTTATCAATTTCAGGAATCTTTTGGTGCAGTCTTTAGGTTTTCTAGATACAAAATCATATCATCAGCCAACAGGGATGGTTTGACTTCCCCTTTCCCAATTTGGATGCCCTTTATTTCATTCTCTTGACTGATTGCTCTGGCTAGGACTTCCAACACTACCTTAAATAGAGGTGTTGAGAGTGGGCACCCTTGTCTTGTTCCAGTTCTTAGGGGGAATGCTTTCAACTTTTCTCTGGTCAGTATGATGTTGGCCGTGGGTTTTGTCATATATGGCACTTATAATTTTGAGACATGCTTCTTCTATGCCTAGTTTGTTGAGAGTTTTTATCACAAAAGGGTGCTGGATTTTATCAAATGCCTTTTGTGCATCTATTGAGATGATCATATGGTTTTGGTTTTTGTTTCTGTTTATGTGGTGAATCATGTTTATTGATTTGTGTGTGTTAAACGATACTTGCATCCCTGGGATGAAACCCACTTGATCATGGTAGATTATCTTTTTGATGTGCTGTTGAATTTGGTTTGCTTGTATTTTTTTGAAGATGTTTACATCTATGTTCTTAAGGGATATTGGTCTGTACTTTTCTTTTTTGTTGTGTCCTTTCCTGCCTTTGGTATCAGGGTGATACTGGCTTCATAGAATGAGTTAGGGAGGATTCCCTCCTTCTCGATGTTATGGAGTAGTTTCTGGAAGTTATGTACAAGTTCCAGCTCTTCTTTGTAGGTCTATAAGAATTCAGCTATGAATCTATCCAGTCTGGGGCTTTTATTTGGTGGGAGATTTTTTATTACTGCTTCAATCTTGGTGCTTATTATCGGTCTGTTCAGGATTTCTATTTCTTCTTGATTCAGGCATGGGAGGTGTGTATTTCCAAGAATTTATCCATATCCTCTAGGTTTTCTAGTTTGTTTCCATAGTGGTTGTCATAGTATTCATGGATGATATTTTGTATTTTGCAGTATCAGTTGTAATGTCTCCTTTTTTATTTCTGATTGAGGTTATCTGAGCCCTTTCTCTTCTATTTCTGGTTAATCTAATGGTCTATCAATTCTGTTTATCTTTTCAAAGAACCAACTTTTTATTTCATTGATTCTTTGTATTGGTTTGTTGGTTTCTATTTCATTCAGTTCTGCTCTGAGCTTTGTTGTTTCTTTTCTTCTGCTGGCTTTAGGTTTGGTTTGTTTTTCTTTTTCTAGTTCCTTGAGATGTGACAATAGCTCGTTCATTAGTGACCTTTCTGTCTTTTTCATGTAGGCATTTAAGGCTATGAACTTTCCCCTTAGGGCTGCTTTTAGTGTATCCCATAGATTTTTGAAAGCTTGTGCCCCCTCTGTCATTCAGTTTGAGGAATCTTTTGATTTCCATTGTAATTTCATCATTGACCCAAGGATTGTTCAGTAGCAGGTTGTTTAATTTCCATGACTTTGTGTAGATTTGAGTGTTTCTCTTGGAATTGATTTCTAGTTTTATTCCACTGTGGTCTGAGAAGATACATGGTATGATTTTGATTTTTTTTTTTTAATTTGCTGAGACGTACTTTGTGAACTACAATATGAGCAGTCTTGGAAAATGTCCCACGTGCTGATGAGAAAAATATATATTCAGTAATTTTTGGGTGGAATGTTCTGTAAATGTCTGTTAGGTCTATTTGTTCTAGAGTCCTGTTTTTGTTCTAGAGTCCTGTTTAAGTCCAGTGTTTCTTTATTCATTTTCTGCTTTGATGACCTGTCCAGTTCTGTCAGTGGAGTGTTGATATCCCTGACAATTACCATGCTGCTGTTTGTTACTTTGCTTAGATCTAGAAGATTTTGCTTGATGGAACTGGGAACTGGAAGCTTCTGCATTACATGCATATATATTTAGGATTGTTATGTTTTCTTGTTGAATTGCTCCCTTTACCATTATATAATGACCATCTTTGTATATTTTTTTTTACCACTATTGATTTAAAGTTTATTTTGTCTGACATGAGAATGGCTACACCTGCTCACTTTTGGTTTCCATTTGCATGGAATATTTTTTTTCCATCCCTTTACCTTGAGTCTGTGTGAGTCCTTGTGGATTAGATGTGTTTCTTGAAGACAGCAAATACTTAGGTTGTGCTTTTTCATTCATTCAGCCAGTCTGTCTTTTAAGTGGGTCATTCAGACTGTTCACGTTTGGTGTTAGTATTGATATGTTCAATGATAGCTTATTGTTTTGTTTTCCTCCTGGTGCTGTTGTTTTATAATAACTATGAGCTATAACTCTTGGGTGTTTTTATACTGGTGGTATCTATTGTGCTAATGCATGTATAATGCATTTTTGAGCATTTCCTGTGGGGAAATTCTAGTAGTGACAAATTCCCTTAGTGTTTGCTCATCTGGGAAAGACTTTATTTCCCCTTCATTTATAAAACTTAGTTTTGCAGGATACAAAATTCTTGGCTGGCAATTATTCTGTTTGAGACTAAACATAGGACCTCATTCCTTTCTGGCTTGTAAGGTTTCTCTTGAGAACTCTGCTGTTGGTTGGTCTGACAGGTTTTCCTTTGTAAGTTATTTGATGTTTTTAACTCATGGCTTGCAGGAGTTCCTCCTTCATGTTGACTTTGGCCAGTCTGATGACTATATGCCTTGATGATTCCCTTTTGCAATGAATCTCCCAGGTGTCTGCTGAGTTTCTTGTGTCTGGATGTCTAAATCTCTAGCAAGACCAGGGAAGTTTTCCTCAATTATTCCCTCAAATAGGTTTTCCAGATCTTTTGCTTTTTCTTTTTCACCCTCAGGGATGCCTATGATTCCTATATTTGGCCATTTTACATAATCCCATATTTCTCATAGACTTTGTTCATTCCTTGATTCTTTGTTTTATTTTTGACTGATTAATTTGAAAAAGTTGTCTTCAAGCTCTGAAATTCTTTCCTCTGGTTGATCCAGTCTATTATTAAAACTTTCCACTGTGTTTTGTATTTCCCTAAATGAAGTTTTCATTTCCAGAAGTTCTATTTGGTTTTTTTAAAAATATATCTAACTCTTTAGCAAATTTTTCATTCATTTTCTGAATTGTTTTTCTTGCTTCTTTATGTTGGTTTTCCATTTTCTCTTGGATCTCATTGAGCTTCCTTACCATCCATATTCGGAATTCTTTAACTGTCACTTCAGTATTTGCATTTTGGTTGGGATCCATTGCTAGAGTGCTGCTGTGCTCCTCTGGGGGTGTCCTTTCACTCTGTTTTTTCATACTTCTGGAGTTCTCATGCTGATACCTTCTCATCCGGAGCAGCTGTCACTTCTTGTTTTTGGATTTTCTTTTGTTTAGATGGGGCTTCCCCCTCCCCCCTTAAGGGTGTGTCTATAGCATATGTCAGTTAAGGACTTTTGGCTTTGTTTGTGGGTACTCTGGTGGGGGTCTAGGGTCTTGATGGACACCTTAGTTATAGATACCCTTAGTGTGGTGGTTTTCTTAGTTGATATAATAGTTATTTGTAGGCGGTAGTGGTGGTGTACCATGTGCTTGGGCAGAGTCCCTGTCTCTTGCTGAAAAGAGAAGATGAAGGTCTTCGAAATCCTTTCTCTTTCCCCAGCCCTGTGGTCTTTTTAACAGTGTGAATTACATTGGGATGACCAGTTTAATCTTTGAGACAGCAGGTGATGCTTGTGGGTAAGAGTCAGCCATGCCCTGTATATTTGAATCAGTAAATGCTGTAATGGGCTGTACAAGTTGTCCTCTATGCCACTAGGTAGTGACTGCAGGAAAGGCAATCACTTTGCCTGCTGCAGTGGTGTTTTAGAAACCTGTGTCTGGCTGTAGTCAATCAGGAGAAGCACTTGGATGCCCCAGTTGGTGGGCAGGGCCCTGGAGCTCCCAGAGGACCCTTTCTTGTGCTCCACCACAGCAGAGGTGGGTGGAAGAATGAGGCTGGGAGATGCTGTGTCAGACAACCCTGTAGTTCAGGCTCCACAAAGAGCTGTCTTGGCAAGAGTCAAGGGTCAGTTCCCAGGCTGCTGGGGAAAGTCACCAGGGAGGGGCTGAAGTGGCTCTTCCAAGCCAAAAAGTCTGCTTATGGGGGTTGGGCAGTCGAGGATTCACAGTCTGGTTGTCAAGAATGGGTTTTGCTCTTCTCCTTCTTCCCTTGCTCCATGGATCTCCTTCTGGCCTCTGGCCACAAGCAGCAGCCCAAACTAGCTGAGCTTATCAGCAATCAGCAATGACACCACAGGCTGGGAGATTTTCCACTCAGGATCCTACCCTGGACCCAAAGCGTGGATTTCCTGTGGCAGGGAGGGGTGTTCCATGAGTACACTGCAGCTCAGATCCACCCTGAACTCTTCTTTTAGTTCTGTCCATGTGGGCTCCCTCGCCTCCCATGATTAGTTCACAAATCTCCCCTCTGTGCCCCTGAGCAACATAACGAAGTCCTGGCAGGATGGGATCTGGCCTGTGGGCTTGTCTTCTGATCTCCCAAGTTCAATCCCTGATCGTGCCAGGGAGAGGTGTGCTGGTCCTGTGTTGCCGTGGAGTGCTCAAGCAGGCTTAATGTCCCTCCACTTCACAGTATGCCCTGCTCTGCTGGAGCAGCGAGGAAAGTAGCAGCAGGGAGGGCCTGTGCGCAGGGAGCTGACAGTCTGAGCACCCCTTGGTCCACCACAGGTCTTTAAGAGGAAAAGCGTAAGTTCCACTTTCTGTGGAAGTCTTGGTGTGGTGAGTGTGCCAACAGAGGGGAGGCAGTCACTCCTGAGAGCCCCGGCTCAATCACCCCTTGGGGCACCCATGCCAATGCACATAGGAACTGCCACTCAGCAGCAGTGGGCAGGGGGTCGGGGTGGAGGAGATGAGTCTGAATAGAGGAAAGCTGGCCTACTGGTCCCCTTTGTCCCTCTCCCTGGAAGGCAACTCACCCAGAATGTCCAAGCTCTGGGATCACACAGTTCCCCCGGAACCCACCAGTCCCGTGACCACTGCAGTCTGTGCAGGAGTTGGGAAATGTTTATGTGTGGACCACTGACACAAAAACTGACAGGCTGAAGCTCCCTGGGGAGGACAAAGGCACACAATGGGTGGAGAAACAGTACGGTGCCTGCTGCCTTGGCTTGGATCTGTGGTGAGGGAGAGCAACTCTGAGGGGGCTGGCACCCTAGGGCTTTGTTCTCAAGAAGCTCCCAGTTCACTGGCGGCAGCAGCTTTTAGGCTTGTGAGGGTAGAGAAGCTCTCCAACAGCTCGGGAGCCTGCGGTCTGCCAGAAGTGTGAGGGGAGAAGAAACAAAACCCCCACCTACCCTTTCCATGGGGCTCCAAGTTCCTCCAGGGTTGATTTCTGCTGAAATCTTGCTCCTTCCTGTTCTGCTCCACAGCTTCTTCTCACAGAATTTCCAGTAGTTTCTGGTACTTTGTCCTCAGAATTATACCTGAGCTTTTTTTGTATCTAAAACTTTTCCTTCTTTCTGAGATGATCTGGTGACCGATGTCGCTAATCAGCCATCTTGCCCCACCAAGAATCAAATTACATGTTTTAAGGTGACTATATGTTATTTGTGACATTTTCAAAATTTCAAATAAAATTTATCCAATAAATTGTCTTATAGTCTTATTTCTGGCACTAGTAATAATGTCAGAATACTTTTTATTATAAAAATATTTAGAAGACATGTTCAGTCCAATTACTACTGCCTTATTTCTACATATTGCAATATGGACTGAAGGAAAACACCTCATTTTCTTCACCATTTACCCAGAGATGATGAGAACTGAGGGTGCACCCCAGAGTAGCATTCTGTTTTCCTTCATTTCTATACTTTGCATAAGCAGAATGAGAAGCACCTGTTAAAGTTGTCAGATGATTAACGTGGCAGATGGGTAAAAGGGCTGGGATGAACTCTATTTTCAGGCTAATAAAAATCTAGTTATTTCAGAATCAATTATATTTATTACTGATTTTTTAAATAGCCCAAAAATGTAATGGCATTTTGCCATTACAAATTTGAGTTCCAAAATTAAATGGATTTAGTGTTTCATTTCCTATACTAAATTACATATCAAAAATGATTTTAGACAGGGTTTTAAAGATAAGTAATTTTAGCACATCTCAACCAATTCAAAGACACAAAGTTCAAAGGGATGATTTTATTTTTAAATGGTAATAGTTTACATAAAGGATTCACTATATATAAGGAAGAATATATTTTCTTGTTTTACATCTTTTATAATTAAAACTGAGAAACAAAACTGCAGGGAATATATATGTCTTATAAACAACTGTTTTTATTTGCCAGAAATTGGTCTACTTTTAGGTTACTGAAATTCTTGTATCTTAAATGACATTGAGGCTACTAAGCCATTAAAAAAAAAGCTCACAAGATTTTAAACTTTTATCCTTGAAATAAAACACTATATTTTCAACTGTAAATAAAGTTCTCAGGCCCGGCGTAGTGGCTCACACCTGTAATGCTAGCTCTTTGGGAGGCTGAGGCAGGAGGATGACTTGAGCCCAGGAGTTTGAGGTTGCAGTGAGCTATGATAATGCCATTGCACTCTAGCCTGGGCAACAGAGAGCGACCTTGTCTCAAAAAAATAAAAAATAAAGTTTTCTCCAAGTAGTAAATGCATATTTCTCAAACACTTTAAAAAATTAATAAACATATTTAAAGGACATAAGTT
The DNA here is from genome assembly GCA_023783475.1 of Daubentonia madagascariensis. Classification (NCBI taxonomy): domain Eukaryota; kingdom Metazoa; phylum Chordata; class Mammalia; order Primates; family Daubentoniidae; genus Daubentonia; species Daubentonia madagascariensis. The sequence continues at coordinate 95,188,000 of JAKFHU010001798.1, read as the reverse complement.
TCAGGGAAATATTTTGTCCTCATATTTTATACCTTTTATTTTTTCTTTAGAATACATTGAACTTAGAAATATCTCCCAAAATAAAAAGTTCACAGTTATCTATGAAGAATGAAGAGTAATAAGAAATAGTAAATACTTAAATGAATGAAATGTTAGAAAGTAATATCACAGATCGTTAATCTCTCCCTGGACACTAAAAAAGCAATAGCTAGAAATAGTCTATGTCTAATGCCTCCACCCTAATTATTGTTAGGTTTTACTTGTCAAGTAAAAATAATAAATACTCCAGAAGATATTTCAAAGAGTTTAGTATGCTCAACCCAGGACTCGTGGTAACTGTTGTGAACTTCAGGATGATTATGGTATTTAAAAACAAGATGTTGAAGTGCACTTGAAAACGGATGACAACCACTTTAAAAATTTCTTTGTATTTACCTCCATTTCATTAGAGTTGTTATAGTCTTAAAAATATATCTGCAACTGAAGGGGACATCACAGTATGCTAACAAGCTAAAACAAACCTATCATTTATTCCCATTGCTTCTTGGCATCAATACAAACATTTAAATTTGAGTCTCTCCAAATTTTGCAAACATTATGGGCCTTTCTTCAAGGTACTAAATTATCCACCTTAATTCTCAAACTATTACATATGTTAGAAATAATTTTTTATTTAATAATCCATTTTAATTGTTAAATCAATAGCTAGAATTGCAATCAATCATACTTCAGTAGCCAACAGAATATATATTATCTAAGTAATTAATTTAATACCCAGTAATTTATGGCTGATTATAGCAATGGATATTTTAATGACAGCATATACGAGGCTCTCATGTGAATGTAATAAAATTGCTATAATTCCAAAAAAGTTTTTGCTTATTTATACCTTGCTTAGAGATATCAGGAAAATTATATTTTATCCAAACACTATGCACTGCAATAATGGCATAATGAAGACATAAGACTCTCTTGGTCTAATCTGATTTTCTGCAGAGCAGATGTAGTTAGTACTTAGCAGTCTAGACTAAATATAAGGAGATTTATTTTAAAGTGCATCTTGACCAATACTCTTGTGGTAGAACTTAAGTTTACTTGATTATAATGATAAACTGTTAAAACATATGGAAAATCCCTAACAGAAATATTCCAGAAACAAAAGAGAACTAAGTTCCACTGAGAGTCCATCAAAACTCAATTGAAAAGCCTCATGTAAGATATTGAAAAAACTGAAATACATTATAGACAATTGGATTACTGAACACTAGAGTAAGCCAAAATTGAAATTATATAAATAAGACTTTCATTTTCTTCCATCTCACTCCATGAATTTACATTTAAGATTAGGTGACAAACCAATATTTATAAGTATCATTTTTGGGTTAATAAAACAGACTGGTCTTATTTATAACATAAAATCACATAAATCATACACAGATGTACAATGAGGGACAATCAGAAACTAAGACATTTGTTGCCTTTAGAGAAGTCATCATCATTGTCATGCATTCATGCTCCATTTCTTAATTATAAATTTGTTTGGGAAAAATCAAGGACTTTCATCATATCAATGTAAAACTAACAGTGCTGATCTATGCCTTTTACAATTCCTTTTAAGTTGTTAGATACTCTAAACTCTTCCTTCATGCCTGGTGGATTTAAAACATACTCTAAGATACAATAAATTTTTTGTGACCATGATGAAGCCCCGAGATTGCCGGAGATTACAGGTTTCTGGAATTCCAGTAATCATGGTGGCAGGGAAGAGGTGCCACTGGTCCATTCTTCCATCCATACATCTATCTACTCACTTGCTCATCCAATTCTACCCATGTACCCAGGTATCCACCTACCCAACCAATCACACCCAACATTTATTGTATCCTGTGACACGAGGAGGGGATAGTAATGCAGTCCTAGTATTCAGGAGTTCACACAGGGAAAAAAGACTTGAAAAATTAGTAGATGAAAATAAAGACGGAGAAGAGGAAAGAACATTAGAACCACAGTAGAGAAGAACAAAAAAATGTAAAAGATGTTATATACATCTTGTAAGACAAGATAGTCATCCTTATACAATCTATATTTATATCAATCACTTAACTCTTTGATATGAAGTTTCTATGGTACATAATTGAAACAATGTGTAAAATAAAGGATATGATCACTTGAGAACTGTAAAATTATTTAAAAGGCAAATAAATTACTATATACAGCTAGAAATGGATAGAAATTTACTTTGAAAATATATTTACCTTTTAACTTTTGCATTTCAATATTCACAAGGCTACTGTCCACTGGAGAAGAAACCACAAAACAGCATAAACTATGTGCATACAAAATTATAAGATTATACGGCTGAAACTGCAACCCATTTATTCTAATTTCAAACAAGAAACGTAGATTAATTAGAATAGATGGTTGACTCATTTGACAACCATCAGCTTTGGCCCTCTGTGTTTATTCTCCTGTGATTCACAGAAGAGCTCTCACAAAATTCTAATTTGTTCTTCAATATTTCTTATCTTTAAATTTCGTCATGCATTAAAATCCTATTTGGACTTGTCTGGCACCGACGGCACATTCTTCCTGGCCAATGGCATTATGCCGATATCAATCATGTTTTTAAAGTGGCCAAGGGCATACCAGCAGTATACTTTGTCCCTCTCTGAATGAAAGAAAGTTCACACTTAAACTGATAAATTATAACACATTAAAGTTCCACTGGGATGAGAAAACCAAATATCAGGTCTAACAACATAGATGCAACAACAGAATTTTGAAAATACAATTTTAATACAGAGTACCTACAAATTTTTGCCTGAAAATCATATTTCTCTTAATTTTACGATGAAATAATTGCAGCTAAAAGCTTGGATTCTATGTTCATTGTTCCCACAAAGTATGAACAAAGCATGAAAAACAGTAATGTAATAAGACTGATCACAGCAGAGCTGGTAACTGCATCTGTAATGTTTTTTAAATCATCAGAGCCAAACACAGTTTACCACTGTGTCCAACAGAGTTTCAGTATTATAAGGAAGTTCAGTAACTGCCTTAACTACCTGTGAAGGATGTAAAGTATCTTCTAAAAACTTTTGGGTGCCATTGATATAATTTTTAAAAGGGCAAGGGTCTTATCTAAATCATGCAGGGATATTTTTCTATAACAGTTTTTATAAAATTTTTATAGTGCATCTATAAAACACACTGGAATAAGGTTGTCAAAATAGTGTTCAGCTCCCAGCATGTAGAAAGCTAACAGTAAGGACCTATGTTTGTTTTTACTTTGTAACTTGTATTGTCTGAGCCAAATTCTCCTTAGGACCTTATTTTATTCAGATTACTGCAACATCCCTGCCAGCGAGTATAGAGCAGACTTGGTCACTCCTTTGTTGAAGTCAGCCAAGAGAATATTCTATTAGAGAAAGTAACATACGCCTCAAAGGCTTGGAAGCCAAGGGAAAAACTGAGACACATACAAGACAATAATATATAAACCAATTAACTTAGCCTCTCAGGAAAACCGTCTTCACTCTCATCAAATTGTGTATTATCTGGCAATATAAATTGAAAATCTATAAATAGTCAGGTTAAATCTTTTATTGCTAAAACAGAAGTAGTAAGAGTCAAAAAATGCAAAATCCTAGGAAATACACTTTTTTCCAAAGGCCATTTAATATGCTTTTGATACAGATTACTTTCTTGTCAATGGTTCTTTTGTCTTTCTTAAAACTACATCTGCACAACAACTAGGTCACCTTGAATTTCAAGTACAACATTGCCTATAAATTTAATTTAACATCATATTATCCATAATTACCACAAACAGGAGGCAGGTGTGACCCTTATGGTCAAGCTAGAGGTACTGAGGACAGGATGGGTTAAATCGACTTGCTCAAGGCTCCAGGGTCTGAGTTGACTATAAGCTCCATATGAGCCACATGTATGACCTGGCTATTAAAATATTATTGCAATCATATGCTTCTTTAAAAAGTAGTACTTCAAAATCAAGAGAGGTACCAGCCCTATATGTTGGATAGTGCACTGTTCAGCCCATCTATGAAGAACTTATTTCAGCTCTGGATGGCATATTTTGACAGTTCATAGTTGGAATAGAGAGCATCGTCAGAGGGCTACCAGCAAAGCTAGCAATCTGAAATTTACATCCAATGAACTCTGAATCAGGGAACTCTGAATGATTTGCTGTGAAAAGAAAAGGCAGAACAAGGACAGCAAGGACCTGAGGACTGTATATAAATATCCAAAGGATTGCCTGGTTAAAAATCCCCCAACAGATGATTTGTTCTAGTTGGAAATTAAAGGGAAGAGGTTTTTTTAATTTCTTTGTTTCTAAATGCAATTAGGGATACCACAAAAGAATGGGGTTCTTTCTAATATATGTGGAATGCTTCATATCATGAAAATGTTCTAGGTCATGTAATGGCCTATCATTTGTCAGCTTCATTGCTAAAGGGATGCCTAAATTGGGAAGGCAGTTGAATGACACATGGAAGGCCCCCTTTAAATCTAAGATTCTGTAATTAAAGGTCATGGAGTTTGGCTGCCAAGAAGCTGAATTCAGAACTCAGATCGATGCAGACTAATTCTCTGCTTTTCCTTTATTATCTGGACTCTGGGAATACCTGAATTATAGGTCTCTCTACTCTTATCTCTCTACTCTGGCCCACCTTACAGAACACCTAAGGTTCTCTTTCTAACAGGTTGATGCTATTAATTTGCTTAAAAATGTTTGACAATTCCTAAATCCTCATACGACAAAGCCCAATCTGTCTAAAGTGACATATTCTGGTCCCCACCCCTTAATCTACATGGTTTCCTACCATTCTTCTCTAACTTTCCTGAGAGTGCTTTGGGTGCTATGGGGGGTAACATGGCTAGCAGCTGTGACTCCAGGCTCTTTTCCCTGTTTCAGAAAGGCAGCTTTCCAGGGGCCAGGCACGGTGGCTTATGCCTGTAATCGCAGCACTTTGGGAGGCTGAGGTGGAGGATCGCTTGAGGCCAGGAGTTCGAGACCAGCCTGGGCAACACAGTGAGACGCTGTCTCTATAAAAAGGCAGCTTTGCTTTTATCTCTTTTCCACATAGAATTCTATATAAGATTTCATTTTTTTTTAAAGGTTTAACTTTAGAAGACCACTGCTCCAGATACACAAGAACATTACGGCACCTCTAACAGCACTACTTATCGTACTACTTCCATGCCTCCCTGCTTTTATACACCATCCTTACCTTCCCCATCCCCTCTTGGCAAATGCCCATTCATCTCTTGGATTCTAAAACAAATGCAACCTTCTTCAATTCTTGAGGCTGAATTACTCTTTCTCTGCTCCCATTCTACACATGCCTCTCTTGTAGCACTTTCCACCTTTTAAGATAGTTAATAGTAGATAAGTTTGTCTTTCCCATATACAATTCGCTTCCCAGGGCTAGGGGTATGCCTTATCTATCTTTTTATCTCCCACACTTAGCACAGTGTTTTAGACATAGTAGACCATCAAAAGTTTGAGTGAATGTCGGCACTGATTTTCAACCTGTAATCTCTGACATTCTAGGATTCTGATCAAGATTGAAGGGAATTATGCAATAGTAACCATGGTAATATTGTTCCTATATTTTGAGCAACATTTTTTACAACCCTTGAATTGGAAATAAGAATTGTGATCAATGAGAGAGGTAAAGGATAGAAATTTCCTTTAGGAAGAGATGTCCATAGACATGATGACCGAAGTCATGGAAATAAAGAATTTGCCAGTTAGACTGGCCTCTCCAAGTATCTTTTTCCAGTTCTAGCAAGTAGATTTTTACGTTTTTTTAAAGACTATATTTCCACCACAGGGGAAGGGAATTTTTACTACGATGGGCTGGGAACTGTTAGGCACTTTGCAACATTATTTCATTTAATACAACACTGCAAATAAGGTTGACCTATTACTTCTAGTTTATAAACAATGACTATGAAACTTGGAAACATTAAAATAATTCAGTCTATTAATAATAGTAAATTCTATATTGTTATTCATATTGCATCTTGACTACTGGTTTACTCATTTATTCATTCATTCCATTTACTGATTTGTTTATAAATCTATTAAGCACATAAGATGTATCTTTAACATACAAAAGTTTCCAGCAAGTACCTGACTTGGGTAGATTGCAAATATGCAATTTCCAGTTCTAAGCTGCTTTGATTTTGAATTTATAAACAGATCATCATTTAAACCAAGGCACATTTTGAATTCAAAAGAGGTGAAGATGCAATTTTTAGAGTAAAAAAAAAAACCTTGTATCCCTATGTGATACATTATATTTATAAATTATAATGTGCCTAAAATAGATTTTCTACTCAAATCATCTTCTTGAGCTATTTTTAAATAAGTTTTTTTATATGTTTAAATATTGGTCTATATCTTGTTTGTAAAATAATGACCATTAAATTTTTAAAGTCTCCACAAACATTAGTTGATATAACATAATAAAACATTTGACAATTTCAAATTTCTATTCCCTTTGACATAATTTTATTTAAACTAGTTTTAACAAATTTAAGGCAATTTTGGATTTAAGATTTCCCTTTTGGTTTTGTTTGTTTTAAAATGCACCTCTCTGGCCAAGATTTCAGTAAGCCAAATTTCAGGCTAAGAACACATTTTAGAAGTTTCTTCAATTCAAAACAATGCAGTAAACCCAGTTATATCACTACTTGTTAGCTCAAGGATTTGGCTATACCGCATGTTACATCATGTTCCTGAAAAGAGAACTGCTGGGAAACAGTCAAAGCCTGGTTCACTATACCATACCTATACCGATATGGCATCCCTACCCCCAACAGCAGTATTATAAAGTAGTTCCCTGGACATAAAACACGAAGCATATCTTTCATAATTGGGCCAACATTAGTTGTAACTATAGTTGCTTAACAAAACCGACTGCTTGAAAGGCTAGACTAGAAAAACCCTGGGGCTAAGAACCATACCTTCTTTATAACCTTTATCTAAATTTGTCAAACTAAACTCCAAAATTCTCCTAAAGATTCTAGTTCTGTCACCTATTCATTTACTGTAGGTGTTAAAGTGTGACTTGATGAACATCGTATCAGACACAGATTGTTAAACTACAGCAATGTGTCAAATAAAGATCTTTGGTAAGAAGGCAATCATTTACCTTAGAGTAAGTAAGTTAGGGACCAAGAAGAAACCAACCACCTTAACTTGGTTTATTATTTCACTTTTGGCTGTCCAGTCTTTAGGTCACAGAAGTAGTGTGGGAGCTGGGTAGACCTTGCCAAGGTTGTAGGTTCAGAAATGTCTCAGCATCTGCCTCTCTGTCAATAGAGGGCAATGAATTCTAGTCACCATTTTTCTGTATAATTCCTCATTGGACTACAAAGAGCCAACTCACCTGAAGGAAATGCTAAAAACAGAATAAAAGAATAGTCACCTTCAATTTATATAGTTTTCTGCCCTACTTGATTGGTATTTCCTGCATTACCTACGACTGATTCCTTCATGCAAGGGTGCTTATTAGATTGTGGTTTTATCTGTAATGAAAAAAATGGTTCAAAGTATATAAATTTTCACATAGTTCATTGTTCCCATGGGGATTGAAAATAAATAGATCTATTAAAAAAAAGAATGACTAAATTCAATATTCTTATTGGGTAACTAATATGTAGTAAGTCCCAGGAGGGGAAGAAAGAAATAAAAGCACTTCTTGCCCATAAGGAGCATACAATTGGATTAAAAATAGGATAAAAGTTTTGAAAAACCAAAAACAATACAAAATACACAACAGTGTGAACAAAAAAAACAGAAAAGACTCAGACATTCTGTGATTAATTGCCAGATTAATGACAGAGGCAATAGAGTGTTCTAGGGATTTGAAGAAGGAAATGATCACGTCAGAACAGTGGGCCAAAAAAAATGCTATGGGAGTGATGGGGTTGACTTTATTGATTTTTAAAGAAATGGCTAAATTCAGATGAGTGGATGAGGGGCAAGAGTCAAGCCACATAGGAGGGAAATGTAGGGCTTATTTGGGAATAGCAGGTAAGCCAGCTTGGTTGCAACAGAGTTTGGTTAGGAGAGGAGTGGATGCTAGGATAGCACAGCAGGCTGGGGCCTGACTGGGGAAGGCCTGGACAGCCATGCTTAGGAGTCCCAACATTCCTATTGAGCGTTCACTGTGCCCTGGTCTTTATCAGGGACTTTACATTTACATTGTTATGTTTCGGTCTCTCAGTAACCCACAGAACTAGGTATTTGGGTCAGGAGGCACAATGAGTTGAAGAGACTCACTCATTAGTGAAGGAGCCAAAATTCAACCTCAGACTCTCTTGCTTTTGCCAGTGGGGGCATGGGAATTTCTTGCATAAAGGAGTGACATGAAAGATGTAGTATTTCTAGAAAGTGTAATCTAGCTAGCTGGTATGGATGGACTGCATTAAACAGAATTGGTCAGGAGTAGTTCTGCTGAAAGATTCAGAAATGTAGGGGAGTTCATGTAACTGTAAAAGAGATCAGTGGAGTGAGACCAATACCAGTACGCCAAAACCAATTAATCAATATCTTGGCCATGCTACTTCTCTGTGTGTTGGCCTCATTCTCTCCTACTGCATGTTTAGTGTCTCCCACCACCATGGTAGAAGCAGAGCAGGGGCAGGAGAGAAGGGAGCAAGCAGCTTAGCCAATGCAGAGAAGGAGAGGACCCCTACTCCAACATCTTTGTATAAACTTTCAGGAAAGGATTCAGATTTGCCATCTCTGTGGCTAGGAGGTAGAGTATTGAGAGTGATAGCACAGCAGAATTATAAAAAAATTGTGGAGTAGCACACCAACAGGATATGGGATGATGCCATTCTCAGAAGATATTGAAAAAGAGCTGCTGGAAAGGCAACAGTTACTTGCTATAACCAGCAAATACTGAAGGCAAACTAAATCACCAAGATAAAATAAATTCTTCCATGACTGCAGACCATGGGAATAGCATGGATCATGCATCTAATTATGTTATTCTGAGTTAATTCATTATCACATAATGGAGTTTGCATTTTTATTTGCAGATATGTTAAAGTTATATAAGCATTGCTTATCATTCTAATGCCAAGATGATATCCAAATTTATCCTACCTTTTTCTCTACTGGTTCACATGTATTGTTTGCTAATTTGGGAAAGATGATTTAAGTTTTGTCTCCTGTATGTTTTTATAGTACACTACTTTCATACTCAATTAATTACCTTTCATTATAATTCTATATTTCATCATATTTGTATTCTTTCCCTGAGCCTTCTCCAAAAGAATCATCCATGTATTATCAGGGTGACTGTGCAATAGGGGAAAAAAACAGACCTTTGGGGAATTATTGGACACTGGTCCTGAACTGACACTAATTCCAAGAGAACCAAAACATCACTGTGGCCCACCAGTCAGAGCAGGGGCTAATGTAGGCCAGGTGATCAATGGAGTTTTAGTTTAGGTCAGTCCCACAGTGGGTACAGTGGGACCCTGAACCCATCATGTGGTTATTTCCCCAGTTCCAAAATGCATAATTGGAAAAGAACTACTCAGCACTGGCAGAATCCCCACATTGGTGAGGATACAGAATTTTTCTTATATTCTTCCAATCTTTTCTACCTTCCATGCTGGTTGGAGGAACTTACACATCTCATCTGTCCAGAATTAGTCCTTTGATTTTAAAGGTAACTGCCTATAATGTCAACATATACATCTAGAGATACAGATGTACAGAGGCAAATATTATAATGCTTCTTAAATTATGTGTGTGTATATATGTATATACACACATATGTCTTAAATAATATTCTCATGGTTTGGAGGTATCAAGAAAGTGAGTGTTCCAATTTTTTCCTAACTTACAACTGGAAAATAACCCAATTAAATTAATCGATGGCAGATAAACCATTTGATGAAATATAGAGTTTAAGCTTTAGTCTGCCTTTTGTTCTTCTAAACAACTTCCTTCCAGAAAGAATGAACAGTCAAGTTGAACCCACTGTTTACTGGAACAGACCCCCTATTGGTGCATACAGACAGTACCGTACTATCTTTCCTATTTCCCTACATCCCCCTAGCCATGTGCAGGGAATTTTCTCCTTTTGTTGGTTAACACTCTTCCTCATCTGGATTGCCTTCAACTATGTGACAACAAAGAACTCAAGCACCAAAATAGCAGCAGCTACATATCCTCTGCATGACAGTGTAATTTCTTCTGCCTTAAGGCTGTGTCTAGCACTGAAATCATAGTCTGTTTACTTCGATCTGGTGCTACATTACACTGGGAGAGATTTAACTCTTACTTATAAATACACAGGGGAATTATCTCTCAGCTCTGTTTAGCTTAGAATCGGAGATGAAATTGTGCAGTTCTTGCTGTTGAGCCAATCATGGCATTGAACAAAATCTTACCTTCCAACTTTATTAGACAAGCAACAATAACGTGCAGTCTCTTAAAATGTTTAGCAATACAATTATTAGAACAAACACAGAAAATTTTGGGTGGCTAATGAGTATAGGAAATTAATATTAAAAGTTTCCCGTTTGACTTGAATGCTTGGTTTTCTGTTCAGATGCTTCTGTTGGGGAATCAGTTCTGAGTTAAATAGTTTAGCAAAAGAATGTTTGGCTAGGGACATTATGTGTGTATGTTTAAAACTGTGTTATTATCTAAACATTCTAAGTGACTACGACCCTTTACAAACCAGTATTCTATAATCTTTCAATCAGAAAAAGTCAGTCATTTTTAATGTCACTCTCTCTTTGTTACCCATGATCCCTGAGTAATCTCCATGTCTATTAAATTCTACTTCTGAAACATCTCTTTAGCTGTTCCCTCTTCTCCATTCCTAACTTTGTCTTTTAGGTCCTTGTAGTCTCTTGCCTGAACGTTTAGAAAAGTTGACTAATTTTATCCTCTGCTTCTGGTCTCTTCCTCCATGACAACTCTCTAAATTATGAATATAATATCACAACTCAGTTTAAATGATTTCTATAAATCCCACTGCATAGAGTCTCATGAATGTATCCCAGTGCCTGATACAGAATAGGTACTCAGTAGATATTTGTTTAGTGAATGAGTGAACTCTCCATTGTTGGGGATGTGGGAAACCAACATTTCTTGAGCATCTCCCATGTGGTACATGTGTAAAGTCTCCAGCACTTGCTGGATCTTTGGCTAACCCTGTTGTTTTCATTAAATTCTTACAAAAGAAAAACAGACAAGACAGGTATTATTCGTATTTTAAATATGAAGAAATTAAGGCTCTAAGAGATTATATACCTTTCTCAAAGTCACAAGACTAGTAAGTAGCAAGGCTGGAATTTGAAGTTAAGCCTGAATTCTTAATCAACTCCCACACCTATGACATGAAGCTCAAAGTTTTTTCCTGCCTCCTTGCTTTGTTTTAATATTTTAACATATTATTTGACATGCACAAAAGAATACATATAACACATATGAATTATAGAGCCTAAAAATAAATAATAAGCAACTGAATTTTAAAAAGTGAGCAAAAGATCTGAACAGACACCTCACTAAATAGGCAAATAGGCATAGTAAACGATGCTCAACATCATTTGACATTAGGGAATTGCAAATTAAAGCAACAAGGAATACCACTACACACTTATCAAAATGCTAAAATCCAAAGCACTGAAAACACCAGCTGATGGTGAGGTTACAAAGCAGTCAGAATTCTCATTCATTGATGGCAAAATGGTACAATCACTTTGGAAGACAGTTCAGAATTTTCTTACAAAACTACGTATAACCTTAACATATGACCCAGCAATCGTGCTACTGGGTATTTACTCAACTAATTTGAAAACTTATGTTTACATAAAAGCCTACATGCAAATGTTTATAGCAACTTTATGTATAAATGCAAAAAATCAGAAGCAACCAACATGTCTTTCAATAGGAGAACTGATTAAACAAACTGTGCCATAGCCATACAATGGAACATTATTTAGTGATAAAAAGAAAAATGAGCAATAAAACCAAGAAAAGACATGATGAATCTTAAGTGCATATTGCTAAGTAAAAGAAGCCAGTCTGAAAATGCTATATACTGTGTGTTTCTGATTATATGATATTCTGGAAAATACAACAACGTAGAGGCAGTAAAGATCAGTGGTTGCCAGGTCTTCAGGGTGAAGGGGTCAAGTAAGTGAAACACAGGGGATTTTTTAATAGAGGTGAAAATAATTTATATGATACTGTACAAGTATATATTAAATATGATAAGCATTTGTCAAGACCCATAGAACTTTACAGCACAAAGAGTAAATCTTAATGTGTGGAAATTTAAAAAAAATCAACCAGAAGGTCAGGAGATCCTAGGATGGAATGCAGAAAGCAATGAAAGAAGAATTTATGAAACAACCTCACTGAAAGGCTTTGAGGTATAAAGTGTTGACCTAAGTAACTCTGGAAATACATAGAGTCTGTAAAACAAAAGGCAAAGGAAACTGTACGTAAGAATTTTTCCCACAAGGGTATGGATTAATAATTTTGAAACTACTATACATGTATACTGAAATTAAACAATTGAGTAAATGGATGGTGGATAGTGTGAGCCAGGTTTCTCATTGTTTTCATGAGAGGTTACAGATATGCAAGGGTAAAAAGCTAGAATGGTCCATATGGGAATGAATTAGAGCTGAGAAAACCAGTATGAACTCATATTTAGCTTAATACAAATGTAAAGGATTACATATAAAAATATTTTTAGATACGTATATATACATGGGTTTGTGTGTATGTGTGTGTGCGTGTGTGTGTGTGTGTGTGTGTGTGTGTATTTCCTTGCTGTGTCAGCTGAAAGGGCCTAGAAGCAAAAATGCCAGTAGCAAGGAGCACACCAAGTGCCTAGCTCTTGGTTTCTAATTCCATTCTCCAATGAAAGGAACCAGGACCGAATCTAGGGTTGGGAAAGGAAATACACAAGATGAGTGTGGAGCCTCTTATAGTGCCAGAGAGTTAAGAAGTGCCAAAAACAAAAACCCTGAAAAAACCCCAAACCCCACAATGAAGAAGGTATATCAAAGAAGCCAACTAAAAGAACATGTCATGGCCAAAACTGGAACAAGTTGAGCAACAAAATAAAGCAGCAATCGATTATAACCCAAAGTATAATATAAATATCCATGAGTCTCTACTGATGTAAGTAAATAACTGAGTAAATAAATAAAAGAGGGAGAAGAGACAAATCTACCATGCAGAAGAATTCCAAATAATTTATGTAGACACTCTAAGAAGAGCATAACTCTGTAATCCTTAAGTATGGCTGTGCATACTGACTTTCTTCCAAAAAATACAGTATGAAAAGGGAAAAAAAGAGAGACTCTAGAGTGGAGAAACCTGACAAACACTACCTCAGCCAGGTGATTAAAGTTAACATCAACAGTGGTAAGTGCTGTTGCTAGTATATACCCTTGATACGCTGTGATGTGGCACTACACTTCTGGGATCCGCCTTCTAAGTCTAATCATGAGAAAAACAGGCATATTCCTATTAAAGTGTGTTCTATAAAATACCTGACCAGTATTCCTCAACACTGTCAAGGTCATCAAAACCAAGGAAAGTCTGAGAAGCTGTCACAGATGAGAGGAGCCTAAGGAGACATGAAACTAAATGTAATGTGGTATCCTGTATGGGATCCTGGAATAGAGAGAGACATTAGGTAAAAATTAAGGAAATCTGAATATAGTATGGACTTTAGTTATTAACCATATATGAATATTGGTTCATTAATTGAAATAAATGTACCCCTATTATTAACAGGGGCAATCATTCTAAAACAAAAGATTATTTAAAGAATAATAAATAGCTATAAACATACCACCAAATCAAGAACAAGAACATTGTCTGTAATTTACACCCATCCTCTGTGTGCCACCCCTCCCCCTTCTCCCTGCTATCTACTTTCCTCTCCTCCCTGAAAAAAAAAATCACTATCCTGAATATTGTGTTTATTATTTTTCATTGTTTTGGTATAGTCTTATCATACACGTATGTACACATACCATAAAAGATTTTGCTTATTTTTGAGCTTTATAAAAATGGCACTGTACCATATACCGTCTTTGGAAACTTGCACCAGTAGATAATTTATAAGAAAGTTTACTGGATTACTGTTTGTAACAGAAAAATCTGGAAACAAAGCAAATGTCCTAGAGCAGATAAGTAAATTGTGGTATATTTACAAAATGAATTACATAAAAGTGAAAAATACAAACTACATTCAATAATGTGGATGAACATTTTTTTTTTCTCTTTTTTTGGCTCAGGAGTGAGCATTGAGTGGATGAACTTCAGAGACAAAATACTGGATGAAAAAAGGCAAAAGTTTTAATCTGATGTACAAGGCTCTTTGCCAAATGGCCACAACCTACCTCATCTATCTCACTTCTTCATGATCTGTATTCCAGTCACACCAAACTTCTCACTGTTACCTAAACATTCCATTCCCTTAGATACTCGTTTGCCTTTTTTTAAAAAATAAAAAGCTGTTTTGATATATAATTCACATACCACACAATTTATGCATTTAAAATATACCATTCAATGGCTTTTAGTATATTCAGAGTTGTGCAACCATCACCATAATCAATTTTAGAATATTTTTTTTAATCACATCACAAAGAAACTTCATACTCATTAGTAGTCAAACCCCATTTTCTGCCAACCTCCACACCCTCCCTAGCTCTAGGCAATCACTGATTTACTTTCTGTCCCTATGGATTTACCTATTCTGGACATTTCATATATGTCATTATATGTGTGGTCCCCAACCCCCGGGCCATGGATTGGTACTATTGGGAGCCAGGCTGTGCAGCGGGAGGTGGGTGGCTGGCGGGCGAGCAGGGCTTCATCTGTGTTTGCAGCCACTCCCCATGGCTTGCATCACTGCTAGCAGGAGGGCAAACCCTACTGTGGTCTGCGCACATGGGGGATCTGGGTTGCATTCTCCTTGTGAGAATCTGGTACCTGATGATCTGGCGTGGACCTGAGGTGGTGGTATCCCCCCCAACCCTCCCCCATCTGTGGAAGAGTTGTCTTCTATGAAGCTGGTCCCTGGTGCCAAGAAGGTTGGGGACCACTGATTATATGATGAATATATAATAGCACATCAGGTACTAACTGATCAACACTTACATCACACATGGCAATAATATTCATCAGGGGGCGGGCAGGCAGGAGCAGGGTGGAGGGGATGGGAAAACTCTCACTGAATGGATGTGGGGAGCACAGTTTGGGGGATGTCCACAATTGTAGCTCTGACACAGGCAGTGCATGGGCAATATATATAACCAAAGTGTTGTACCCCCATAATATTCTGAAATTAAAAAAATAAGACAAAATAAAATACAATAAAATAAAATAAAAATCACATCATTATATGATAAGTGATACCATGTAATACGTGGCCTTTTGTAAATGGCTTCCTTCGCTCAGCATGTTTCCAAGGTTCATCCGTGTTGTAGCATGTATCAGCACTTCATTTCTTTTTATTGCCAAATAATATTCCATTGTATGGACATGCTTATTTGCCTTTGTACATCCAATTTCTTCTGTCATTAGTGGCTTTTTCCTGCTCTCTGTCAAATTCCTATTTAGCTTACAATGATCAGATCAGAGATTACTTTCCTAATTCCCATAGCCTTTTGTTTAAGCACTATTATACTTTTCACACTGTATTATAATTATCCATGTGTACTTCTTTTCCACCTACTAGTGAACTGTGGCCTCCCTAGAAGTAGGGACAAAGCTTTGTTCATCTTTGAGTTCTTGGCAGCTAGCAGAAATCTGGCCAACAATATCTACTCAACAAATGTTTATGAAATTAGTGGACGAGTAGGTTCTTCTCACATTTCTCAGGTTTACACTTATTACACAAAAGGAGCATGCGATAGTGTGGAAAGAGCATATAACAATGTAGGGTTATTATGGTCTCAAATCTGGATTCACATATGAGTTCTGCTTTTGATAACTGAGTGGTCTTGGACAAGCTGCCTAACCACTATAAGTCCCATCCAAAACATAGTGATAATAATATCAACTCATATGGTTCTTGAATTTAATAAGTTATGTTTGTAAAGAGTTGAACCCAATAGTGGTAGCCACTATTATCACCAATAAGAAAAACATAAACAGAAGAGTGAGTGAAGGGGCAGGACCATTAAAGAAGTCTGATTCGAATCCCTCATTTTACAAATAAAGAAACTGACACCTGGTGAGGTTAGGGGAGATGCCAGAGGCCACCTGGCCTCTTGAGGAGGGAGTATGGTGTAACGGAAAGATTATGTACTTTGTAGTACAACACAGCTGATTTTTAATCCTAGCTCTGCCTCTAACTAGCTGAATATCCTTGGGCAAGTCCTTAAATTTTCCAAACATCAATTTCCTCCTGAGTATTTAGGGAACAATAAATGCCTAGTTCACAGAACAGTTTTGAGAATTAAATGAGAAACTGTGTTTATGTAGTAGGCCTTCGATGATGACGACGATAACAGTGATGAACACACACACATATATGCACAAACACACATACGTGAACACACACGCACTGAATGCTGCAATAAGAAATTAATAAATTGGCAGAAAGAAAAGTTTTATAAAGAAGAAATGTATAGTTTAACTGAAAAAAAGAGGATAGAAATCATCTTAAAAGGGAGATTAAATTTTAGGAGAAGTGATTTATAGTCAGTCTGAAGTAGGAACAGTATCTTATAAATACCTGTGAGTAAAATAATGTGAGATCTTTAAGAATACAAGATGTTTATAAAATTAATTATTCTTCTTCTTGCCTTCCATCTGAACTGGTTTGTCTTTAAACTGTCTAGTATTTTCTGTCTGATATTCCTGGAGCAGATCCTAAGGAAACAAATGTTCTCTCTGAAGCATCTAAAAGACCATCAACCTAGTTTTCCTTCAAAAATGAAAACCATAAGATTGGCAATATATTTAAAGGTGATGAAACAGGTGTTAACACAGAACTATGCCATTGTTTGAAAAGAACATTCTATTCCCACTATGTTCTTTTCCTTAGAATGTATTTGGTTATTTACTAAACAGGGGCTCAGCTCTCACTATAAATGAAGTAGTAACATACCCAAATTGTAATGACTCCCCCAGACACAAGTTGTATGTCACCATTTAAAGATAGTATGGTTTCTAAACCTCTACAATCTGATAATATATGAAGATGTTAGGAAACTGTAAAGAATACACAGTGGTGTTTTACCTCTGTCTCTGCTAATTTACTGGTTCCCTTTTTCTATTCAAGACTGATTTTTAACCCCCCCCCACCCCATACTTCATTTTTTTCCTCAGAGTTTTTAGCTTGGCTGTTTTACATGAATTATGTATTAAACAAACATTGATTGAACTCTACTCTATAACGGGCATTGTTCTAGCTAATGGGGACCAAAGTAAATGGAGACCCTTCTCTCCAGGAGCTTATGTTCTCATGGGGTGAAATAAGTAGCAAACAAACAAATGAATATGTAATATGTGAGAAGAAAATAAGTGCTATGAAGAAAAAAATAAAATAGTAAAGGAGCTAGACAGTGATTGGGGGCAGGGGCATCAGGAAAGGTACCTTTAATAGGTGACACTTGAGAAAATTCCTGAAGGAAGTGAGGGAGTAAGCTGTGGGGCTATCTGGGCAGAGCGAAGAGCAGGTGCAAAGGCTCTGAGGTGAGGTCACCTTTGCCAGGTTCAAGGCAGGAGGATGGTGTGGCTGGAGCTGAGGGAGTCACAGGGAGAGAGCTGGAAGATGAAGTCTGGGAAGTGGTAGAATCCAGATCAGACAGAGCTTTTGCTTTTACCCATGGGGAGCCACAGGAGAGTTTTGAACAGATGAGTTATATCATCCAAACTACACTTTAAAAGGCTCCCTTGGGTTACTGCAAGAGAATAGAGCATAGAGGAGCAAGGGGGAGTTGGGGAACTTTAGAGACCATTGCTATTGCTCATGAGAGGTGATGGTGGTAGCACTGGGGCTGGTGAGACGTGACTGGGTTCTGAATACATTTGGAAGGAATAATTTTAACACACTCTTCTTACATTTGTCACAATATTTCCCTTTCTTAAGCCCCAGTCCAAAGCCACCTCCTCAAAGAAAGGATTTTAATAAACTTATAGTCTCCAAGCCACTCATATAATCCCTATTTTTCCTTAATCTGTACTTGTAGTTGTTTTGCTTGTACAGACTAAAGGTCATTGTTGTCTCCGCCTAATAGAAACACAGGGATTACTAAATCAGCTAAGTGATATAACATGGCTGCTTCCTAAGAAATGACAGTGGAGTAGGCTTAAAAGGCTCACAGCTCTAGAAAACTTAAAGGAACTAACGCTTGTCTGATCAGGCTCTCCCTTCTTTTTTTTTTTTTTCTTTCTATGCTGCTTTGGCACCACAAAGGTCCTCCCTTCTGACACCATCTTCACTATGAAGTGAGACAACCTCGGGAATACTATGAGATCAGTGAAAACTCATCTCATGGGTCCTCAGGGGTTCTTCGAATTTTTGTACTCAACATAGTGCATGGACTTCAATTTTTGACAGCTTAACCAGCTGTATTTAAATAATGGCACCTGTTCATTTCATCACTTGCTTAGAAGACCCATGATACATTGGCATTATAGCACTAATGCAAAAACACAGACAAGAAACATTTCATATTGTTTTCCAATATGTAAAATGTGAGAAGGAATACATAAAGGTCTAGAAAGACATACACTAAAGTTTCAGTAATTGTTACTCCTACAGAGTGATAATTGGAACCAGGATGGGCAAACAGGGTGATTAAAGAATACTTTGCCTGATGGTAATGTACCACCTACTTTTGAGAATAAATTATTCTCATCGTGCAGTTAATTTCTTAAAGGTCCATGTTAGTTATTTGGCTCCTCCAGCACCATTGAATTAGATGGTATTCCATGACATGAAAAAAAAAAGATTTTATGGAGAATTAATGCTTGCTTTTCATATTTAACTTCTAACCAAATATTGTGAGTAGTTTAAAAATTTCTGTCCAAGTTGAGATTTCAATTCATGAAAGGAACACTGGCTATGCTCACAAGATTTTGGACCTTTCATAATGACTATGAATTTTCTTAACACCTAACATCCTCATCAGGTTCTAAACCATAAGAAAATCTGGCAAGAAGGCTAAGGGTTAACAGGAGGGGTTAACAGACAACAGAAGCTAGGACTAGGAATAAAAAAATGGGGATGATAAATAAGAAAACCAGGTTCTTTGCCAAGGAGTTGTTTCTCAAAAGAAATAGCAAGAAGGAAATAAAATGGCCATTGGAGGATATGAATTTTAGTACAGACTAAAGGTAAAGAAATTCAGGACTTGTAGAAATCAGTTTTAAGAACTAGTTCCTCTGAAGTTGCTTGTTTTCTTATGTTTCAATTCCCAGTTATGCAATCTATTTTCCTTAGCTCTCACAATAATCCTTTCACAGAATCATTTTACATAACTTCAAAAAGAAATTCTTCATACATAAAGCATAGGATGTTGGGAAAAGAGAGAGAAAAAAAACACCTAAACAACCAGTGACAGCTGATAATAAATCCTGCACAAGGCACAGCATCGTGAGGATGTAGTGTGTCCTACGAGTACAATTGGCTTATGCCTTGAAGGACTATGGGCTGGTGATAGGTTAAGAGGTCTGTGGCTTGATAGATATTCTCTAGGAAATATGAAGATTCTGCAGTTGGTTTTCACTGTGCTGCCAAACTGTTCTGGGAAAGATATAATAGATTTGGAGAAGCCAATGAACTTCTTTATCCCTACCCTTCCCTGTGTTCACTAGATCCACACACATTCTGCAATTCCCACTGTCTGGCTTACTGACAAACACAAAGCAGCATACCTGAGATGGTAAGATGAGAGGTAAACCCAAAGCTTTAAATGAGGTGCAGCTTTCTCACACAGAACAATGGTAAATAAACTAAGAGGGCACAGAACCTGAATTTAATTGCTTTTACTACTTTGACTTTGGTGTAGAGAAGCATTGATATGTATGACAAACTCCTAAATCAATAATGTCAACTCATTTCTTGTTATTATGTTTCACTTGAAACTGTCTAAACGAGTTAGAATAAGTCATTATTTTTTCACCCAAAGGGTTTGCCTGCTACTTCTTGTTTTTTTCTCAATTAATTTTGTGCCTGCCGGACTAACACAAATTACCACTTCCATGTCTTACACATTTGATTTAAAAATAAAGCTAATTTGGGAGGTGTTTAAAGCTTTATTAATATTTATACAGCCATTAGCAGTGGCTATGATGTTAGCAAGCTTCTTTTTAAAATTAGAAATTCTCCTTCCAATACTGTCTCTGGGCGGTAGCATTCCCACTCTGACCACATCATTTTTAACATATTTCTTAGGGCACAAAGCGGAATTTCACACAGGGTCATAGAAAAGTTGGTTTTGGTTTTCCCACCATTTATCTTGCCCATTCTGCTCAATGAGTCAGACTTACATAATACATTTCTTTCTCTGACTTTCTTCAGAAATTCAGAGGCAGCACTTTCTCCTGCAAACATGCATGGGTGCTGTGTAACAACCAAGCACTATTCACCATCTGTTTCTCCTTCTCCAAACTGAACTTGGCCTGGGCAAGTAAAAAAATAAGTGCCATGAGTATTCTAATATGATACTGAAACACAAATGAAGAGATTATCCCTCCAAAAGAAGAAAGGCTCCAAAGGAAATGATTCATACCAAATAACATGGCCTATGGCCTTCCTCCCCACTCCTCCTGCCAGTTCCTCAACTTAAAAAAAAACAAAATAAAATAATACAGTGCTTTTAGCACAGTAGGGCAACTAAGGAAAATCCAACAGATGTGACCATCAATTGGGAATAATGGATCCTGAGGCTTGTCAGGTGCTGTGGCTCACATCTGTAATCCTAGCACTTTGGGAGGATGAGGTGGGAGGATCACCTGAGCCCAGGAGTCCAAGACCAGCCTGGGTAACATGACGAGACCCCATCTCTACAAAAAATTTTAAAAAATTAGCTGGTTAAGGTGGCATGCACCTATATTCCCAGCTACTTGAGAGTCTGAGGCAGAGGATCATTTGAGTCTCGGAGTCGAGGTTGCAGTAAGCTATGGTCATGCCACTGCAGCCTGAGAGACAAAGCAAGACCCTATCTCAAAAAAAAAAGGTCCCGAGGCTGACCACATGTAGCAATGGAATATGTAAAAATAACTGGATTGTGCTTAGAGACACAAGGATTGAGAAAAAGCCAGCACAGCGGTTGTTTTTGAGAGCATGAAGCTATAAAGCCAGTTTTCTTGAGTTCTTATCCCAAGTCTTCTATTTCCTGGATGTGTGACCTCAAGCACATGATTTGACCACTGTATGCCTTAATTTCCTCTTTTGGAATGTGGGGACAATATTTGTACTGCTCTCACTGAGGTTTTATGAGTACTAAAAAGTTAATGGAAGAAAACATTTAGTGCCTGGCACATATTAAGTATAATTGACCCTTGAATAACATGGGTTTGAAGTGTACAGTCCACTTATATGCAGATGAAATACAGTATTTGCTGGATACAAAACATGCATACAGAGTATGAGTGGGTTCTGCAGGGTCAACTGCTCAGATTTGTATAAGGTGGAGGAGGGTGATCCTGGAACCAATTCCCTGACTATACAGAGGGACAACTCTACTCAATAAATATTTGCTGATTGGAAAAGTTTAGACAAATCAAACACTGAACTGAATAGCAATTAAGAAATAATGTACATTAAAACAACAGTACCTGTAAGACATTTCTACCTACAATCATGGAATTAAACAAATTTGAGAAGTGAAATGCAAAATATAAGAGTTTTAATAGTTTTTTCCTCCTGCTACGAAAAAAAGGGAAAGTCAAGGATAACCAGAACTGTTTAATCTTGAAGGAAGACATTCCTATCATGTTTAGTAATAATTTATTTGCTATTAATGCACATGAATTAACCTGGCACCTTTCATGTATTGCTCAGAGCTATCTGTGCTAGCCAGTATGGTAGCCACTAGCTACATCTGGCTGTTGAGCACTTAAAATGTGGCTAGTCCAGGCCAGGCGTGGTGGCTCACTCCTGTAATCCTAGCACTCTGGGAGGCCGAGGCAGGAGGATTGCTGGAGCCCAGGAGTTTAAGGTTGCAGTGAGCTATGATGATGCCATTGCACTCTAGCCAGGACAACAGAGCAAGACTCTGTCTCAAAAAAAAAAAAAAAAAGTGGCTAGTCCAAATTGAGATGTGTTGTAAGCATAAGACAGACATTCCATTTCAAAGACCTAGTATGAGAAAAAGAATGTATAAAATCTTATTAATTTTAATATGATTACATATAAGAATTATAATATCTGGAAATCGAGTTAAATAAAATGCAATATTAAAATAACTTCACTTAGTCCTTTGATTTATTTTAAAGTGGCTATTAGAAAATTTAAATTACATATGAAGCTCACATTTGTGGCCTGCATTATATCTGGACAGTGCTGCTTGGATCAATAAGGAATATAAGCCACACTATTATTGCTACTACTTCTAACCATCAGTTATTGAGTTCTCACTCTTCTAGATGTTTTAAATACATTATTTCTAGTGTCAGAATACCTGTGTCAATAGGCTACATTTCCTCTCTTTTTATAAAATGAGGAGATGGTTTCAGAGTATATATTGCTGCATGTCACAAAGCTAGTTGTACGCAGGGCAGGAATGAATCCACCATCTGTTTGATTCCAAAGCCTGGGTGCTTTCTCCTGTACCAGTGGCCACATGGAACTACATGAGAGGCACTTGAGAGGAAAAGGAACCTCTGTGAACAAGTGGGACCCAGCACTTCCCCAGCAAGGCACCTTGTAGTGTGTGGAAACATGCTAGTCTTATAAGGGCACAACTTCCTTAGAATTTATAGACAATTCCAGCAATCCTTTATCTCTCATGAACAGAGCCATTCTGGTTCTGCTTTACCCGAGCCTATGCCCCAAACTTCCAAAAGAAAGGTAGGAGGAGAATTCATGGGCAACACAGCGTACATATGAAAAGGAAAAATTTCAATTAGAAAAAGCACATGCACAGGATGTTATTTGCCATATTATTCATAAAAATTCAATAGAGGACTAATTTAAAGGTGCTAATTTTTATACCTAGTCAACAGTAGAAAATGCCTAGATGTTATATGACACAAAAATCAAATACAGTATTATGCATACACTTACTACAGCTCTGTAAAAGGACCCACATGTTGTGAAAGAAGACTGACAGGGAACATTCAAAATTGATAATAGCTTTGTCTTAGGGCAATTCTGAAATGGGCAGGAGGAGGAAATTTTGACCCATAGGGAACATTTGGTAACATCAGGAGCTATTTTTTTGATTGTCACAACTCAGGGGGTGCTACTGGCATCTAGTGAACTGAGGCCAGGGATACTTCTAAACATCCTATAACACAGAAGACAGACCCCAAAACAATTACCCAGCTCCAAATGTCAATACTGCTGAGACTGAGAAATCTTGTAATGATATTATAAATTTCCTTCTCCTCTACTTTCCACATTTTTATGTTATATTGTCTCACAAGATAAAAAATGAAATAAAAATATAAAAATTATTACTGAAAAAGTAACACAGAAAATAAAGCATAATCACTAACATAGAAAGTGATTGTATGCATGGGGGTAGGTGCTGGGTGATGCAGATGGGTCTATTAATATGGTAACAAATTCCTCCTAAATATTTCTTAGATTCACTAAAAACTACACCCAGAAAGAATATATGTAAATTATGTATAGATTAAAATTTGGCCATGTTTGCTCAATCACTACTTGCCATCGGGATGATTGATTCAACATCTAACAGGAAATTGGCACTCCTTTCACTGTTGGGATAGCATTTGCTAAACATCAAAATATTTTTGTCACTCCTCTGAACAAGTAGTGTTTCATGGGTGTTATTATTACTGAGATTGACAATATATGCTGCTATTTACACTGCATTTAGGAAGGAAGAAAGAATTTCTGACAATTTTCTTCAGTATCTGCATTATTGTGATAGAAAACAGAGGCACAAAACTTACACTTGTATAAAATTCTGTTTAAAAACTACTCACTTTGTGAACTAAACTTCTTGTCCTAACAGATTATCTGATTAAAGATTTCATAAAAGTAGGTATATATGTCATGCTTAAAGACATGAAAGAGTGCATCTGCAAGCTGTTTATAAACTTGCCTTTTTCTTCATTCAGTTACATCAAAAGGGGATTTTAAAATAAAAATATCTACAAGTACCTATTTAAGTAAGCTTATTGATGCTGTAAAGAAGGCCTAATTACCGTCCATCAAATACTTGTGCTATATGATTTGACCAGAGAAAACTCAAGGGCTCTTTAACTCAATAGCCAAAGAAAATGAACAATTCCATTTTTTCCTTTGAGCACTCATTATGGTCTTGTAATCCCCAATAAATAGCACACTGCCTGGTACACAGTAGATACTCAATAACTGTTAGGTGAATGAATGAACATTTATAAAATCACAGCATGGGCTATCCAGGGTTGTGTCGAACCTCCTGATAAGAAGTCTTACATATTTTAGTTCCCTTTGCTCTCTGACACTTTGCTCTTTTATTTAATCTTCAATAAAGAGCTGGAGGATAAGAAAACAATGGTTCAGAGAACTTGTCTACAATCACATAATTAAAAAGTGGTAGATCCAGGATTTGAACTGAACACGTCTCATTCCAAACTATCTTCTTTCCATTTTATCAAACTGTAGAGAAAACGGGAGTGAAGGTAGAGTGTGGGAAGAGTATGAATTAAGGCAAAACAAAACAAAAAAGTTTTAGATGCTAAGCAAGGTAAGACACAATCAGTGGGTTCTATTGTATTGACACTGACAAACAGAAACTCAAGAAATTGATATGGACAACTGCATGGACCTCAGAAATAGTCTCTAGAAAGTCAATGTATCCAACATTTATGGAAAAAAATCAACCATGATCATTTGGGCCATTCCTGATGAACTTCTCGAGAAGAGGGACTATATGTTTTGTCTGTTCCTATATCTCTAATTTATAACATAAGTTGTTGGAACAATGAATGACTATATGACATCGTCCCAGTGGGAGGGATCCCAGTCCTGTAGAGTGACTTCAATAGGTGAGCCAAGTGAGATAAATTCTATAATGAGGCAGCAAATTGTCATGGGGCATTAACCTAAAGAAAGCGGACAAGAGATTCTGCAGTAAATTTATCCTAATTGCAATTTCCCAAGTACAAAAAATTAAAATATTTATCAAGATCATGCCATCTCAACATAATGATACTGTAAACAAGCTCTTTGTAAGTGTAATATGTTAATATTGGTATTATTAGGCAGAGTAATTAGGAAAATGGGTTCTGAGGCTCACTGCTTGGGTTTTTAGCTCAGCTCTGCCATTTCCTAGCTGTGTGACTTTAGGTAACTTGATGCCCACCTCACTGGGTTGTTAGTAAATTAAATGAGAGCCATGGAAAGCAGTTAGAATAGTACCTAGCACAATATACATGCTTAATAAATGTTTGCTATTATTACCATTGTTGTTGTCCTTGTTATTTTCAAAATGCTATATTAACATATAAATTTTTAAAGAATTATGGGGCCTCTTTAAAATAACATGACATTCTAAAATTACTGAAAGTAAAAAAATTGTTAAGTTTCTGTATTTGGATGAATCGAGTAATTTGAGACATTTTCATTAATTCAGAATTAATGAGATAAAACCAAACAAATATAGATGATGGTGGTAATAATGATGACAGTAATAATTCTCAGCCTAAAACATAACTATATGTGCTACTGTTTGAATTTTTGTCCCCTCCAAAATTTATGTTAAAACTTAATCCCAAAAGTAACAATATTAAGAGGTGATTGGGTAATTAGTCATTCATAGACTAATGGATTAATGTGTGATCACAGGAGTGGGTTAGTTATCCAGACAGTGGGTTATAACAGGAGTGGGTGAGTTATCAAGAGAGTGAATCTGTTACAAAAGCCTGTTTGGATCTCTGTTCAGCCCTCACCATATGATATTCTGCACCACCTCAGGACTCTGCAAAGATGCCCCCCCGCCCAGCAAGAAGGCCCTCACCAGATGTGGCCCCTTGACCTTGGACTTTCCAGCCTCTAGAACTATAATAAATTTCCTTTCTTTATATATTACACAGTCTCAGGTATTCAGTTATAGCAACAGAAAATGAACTAAGACGGTATGATTATGTGTGTGTCTGTTAAAAACCATATCTTTAGATATATCAATAAACAAATGTTTTTGATAAGAAAAAAAATGACCAGCAGCTTGTAGAAGATATAACTTGAACATCTCAAATTTGCAAAGAACTGCAAATTGTTATCAAAAGATTTCAAATTGACAAGTAATCACAGGCAAGGTAAATAACAGTTACAGTTCAGTCTGAATCAGACTTGCTTTTTTCAAATATAAACACTCTTTTTTTTTCCAAAGCCAGACCCAATCTGCAGCATTCAGGTGGGAAACCTGGAATTCCTAAAGGCTTCTGTGATTTTTTGTGCGCTGGTGTTCAGAATCTCCTACTGACTGTGTCAGGGAAAGTGGCAGCTAATTAGAAAATAAGAACTACACATTTGATCTAATAATATTAAGGAATAGACACACCATCCTCACAAACCTGCCACTGTAACATTCTACTTGTTGTTAAGACATTTGCCCTGACACTGAGCCAGTTTTTGTCCTACCATAATAAGTTTCAGGATATGTCTTTTTAAATAATATTGTGGTCAGGACAGGTTGGTTACTATCAGTCATAATCACTAACAAAACATTTTCCCATCACCAGTCCTACCATCTGTCCTCCCAGTTCTCTCCACACATGGGCTTGGTTGAACAGATTTTGAACTGGCCAAGGTCACTGCACAGCTAGCCTCCACAGATGGGGACAGTGTGAAAAACCTAATTGCAGCTGTGGATAAATACAAACAAGGACACACATGGTTGGCAACATCCCTGTCTAGACTTGATGGTGGCTCCGTGTCACTGAGCACAAAAAACAAGGACATAGTGTCAAGGTAACTATCTCTCAGGGATAGTACAATCATTAAGGAATGCTATCATCATGTGATCTAAATTTCTCTAAGGTATTTAAATATCAATTTTAAAAATGGCAACAAAGAAGTAATATTTCTTATCATACATATGTTCTTTAAAATTTTGCTAGGAAAAAAATGCCTTTCTTCAACAAAAAGATGGGGTTTGGTAATCAGCACAGTGCCATAATCCATGTGAAAGTCACAAACATGACCTGTACGTAGAAGATATTGAGTTAGCAAAAAAAATGAAATGTCCTCCTTCCACATATTTATTTCATATGTACCAAGATTCCCTTTTCCCACTTCCTTTCTAAAACAAACTACTTGATTAGAAACTTTACTTTGTTGTTGTTTCAACAATATTTAATTGGGTACATATACCTTCCATTCTATACCCCTAAGACACTCATCAAAATGGAATCACATTGAAGTTGGTATCCTAGATTTTCCTCCTTGAAATACATACGGCCCCTGGTAATTTGTATTGTCAATGTCTTTTCTAGACACTCAACATGTCTGGTCACTCAGGTTTAAAGCCAAACTGATGTACATTAATTTTTGAGAAGTTGTTACATTTAAAATAAGTTATCAAGTCAGTGATATTTCAAAAGATTGTTGATAAAAAGAACATTTAACTGTAACCATACTGAACAGACAGTTGATTATAGAAAGACATGTCAGTGCACATATGGCAGTCGGATAAATTATGCACATCTGGATTACTTTTGGCAAGAAACATAGCTAAGTGTCTAAAGCCAAGTTTAGCAATCTGTCACTAACAATATGTACATTTATTTTAAAATGTCAAGGGCTCAAAGTCATATTTTCTATTTCTTCATAAACTTTCCAGCTCTTCATAAGACAGCAAACAGGTGACAAAACACATTGCCCAAACTGCCAAAGGCTGTATAAATAAGGGGTAATTTTGAACTTCTCACCACATATACAAGAGGACTCAAAGTCTGAAACAAACTCATATGTTATGGGATGTAGTGACATACAGATCTCAAGTAAGAGTGTTAACATTTTACTTTAGAAGTTGGTTGCAAAATGCTTTCATATAAAAATATGGCTGGCCCCTACATGGAGCAGTAAACAATGTAACATTCTGGGTAAAGCAAATGGAAATAGTCTGATGGTGTCTACTTATAAAAGGAAAAGACCAATGTCTCTGTGATCATCTTAGATTAAGTTTCCTTTTTTCTACTGCCAATTACTGACATCATTTAAACCCCAAAGAAATGTTTTCCTACATCTAGTCCCCTTGATTAAAAGGAAAGCCAAGAGACACGAAGGTGGCTCAAACTAGCAGTAACAAGAAACTTTACAATTGGATGCGTGAGCATCAGCCAGGTGGGAATGTAGCAGTACCTGTAAGCACAAAACTCATCTTGGCTATTATGCTGCTTGCTAGTTTTTCTAACATTCCAGGCTTCTTAACAACTTCAGTAGGAACGCCAAGATATATCATGAGGACTAGGTGGGGCCCCGTCATTCCAGGTGTTGCCTTCCAGTCTCATCTGTGCTGGCAGCAGAGAAAAACCAGAGTGGAACAATTTTATTCATAGAGTGATAATCTGAATATTTGCAACTCTGTGTCAGCCTCTCTTCTAGCTCACTAATCTGGCAATTTTACTGTTGATTAGCATCTTTGCTATATACCAGATCTAGATTACAACATTTTCAAATGGTATGGGGAAAAAAAATCCTATGCCTCTAAATTACAGATTGGTATTCAAACAAAAGGTCCACTGCTTACAACCTGAGCCTCATCTATAGAACGAGGATGATTGTGAGGCACCTACCTCACAGCACCGTTGTGAGAACTAAATGCCTAACACTTAAGGAATTTCCAAAATGCTGGCTGTGATCACTATTAATCCTTTTCTCTTCCATAAGTGACAGACTTGGACTAACAAAGTTCATAAACCACAGATTGCCAATAAAATATTTTAAATCCAAGAGGGGAAGTTTATAAATAACTGAGAAGAGGGGAGAGGAATAAAGAAGATAAGGATACAAATAGGAAAAGATATTTTGTTAACTTTTTATTTGTATCTGCTTTCCTGTGTTTGTAAAGTTTGACACATAAGGCTAGTGAAATTTATGTGAGCTTAAATGTCTTTCCCTGACTGGATGGATAAAAGACAATTTGCTTTGTTAAGAAAAGGCACATGTTTTTAGAGCTGTTGATTTCTATCATTCATGAATTCAAAGATATTTTAATTTAATAGTATTATAGGTAGAGAGTAAAATAAATCTATTTCCTTTGTAATGTTGATCTTCTGTATTTGATTATACAGCTTAATTTTTAAATTATACCTGGTACAAAAATGCTCAAATAAAAGGTATGCATAAGAAGGTAAAAAAGTAAAAAGAATTCGAAATTAGATGAGTCCATTTGCCCATGTTTTAGTTTGCAAGGCCTCAATGGCAGCAATCTTCACATACTATTCATGTTCTTTAGTCTCTTATTCCCTATACCCTGAGGGTTTTATGTCCCCATGGTACACAAAAACTTTAGAAATATAAATTAAGTGGATCCGGTATTATGGAACTGCTAAGAACCAGAAGACTCCAAGATCTAGCAAGCTGAAGAGAAACACTTGCAGAAAAACCCAAAGCAGACCTGACAGAATGA
This sequence comes from Daubentonia madagascariensis, assembly GCA_023783475.1. Taxonomy (NCBI): domain Eukaryota; kingdom Metazoa; phylum Chordata; class Mammalia; order Primates; family Daubentoniidae; genus Daubentonia; species Daubentonia madagascariensis. Next base: position 95,158,195 of record JAKFHU010001798.1, on the reverse strand, counting down.
TTCTTAGCACTGAATACAGCCGGGGCGGGGGGATCCTAGGCTACCATACTACCATGTTACTTTAAATGAGTTAAAGTCTCCCGACCCAAAGAACCTATTAAGAGAATTTACAATTTAGATGGTTACATCAATGTTCATGATCTCTGCCAAGTTAGGGAGAGTAAATATAAAGGATTCTTCCAACTCTAGGATTCTGTAATTGTCACTAGACAGACAAGGTAGACTTGAGAAAACTGACGTGCTTTCCCCTAGGTAGACATGAAGCTTCATCAGATTACATTATATGAGGTTTTAGCTAATATTATTTTTTTCTTCTTCCCACCAGGTAAGAAAGCTGGGAGGTATTTTTCTTAATTTTTCTATAATGGTAATTTAAGATTTTCTTCACAACACAGCCAAAAAAAAAAAAAAAAAAAACCGAAGTTAGAACAAAATAATAGTCTTTGGGTTAATAACATATACTCACTTTTAAATAAACTATGATAAAGTTCACGTGGGGCTTTAAAATCATAATTATTTAATCTTGTATTTAAATTATAAGTTTAATAAGTATCACATAAAATGTGGTAAAACAAAGAGTATAGACCAGGTAAGAAGATGAGATCTGGAATGAGACAGACCTAGATTTGTACACTGACTCTGCAGTTTGTCTTTTAATACATTATACCATCTAATATTTATCCATAATAAACTATGTATCTGAATAAGCATGTATGTGCATGTGTAAATAATACATACATACACACCCACCACAGGGTTGGTAAGAGGATTAAGTGGATGCCTAGTGCAGTGCCTGGCAGATATTCAATAGCAAACTGAAAAATCAGGGTAGTATAGCAGGTAATGTGATGAAAAATTATTGATGCATATCATAATGTGTGTTAAAATTAAAGCCTTTGCAATCAAACAGTGACAAAGAACATGTACAAACTATCTTTGAGAAATGATCCTCACCATGGAATTGAATCACAATGAAAATAAGAATCTTGTAAAAAATCATCTTCCCAAGGCCAAAACATTATATTTTTAGCAGACATCTTTTGTTACAAAGATAGTAAGTTCTAATAGATCCTGGAGGTATATATGCAACACTTAAAAGATGAAACAAAATGAACTAATAAAATTCATAGTATTAATTGGGTCCAAGGTAGAGTGGTCTTTTTTCCAATCCCCCAGGCTATCTTCAAAACACTCATGGAGGCAGACATCACATAATTCCTAAAAAGCTGCCTGCGCTCATCAAGAGGCCAACCCTTGGACCACCTTCAGGTGCCACATAATCTGTCTTAAGCAGGTCCTTCCTCTCAGTAGCTGCTGAAGAAGCAGTAAATCCTTATTAGCTTCCCTTATGATAACACATTCTATGCTATCAGGGATATTTCAAGTAACTCCAAAGATATTTAGTTATGGTTCATCATTATAAATGAAAACTTAACATGGAGAAATTAAGAGTACTGATAAGCTGTTCTTATGCCTGTTAATACACTGCCATTCATTTATTTGAGTTCTTCAAACTCTGACCTTCTTTTGGATGGAATGCAAAAGGACGAAGGATGGTATTTTCTCAAACTGTGATGTTTAAAGATGTCTGCTAATCAAAGAAAGAAAATGAATGTGGTAGGATTATCATGAAAATAACACAGAAAACATGGCTCCAGAGAAGCAACTTAAAAAGCGTCTTACCAGGCCAAAGTAGAAAATCACCGTGTTAGTTCATTAAACTTTTCAGAGATTAATCACTGAAGAGACTAGAATGGAGGTTATAGAATCTATGGAAATATCCCCCAGAAAAATGAATTCAGACACTGAGCCATAAATTTAAAGAATTCAAATGGAGGCAATCCACCTTCCAAACAACAAGTATTGAAAATATCTGACAGAATTAGTGTCCTATGTCAGCCATTATATGGGGAAAACTGATCCTCACCATTCTAAGGGGAAAAATGTTCAAGCATTTATGCCAAATGTTCCTGTGGGGTTCTCATTACTTAATTAACATGCATAAATTAAGTCTGGAGTTTGTTAAAAAAAAAAAAACAACTGATAAAACAGCCAGCCTTGATAATGAGTAAATCACTTCAGCCTCTTTATCCAATACTCTATTTTAAATTATAAAACTTAATCCAGGTAAGCTGTCTGTTATTTGGCAAAGATGTGAGATTTTTACCTAAGGGAAAGGGTAGGCAGGTAGGAGGGCTCTAACACGTTTTTTAACTACATTTCAAGGAATATTTTACAATGTGTTTGTGAACACTTTGGTGGATCCTGGGACCTGGGAAACCATTCCTTTCAAAAGTTGTAATTAATAAAGCATTATGGGAAAAATGCATGATTGACAATGTCTTTCTTGAGTTATGCTAATTTGATTACAATGAATCTAAGTAAATTCTAAACTAATTGTTTCTTTCAAACAATAGCATTTCCAGTATTTAAAGGAACTGCCCTCATGAGAGTCTTTTAATTTAATTTTATTTGTCTATTGTTTATAGTACCCTCTCTTAAGGTTAATAAAAACAAAGCAAGCACAGTGACTTATTCCTAATGCCCAAATTGCTGAGTTTGTCTTATTACTGAACTGAATTTGCTCCTAAGCATCAGTGTGCTATATATAATCAACTCAAAATCCTCAGAATAGCTTTTGCTTAGATATATATTGTGCTTATTGCACAGCCTGGTTTGAATAATAGCAAACTGTAGAATGCATGACAAGTCAGGCAACAGAAATGACTGCACTCACTATATGTAATTCACTGACTAACACCAATGAGTAAAGAAACAACATGAACATCCACACATACAACCTTCAAATAACAGAATGATACACAATGGAAGCTCAGTAACTCTCCTTCAGGAATGAGTTTTATTTTAAAGTTCTATTTACATGCATATAAGAAGGCATACTAGTACTCTACAAACTAGTTTTAAAAGCATTGGCCCATGGTAAATATTCAACCCTCACTCCATCCCTACTTTGTAAGAGGACATAAGATGAACTCCTTAACACTAAAATGACTATTCTCACTAATTAAGACTGACTGAACAATTCCTAGACCAAACAATTAGAATAAGCATCATTTCCAACTACCAAAACACTTTAACAAATGCAAAATATTAAATCATAAGTAAAAATGATCACATATAAGCTAACTCACTACCCTAATAAACCTTGATAGCATGAAAATCAACTTAACATAATTTTTAAATTTTATTATGACTAAGTGCTATTGTAAATACCATGCTTGTTTTAGTAAAGTATCTCTTACGTAAAGTGTCAAAGAGGGAAAATGATTTTTAAATGAATTACACTATCAATACCTTATTTAATTCAAAAGACCTCAGCCTCATTTATGCATTTATGCATTTCATTAAAATATCATTTAATTCATTTTTAAAAAGCAAATGATACAGATGAATAGCAAGCAGTACTTTAAAAATTTATAATTTTAAACTACAATTTATACAAACATAAAATGATCAGAATAAAGTCAGATGCTGGAATACTCATGCATGTATTAATGCCTATATTATAGCATTATTTTTAGTTCCTGAAAATAAGTTGGCTTTTTGTCATCTCATCCCTTTGCTATGATTTCACTAGATAATTATGCATTGAAGTTCATTACTCAAAGCATCCATTGTTGAACAGAACCAAAACCACCCAACCCAATAACCACAGAATAAAGAATTTAAAGAAAATTGGGTACAACCATGGATCTTAAAAAAGAACCAAGCAACAAACAAATAGGTCCCAATATTAAGTGCTAATGCAAAATTCCACTGCCAGAAAATTGTTCTTTCCACGTGCAAACCTACATAATGTTAACACTTTCTGAAACTCATTTTGAATAACCTGACTTTTTATTTTTAAATAGAAGAAATTTTTATTTATTTTTATTTTATTTTATTTTTTTGAGACAGGGTCTTGCTCTGTCACCCGGGCTAGAGTGCAGTGGCATCATTATAGCTCACTGCAACCTCAAGCTCCTGGACTCAAACGATCCTCCCACCTCAGCCTCCTGAGAAGCTGGGACTGTAGGCATGCCACCACACCTGGCTAATTTTTTTGGGGGGGAGGGACGGTTGAGATGGGGGGTCTAGCTATGTTTGCTCAGGCTGGTCTCGAACTCCTGGGCTCAAGTGAACCACCCACTTCGGCTTCCCAAAGTGCTAGGATTACAGGTGTGAGCCACTAGTGCCCAGCCTAAATACAGGAAAATGAAGACATGATGATGAGAGAAGAAATTTTAAAAAATCTCTCCCAAGATGTTCTCTTTGAATGAATAAGACAGATAAACAGATAGATAGATATCTGTAGGAAATTGAACAACAACTATAGGCAGTGATGTAAACTGTGTTAGAACACAAAAAATTCTAAATAAAAATGAATTTAAAGATGTACGTTAATTTAGTCCTTTAGTAAACAACTTTCTATGAACACTAGGAGCACTTTCTATGAACAAGGCCTAATAAGCTACATCTGAATCACAATGCACTTCCAGGAAGGTGTCACCATTTTCAATAAAAACAGCTAGGACAGGTTGGTTACTCTATTAGACAGGAATATTCTTAAAGATTAAAAAATTTTAAATTGCACAAAAGAGAGGTGGAGAGTTGAAAGGAGTAAAGAAGGAAACAAAGGCCACATCTGCTAAACACATAATTCATTCAGTTTGAGTCAGTCTCAAACTCCTGATTTCAAGTGATCCTCCTGCCTCGGTCTCTCAGAGTGCTAGGATTACAGGTGTGAGCCACTGCACCTGGCCTAAAATTTTATTTTCTTAACTTCACTTGAAATAATCATGGAAACATGTTAAAACCAAGTATTTGAATATTAATTTCTAATAAATATTCATACTCAACATAGTTCAAAATTCATAGAATATAAATATCAAACAAGGAGTAAAAAATATCCTGAGAAATTTATTCATCAGGGCAAATTCAGCTGAGTGCTATAAAACTCCCATGTCCTTTAAGCGTCACAATAGAGGAGTGAGGATGGAACAATTCATTTATCAGAAGAAGATGAGGAACTGAAAGCTTTTAAAATTCCAGGTATATAAGTTGTCTTAAGTTTTCTCAAGAAGTCCAAGATTAGGGTATCAAATGGTGAGTTTCTGGTGAGACCTCTCTTCCTGGCATGCAGATGCCCACCTTCTTGCTGTGTACTCAACTGGGGAAAAGAGAGCTCCTGCTCTCTCTCCCTCTTCTTATAAGGCCAACAATCCTACTGGATTAGGATCTCACTGTTATGAATTCATTTAGTTTTAATTATCTCCTAAAAGCCCTATCTTCAAATATAGTCACATTGGGGGTTAGGGCTTCAACCTATGAATTTGGTGGGGGGACACAATTCAGTCCATAGCATAAGTCAAGAATATATATCCTATGTCATTCATGAAAGTATATATGTTATATAAAGTTTTCTTGTCTCTAATTATTGGTTTTTGTGTGATGTCCACTTAGCCTTAGTTTGAAATTTTTAAACTAAACAAAAAGCAGTTAAAAGTATTCAGTCTATTAGTTTGAAATAACTCCTTCTATGGGTACTCTACTAATGTGCCAGGGTGAAAATCAGTAGGATGGAATTGTAGCACAAGCATATTAAACTTGAGAAAGAAAGAACTGAAAGAGTCCTTGACAACTATTCCATCTGATGAAAACACTGAGGAAGGCCATATCTTCACATTTTAGAGTGAAAATGTCTAAGGGAAACATAAAGGAGAGTGTGTAAGCACATGTGCTATGTCTAGAAGTCAGGATTTCACACAATGCATTTTTTTTCAGTAATTACATTTGACAATGGAGCTTAATTTATCAAGGAAGAAATAACCATGCTGTCTTTCTACTGTCAAGATGGCAAATCAAATAATTGTATTTCATGAGCAATGCCTTCCAATTAAAAAAGAAAAAGAAAGGAAAGAGAAAAACTCATGTATTCTGTTGAGTGTGTAGCACACTCAACACATAGTGCCACTGAGACTATTTAAACAATTGAGGCTCATGGAACTAGGGAGAACTCCTAATGCAATTGGAATCCATTCAATGATACACTTTAATTTTTAAATGCTTTTCTTGAATATTCTATACTATGGGGACAGAGTGTTCATTTGACTAACTTATGGCAGGAATGGTTGTGCAAGAATTAAATGTGCTTTGGCTGGACACTTACAATGAAATGAATCTGAATATATTTAAATGTAATACATACTGTTGCTTCAGGTTGAAAGTTTTTGCACGAGAAAGTATCTCTAATTATAGCTAAAATCAAAAGAAAAATTCCATTTTCTCCTTACTTAAATTCTTTTAGAAATGCATTCATTATATTATCAGTATTGCACCCATCTTTATTAATAATAGGTATACAGTAAATACTGGTTATCCAAGCTGTCAAACTTTTAGCTCAAAAACCTCCTATAGTAAGCCAATGATTATAATTATAATACATAACTATAATTGTGTAGAACTATGAGTTCTGCACAATATCTAATATTAATAACTTTTTTCATTTTTTTATTTGGAGATGGAGTCTCAACTCTGTCACCCTTGGTAGAGTGCAGTGGCATCATCGTAGCTCACTGCAGCCTCAAACTCCTGGGCTCAAGCCATCCTCCTACCTTGGCCTCCCCAATTGCTAGGATTACAGGTGCGAGCCACTGCACCCGGCTAATAATTTTTGAGTACTATTTAATCAGGGAGTTTTTCTGTTTCAAAGGGTGACAATACTTCAGAAAAGGTTTCTCACTCTGATCAATTCTTCATTATTCAACAAAGATTTATTGCATATGCACTACAAGTAAATGGAGTAGGGAGAGGGCTGTGGGAATTAATCACACAGACAACAAGATGCCTGAGTGATCTATGTGGGGGTAGTAATCCCCACATTGCCAGTGTTTATTCCATGGCCAGCATGCCATGGGAACCAAGGGGCTGATTCTCCCAGTCTTCAGGAGAAGTCTCATCCCAGAGGAAATCAGGATATCTTCCAGGAGGACCACTGGGAATTAGCCAGGCTAGGAATGAAGGGCAGGGGGCAGGCGCACTGCAGGCCCTTGGAATGCTCTTGTACCTTTAGCCTCAGCGAGTGGTCCTGGCACTGTCAGCCTGTGTGATGAAACACACAAGGGGTCTAAAAGGCCTTTCAGGACACTGTATGCTTCAGAATAGGAGCAGATTCTCAGTCCACAGACGGTTGCTGATAGAGTGGCTGGGTGGGGTAAGACTATTCTTGGGTTCATCTAATCTTAGAGATCTGGAGACTTCCAGAGAGGTGGAGGAGTAGGATAGTTTTGGGGCCACCACAGTGGTGTTGACTTTCTTCAAAAAAGATCCAGAGGCTGTAACTTAAAATGATCTATCTAAATTTATTCTTTTTTTTAAGGGAAAAAGTGCAATAGGAAGAACAATCACTGTCTACCCTTCCACTTCAACACTGCCCCTCCACCCCTCCCTGGGAGAGGCTGTAAAACTGCCATTGTTTTTGTGCTCCCCTGCACACACAAAGTTTGGGGAGCCTTCACATTGCCATTTCCCCTCCAGAGCTAAATCTGTCTGTGGTATTAGTGCACTGTAAGCTGAGGGGGTAGGGCTGGGTACTCTCTGGAGGACAAAGTGCTAATGCTCAGTAATTCTGCAAACATATGAAGACAACATTGCCTACCTGCCAAGGGTGTGGCACCATGTTCTGGCAAAAAGGCCTGCAACTGATTTCATTCACCCAAGTCAGTTCTTAGGGTGTGATGGGAGTTGAAAACATCATCTTGGAAGCTACTAAAGGGACAAACATGATATGAAAATGATTGGGCGGGAGAGGTCATATTTATGAATCCTTAGTGAGGCTGTTTTACGGTTTGGATATTATTCCTTTGGCTAATGTCTGAGTGTATGTATACAAATTTTTTAATAAAAACAACCATGAAATTTGAGAAAGCTCTTCACTGAAATTATAGAACAAATATATCTTGGATACTACACTTTGGGCAAGGCTGAATTCATTTGCTTTGGGTGAGCTGAAATGATTCTGTTACCATGTCTTTTCTCTATAGAATAGGGAAACAACAACAACAAAAAAGAATAAACTGTTTTATTCCTGTGATCTTCAGTATGCTTAGCAAACTATTGGGGATCAAAACACATCACAGAATAATCTTTGCTTTTACTTGACAATATCTAACAGGTCTTATAATTCTATTTACCTTATCTATTATTCCTTGATTTTACTCCTGATGATCTCATTTCCTTCTCCTTTGCTATAGTTTACAGCAACGCTATTCAAAGTGTGATCTGAGGGCAAGATGTGATAAGTACAGAAATTGAGAATAAGCTTTTTAGAAATTTTTGTAGCAATCTGACATGGCTGTGGCTCCCAAGTATGTGATCGTTTGGTAGTATCATCTCATTGAACATATAGACCAAAAATATCAGTTCATGACAGACTGGGGTGAAAAATGGGTCCTTCACCACAAATAGTTTGATTAGCCTTGGTGTGAAACATTTGGCAATTGTGTGTAAAGTACTTTAAAACTCCCTTCAGCTATTCGTATATAAATTATTACAAAATTTATTAGGCCAACACTTTCTAACTTGTACCTTTAGATACCAAATGAAGACATTCTTGATTTTCACAACATTCCAGTTGCCTCTATTGTCTTTGGCAGGTTTTCACTAGGAGAATGGTGCTAGTAGTGGTAACCATGGCTTTGAAGAAAAGAGAACGGGATGATGGATCTTGGGACGGGCAGACTACAAATACCTGTACTCACCCCTGAGTGTCCTGCAGCTTGGGGCACCAAGCTTTATCATCTGGACACTTCAGCTAATCTGGGTCAGATCTAATGAATACTTGGACAGGTTATGCCTTTGGAAGCTATAGGCTTTTTTCAAAATCCCCTCTAATTGCTCATTAGTTCTAAAATTCTATAAATGCAAACAGACTCACCTTGCTCACAGGAGCTTTAGGGAGATATTTCATGACCTAAAAGAAGCCTTCAAGACATTTAGGCAATGAAAGGGCTATTAAACAAAAATAACTAATGTATATGTATTTTGCAGTAGCTTAAATGGACATTTATCAGATGAGAATTTTATCAGGCTTTCAGTAGAAGGGATTTCTTGAAGTGGTGATTGATGACTCTGATTGCAGTGTATTTTAAGACCTCTCCACATAGGATTTGGGGTGGGGGAAACAAAGAGATTATTAACCATTCCTCTACTTACTATTAGTTAATCCTAACAAATACTCTGTGAGATATGCATGCTAATTAGTCATAAAATATGCACTGGTCTACTAAGCTAGGAACAAAAGTAATCAGAATGGGTTAAATAAAAATTAGGCAAGTAGCCTGATGATAAGTACAATGAATTTGGCCTTCATTTTTCTGGGCTTTGGGTTTGCTTTTCACAAAAACTGGAATCAAGTTCCTATAGGCAGTTGACTTAATGATTTGAAAACAGTAGGACAAAACATGAAGCCACTAAGGGAGGGATGAGGAATTTATATATGCAAAGTCAACAAATAATTTCTATGGATATAATGATTTTTAAAAAATCTATGTTCAAGGCTGGATTAATAGATTACTTCCATTTTACAGTTGGGTAGGCAGAAGTAAGGTGTTTAAGAACTCAGAGTCATATAACCACAGACGGTACTGCTGAGATATTGGGCTACATCTCCTGGTTTTGAAACTAAGTCATGATATTATGCTGCTTTAGCAATCTGTAGTCCCAGATCTCCTTAACAGCAAAAGCCAAAAACATGTTACGGTTGGATTCTTTGAATTTCCCACTTTCAGGAAGTAGCACCCCTGGTTTGGACAGCTACAAGGAATGGCAGAGGTACTAGGCCACAACTGCATTTACCACAAATATTCCAGTCTGCTAAAACACAAATATGTGACTCGTTTCCATTGGCATTTACCTCTTTCACAAAGGCCACAATGGAAGAAGCCAGAAACACTGCTACCACATCTACAGACAACAGAAATAAAACTAAATGGCTCAAAATATTAATAAGCATAATCATGACAATGTGTTTTAGATATTAGCTGATTTTACAGCCACAGAAATATCATGCATCCTAAGCACCATCCGCTAGAATTTTCCTGTTAAGATGGCAAGATACAATGCCAACTAACATGACTGTTTCCAGAAAGCATGTGGGAAGGTGATAAAGAAGGAAACAGGTAATAGAGCAAAACACAAAAAGAGCAAAAGAAGAAAACAACTAATTTTATAACTTGGGAATTGTCAGAAAAATGATTATGAATAAATTAAGGTAAAAAAATGTCAAGGAAATAATGTTGACGGAAGTGGTCAGATGGGATTGTCAAAACTGGGGTAGGTATATGTGACGAAAATGGAAGAAAATGTGAAATAAAGGAGTAAAAGAGAACCTGCAGGACTAAATTAAACACAACAGAACAAAGATATGTGTACACATAATACTTTAAAACAAAATTACAAAAAAAAATAAGCTATTTGGCCATTGAAAATAAGCCTCTTCCCATCCTTGCCCCATTGCCTGGCATGAAAATGATTTTCTCAGCTTGTTCAGAGATAGAACAACCCTGATGAAACCACCGAGGCAACAACCATTCCCAATGCAAAAAGGAATGAGAATTTCAATCCATTCACGTCCGAGGACAACAGTGTATAGCATAGCCCCACTGAAGCATGAGCTGCTAGTAGACAGGAAGGTTCCTGAGGGTAGGTATGATTAGTTATTTACATGGGAACCAGCAGTGTGCTTTTCATATTTTAGGTGCTCTATGAATGTTTGTTGAATTAAATTCTTCAAGAGCCCTCTTTTTCAGTTAGCCTTGAGAATCAAATAGTTTATTAACGAAAATAAAAAGTCCCAATATTTTGGAAGCTCATTTTGTAGCAGCAAATTCAGGATGGGACTAATGACCTACAAATTGGGCTACAGCAAAATATTTGCTGGGAACAGAGTATATCCTAAAGGTGGTTTTATCAGACAAAAGTGCAATAAATCTCACTGAAGAGCAGCTCTCATATAGAGTGTGACCCCATATGAATGATTACTTGAAGTCAATGTTAGAATCTCAAAAAGAGTTGATTTGGTAGAGCAAAGTAATGCTATTTAAAGTGCTATACAAAGATAACCAGTTGTTCTCCTAGTTTCAGCTCCAGCACCCCCTCCAGGAAGCTGGCTCAGCCCACTATAGTCCATAACAGTTTTTGCCAACTAAACTCAAAGCCCCATTAATGTAGAAAATAATTACAATCTACCCTTGTGGCATCTATTAACTTTTCTTTAATCATGTTTTGTCTCTCCAATTAGACTGTAAGTTAATTAAGAGTAAAAAGATTTCAGACATTTCTTTTGTAGCCATCACATTTAACACTATACAAGGGTGATTAAATATTAGATAATAAATTTAGGTAATTTACCACAGTAATTGGTTACTATTAATAAGAAAAAAATCATATAATCCTTCCTATAATTATGGAAAAAGCATTTGATAAATTTCCTCATTCATTCATAAAATTCACCTCATAATAGAAAAGGATATCTTTTACAAAAATGCCCTTCATCTGTTACCAGATTAAAGGCATTTATCTAATAAATAAGTAAATATCCTGCAGTAAACATCATACTTACAGGGAAAATGTTCAAAGCACTCTTTTTACAAGCCAGAGAGAGTCAGAAACACTTCCTGTCACCAAACCTATTCAAAATCATCCTGGACATACTAGTCAATGTAGGAAGATAAGAAAAAATAATAGAAATAAGACATGAAAGGGAAGAAACTTTCATTGGCTGATGAAATTAAGACATGCTGGAAAAATCATAAAATATACAAATAAATCATAAGGATTAAAAGTCTAGCAAGTTTTCTGGTTACAAAAATCAACATACAAATGTAAATTTCTTATATTTTTATAGCAACAATCCGTTAGAAAATGTCACATTATGCACAAAGATTGGCAAAATTTAAGAAGCTAAATAATACCATACACTAACAAGGATATGAACAAATGGGAATTCTTATCTACTCTGGAAAACTTCTTGGCAGTACCTAATAAGTTTGTATATGCATGTACCCAATAACTCTTTTCATTCTTAGGTACATACCATTGAGAAATGGGTTGTACATATACATGATACGTTCAGAAATGTTCATAACAGCAGTGTTTGTAATAACCAAACAATGGAAACAACCCAAATGTCCATCAACAGTAGAATGGATAAATAAATCATGATATATTCAAATGATGGAATATACAGCAATGAAGATGCTGCCTCTCTAACCCACTGCCTCAGAGGTGAACACAGATGCATCTGAAAAAGATAATCATGAACACAAAAATAGAAAATCCTAGAAGAATACATTTAGTATGATCTGCAATTTATATAAAGTTCAAGACATAGGTCAGCTATTACATATATTATTTGGAGATGTATACATAGGTGGCAGAAGTATAAAAAGTGAGAAAATAGGCAACATAAAATTCAAGACTGGCTACTTCTGGATGGGGATGGAGGGGGAATACAGCAAAGATTAATAAGGCACGGGTGGTGTTCTATTTCTTAATGTGGGTAGGGTAGAAACTGGCATTTGTTTTAATACTACTCTTTCAACTACATATATATCTTCCATACATTTTACACTTTTGATACATTTCACAAGAAAGAAAGAAGGAAGGAAGAAAAGAAATGAAGGAAGGAAGGAAGAGAAGCAGAAAGGGAGGAGAAAAAGGAAGAAAAAAAGGAGGGTAATTATCAAATACTTGAAATGCTAAGGGAAAAAATTAAGTCTGCCACAGTACCTTCTTCTGAATGAAATACATACACTTCTGCAAACACCACTGTAGCAAGACATGTATAACACAACTGCACGAGGTTATAACAAGATAGCCCACTTAGGGCTGAGTTTAGACTTCTTTCACTAAAATTGATGTCATTTGTCATAATGCAGATGTTTTACGGCTGAAAGGCATAACTGAAAACACTGGTATTTTCTTATTTAAAAAACAAGAGTTTCACTAGATTAAATTTCCTCTAAAAGTTTAACTACTAGGTTGAAAACTAAAGGAATCTATTATACACTTCTTTGATTATTTGCAATAAAACAAGAATGTGTATCAAATCATGGGGGATATTTTTTTCTTCCATACTTTGGACATCTGAAAGATACTACTTACATGTATGACCATTGACCCCAAATAGATTCAAATCCAAACTGTGCTATTGAGAGGTGAAAAAGGCAATTAAAGTATCAACACTCCCGAGACCAGCCAAAGAACCTTTTGGCAAATGCTAATATAAATGTTTTCATAACCTATGTTTTTTAAGGTCACTATTCAAATTTCATAGTTGCACATATCACCATTTTCAGAGACTTATTTCTTATGTTTTGAAGTGCTAGAGTCTGTTACTCAAACATGAGGTCAGTAGAGAAGTTTTAAGCTTGGAAATCTCCTATAATGCTATAGCACTGTACTCATATCTGCACATGCAGTGAGGCAAGGTGGGGCACAGGGAAGATGAGGAAAACAGATCCAGAGACTGTCTGCAGAGCATCTGTTCCAGCAACCCAGTTGTGGGCCTTCTCCCGGACCACTAAAACTCCATCTGGTATGGGAAGCTAACTGTTCCCCAGGTGGTGTGCCCACCTGTCAACTGACAGTTGGGCTTGTGCCACTGAGAATAAGGGCAGACACATTTTGGCACAGGCCTTGGAGCATTTCTTTAACTTAATGGCTGAGACTTGAGATGAAGAGATGAGGAAACACAGAAAAGAAAAAAAAAAATGTAATGGGCCCCGCTGGTCCCAGGCATTAGCTAGGGAATCTAGGTCACGCCTAAAACAGGCGTCTGATGGGGTATGCCATAGAGGGCGGAGAGTGGCAGGGAATGGTGCCAGCCTCTGCCTTTCTGGGCTTGCCAGCCCTTGGCAGGGATTCTGGAAAACGAGACATCCCAAGTCAGACGCATTTCCGCACATTCCTCTCCCTCCCCTGCCTCTAGCTACTTACATGTGGCTAATGGACAGACTGCTGAAACTTTCTTTAAAAAATAAAACTAGGATGCGGAATCTATCCATGTTTATCCCAGAATGTTTAGGTCTAAAATACACTTACATAAGCGGTCTCCTCGTGAAGCTCTATGCTATATATTTATTCCAAGTGGTGTCCAAAATCTTTTTGGAATTCTTTTGGCATTTGGCTTAGAATCCTCGGCATATTCTTGTCAATACCTTCAGTGATGAAGATGTTTGGTTCTAAAGAGTAAATTTTATTTACCAGAACTATGGAAGTAGGTGCTCAATGAATACATATTGAATAAAATAATGAATGGATGAATGAAAAACACACATCCATAGTTCTTAAGACAAATTCCTAATTAAATGGGTGACCAAACGTGGAATATACAATTTTTTTTTAAAAAAAAAAAAAGCAAAAAACACGTAGCAATTTTCTTGTATGATTCATATGCCAGAATCCAGAAGACCATTTTAATGGAGGAAAGGAGACATTGTTGAAATAAACAGCCTCTCAAAGTAATCTTGGATGTACAGATTATCAACCTTTTTATCATTGCATTATTCCTTAAGGGGTTTATATCCACATGCTCCAAGTTTTCTCCTGTCCTCTAGTCCTAAGGTTACCAAGGCACCAGGCCTCAGTAGGTCTTTTCCCTTACTGGGCTGGATTCCAGAAGTATCTCTGACTGGTTCTCAGACATAACCCCAGTCCAAAGGATCTTTAGGCCTATCTTTATTTTGTCAAATCCTACAACAATATGAATTTTCAAACCAAGATATATTTTAAATAGGAAAACAAGACCCAAATTATATCATTTCAACTTATATCACTTTTTCATGCAAAGGTAATATCATAAATTTTAAAAGTCTCTGCTTAAAAGAAGATAGCATTCATACACTTTTGGATTATCTTTTTAAAAAGTCTTATCGCTTCATAGTTACACCCCATACACATACATATATATTATAGGCACATTTACATGCAGACATATAAAGGAAGTATTCATAAAGGACGAGTGATGGACAAACACAAAGCCATGCTTTGATGTTAAAGATGCAGCTCTTCACTGTTGAGAAGGACATGTAATTGAATTCTTGGTAATCACTGAGAATAGTGTCTATTGTTGAATGTAGAGTGCTCACAGAAGGCTTGTCTAGGGAGTTTGCTCTGTTCTAAGGTGAAATCTCCATAGCTCAACTCAAACATGAAAGACATCCTGGCATTGAGCCAAATGCCTAGGCCACAGCGTTCTCTGGTTCCTGATGGGGTCGCTCAGAGACCAAACCAGGCACCCTAAAGTTGGCCTGACATGAACTGAGAAAACTTGGGCAGCATTTGGCTCCAGGGTAAGGATGTGACAGAGCCCGCTCATGCTCCCTGCACATACTTTGGTATGTACTCAGCACCTCTCTATTTGATTATTATCTTTCCCTAACAAACAGCAAACATTTTAGTGGATGTTCTGATTCTCAGAATGCAAAGGCAGAAGGTATATGCGAAGGTCTCCATACAATTCCACCCATTAAAGACTGATTTGGTTATCAAACTTCTTTTTAAATATGAAAATGATCTCTGGAAAATGTGCAAAAATGATTTTAGCTTACTCTTTTCTCTCTTAAGTATCAATATTACACACAATATTTAAATGACTTTGCTATTGGTGGATGGGAAGTTTAGAATGTACCCTGATGAATATCAAGGTTCTGCTGTAAAACCAGATTATCTCAAATATATATTTATATGGATGCACACACAGTTTTTAAAACCTGCATTCTTAAGTGCAGATGTGTTTTCAGTGTGGTCTCAGAGGGAAGGTTTCTATACAGGGTTTAGTCTGTGAAACAATTAGGGAAACAGATGAAAGGCATTTCAGATGATTCCCCCAGAGACACAATGGTTCTCAAGACTTGATGTTTTATATGCCCTACTGGGCTAGTAGATACATTTTTGACATTTACCACCTGCTTAGCAAATGTCATACCAGTTAATCTTGATATTCACCAAATTTCTGATGTCTTAGACCAGACCATGTCTAGTTTTATAAGGTTTTTATTTAGATCACCTTAAAAATTGCCACATCTTCCCAATATATTAAATGTACTTCCATTTCTTAAAGAGAAAATAAAGAACCATTTTACTAATTAAATCTTATCAGAAATACACTGATTATGTTTTAATATGATGATATTAAACATTTTTTATTCAGGAATAAAACATGAAAATTCTCAACTAGGTTCCAATATAGCACAAAAACAAATAGTAGCGATATAGAGACGATACAAAGATAAAACAACAGCGACAAAAAAAAGCACTGGGGTATATAATTCACATGGGTACTTTAAATATCTATTGCCATTTTCTCTTAAATGTGCTATTATTTAAAGGATTTTAAGAAATGCTACATTAATAATAATTCATTACTATCATCTAAATTGTTCATTCCATCCATCTTTAGAAGTGAATTACCATCACTTCACTATAAAGCAAACAGTTTTGAAAACTATCCACTTGGAACACTGCACAATGAGAGGGACTTGGTCTGTATTGCTCACTGTTCTACATTCAGGGCACAGTGCACTGCTTGGCCCATCATAGCACTGAATAAATTTGTTTATCTGGCAAATATTTACTGAGCATTTATTATGTTGAAGGACCTGTTCTAGGCACCTATGAATACACCAATAATCAAAACAAAGAGCCTTGCACAATGAATATTTGCTGACTTGATGAAAGGTAGATCACCTGCCTTCTTAATAAGAACATCAACTATTTCTGGAGTAGAGATGTAGCACAACTATATGATTGAAAAAAGACAATAGTGGTACGAAATCAACACTCAAAAGTCTTTTGAGAACTAAGACATATTAGTATTTTCTATTGTCACTATCCTTCAGTGGGCCTGCAGCATTTTAAATAGGGAGAAGAATTTAGGAATCCACTGTCACTTTGAGGTCAGATGGGTTTGTCTAAAATCCCAGACCATCTTTCCTCCATTAGATGTTACCTGGGTGGTAGAGGGCATTTATTTAATTAGAGGTACTAAAAAAAGGGAACTATTATCTAATGCTGCCTTTTTAACTTTGTGATGGTTAGTTGTTTATCATTTAAGCATTGGAAGGCTTAGATTTAGAAAGCTTATAGTTCTCTTTAGAATGGCTAACAACTACCAAAATATGACATGTTGTTTTATATGCCTTTTTTCTAAACTGTTCTCTCTTCCCCCAAAGACCCTTTTCTACTTTCCCTTTCCCTTCTCATCTCTCTTAAATTGATGAATGAATAAACATATGAATGAATGGAGTCTGAAAGCTGCAAGAGGCTGGTTACAGCCAGGAAAGCTTAGGGAGGAAGCTGGGTGTTTACAGAAACGGCTTTAGGTGTCATTAGTTCTCTAATACAGACTTGTGTTATTTCTAAAAACAAAGATGGACAGGACAGTAAGACCAAATCAGTAGGCTTTCTCCCCCAAGTACTAGAATATAATAGCCACTCTGTTTCACAAATATATAAAAACACACTTGGCTTAATTTCTTTAATATATTACTCTCATTTCAACTGAGCTCATTTGTAAAAAAAGGCCCATCTGCAAACTGGCAGCTGGGGACTGGCCAAGTAGCAAAAAAACATCCAAAGAGAAAAAACTCGATTAGAGACTTCAAAGTTAAAAAAGAAAAACAAAAAGAAAATTAAATTATATTTTTAAAATAAAATAAAATGTTTTTGTTATTTTTGAAAAAAATTCAGTGACAGGAGATTGTTGTGGTGGAGTGAAAAAAGTATATGAAATCCAAAGACTTGAGTTTAGGTCATTAGTTGGATCTTGCCTAATTTATTACTTCAGTTCTGTGGACCTTAGGCCCTTCATTTGTAAAATGCATAAGATAATTCCATATTCCCAGGACAGTCGAGAGAATTAACCTGATATGACGTATGTGAAACATACTTTCCACTGTACATATGTTAGTTCATATTAATTTCAGACCCTCCTCTGCGCTCCCATAGTACTCTTTACATATTTCTAATGGCTGTTACCATAACATACTATAATTATCTGTTATATGTAGGTGCCTTGAGGGAAGGGACCATCTTAGTCATTTTTGTACCGCTTAGCACAATGCTTGGCACATAGTGAGTGTGCAAAAAATATTGGTTGACAGAATGAACACAAGTTGTTTTGTTAAATAAATAATAAAAGTTTAAAAACATTAAAGTATGCTTCAAATTCTGAACCAAGGTATTTTTCATCTTTGGAAAAGTCCCTTTTGCCAATTTGTAGATAGGCAGGCATATCTACAAATGGGACAGTTTCTATAGATAAGTCTTCATATACTGGTCACTATGTAAGGCTTAAATTTGGTCTATTTAAATATGTTGAACAAAATTTTCCTTGACACAGCCAAAGCATCTGAATCAGGACTGTAAGGGTAGCCAGTCCATCCTTTGGGCACCCTTACTGTACAAAGAAAACACGTAAGTTTACATACTGTTTATAGCCCTAAAGCAAGAACTACCCATGGAGCTTGAAGTAACTAATATCTGCCACATCCAGCCAATAACACTGCCATTTGTTTAAACTTCCATTTTTATCTCAAACACAAGGTTTTAGATTTTATCTGTCTGTCTATCTATCCATCTACCTACGTTCCTACCTACCTATCTTAACTAAAACTAAGAAGCTGGCGCTATCAAATGTTCTTTAATTCCACAGGCAGATAGCTTTTATTGGCTAGTCTTACAAAAATGATAGTCAAATAAAAGCACTGTGACCAATAATTACAAAATTGTTTTGTAGTATATAAACTCCAAATAGGTTCCTATAATAACACTTAAGCTGGGCAACATGCTATAGGAACTTGGTTATTTTTTAGTAAGCCATCTATTCTCTTTAGCCCAAAAGGTGTAAACAACAGTAAGATGAAAACTATACTCACTTAAGTTTGGGGTGGAGGAAAGAAAGACTTCAAAACCTAATTAACACTCTGCTTGTACTCTATAGGGAGGACACACACAAGCACGTGCATACATTCACACACATATACACTTTGGTGTTGGTGTGCAGGGACAAATTTAAGAACTACCTCCAGTTATGAGGATATGAATTCACAAGCACAATTCTTACAGCATTTCCAAATGGAAAGCATGGGCACCTCATTAAGGGTCGAACATAGGGCATAAAAAAGTGCAACAACCTTGCTCGGTTCGGTTTGGCTTCGCTTTCATATCCAAGCTCCTTGTAAAACAGGCCAACCATGACAGGATGTTTAAAACTTGCAGCATTAAAAAAGATTCTAGGTTCACATAATTAATTCATAAATATATATAAGACTGAGGAAAGTTTGATGGTACTCTGCTGCAATTCAAAGGTGAGTTGACACCAACTTTGGAATTAGTAGCTTTTGGAGATCTGAAGGCTTTCTAATACCAGGATTTTCAACTCTGCAATTTAACGACAACCCTGCTGTTGGCCTTTCCTGACCTGTTGTGAAGTAAATCAGGCAAACTAATGTGGGCTAACAAGTCTTTTTCACACTGTTCAGTCCCCCTGCCTCTCTTTCCTCTGCAGACATTGCCTTTCTCCCACTCTGTCTCACCATCCTCCGTCAAAGCACACAAAATGGCCACTGTAACCCTGCTTCACTGCTCATTAGATCACAGGTTAGTCAAGTGGAACTGCCCAGGGTTCCCAAAGGAGAGCTATACTTCAAAAATCTGTCCATGTCAAATGAAGAAAAAAAACCCTGAGCGTGGGGTCACCCAGATCAATGATCAAAGAAACTGAGAATGAAGGGGGAAAAAAGCACACCCTCGTTTTTGTTAAAAACACACACAGGTCTGATTTATTATAAGGAATACAGAGATACGCTGGAGTTTCCTCCTCTTACGCTGTTTTCATTTTTTAACTCAGTAATTTGTTTTAATCGGGTCCTGTTGGTTGTTAAACTTCAGACTTTTGGAAAAGTCTACAACTAATCCTTAAAATTTCTCAAAAAGAAAACCCACTCCAGGAAATCCAGTTTTAAGGAGGACTCTTAAATGTTTCCAAAAACACTTGAGAAGCAATAAAAGTAATACAAAGTAATCCACTTTTAATGCTTGAGAAGATTCTATTTAAATCTGAAAGTAAGAATTGATGCGTTATGCACTCTAAAATAATCCCAGTAACCTCTTGGGCCTTCAAAGAAAAGAAACGACAAGTCTGTCAATCACATTACGAGAACACATAAGTGACATGCTATAAAAGGCAAATTTCTGGGTTTTGGTGTGGCCGCAGATATCTATAGGTAGGCCCATACCTTGTTCAATTATCTCCTCCATTTTTATGCTTTTCAAAAATAAGATTCTATACTTGCTTTTGTACTTTTTAAAAAAGATAATGCTACTAATTTAACAGTAGCAAACTACCAACTTGACATATTAAAAATTAAGCCAGAATGATAAAACTGGAACATCTTAAAGAAGAAATCAAATTTCACAAGTGAAAATCACTGGTTTCCTCAAAACTAAAGAGAAAAGAACATTCTATTGGCCAATGATAAAAAAGTTTTTGACAAGAATACTGTATATATGAAAGTAAAATAAATTAATTGCTTATAATTTAACCTAAAAAAATTTATAAGGGTATGTAAGGTCTTCATTGCTTTTTAATATTTTCTTTTTTGTGTTTGAAATTTATTCTTCAAGCACCCTCAAAAGAATATAAACATATTGTGCCTAATTGGATTTTTTTTTTCCTATTTCACTTTTGTGTATTTAACAAGCACTCATGTGGCACTTACTTTATATACCTGGCACTGTTATAAATGCCTTAAGGAACATTAACCCATTTAATCCTCATAACAACCCTGTCAAGAGGAGGGGAAAGAAAGTGGGGAGCAATAGTTAATACTGATTGAGCACCCTCTATGTGCTAAGTCCTCCTTTAATCCTCACCATTCACTGTGAGGTAGGTTCTAGGATTAGCCCCATTTTACAGATGAGGAAACAGATTTAAATTTTTCCCCTATATTATTCAGATGGCCTACAGTAAGAAAGATTTAAATCCAGAAGGTCTGACCTCAAAGTCTTCTTGTTTGTCATCTCCAAACCCCAAGTGCGAAGTTAACTATCCATGAAGTTAAAACTTATGTATATCATATGACCTAGTAACTCCAATTTCACATATATACACTTGAAAAATGCTAGCATGTATACCCAAGGAAACATGTACCAAGATATTCCTCAACAGCTTTGTTTATAATCACAAAAATCTAGAAAAAACCCTAAAAGTTTATTTCCTTACTGAAGGGAAGAATAAATAAAATTATGTCAAAATCACATTCTGGAACATAATATATTGGAGAAAATAAATGAGCTAGATTTACATGTATCATATAGATAATCTCAATATTATAAAGAAAAAAGCACAATATAAAAAATATGCTGTAAGGTAACACTTATGTGAATTTTTATCACACAAATCATTGTTGTATATTATTTAGAGATAAACGCATATGTAGTAAAGGTATAAAAGTGAACACTGGGAAAGATACAGACCAACTTCAACATATTTAATACTTGCTTCTGAAAAAGGAGTGAGGATGTGAAAACTACAGAGGAGAGGAAAGGAAGGACTTTAAACACAACTTTAATGATTTGTTTCTTTAAAGAAAAGATCTGAAACAAACATGGTAAAATGTTAACATCTGGTAAATCTGGGCAATGGGCGGATGGGTTTGTCTGTTACATTATTTTCTGTACTCATCTGTACATTTGAAATTTTTCAAAATGGAAATAATTAAGAAACGAAGAATGACAACTTAGATGTAGACCCTCATATAAACACAAATGAATCTTTCTTGTGAAATGTGAGTACCTGGTTCCTCTAAGTCTCCTTCCCTCATTTGACTCAATGAACTGCTTAAAAATCACACCGTTCTAGCAAGTTAGAGATTAAATTAAGTTTTCTTGAAATTATTATAATACCTTACTGCAAATATCTTAGAAGTATCATCTTTAAGAAAATCCCATTAATTAATATATAGTCCATATTTCATTATATTGCTAAGCAAAATTCATTAAGTTGGTGTTTCTAACATTTTCTCCTTCAAAGTTTGGTAACAAAGTAGCCTGGCTAAAGACTGACAGTTATAAATTAGAGCTGAACAGGGCACATGAGTAGAAAAGTGAACTACTTCTAACTGTAAACTTCTTTCATATCTTCTTAAAATTGCACCATATTTTGTTAATCATTCAGATTAAAATAAGAGTAAATACATTTTAAAGACTATATAATATTATATGGGGATTCAAATGAGCACAATAGAAATATATTTTCTATACGATGTTAGTCATATAATCTTAATTGACAAAGAATGGATCACGTAATTTCAACTACAATTCTTTACAAACTTGTATATATTTGTGAACAAAGTGAGTTAGAGAAGAGTTGTTATTCTAAAAATAATTCCAGTGAAAGTAAACCCAGGAATTACAGCCATATCTTTTGCTTCAACATCTTAAAAATATGACATAACATTAAATAGTACACATTTTTCAGTTCATCCTTACAATGGCTAAAGAATCATATGACAAAATTTTGACTAACTAGAATCTGAACAAGAATAATAAAAGAATTAGAATTTTTGAATTCCAGTAATAAAAGAATTAGAATTTTGTATTTCAGTTTAACAGATGAAACCACAAAGTCACAGATTCATATTGAGCGTTTTACCAAAAACCAACGTCTAAGACCTTGGAGTTAGTACTGATTCAACAAAATACTGTATACTTTCTACATCTACACTGCTAGAACTAACATCCTAAATAATTACAGTGGTACGACAACATTTAGAATCATTAAAGAGAGACGATTTCCCTAGAGCAGAAAACTGTGCTACCACAGTTTAAAAGACTTAATAATATGAAAAGAAAACAAAGAGCTTCTGGTAAAGTGTAAAAGAGATAGCTATAATACTCAAAAATTTCTGTTAACAGTAACAGGCCATTGCTTAAGCAACCTGGTGACCTCATGTTTTACCTTAAAGTCTGTTTTCCCTTTTTCACTTAAAAAATGAGCTTAATTTGCTTGTTAATATAAGTCATTGAAAAGCCAATGTTAATTTAGAAAAAAAACAGGAAGATGTCCAAATTTAAGTTTAAGAAAAACATCAAAGTAATAAAAAAGGAAACTGATATTTTTATAGCCCCAAACATGCAGAAACACATTTATGAATATCTATTCATACATTTAAATAATTCAAATATTTAGACTTACCTTTCTAATAAATTTGACGAGTGCCTCTTTAAATGAAACTATATTAGAACTGATTCAATGTAAATTTTATATACAATAAAAAAGAAAGGTGTTCTTTCTTAAGAATTTGTATTTTTCTGTTAAGCAGGTCATTTGCCTGGGCACAATGATTTGCTTTCCCATAAAAACAATAATAGTAATAACAATACTATTTAGTACATAAAAATATAAATTATACCTCTATCTGAAGATCTTTTTTGGACTATTTTTCAGGATCCCTCTAATGATTATTCAATCTTCTCTTCAACGAAATATGCTAAAGCATGATGAGAGTATCTTTCTTTTATACAGCACAGTTAACAACTGTAATTCTTCAACCAGCTGTTCTCTAAGGATTCTCCCGCCAAGCTCTTATTTTCATTTCATTATTTCTTTGTTCTCCCTGTCTAAACTGTACACAAGTTACCCAGATTTTCCACTCTGGCCCCTTTCAGTAAAGACTTGTTTTGGCTTCACAGTTAGTCACAACCACAGTCTAAAAATAAATAATATATTACAAACGCTACGTGTTAAAATTATATTGTTCTATGCAATCTCCAAATTATTTCACAGTGCATACACAGAACCTTCTCGTAAGGCTCAAGTGTTTTCTCATTGATAAAAATGATTCCAGTTACTTTATGGAGCCATTTACCATCTAAATATGCTTTATAGAGCATTCTTTTAAAACCCAATAATCTTATTTCAGGTATGGCATGAACTAAACTCAATCTATGTACACTGTGCTTGGGACAACTGAATCCAGACACTTGAACATATTAAATTATAAGCCTAAATAAAACAAAATGAAACCCTACTTGACTCTTCTCCTTTGTGGCTTAGCAGAAAATTTTTTTGTCAAAGATTTATATGTGTACAAATTCAGATTTTAGAATTCCTAGTAAAGAAGGTAATTCCCACTTCGTTATTAGATACTGTGGTATCAAACATAGCAAAGACCACAACAGGCCCAATCAAGTGAAAACTGTGTGGTACCCTCAAAATGAGAGGCTATTTTTCTTCATTAGACTTTCGTAGAACACCTTCTTATTGGCATTGAAAGTCTGTATCATACCTTCATTTGAAACTACTAGGTAACCCTTTTCTCAAGATATAAATACTCAAAGTGGTTATGTAAGTATTTAAATAATAGAGTCATGGTTCAATATGAAATTCAACATAAAGAGATATTACTAAAGAAAAAGAATCAGAGATTGTAGATACCAGTAAACAAAAGAGAAAGGAGATTCTATAGGCAAATTACTCAGGTGGGGATTAGATAATTTCTATCAGAGCCTATGTGCACTGGAAGAGTGGCCACTTCTAAGTTTCATTCAGTCTATCATATGTACCATTGCACATGTTGAGTCTATTGTTTTCATCAAAGGCACATGCAATTCATAGGTAAAGAAAAAAAGAAAGTGGCAAGGAGAAAATGCCCGTTTTCTAAGTAGCAGAGGATTCTATTCATCTCAAAAGATGAAAGCATGTATCTTTCATTACGTTTTTGTTCTTAGAGGAAGAAGGCCAAAAGTATGTGATTTTCATATTTGTGCTAACACAGCAGAGCTTTGCAAAGCCACTGCCAGAAATGGACTGGTTTTCTTACCTGCTTTTTCCATGCTTTAACTTAAGGATGTCTGCCTCATTATAAACCTTGCTGGTTCCTCAGATTTTCTGTAGTCTGGCTTTGCTGTGATTACTGGTCAAAACCTTTAATTACAGTATATAGTTTGTGCAGCTGCCTGGAAATTGGTCTCAGGGTCAGTGGCTCTTCCCGGTCCCCTCTTTCCATTCTTTTGAAGCAATATTGCTGAACTGAAGGCATTGTTCCAGCTTTCTGGTGTGAGCTGTCTGCTGCACATTATGAATAGCTTTGCAATCACTCTAGCAATTGGTTCTTCAACTGCCTTTAGGTTGTCAATTGTAATTCTTTGGCTCCAGGCACCTCTTCTCTTTTCATTCTCTTGAGGTCTTTTATTACTTAATTTGCAATAATATTAGGGAATGTCTTCTTCAGACATGTCACTAATGCCTTATTGATTATGAGGCTAGAGGTACATTTGACTTTCATACATTTGCCTGTTCAAATGTCTCAATATTTCTTTCACCTCTATGACTTATGATGCCGATCTTCGCAGTATCTTATAAAGAATTTTGCTTAATCCTGAAGTCATCTCTCTAAAGAATAATGTAAAGAATCCCCCCTTAAGATATTCTTATTGGGGTTAATTTATATAATTACTTATAGTTATTTTCATAAAGTCCCAAAGATATAATTTCTCCTTTTGGTAATAAAAATTAAGCTTTCATATTTTCTTCTCATAATTATGCTCTATTCTTTTTTATTATATAAAAATTATAATTTTGAGCACTAAGCAACTCAGAAATAGTTAACTGATAAAGGTTTTTGACTAGAAATCAATGCCTAGGATTTCAGAACCTTTTATTTACTCCTCCTCAGACATCGTTTTATAGATTATATAAGAAAACATTCAAACTATTCAAAATGAGTTCTGATGCTTCTGCATTACAGAATCAATAGGAAGTTTGTCTTCTTTTAGGGGAAAGAATAAACAAACATATCTCTTGACCTATTAAGGAAAAAAAAACCCCTTGAGTGTATTATGTCTCAAATCCTTAGTTATGGATAAAATCCAGCAGATTAACCCCTCTCATTAGTCTCAGCCATCCAAGAGCAACCAAGGGTATTTTTAAGCAGACACTATGTAATAATAATAATGATAATAATTATCATAATGATAATAACTAACGCTTATTGTGCTTTTTATCTTCAAAGCACCTTACTGACATTAACTATGTGTCTATTTTCAAATTAATTTAACTCGACAAATGTTTTATTAACTTTGTAAGCTATGGAATGTGCAGTGGCTGAGTTTTCTTTTGCAAATAAAAAAATAAATAAATAAAAGGAACTAAGGGCCAAGGAAATGGTACCTTAAATTTTTGCCTCAAAATCAGCCATTGCCTTTGTTGAATGAAGTTTAATGAAACACTAATTTTTATAAAATGCAAAATTTGAAATCCAGATATAAAGTGTGAAGTTCACCATTACAACCACTAAAATACATATTGCTTCAAAAAACCAGAAAGAAGCCAACTAGTATTCTTTGGATAGAATAAGTTTCTAACTTTACTAGTTAGCATTTATTATTATAAAATATTTAAATGTGTATATGAAGAAAAACTATTGAATATAAGAAATTTTTAAAATTCTTCTAAGTTTCACTAATGTAATAAATGATTTTATTAATTAAAAGACTACATTTGTTTTTATCAAATTGAATTCATTACTTTAAAACCATCTCCATTATGTTCCCATAGAGCTTCATTACATACCAGTCTCTGCATGAAAAATATAAACAGTAAAAGATAATTTGCGATTCTAGCAAATGAAATAAGCTCTATAAGTTAAAATATAGCCAATTATTAAAAGTGTATTAAAAGAATATTATTCAGTCAAGATGTCCTGCCACTTTCTATAAGGGATTTTGGGAAGGAAATTATAAACTGACACGGTGTTAAACAAGGTCCTCAAGTGAAAAAACACAAGTACCTAAAATTAAACATTTGTAAATATGGTTATTAACAGATTAAAGCTTTTAAAAACTACATATTAACAACATGGGTAGAGTGTTGAGGATTCATGAAGATTTGGTTCCTGTGCAATATTCAAAGATCAGGTCTGGTGTAGAAGAAAAGAACAATTTTTATATTCAAGGACAGAAATAGATGAGTTGGATTAAGTAAAGAGAGCAGTAAGGAAATCTGGATAAAGTTGATGGCATGAAGCCAGTGAGAAAACATGTGTGGTATGACGCAGACATAGTCACTCTTTCAACAGCTACAGTTGTCCTTCTACAGTATCTGTGATGGATTGGTTCCAGGATCTCCCCTGGATACCAAAATCCAAGGAAGCTCAAGCTCCTGACATACAATGGCACAGTGTTTGCATATAACCTATGCATATTCTCCTGTATACTTTAAGTCATTTCTAGATTACTTTTAATACCTAATACAAAGTAAATGCTATGTAAACAGTTGTTCTACTGTATAGTTTAGGGAATAATGACAAGGAAAAAGAAAGTCTGCATATGTTCAATACAGATGACATTATTTTTCCAAATATTTTTAATCTGCGATGTATTGAATCCACGAATGTGGAACCCACGGATACAGAGGGTTGACTGTATATTGAGCACAGAGATGTAGAAAAGCCATAATTCCTGTACTCCAAGGAGCTTACAATCTTAAGGGGTAGATAGAAAAGTTAACAGGCAAAGTTCTAACATTATGATTTGGATAAATCCAGAGTGCATGGGAAATCAGAAGGGGGCACCTAACTCAGCCATGGGCATTCAAGAAAACTTCTTGATATGGTTTTCCTATGGGAACAGGAATAGTGAGTGGTAGATGAACATGAATGAACAAAAAAAAAAAAAAAAAAGGCATCCAATCATAAATCACATTAACATATAAGATCTGTGGAGCTTCATTTGATTCCAGAAGGAATCAGAAGTTTTTTAATATGGTTATTATGAAATATTGATAGGAAGTTTATTCTTTCCGATCTGTGTTGAGAAATAGGGAGAAAAGGTCTGGGGATGTGAACTATAAGGAAGCTCTAGAAGCACTGCAGAGGCAGAAGTGGGAGAATAGGATAATGAAATGTCTAGATGTGGAAAATAAATAAGAGTAAGAATTGAAAGAGGTTTCAAAATTTTCCAGCTTTATGTAAAATGAATATATGCACATGACTGAATAAAGGAAGACATTGGAAAGGAAGAGGGTTTTATAAGAGAACATAATGAATTCTTTTTTGGACATGCATTGTCATATTTTGAAATGTATTACTTTGTTATCCCACCTAAATAATTTTCTTGATAAAATGAACCACTCTTACATAACATATTTATTAATGGAAATCTTATTAGTTTTTGGTGGACAGGGCACATTCTCATCATATTGCCTGGTGGATGTAGAAACACAGGTATACAGATGGAAGAGTGGTGAGATCATGGTGGCCAGATATAAAACTAAGGGAATCAAGTATATAAATTAACTTTCTTAAAGAATGCATATAAGAAGAAAAAAAATTAATAGATATGCAATAAATAAAGTATTCTGGCTGTTCTAGTACTCTCAGCTTAAAAGTTGCTATTTGCACATATAATAATGACATATTTGTATAATAGCTAATGAAATGATTACTAATTCAGCTTTTTTTTTACAGGTTAGTAAACATTTTCAAGAGATAGCTGAGTCATTCAGTGGAAAATTGACTTCCAAACCCTTTCATTGTTTCCCCAAGATTTAACTGTAACAGTGTGGAGGACATCTGTAAGGAATGAACAAAAAATAATTTGTATCTCTCATATCATTTTAGAATAAGTATAGGTCCCATCAGGGAGTTTTCAAACTGCTCACACCATAGGTATGTACACTGTTCCATGTGAAATCAAATCAGTATTCTAAAATGCTGCCAAAAAAACAGGTCAAGATACTTGGAACACTCTTAAGATTTAAAGTATATGACACTTTCCAATGATTATTTTACAAACACACACACGTTTCTCTCCATATGCAGAAAGTAATATTAAATTAAGCTAAGTATTTTACATGATTTAAATACTGCCTTGCATTTTTTAATAAAAGGTTTGTCATGTAAAATCAGAGAAGATATTCACTACTTCATAGAGCTACCAAAAACACTTGATCTGTTATCAAGCAATAAAATAAAAAATTTTAAACTAGCTTATTATTTAGAGACACATATTGTCCAAAAATTTCAATTAGTCAAAACCCTTTCTGATCCTTTGTAAAAGGAAAAGAAATACAATGTACAATGTAAAAGGAAAAGAAATACAATGTAGAAATACATTGTATTTCTACAATGTAGAAATAATCATCTATAAATAAGAAGTAATTATAATTAAATGTGACAGTTAAATATTATAAAAACATACCAGTACCCTCTTCCAGAAGATGCCTATATACTAAAAAGTAGGAACTAAACAAACTATTCATGACAGAGTATTGAATATATTGTTCAAAAAATCTGAATATTTATAACTAAAATAAAAACATGGCCTAAAAAAGCCAGTAATGTATATATTATAAAAATACGTGCAAATACTCTTTTCACGTTTATATTCCATTCTTTTCACATTTATATTCTATTTTCTCCAAAACACCAAGTTCTATGGACATCACAGTAACAAACTGAATCACAATTGCATGAAAATTGAGAGATGGCCTGATCACAAATTTTAACTCTAATATTGACACCCTAATTTAGAAGCTATATTTTCCTGTGCCACAACTAATGAGCCACGTACCCAACAGAGTCATTCGACCTTATAAGTCTGCTTCAAAAATCTGTTTCAGTTTTCATAATTCTTGATTAATATCTGTTTTAATAGAAAATATTCAGAAATAGTTAACACTATACTTTTGATGTATATTTCTGAAAAAGTTAAATACTTTTGGATTAAGAACATAGACAAACACCAAATCAGATGAGATTGCTCAAAATACGGACTATTTCTTTCATGTTAACAAAATGTGTCATTTTATAAGATGCGGTAATACCCAATAAAACAAAAATAAGATTTTAAAAGCCAGGAGGTAAAAGAATCACAATCAGCAACTGTGTAAAGGGAAAATAGGATTACATTTATTGGCTACTATATCAACTTAACTTCTCATAAAATCCTCCTGATCTATTAAATAACTTCAGAACTGAAGTATGCTCTCCTATGGGAGTTGTAAAACAAATTAGACACAATTACAATTCAATACAAATAAAAAATCAACTATTTACCCCTAAGATTTCTCTTATTTTATAGCTTTATTATTTCAATTAGACCAGAATTTCCCCTAATGTATCAAGTGGGCCACTTGACATAATTATAGATTTTTCTAGCATGTTTTCTATAGAGAAAAATAGTTGATATGAATAAATTCTGGAAAACTGTGGTAACTACACCTCCCCAAAGTGAATACAACAAACATCTGTTGCAAGAATTGTTTGGCTTTCAGACAGTATGTAAAGGGTGTTCTTTTTCCCAGAGTTTTGCTATTTTTTTTAAGCTTATTTGTTAAAAAATACATGTTTCCACTATCAGTTCTCAAGACATAAAATCTTAAAATTCTGGTAAATTAAACACAGGTCATTACCAGGTGTATCACAAACGAAAAATATGCAATGTACAAGACTCCACTTGCTTCTGAAAGGGCAAGAAAATAATTGGGCATGTTGCCCTCTGTCTGTGGGTTACACAGTAATTTTAACCATTGTCTTCATTTCTTAACTCAGTGCTCGACACAAACACAGTGACACTCTTAGTAGGGGAGGGGACTAAATATAGAACTTCCTAATGATTTTTATCCTCTGTTGGAATCCCATAGATAATTCAGCTTTCTCCTTTGGATTTCACTGGCTTCTACCCACTTGTAAAGTCTACAATATCCTGATATCCTCATTAAATATGCGAGTTCATAAAGTTTTACTCCAGTAACAGGATAAATAATTGCACATTTTCTGCATTAAGAACAAAATGTAATAATTTCCAATAGGGGGAGGAGAAGAATCAATAAGTCTTTAAAGTTCAGTGCTTTTTGGTAAGCTGAATGCATCTTCCTCGATTCTGAAAGAACATAATTCTGCCTAAAATTCATAAGTATTTTGCAGAGCAAAACACCATCTTTTTAGCATTTGGAAATTCCATAAAACATACACAAATTAGAAGGTACAAATGAATAAAAATGTTTAATGGCAATAGGGCACAGGGCATGCAATACCTTTACTGCAGAAAGAAAGAATAAAAAGATGACCACTTGTAAATATATTTCAAGTAACTTGTGACTTTGCTAATTTTTCAATCTTCTACCCCCTCTTCCACACATGCCTGTTCCCAACCATTTTGAGGTTATTGTTTACAAAATGTTTAAGATTCAGTTTTACAACTCCATTTTTATGCTAACAATAAGGTATTGATTTAATTCTTAAAACATTTCTGAGAGTATTTCAACAAGGCATTATGACACACTATACAGAGAAACCTCTTTGTCACCAAGAAATGGGAAAAGTCTAGGAAGCGTCTCTTTTTTTGGGGGGGGGGCAAACCCACAGTAAGTATGAGCAACTCATTATGTTTCCACAAACTTTAAGACCTACAATGGCATTTGCCCATGTATCCCATTAAAGCAATCTAAAATGTTAACATGGAGAGACACATTGACCAGTACTGGAGCCAAACTATATCATGGATATGCAGTCTGAAGCAGAACCGTCCAGCTGAGCTTAAGCTAAACCAGCCAATCCTCACTCAACTTATGCATTTGTGACTATGAGAATAAACACTTGGCACACAAAAAATAAATAAATAAAATAAAATAAAATGTTAACATGGCACCTGTATGGTATGTGTTCATATAATCACAGGGAAATGGTATCATGCAAACTCCATTACAGGCAAAAATTTTGAGAAAAGTTAATTTAAAATGGATACAAATAAAAAGAGAAGTCAAAGTCACATATGTTCCAGTATATATAAGTTTAGAATCATTTTTAAACTATATCTAAGACTACCTTACATTTACAGTCATCTGTCTTAGTAAAAGATGTATCACAAAAAGGGGGAAAAATGTATTTGCCCTTTACCTGGGAGAAAGTGCAAGCCAATACACACAAGGAATACCCAGAAGCAATTAATTGCTAAAAGCTTCCTTTATTCAATGTGACAGTCTTTAATTCCTATGGAGGGTTACCATGAGTCATATGTTTAGGTTTAAAGAATACATTAGTTTCAATTATATGATGTCTAAGGAAAACAGATAAAAAGTTTCTTAAATTTAAAAGCAAAAAGAAAAGAAAATCTCTTTTCAGATATTGCATATAATTTGAATAAAGTGATTTGAAATTATAATGGAACTTTATATCTATATGTTATATTAATGTATATATTACATATACATATTAAATTATCTATGTACATTCTATGATATACACATATATACTACCATATTTCCACAATGAATATCAGCACAACAATGCATTTTCAGCAAAGGACCTTATAATCATAAACTAATTTAACATCCATAGCTACTCATCATTACATACTATTATATCCATTCTACAGACAGAAAAACTGATGCTGAGAAGTTAAAAGTCTTACCTAAGGTCTTAAGAACAGATCAGGAAGGCACCACAATTATAATGCTGAAGACCTGCACATTAATGACTTTCTGAATAGATTTTTATTGCTATTTTTTACTTTAATTACTATTATCTATAAGGCATTTTCCAAAATCTATAAAGAAAAAAGGTGCTAAATACTTAATGCTGAATGAGGCAACTAAAGATAGGCATGAGCTGTCTGTTTAATAATATATCCTTGTCTGTACTATTTTTCTAAAACTTAAATAAAAACTTTCTCTATATGGTTACTCTTTCATTTATACTTCACACTTCAAAGTAAATTATCCAAATTAACCCCACTCATTTAACATAATAAATTGCATTATTCTTATTTTACAGGTGAGAAGCCAAGCACAGGAACAAAGCTATTTGCCATGGGTCACAAACTAAGTGGGAGGAGGTTTGGAGTTAGAACATGTTATGTTCTTGGCTCATCTATGTTTTGGACTAAAGGGCAATATCGCTCCTATTAATCATCTTATCCCAAAGTCACTTAAGGAAGCACACAGTTTTGTGAAGGATAGGGGAATATTTATCCTGAAAGCTGTAAGTGTAAAGGAATACATCAAGAGTTTTGATTTCACTGTACTTAGGTTATAATTCACTATAATTTAAGTTTTAAAAACTATTCACATATCTTATTACTTTAGTACCATGAATCAGAAGTTCTGCTGGATGAGACACTTACTATTTCCCCAGAATTAGTCTCATGTTTTTATAGGAGAGTTATAAGCTAAGAAATGAAATTAAGCAAGGAAGATAAACAGTGAGTCCATGCTAAAATGCATTTGGTGGCATTGAACTTGCAAGATAAGACATTAATTTTCAGCCTGGCTGATAACAGAAAAGGACCCATTGCTCCTAGTCAACAGTGAGCATTTCGGTGGGACAAGAACATAGCATTTGAGGGCAAGTGATACATGATAATACACACGATGTGTTCCTTGAAAAGCTGGAGGTGAATGAATTAAGTCAGTAGGTTAAATAAATATTAAATAACCAGTCCTTTACCCTTCAAAATAGATGAGAAAAATAACCAGAAACATCACTTAACTTCTTTTAATCAGCTAAAAAACAACCTGTGCTATCCAAGGAGGGCTAGGTATGTAAACAGGTGCTACCAGATTGATACGGACTTTCTGCTTCGTAAGAAAACTAAGGCTTCATGTTGAAAACATCATAACCAGTATATCCCTAATTATATGTATCTTTCCAGATTCCAATATGGCATCAAAAGTCTAACAAACAAGGTAGACAAAGAGTGTCACATTAATGAGACATACCTCTTGTACTGAGCGTGCCGCTGGCTTGTCTTGATGATTGGCCAATATTAAAAAGGGTAAAGTGCATAACTGTGGGTGCTGAAGAGCTGAGTGCAGTTCATTTCTAGCAGTTTCTAAATCATCTTCTGAAGAGGCACTGTCTAATACAAATATTACCCCTTGAGATCCTTGGTAGTAGCGGCTCCAGTATTTCCGGATATTATCAGCCCCTGTCAAAAACAAAACAAATTTCCTTTTTAAAAATGGCTTTCAGTAACTGAAAAATGTTCCCAACAGTAATTCCTATTGGAAACCAATATATCTTTTGAAAACTAAGTGCTAAACTCTGTGGTATGGAATAGAACAGGAATTTAGAAAAAGCACAGATCAGAGTGAATTGGAACAAAGAAAATATTACAGCCAATAGGTAGATATGGCTTTGAAGGAGAACACAGAAGTTTAAGAGTCATTCTTCATGACTTTCACATCAAAATGTGTAAGAGAGAATCAGGATGAATACATCTTAGACTTAAACTCAAAATAATATTTTTAGACTTTGCTTAATAGTCCTAAATGAACTATACTCTCTACAAATTGAGTCTGAACTTAACTCAGAGAGCAGGGTGACCTAGAAGTCAACCAAAGCTTCTTTCCATACCATTAACATTAGCTTGGTGATAGTTTTTAATAGAACTGATTGAAGATCATAACAGCCCTGTTTAATTTCATCTAGAGTTATGAGGACAAGAACTCTATGTGTCAACAAAGTGCTAAAATTTGTGAACAACTAAAAACTTGGCCTTTGGTACATTTGTATAAATCTATCTGGGTTCATATCCCATGGGGATGAATAAAAGGCAATGAGCACACATTCATGGTCTCAATGATATGAAATGTATATAAAAACATATGGAGTGGCCGGGTGTGGTGGCTCACGCCTGTAATCCTAGCATTCTGGGAGGCCGAGGCAGGGGGATTGCTTGAGCTCAGGAGTTCAAGACCAACCTAAGCAAGAGCGAGACCCCGTCTCTACTAAAAATAGAAAAATTAGCCAGGCATTGTGGTGCATGCCTGTAGTCCCAGCTACTCAGGAGTCTGAGACAGGAGGATGGCTTGAGCCCAGGAGTTTGAGGTTGCAGTGAACTAAGATGATGCCACTGAACTCTACCCAGGGCAACAGAGCAAGACTCCGTCTCAAAAAAAAAAAAAAAAAAACAAAGAAAGAAAGAAACAAACAAACAAACAAAAAAACATATGGAGATTTTCATCAGCCAGGCACATCTTATTCCTCTTTATATTTCCAATATCTAGCACGACGCACAACTCAAAGTTCAATACGGGAATAAGGAAAATGATGGGATGAGGTAATGAAATTATATACTAATTAAGCTTTACAAATTTTGAGACTAGAACTTTGGCGATTATTCAGTCCAACTCTCTGAAGAGAGAGAGGTGAAGTGAATGAGCCTCAGTCATGTGTCTAGTAAATTACAAAATCGGGATTTACATCTGAGTTAGTAGACACCCTGCCCAGGGAAGGCATGGACATTTCCTATTATATCATAATAACTGGTTTTATTACTTTGATTCATGAATAGGATGGGCAGTTTGTGTGTGTGTGTAGGGAAGTGGTGTTATTGGTTATGTAACAAAAATTAGATTTCAAGGAATTTCACCAATTTACTACACATGATCAGGTCCCAACTAGTCAATACTTATATTTCAGTCTGTCATTGAACATCTAGCTCCTATGTTCAACATACTGTGATAAGAGTTAGGGATAGAAACAGTGGGGACTGGAGTTGGTGTCTAGTGGCTGGCAAGAGCCACCTGCATCTCTTCCCAACTCTGTGTTCAGTGACATCATGTTGGTGGCTTAAAATCAGTCAGGGCGGGAGTACTTTCACCACAGAAATCAGCAAATACTACATATCAGGATTTTTCCTTTCCCAGAGAGCCAACACACCACTGGATGACACTGAGAAAGTCATATTTTCTGGGAGAAATAGAAAAGAAAACCCAAAGATTATAATACAGTGTAACAAAATGCTGTCATAGAAGTACTCATTAGGTGCTCTGGGAGCAAGACATAAGGCATCTCACCCAAAGTGGGGCAAATCTCTTAAAAGAATAATATCAGTAATCAAACAGCCACCGTTTATTAAGTATTTCCTATGTTCCTGGTACAGTGCTAAGTTTTTTTAAAAGAATAGCTTATATAATTCTTACAATAACCCAAGGAGGGAAGTATAATTGACTCAGGCTTTGAAAGTAAGCTTCAGGTCCTAAAATCTAAGATATTCACCATTATACTACACTAAAACAAGTAGGTACATCAAGTACATTTGATGTTGAGTAATGTTAAAAATGCAAAGATATGGGATATAAGTAGGGAGGATGCATATTAGGGTCCAACCAAGAAAACAAAACAAAAATAAAGAAAGAATAAAGTTAAGCCAGAGACTACGTAATATAGGGAATTAGTTGCATTAAGAAAACAACAGGGGTACTAAGATTAGCAACATCTTAGAAGCAGAGCCTGAGATGGCATTTGTTGTACACCTGATTACAGATGGAGTACTGTCAGGAGAAACCTAGGAGTGAAACAAGCAAGGTAGAATGGAGGAAGAAGCTGGGTAAAGACATTGTTTCAGAAATCTAGCCTCAGCTTGATGCCATAAGGAACTCTAGAGTGTGGATTGAACCACAGAAGTTGTCCAGTCCAGAGGCAAGAGGGCTAGGCTATTACACCCCTGTATAGTCATTGGCTATGAGCCACCCCTGGGGAACAGGAGGGGACTGGGGCCTGAATTCATAATCTCCCAAACATATTTGGTTGGGGCAATTACTGTCAGCCAAGGGCAGTCCTCTGGAGAAGGGTACAGGTGTGAGTCATTAGCAGCCAATACCCGCAGCAGCTGGGAGATGGATGCACTGGCCCAGTAAAGGAGATCTGGGTAGGATACCAACAGCATCTGCTACAAGCTACATCCAGACACTATCCATATGCTAGAGAACCATCCATAAGCTTGAAGGACAAAAGAGGAGGCAGTGTTACCCCATGGTAAATGTTTAAAACAACAAAAATACTGTGTGCATATCTACCTATATATAAGATTGTTATAAATTTTCCTAACATAAAGGATGGACAGCACACAATTTTCATAGAATAAGAATATATACAACATGCTTTATTGTAAATTCCATACAGCCAATTAATGATCACAGAATGCTTTCATTGATTTTGTATCCATAGCCAACCAATGGTTGCAATTGACCAACTAGTGTAGTTCTGACATGAATGATGGTTGCTCTGTTTTACATATATTAATTCATTTATCCACGACAGTCTGATGAGGTAAGTACTTTTATCATTCTCCTTTATCAATAAGGGAACCAAAACACAAAAAGATTGTGTAATTTTCCCGAGGTTACACACTAAAAATACATTTAGGTCTAGTGTGATTGAAATAGAGGTATCATTGACTAGAAAGGCAATAAGACTAAATAAAGAACTGTATTACCACATAAGCTAGGAGCAAAAAACATGGAACCCTGTTGGAACAAAAGGTACCTAAGTGCCTATATATTAATGGGAATGTGTCCAAGAACAACTTCTAGCCAATTAATTCAATGAATATTTATTAAGTACCTACTCCATACAAGTCTCTGACCTAGGAACTAAAGAGATATTTAGAAAGCCATTATTCCTCTTAGCTCAAACCCTCAAATCCTGT
This sequence comes from Daubentonia madagascariensis, assembly GCA_023783475.1. Classification (NCBI taxonomy): domain Eukaryota; kingdom Metazoa; phylum Chordata; class Mammalia; order Primates; family Daubentoniidae; genus Daubentonia; species Daubentonia madagascariensis. Next base: position 95,120,695 of record JAKFHU010001798.1, on the reverse strand, counting down.
GAAGTAATAATAATTACAATGAGGCCTGCAACTATATCAGAGGGAAGAAACATGTTCATACATTAGATGGTGTCCAGGGAGTCAAGTATAAAGAGAAGAATTTGAGTCGGTGGAAATCTAATGCATGCAGTCATCTCTTTCAATGAGAAATTATATTTTCATTTGCCACTTTTAGGAGTATGTAAGTTACCTGCAAATAGTGAGACAAAACAACAATATGTCCCATGACAATATTAGTGGGTGAAACAAACCCAAGGAGAAATACTATAACTTTTAAAAATGCCCCTTATATGACATAATATATGAATAATGTATTATTAATAGTGAAAACACCCTTGTCTTTAATCTCCTGCTACAATCTTCTGCCCAATGTTAGCATTTCTAACTTTCATCACAAACACTGAGCTTGGAGTTCTAAATTCCCCGTCAGCCTCCTGCACATGGCTTTAGTCAGCAGCAGCCTAACATAGATTGGGGCCAAGGAAACCAGCAATAAGGAGAAGGGTGGTATACAGTTGTTGAGTCTGGCTTAGTGGACTATAGTTTAGTCACCAGATTAAAATGAGAAGCGACTGTGTCATCAACCCGGCTGTCAGGCGCTTTGAGGAGATCCTAATTGGGAAGGTTAGGGACACCTGTTTGATGCCTACATTCCCACAAACCAAATCCAAAAGCAGTAACACACACAGGAAGTGACATCTACCAGCAGTTTGAGGCCACCCTTACTCTAAGGACAGAAATTTCCTGCTCTGTGTCTCTTAAATTACAATTGTTATATAAAATGGTTAAACTTGGTCTATAATTTGTACCTTTAGATTAAAAAACGAAAGGTAGTTTCAACAGTAGAGGGCCTGGGTGGACGGTGTTGCCAGACGTCCTAATTACCCAAGGTCCAACACTGCCTTACTAAAAGTTATAAGGAATCCCTGGGAATCTAAGAGCTCATTCTGAGAGCCAAGCAGAAGAGCCTGGTTCAAGGTACTACAATAAGAATAGAGGGAAAAACAGTAGAATAACAAGTCTTTATTATGTAAGTTCATTTCTGTGGCACACCATGGACGTTAACAACATTCTTGTATTATTTATTATTTCACTCATCTAACAGATATTTACTGAGGACCTGGCACCATTCTAGGTTCTGGGGATACAGCAGTAAACCAGACCTACAAAAATGTCAGTCTTTATACTGTTCACAGCAGAGCCAGCCTACAATTAACAGAGGTTAATTGTTCCAAGTACTCATTTTCTCAGGCTCTCCTGCAGCAACACAGACAGGATTCAGTTCTAGTCAACTAGGACCTAACAAAGGTCTGCGGGGAGCTTTTAGGAAAGATTTTGCTCCTCAATAAAAAGGGAGATGCCCAAAGACAGCCACTTCTCTCTCACAGCTTTTAGATTTCCTTAGATGAAAAGGTGATGCTTTAAACAGCATTAGCCTTCTAGCAACCTTGAAGGAGACATACCTATAACTATACATTGATGATGTCAGAATAGGAAGACACAGCCTGGGTCCTTGAGAATACCACTCAGCAGCAGAACCAACCACCCACATTATAAGGACTCCTTATTATGTGAGCATAGTAAATGCCTATTATTCAAGTAAATTTTAGAAGAATTTGCAACCAAAAAGATGCTAAGTTCCTTCATGTTAAATTAAAATGCTATGAATAAATTCCTTAGAAGAGTCATCCTTTGAGAGATGGGCCCAATGAGTTTAAAAATAGGAATATTTAGGAGGCAACAAAAAAACAGTCACTCAAAGTCATCCCTATAGAAAATCGGATCTCTAGACCAGTGCAGTCCAATTGAAGTTTTTGCAATGATGAAAATATTCTATACCTGTATTTTCCAGTGTGGTAGCCACTAGCCACACATGACTACTGAGCACTTGAAATGTGGCTAGTGCAACTGAGAAACTGAATTGTTTATTTAATTTATTTCAATTTAACATTAAAATGCCACATTGGACAATGCTACTCTAGATATTCCCATAACTTACTGCTGACATGAGAGACTGCTAGAAACCACTAAGACAGGAGCAATTATAGAAATCTAATCCTGCCTTTGAAAGGAAGAGCATAGAGCCTTGCTGGTATAGGAAGGGCTGCAGTCACCCTTATCCAAAGATGGTTTCCCAGAGGGCAACTGCCAAGGGGCTATGCAACATGCTATCCAGGACTACTGTCAACCACCCTGTGGCAACAGAAAAAGTTGGGATGAGAAGTTCAGATTGTCTCCTCTTTCTGTCCTCTTACCATAGTCTTAAGAAATTAAAAGGGAGTAAGAATAATTGCCCTCTGGAAAATTTAATGGAATTGGAAACCCATAAGCAGAGCCAGTTTTGGAGAACTTAAATTGTAAATGAGTCTTCAAATCTTAGTGAAGGGTGTAGCCTTAGAACACAGCTTACTTTAACCACACTTTAAGAGGAGTGCAGAAGGAAAGGAGAAGGGAGAGGAAATTAATAATTTTAAACTCTTTTTATTCCTCCCATGTATGGAACCCTCAGTTCTTTGTGATTGGTGGTTCTTTTGATTTTTTTCATCTTCTAAACGCTCAGTCTGTTTTAAAAAACTGAAATATAAAGAATTCAGGAAAAACTAAGACATACATATCTAAATGCAAACTTTTATTATGGACTTCCTTAACCCCCCCCCCACAAAAAAGCCAAAATACAGGAAAGCAAAATAAGCCCTCCCCAAACAGAGGATAAAAATAGACACAATGTATAAAAATGTAAAGACTTAAAGTCAAGTTCTCTAAAGGGAGGTAATTGTCCTATTTTGCTTTTCAAAGAGTCAAAAAAACACTTTAGATAATGAAAGAATTGTTAGAAAAATGGGAACTGGTAAGTCTTTATGAAAAATAAAAGTTTGTTCTGTGTGGCTGGAGGAAAACTTTCACTAAACAGTGGATAACTGTTGAGCTGGAGAAAACCAAAGTCCCCAGAGTCACAGTGAGATGGAGTGAAAATCCACATAGGAAATAACAGACAACTGACAAATAGTCATCACCCACCCCTACTACACCTACATACCACATTACATACCGAACCTTGTAAGATGTCTACACACATCATCTCATTTAACCCTTTAGGCTTCATTATCCTCATTTAATGGATGAAGAAATTGGGACAGAGAGGATGAGCATTTTGCTCGAAGTCCAGCTAGGAAGTGGCAGATCTAGGGTTCAAACTCTGGACTGATTCCAAAGACCATGTATTCTTTTCCACTCAATGGTGCTGCTTCCCAGAGAATGTGAGAGCTCCGTGAAATTGGAATGGATGGAATACTCTATGTGAATGAGTGTGCATGTTTAAGAGGTGTGCCCACAGGCTTTAAAGAATGGTTAATGTTGATATTGCATAGAAGGAAAAGTAAAGGCATCCAGTGGGGGTTGGTAGGGGCACTTGGAGGAAACTAGGTTAGATGGTTTTGGGGGCACAGTGAAGAGAATGAACATGAAATACAAAATATGAATTAGTGACAAGTAAATAGCTAGTATGAAGACAATATGGATGGCTTTGTAAGCCAGGCAGAGTATCTGGGCTGCATTCAGCAATTAATAGAGAATTATTAGAAAGCCCTGAGGAAAACTACCTGCGGTAGTCTTGTCTTGCTTAAGGGTCCTGACTACTACTCATTGCCGGTTAACATAGGTTATTAAGTATGAAATGTCCGATATCCTTAAGTATTAAGTTTGACAGTTGATATCTCTGACATTTCACTTGGACACTTCTAGTTTTCTTTTTATTGTGAAGGTACATCCTTAGTCTTTCAAACGCATGGTTTGGCTTATGATTATCTTTCAAAAATTTTTTTAGAGCAATTTTTGTTAAACCATAGATAAGTGAAAAATTAGTGTTATTTTCAAGTATGAGTTCTGTCATGGAACCAATGCAGCACAGACAGCTTGAAATATCAACACAGTGTTTGGGAAGGATGCGACTAATGAACGCAAAATACATCTATGGTTTGAGAAGTTCCATTCTGGTGATTTCAATCTTGAAAATGAGCCATGTGGGCGACCTGACACCAAGGTGGATAATGATGAGTTGAAAGCTGTAGTGGAAGTGAATCCATCTCAACCTATGCATGAATTAGCAGCAAGGTTTGATGTTACTATTCCAACAATATTGGGCCATTTGAAACAAATGGGCAAGGTAAAGAAGCTGGATAGATGGGTACCGTGTGAATTAAACAAGTGTCAGAAGAGAAATCATCTCGAAGCTTGCCTTTCTTTGCTGTCACGACATAAAGGTGAACCATTTCTACACCGTATTGGTATGTGCGATGAAAAATGGGTTCTTTCTGACAATCACAAGCACTCAGCACAACGGTTGGATAAAGACAACGTTCCGAAACACAGTCCCAAACCGAATATTCATCAAAAAAAGCTAATGGTGTCTGTTTGGTGTTCTAACGCTGGTATTATCCACGACAGCTTCATGAAACTTGGTCAATCGATTACAGCAGATGTCTACTGAAACCAATTGGATGAAATGATGAGGATGCTTGCAATTAAGTAGCCAAGATTGGTCAATAGAGACAGGCCAATCCTCTTGCAAGATGACGCTTGACCACATGTCACACAAACAACACTATTCAAACTACAAAAGCTGGACTAGGAAACTCTGTGTAATCCACCATATTCACCAGACCTTGCACCAGCTGACCACCACTTCTTTCATGCTTTGGACCACTTCTTGCAAGGAAAAATATTCAATTCTCAACAAGCTGTGGAAAACGCCTTTTGTGATTTCATTGCCACTTGCTCTCGAGGCTTCTTCGCTGCTGGCATAAACAAGCTACTGTTAAGATGGCAAAACTGTGTCGATAGTTTAGGCACACACTTTGATTAATTGTACTTCTTGTTTGAGATACAATAAACTAAGATTTTGATTCAAAATTGGACATTTCATATTTAATGACCTAAATACTTATGGAGGACAGTATCACCTACCCATACCTGAGCTTCCTCCAGGCCCACCTGCCAAGCTTCCAGAATTCACAAACCTTGAAAATGAACTAATATGCTATACACTCCTGGACATATGGATAACTGCATAGCCTGAAAAAGATTAGTTTAGTAAGGTATTTCTATATTTATTAGAAATCTACCATAAGAAAATGTTATGAGGAAGGAAGAAAAAGAAAGTTCTTCCTTCTCCGAAAGGCTAAAAGACAGTCAGCAAAGGAGCCATCCAAACAGCTTCTGTCTTCTTTTGAATTCCCCAGTGCAAACAGTTTGAGAGGTGACTACAAGAAACAGTGGCAGAGCAGGACATGAGACAGAGATAACACAAAAGGAGAGTTATTAAGCCAGAGATCACAGTGGGTAACCACACTTTAATTCTGCTGTAACTCTGGGAGCCAGCATAGAAGAGACTCTACGGATGGAGTCAGGTCTTATTTACAAATCTCCCCTCCACCTGTCACCAGTGGTTGGCTGAGGGCTATTGAGGAGGGCAGGCATTAATTTCCCAGCACTTCAAGCTTGCCCAAGGCACCCAGACAAGGCATGCTCCAGCAGGCAGAGGAAGGCCCTAGCTCTGAGAAGGCAGTCTGATACCAAGGAAATGGGATTATGGGTGGGACACCAACAGGGCCTCCCTCAGTTATCCAAAGAATAGCATTTAATTGTCAATTTAGGCCATTTGACTAGCTGTTGGCTCAGTAGCAGAAAGCACAAAAAACACAATCATTATTATGTGGAAGTAAAAACCAAGACTTGGTTTATGTAACATCCATATACTTGGCAGAAAACAGCCAATAAGTCTGTTAACATTAAGCAGTGGTTCTCAAAATGTAGTCTTCAAGACCTTTTCAAGAAGGCCCAGGAGACCAAAAGTATGTTCATAATTATACTAAGACATTATTTGCTGTTTTCACTGTGTTGACATTTTCACTTATGGTGCAAAAGCAATGGTGAGTAAAACTGCTGGTGACTTAGCACTGACAGAGTAACTGGCAACCAACTAGTAGTCACTATATTCTTGACTACCACATACTTGCAGAGGGGGAAAAAAAAGGTCAATTTCATCTGAGACTTCCCTCAGTAAGGTAGTAAAAGTTAAAAAGTTATTAGTTTTATTAAATTAGCTCTTACACACACTTTTAAAAATATTCTGTGTGACTAAATGGGAAGTATGCAAAAAGCATCATTGCTACATACCAAAGTAGACAGCTGTTTTTAGGATAAGGACCTGTGTAACTAGTTTCAGTTGTAAGCTAAACTAGGTTTGATTTTTTTTTTCATGGAACTCCATTTTTACTTGAAATTTCAACTGACAAACTATGATTATTCAGACCTGAGTATGTGATAGACATTTTTTCAAAAATAGATATATAGGTCTGCCACTTCAAGGAAAACAAATGATAGTATTTGTTGTCAATGATAAAATTTGTTTTCAAGCAAAAACTAGAATTTTGGAAAATTTGTTTCTGCCACTGTAAGCTTGAAAGTTTCTCAATAATGAGACTGGTGATGAAATTAACAGATATTTATAATGCAATGTGTCAACATTTGGAAGATCTACATTACTCAGTGGACCAATACTTTCCAAATGACCAATGCAATGTTACAAAACCATACATATATATAAAAAATACATTCAAAGTACAAGATAGACCAATGCATGTTAATTAAATGAGTATGAAAAGTTCATTGATACAGTTTTCAGACTGCATTGCAACTAACGTTTAAGAAACTACCACTTATTAAAGAATTTCAGTGTAGTATCAAAGGAGACATCAACAGTTACCTAAAAAGGCTGTTAAAATACGCCTCCCTTTTTGAACTGTGTATCTACATAAGACTGGATTTTCTTCATGTACTTCAACCCAAACAACATATAGCAACAGATTGTAGAAATGTGAGAATCCAACCCTCTTCTATTAAGCCAGATTAAAGAGATTTGCCAATTTTCCCACTATTTTTTGTTTTCAAAATTGTTAATTTTCATAAAAACATTTATTTATGTTAATGTGCAATAGGTTTATTATTGTTACTTTGAAAGAAATTTATAAGTATTTTTTTAAAATATCAGCTTTAATTTCTAACATGGCAAATATTAATACATATAATATAAGCCACATAAAAGGCCTTTGGGGGCCTCAATAATTTTTAAAAGAGTAAAGGGGCCTGAGACCCCAGAGAGGTTTTAGAGCTGTAGGCACTTATTGTCTTTAATATGCAAAAGAGATAATTAAGATCTACTAAAATTTAGACATACATTTAGAGTTGTTTTCCATCAGGAATAAAAGTCTTATTTTAAACTCTCTTTACTCTCACCCTGACTGTCTCATATCCAAAGATAGGAGAGGTGGATTTGGGAAAGTAATCTCAAAATTTAGAGGTCCATACAGGAATTATAACAATCTCCTTGGTCTCATTCTGTTGGAATTCTAAGCCAGTAGTCACACACTTTAATGCCTAGAAAGATTACAGTAATGTGTGCAGCCCAGGAACCTGAACTTTAAATAGCTTGCCCCCAGGAGATTCCAAAGCAGGTGGTCCTCAGCCTACCTTTTATAAACCAAAGTTCTAAACACTATAAAAGCTGATATACCAATGCCTCCTTCTCACTTTATCCTGCCTCAACACATATTCTGGATGTCTGTGTTACTCAAAACACAATTTTACATCCTTACCTTCAATGGCAAGTCCTAACAATCGTACTTGAGGACTATGCCTGCATTCTGACATCTGCCCCTCCTCTACGTTCTAACTCTGGTTCACAACTTCATCACCTTCCATCTGGGTCACCAGGATGGCCTACTAAGTGGTCTTTGCACAAATCCAATTACATTATTAGTACTTGTCGTTATAGTTTGAATGTCCCCTCCACAACTCGTGTTGAAATTGACATTGTAACAAGGTGGAACCTTTAAGAGGTGATTAGGTCATGAGGGCTTTGCCCTCACAAATGGATAAGTGCCATTATCATGCGAGTAGATTAGTTATTGGAGGAGTTCATCTATCTATCCCTATCTCGCGCTCGCTCTCTCTCTCTCTCTCTCTCTCTCTCTCTCATGCTCCATCACCATGTGATGCCTTTTGCCATGTTATGATGCAGCAAGAAGATCCCTATCAGATGAGTCCTCTCAATCTTGGACTTCCCAGCCTCTGGAATCATAAACCAAATAAACTTACATTGTTTGTGAATTACCTAGTCTGTGGTAGCAGCAGAAAATGAACTAAGACACCGTCTAGAACTCTAGCTCAAATTATATCACCACTCTTCTCAAAAATATTAAATGCCTATAATTTGAAGTTCCCAAACTACTTGATTTAGCAATTATGGTTCTCCATAATCTGGCTCCACTTTGCCATTTCTACCACATTCCTCTATTGATCTCCTTGTATGCTCCACAAATGAAACTTCTTGCTCCCCTGGACTGCACTCAAGTTTTTCAGCCCCATGCATTTGGTTTTGTTAACTCTTCTGCCTGGAGTTCCTACCATATCAATTCTTCCCATAGCTCTTGCACATTCAAACCACTACACGCCCTTCAAGGGCCAGATCAAATGTCACCTACTCTAGCAAGCCTTACCTGATCTTCCACCTGGAAATAATTTCTCAGGAACTTTTAGTCTGTCTCTCTTGGTTCTCCTCATAACAGTTTCTACCCTGTGGCACAGTCATCTAAGTGCACATTTCATCTTCCTGATTAGACTGAAAGAGCCATATGGGAGTTTTGTGCATTTGTGTGTCTGGTTCATCTCCATTCTCTGACTGAACATATCTAACACAAAGTTTTATAAATAATGGAAACTCAATAAATACTTTTTCAATGAATTAATTAACTTTTTATAAAATATTTATTCTGATTCCTCAAATGTAGAATGTAGAATTTACCCAGCAAATCATTCCTTGATATACAAATAACCTATCTTTTTGGTTGATGATAGTGGCTTGTTTGTGTACAGTTATTAGCATGTAATTTTTATGTTTCTGGCACATATCCAGTTCTGCAAAAGATCTCTCACTTGCCACCTGATATTAAGAATTTCTTAAACACATACACAATAAAACTTCACTCTACTCATTGCTTGGGCTTTCTTAGAGTTCCGTTTTAGTATTTGGAAACGTGCAGCCACCATATAACATGTGCTAAGCACTGTACTAAAAACGTGCTCTTTGGGATCTTTTTGATTCTATCCTATTTGTGATCCTTTAACCACCATCCTGATACCCAACAGAATTAGTAGCCAAGAGAAACTGAAAGCATAGAAAGAAAAAGCTGTGGGAATAGTTAAGGGGAAATGCAACCCTGCAAAAGCAAAGGGTTAACTCCCTAGAAAGCCCACAAACCCCAAGGTGATCACAGTTTGCATAGTTTCATATGTTTACTAAGCAGCAGATTCCTGAGATATTGGCATGACACAAAAAACAAAGTACTTTTGTGGTATTCTAGAAAATCTGGTGGCCAGACTAGAAAAGCTAATATGGGAATAATTTTGTTAAAATTCCCATTGACCAAAGCAACAAATTGGGAAAAGCCAAAATGGGAATTTTCTGGCTGAAGTAAAAGATATTTGTTACACACCCAGGGTGGAATAAGATCTTTTAATACTGTGGAAATGCTATTGCATTCTAGCACAGCTTGCCATTTTTACCCCACCAGTATTTCTTTTCTTAATCGGAAACTTTAACTTACCAACTCTGTGACAACATTGACAGAGATGAATGAGGTTCTAGATTAAGACAAATTCACAATCCAAAGAAAAAGTTGAAAACATCTAATGTCTCATTCTTTACAGAATAAAGTCTTAGAGTCACAAGTTGTAAGCTTTGATGCTCAAAAGTAGAATAAATTTGTCTCTTACTTTAAGTACAATTTTCCTTCTGTGATTAATCAGACTCAAAACAAGTTACTACCATACAACTTACTCATGTAATAAAGCCTTAAGAGAAGTCTGCTTGCTTTGATTCCACCCATATTTACTTTTTCATTTTTTAACACTCTCCATGACATTCTTGATAGAATTGCTTATCAGAGCTCCAAAAGCGAGAGTTCAGTTTTCCCACCCAGACCACTCCCTTTGTTCTAGTTGTTGTTGCCCTATTGATTACAGAAGGCTAGCCAGGATCATGCCTAGGCTTGAGTATAAAATAGTGAATGGCAAAGGAATAGTCTAGACTTCAGAGAGGTGACACCAATGTTTAATAATGTACATAAGCTAATATATAATTTGAATTATGTAATCAGACAAGTCAATGTGCTTTATTTACAAGTCATAAATAAATACAGGCAGCTCTAAGTTTAGGAATCAGGTATGTTCCAAAACTTCTCAAAGGTTCTAATTTTTTTCAGAATTCAATACACAATTTTTCTTGAAAACATGGCAATTCATTGGAGTTGGATTCAGCCCTGATAGAATGATGGCAGCATGGGCTGTTAAGTCAGACTCACTGGGTTCAAAGCCTGACTCTGCCACATGTCATCTGAGTGACCCTGGATAATCAGCTTAATTAATCCAAGCCTCAGTTTTCCTATCAATAAAAGAGAGAAAATAATAATATTTAGGTACCTCATAGGATTGTAAGGATTAAATGAGATAACCTTTTTAGCATAGTGCTTAGAATATACTAAATGTTCATATGGTCTGTCATTTTGTAGTTATTGTTACTATAATTATTTGGCCATCATTTAATCCTATAACTTACTAAACTACTGAACTAACTTGAGTTTTAAGGTCTGGAACTAAAGTCTACCAAGTGCTGAATAAAACAGGCAGAGAATAATAGGTTTTCTGCAATTCCCAAGATAACCAATATTATAAAAATCAACCAAGTTTTTATTTGGGATGGACCCTTTCTTCTTTTCTAGTAACTTTCTTCCATATCCTGTATCACCCTCAACCTCTAGTACTTTCTATTCTCCAATTTCTTCCTCCTTCATTGCTGTCCAGATTTCTTCCCCTGACGAATACCAAAAAAGAGGTTTCTCTCCTTCAGATTGGAAATGCATGTTCTTTCAGTATAGCTGTTTTCAGCTAGATTTTAAAAGAAATAGTGTGATTATCAACATTCAGGTGACACTCTCTCACATATTTCATACGATGAAAAAACCCAGATTGATCACTATTACAAACTGATCTGTGCATGTGTGTATACATTTGCGTGTGTATATACTTTTCAGAGTTGATGTTATCTACAAGGCTGACATCATATGGTATTCATACAAAGCTATTATTACACTTTACAACATTTCCCCCTCTTTTGTTATAAATGCACAGATGACCAAAAATCAGTGCTATTGTTTTCAGTGGCTCACATGGCTGCACCAGGAAGAGCTCAGGCAGTATGGGTTAAGGCAGGGGCTGCCATTTGTAGGCAAGTGGTTTTTTTTTTTTCTGCCAAGGACAACTTTGAAATAAAATATATTAATAATTGGATTATGAATAGGAGAAAAACAAACATAAACCTTAGCACAAAATGGGCTTTTTCCTCAGGAATTCTTGTAACTGTTTATAACCCACTTTCTCACACCTTTTTCATAGCTTTTGCCTAAGCATTCCAATTGCAGCAGTTACCTGTCTCCATAGCTCTACTAATCAACTTTGGTAAAGCGCCCCAAGATCCTCCCAGTTTGTCCTATTCACCACTGTCCCCAGGTATACAGAATCTGGCACAGGGCAGGCAGTCAATATTTGTTGATTAAGCTAATTAATAAATGAATAAAAAATGAGTATGTGGACTATTTGCCCATGGATTTGAATATAAGCAGTCTCACTTTCATACAGTCTAAAATAACTCCTCCTCATTCCCTCCCTTCCTTTTACTATTTGTCTGAAATACCGTTTCTTCTTTCTGAATTTCTTTGTAAAGCAGTGCAGTAGCTTTGTTTCTGTCCTCAAAAGTAAGCTTTCCCTTTATGCTTCGAAACTGCCATTATAAAGAGGATGCTAGTGATACAATCACTCCATTTCAGGCAGTCCCAGATGAATGATCTCTACAACTGAAGCTGGATGAATGAAACATTGAAATCTTATCTTAAGGCCATAGACTTCCTTTTTTACACAATTACTACATATTAAAACTAAGATTAGCCCACTACATCACATATATCATTAAACAGATTTCTTCACACTTAATCATATCACTAAATCAGTAATTGCCAACCTTCTGTCTCATGCTATGGGATGTATGTTATTATCTCAAGAAGCAAGTGGAACTCTTGAAATTAGTTTTCATTAACTTTAAAATGTAAGTGTGGATGTGTCATGCAGCATTTGAAAACAGAAGGTTATACAAAATTGAGTGTCACAACAGAAAAAGATTAGGAATCGGTATACTAGCCAAAGAGAAGACAAATGAGTTTGAAACATTGCCTGAGGTCAAGCACTTCACTTCCAAATACAGTTTCCCATGAAGAACACACTCAGAAGAAAAGAGAGAGACAATGCGATTTCAATGATGTTAAGGCTACTGTCTAAATTTTATTTAGATTGGGACAGTTAAAGAATATATTTGCCTGAGGACAGAGAACAGACTACACAAGAAGGAACATTTATTAGGTATCCAGTAGGGTTCTACAATGCTGAATTTTCTTAAAAGTCTGGTATTAGATTAGGACTTATTTTCACAGCTGACTGATAAGGAGATATCATTCCTTTCATGTCCCTCTTACAATAGATAGGTGAAAACAATTATGGAGTAGACATGTATAAAAAGTATGTTAATCTGCTTAAGTTTGCCATCCTGACAGAGGATCAATGTCTATTTTTTTAAAAAAATTGTTTTAAACACATTTGTCATAGACTTGCTGCTATTTTGAATAGTTTCTCTTTTATACAAATGGCTAAATACAAAAAAAAAAAAAACATTAGCACAGGAAAAACACATTATCCACTCCACCCTCATTCTTTGGTTTGTATCCCTTAAGATTTTCTCTTACTTAATTAGAAAAATGATGGTGTTGCTATAAACCTCAAAAATCAGATTTTATTCAATATATATGCTCAAATATAGTCTTAGCACAAATCAGTCTAAGGTCATGCATCCTTGTAAATAATCAATGTATAAGAAAACTTTCTACACAAAAGCAGGCAGCATCAAGAGAATGACCCATATTTTGTATTTTCACAAAAGCCAGGGACCATGTCTTTTCATATCTGCCATAATGAGTTATGGGTGCTCAATAAATGATTTTTGGATTTGCTTGAGGAAGGTTCTGTCAGGAAGAACATAAGGTCACCCTCAGGTAAATTACCAAAGCCCCACAGAAGTATTACATGGTGAAGGCTACCCCTTAATATTTGTGACAGGTAGACTCTAAGATGACCTCCCATGATCCCTACCTCTCGGTATTGACACCTTTTTGTAATCTCCCCTTGAGTGTGAGCTGGCCTAGAGCCTTGCTTCTAACCAACAGAATGTGGCAAGGTGATTGGATGTCACTTCTGTGATTAAGTAACTTCCATCTTGCTATCAGATTCTCTCTATTGCCTTCTCAGTTTGCAAGCTTTTATAAAGCAAACTGCCATGTTGAAGAGGCATATGGCAAGGAATTGAGGGCATTCTCTGGCCAACAGCTGGCTAGGAACTGAGTCCCTCAGTCTAACATCCCCCTCTCCTCTCACAAGCAACTGAAATCTGCCAATAAAAACGAGAACTTAGATGGAGATCCTCTTATGGATGAGTAATATTCCATTTTACAGATATACCATGTTCTGTGTATCCATTCATCTGCTGATGAACATGTGGGTTGTTTCCACCTTTTGGTTATTGTGAATAGAACTGCTATGAATATTGGTGTGCAAGTTTTTGTTTAAACCCCTGTTTTTACTTCTTTTGGGTATATTACTTAGGCATGAAATTGCTGGGTCATCTGGTAATTCTATATTTAACTTATTGAGAAAATATGTTATGCTGTTTGAAGTCTCTAAGTTTGTGGTAAATTGTTACACAGCAATAGATAATTAATGCAAAGTTTAAAATAAATTTGCAGCAAGGTAGAAATGTCCAAATGTGGACTAATGAATTAAAGGGAGAAAAAGCTTAATAATTTACCATTGATCTTACTGGCAACCCATTATTGCTCTAGTCAATAGCATTTACTGCATTCTCAAAATGCTTCTTTTGAAGATGACATTTTAAAAAAATTGCTATGAGGGTTTACTGAGTGCCACATATTGTGCTGTGCTGGACTCCACAGATAAGAAAATGAAAAGGACATGGTCTCTGCCCTTAGAGTGAACGGATCCCCAGTTAAGAATTACCTCTGCTGATATTCCCCAGAATTCTGTCCATCAGCTTATTTCTTATCTCTTTACATATCCTCTTGGGAATGTCTTCACTCACATGGTTTCAGCTACCTCTAATATCATGAAAACACTCAGTTCAAATGCTCTCATTTAATTTTCTCCTGAACACCAATACTCTTATTTCTGTTCATCGTATATTCCCTTCTAGATGTTCCCCCCAAGTATTTTAAACTCAATTTGTCCCCAAATAAACTCATTCTTGGTATGTACTCTTTCCCAACCCAGCCTCCTGAATTCCCTGTTGGTATTAGCAGCCAAGATTGAAACTATGAATTTTAAGAGTCATTCTTAACCTTTATCGCTTATTCCTAATAGTCAGTCAATCATCAATCAACCAACTTAGCCATTCCTCTTTAGCCCAGTGTAACTGCCAAGCTCTTGGACACTTTGAAACTCCACTGCTAAGATCTGAATGTGTCCCCCAAACAGCATGTGTTGGAAACTGAATCCCCAATGCAATAGCACTGGAAGATGGGGCCTAATGGGAGGTGTTTAGGTCATGAGGGCTCCACCTTCATGGATTAATGCTGATTATAAAAGGGCTTGAGGCTGTGAGTTTGAGCTCTTACTCTCTCACTCTTCTGCCTTCTGCCATAGGATGATGCAGTAAGAAAGCCCTCATCATATGCCAGGACCATGCTTTTGGACTTCTCAGCCTCCAGAACCCTGAGACAAATTCCTGTTCTTTATAAATTACCCAGTCTCAGGTATTCTGTTACAGTAGCACAAATGGACGAAGACACCCACCATGCATATTCTTCTGGCTGTTTTTCCTCTGTTCTAATCATGGCTTGCCGAGAAAATTCCTATGCACATTCAAGTCTAATCTCAAGCATTACCTCCCTGTGAAGCCTTCCTTAACTTTATTTTTACAAAATTACTTTTTCTATCCATTGTGATCCTAGAGCAAATTGAACATCCCTTCAATTTAAAGAACTAGACTTATAACAATGCATATGCTTTTACACATCCAGTTCTTTATGACTGCTCTGGGCTGACAGCTTTCTGTACTTACATTCTGAAACCAGTTCTTCTAGATATTTTAGGTAGCTACTATAGGAACCAGCATATAATCTTCACTCCATTCATGTGTATTGAATTTAAAATAACCATCTGATTTATACTAGTATTCACTTAATCAACAAACAAGTATTTGAGTGGCTTCTATGTGTCAGATGTAACACTGGGTATCAGGAATACAGTGGCAAACCAAATAGACATGACCCCTGCCTGACTCACGAGCTCATAGTCTAGTAGGTCACTGAGTTGATGATATCTTTATGACACTATGTCATTTAGGCTTCAACCTACCTCTGAGCCACACGGTATTTCCCATAAAAGCATATTTATTCTCCTCATTCTTAAATAATAAAAAGTGGAAAGTTAAATTTCTTTTCAATGAGTT
This sequence comes from Daubentonia madagascariensis, assembly GCA_023783475.1. Taxonomy (NCBI): domain Eukaryota; kingdom Metazoa; phylum Chordata; class Mammalia; order Primates; family Daubentoniidae; genus Daubentonia; species Daubentonia madagascariensis. The sequence goes on along the minus strand of JAKFHU010001798.1, from coordinate 95,105,016 downwards.
GTGAATAAAATAAGTTTTATTACCATCATTATCACTGCATTAAAAATAAACAACAAAAAAAACTCAACCCCTTCTTTGCACCTCTCGACATACATGATTGTTTCCACAATATATCTAAACATTTATAGGATGCCTCAACTATCCAGTGCACAGCTTAAAAACTAGTAGCCATGGAGCAGCCAATAGAAATGTTCCCAAATTAACATCCTAAAGCTCACATGCTTAACACTCTAAAATCCCTCAGGCCCACAAAGAAATCTTGCCTAGAAAAAAAATGTGATCACATTTAGTTTCTTGGCTCCTGCTCAGAGCATATTAGAAGTAGTAAATCACAATGTGGACAACAGAAAAGGGAGAGCATCTACCAGAGATAGGCACAGGGAGAGTAGCAAGAAGAGATAGCTACAACAGAGACTAAATCAAGAGATTAAGAAATTAAAACAGACAGAAGAGATCAATAACTATGAAAGAAAATAAGGCAAAGAACAAAAACTACAAGCACAGCAGTTCCGATTTAATGCAGCATGGAATAGCCACCCCCATTCCCAACAGTACTGGAAGGTTTCTGATGTTCATCAAATAAATGATGAATTATACTCCTGATATTTTTATTTATTATTATGGAGAATTTTGAACATATAAACGCAATAATAAAAGTATGCTGAATGCCATTACACAGTTTCCACAACCATCAATCCTGGCCAATCCAGCCTCATCCCACTTTCTCCTTCACATTATTTTAAAGCAAATCTCAGATATTATATAATTTCATCCGTAAATGTTTTGGTACACATCTCTAAAAGATGAGGATTCTTTTAAAAAACATAACCAAAGTACTATTAATACACCTAAAAGAAATTAAAATCAAATTGTAAGGTTTTTAACCCATTCTCAGCATTAAAATGTCTTAAAATATTAAATCAAGATCTATTTTTATATTCTTAATTTCATCGGTTAAATGTCAAGAGAGTTAAAGTGCTCTGAGAAGCACCCTCTTTGCTAATGCAACAGCCAGTGAAGATTAAATTATGATATTTTGGCATTTAAACTTGATTCTTTAATCAAGGAAAATCCTTTTATAGAAAATCATTCATTAAGGTAATTTTGTTTAGTCTACAATAGCTATTTCAGATTTAAAGTGTAACAATTTGATTTATTATTATTTCAGAGCCATATACTAATTCCCTGAAAGAATTATCAGAAATGATACATTAACTTATTGGGAGCCATGCATAGGTAATCTTGAGAAAATTCCATGTCAAAATGCAGCTTCATTAGTACTGAGATGTAATTATTCTCCAAAAAGATCACAAAGTCAAAATCAAGCAGGGAAAAACAAGTAAAATGATACACACATGAGAAAGATAGAATTTGTCTTTGGTGATTAAAACTTGGGTAGGAAATTAAAGAACATGGAATGCAAGCAGACTGTCATCTCTTCTTTCAATTGAAGGAAACATAAATGAATGGGACTCTTGGTACTTGAACTGGGAATTAGAAATATATCTAGTACATCTAAGGAAGAGTCTGTGTATGTGTAGAGGGGAGGAGGTGGTTTGCTGGGCAGAAAGCTCAGAACAGCTTTAAATTGAATTTGAGAGAGAAATATGTCTAGATAATATCTGAAATTACAAATCTTATCTTCTTCCTAACTTGGATATGCTTTGGAAGGATTACAGATGTGCTGAGATCCCTGAAGCCCTTGGAGTATCTAGTGGGTCCTGGAGCATGCTCTCTCCATCTCTTGTCATCACCTCTAGCAGTAAGCAATTTCTGTTTATCCTACTATACCATAAAAATATTGCCATTTTCAATGTGTCTAATAATGTGAAAAACCTTGAGAAGTACTGGTCCAAAGAGCTTGGCCTGCCAATCAAGGCTCTTGACAATCTGACCCAATTGACATTTCTAACCTTGAATCTTTCCACACCATTTATGAAACCTTTACACCAGCAAAAAGGAACTACTCATATGTTCCCCTTACACCCATCATGCTTCCCAACTGCTGTTGCCTCTGCTTATGACTTTTCCCTCTTCTGGGAATCTACTATTTTCCTATCTCTATATTTTCAAGTATAATCAATTCTCAAGCCCTGTATTAAATGCCACCTGCACCACAAAACTATTCCTTTTACTGCATTTGTAGATAATTTTTTCACCACTAAAGAGCCAGAGTAGTTTATCTACAGTTTTTAATGTCTTGTATAACTTTCTATAATATTTTGTATTATTGTTACTTATGTACAATGTTTTTAGTTTACCAACTAGAGTCAAGCTCTTTGACTTGACTCCAGCAAACATTTTCTGAGTAACTTTTATGTGCAAGTAATGTGGCTACACTATAATCAGAATTATTAAGCATTGCTCTTAAAGTTCTAGCCAATACAATATGGCAGGAAACTAATGTAGGAGTTAACCACTGGAAAGGAGAAAAATAATCATCATTTGCAGATGATAACTATCTACCTACAAATTCAAGAGAATTAACTGGAAAACTTAGAACTAATAACATTATGGTTCCATAACACGATTAGAAACAAAATTAAGATGTTTTCAAATATCTTTATAATACTACATTAAAAAACAACATTTAAAAAATTCATGTGATAACAGAATATGCTAATATGGAAAAATACCCCAAAATGTGTACGGGTAACACACACAAACACACATGTGCATGCAAGCACACACACACACACACACACACAGAATGTTTATATGAGCAACATGCCATACAATATAATAAATATTTCAATTATTTCCAAATTTTAAAATAATATTAAATATCTTTATAAATTGAACATAAATATTTCAATTCTTTCCAAATTTACTAATAAGTTTAATGCATTACCAATCAAACTCTCAAGGAAATCTTTAATCTGAAATTTCAGCTAGAATAACTAGTATACAAAATAGCTATATTTTTAAGAGCAAAATGATCAACATACATGAAAAATTACAAAGGAGATACAAACATAAAAATTTTTAATTTTTTAATAAAAAATACAAACTCAAATTATATGGACCATTTTTCACTTATCCAGCTGTCTAAAACAATCTAAATGATGATCTGCAACAATAAGAAAGACTCAAGAACAAAGATAATAGAATGTATTCCTAATAGGAATGTAAATCTATGTAAATTTTCTATAAAGCAGTTTTGTACCACGTTATCAAGAGCCTTAAAATGTTTTGGTCCTGAGTTTTCCTTTTTAAATATATAACCTAAGGAAATATTCAGAAATTCAATAAAAATATATGCTTTTAGAAGAAAATCAGATAAATACTAAGTGCCTGATATAGAACAACACAGATATATAAGGGATCTGGGAAGTGCCTACCAAGGACATAGAAACTGAGAGTTGTTTTATCATTAATTATTAGAAATTGTCAAGCCATATTAAAGAGTCAAAACTCCCAAGTCAGATTGGATCAGGAGGACTGACAGATATACTGAGAAGAATGAGTCAATAATGAGGATAAGTCAGCAACAAGACCCCAAGAAGGACAGATAAAGTGGCAAATATTGGCAGTGCCAAAAATGTGTACTGTCCAATTTTGGTAGCAGGCATATTGTCATTAATAGTCATGCCATCAGAGTCAGATGCTCTTAGACATGTGCCCGCTCAGTACCCTATTTAGTTAATTTTATAGCAAAGAAGGGTAAGAAACCAATAACAAGTCTAAGTCTCTGAATTTAATTGCGACCAGCAAAGAAGAAATGGTTGATATGTTATCCTAGCGGCCATAATACCAGAAACAATCATTTACCCTAGACTTTAGGAAGGATTTCAACATAATAATTAGAGGAGAAAGAGGAGAAGGAGGAGGAGAAAAACCAGCCCACAACTGGTCATCTTAAAGAGGAAGATAGTTAAAGGAGGATGAAGCTATGAGAAAGGGAAAGACTAAAGGCTAAAATAAATCTATGCTTGCAAAAATTTTAAGGACAGACAAGCAAAAAAAAAAAAAAATACTAGAGAGGGCATAAAAAGAATGATTTTCAATCTGGACAGAGTTAAGAGGAAGGTAAGTTTGTAGTTGGGAGACAGTGCTCAAGCTTCTCTAAGTTAACTCAAGACTCCAGATCCAGACAGATTACGTACCAAGACAGCAGAAAAACTCAGATGTCATCACAAAACCACTCTGAGCAATGTTATGTAACCATGGAGAATGGGAAAGTTACCAGAAGATTGGTGATAGGCAAATATTGCCCCAGATTTTAAAACTGGAGTCATCATGAACCCATGGGTTCACTAAGAATAGTTCTTTCTAAATAATTCTCAGCTCCTTTTGGAATGACTTGACAGGTTGGTACATTTTGGGAACATCATAGTATGAGATCATTTCTGGACAATATTTTACAAGTCGCTTCTTGTATCCCTGGGCAAGAAAGAACAAAATCGGGTGGCAGTAGTTAGGTAGCATCACAGCTGTTTTAACTGCCATACCCCAAAATTCATGGATCCATGCCAACATGGAAGGAGTTGGGTCTTCTATGATTTGCAACCAACATTGGTTCTCACAGCACTTCACACATAACTCTATTATAGCAATTATCACACTGCGCTACAGTTATATAATTACATGTCTATTATCCCTATAGCCTATGAGCTCCCTGAAGGAATGATTACATTTTAGTCATTTTGTTATCACTAGCAGAGAACATGAGACTAGCACAGAGTAGACAATTTGATACATGTTTACAAATATTAATTGAATAAACATTGAAGATATCATTTTAATATTTACAGATGGCCCAGAGATGAAAGAAATGGCTAATATATTGGATGACAAAATCAAAAAAGTCAAAAAGTCCTTGACAAGCTGGAACAACAAGCCAGTGCTTACACAATAAAATGTAATAGAGATATAAATAATGTCTGGTACTTGGAATTAAAAAAAAAAATCAACTGAAGAACAGAATGGGAAAGACCTGACTAGAAACAGAGGGATGTTTTGAGAGCAAATCCAGCATGAGCCAACTGTGGCTCATAATGTTGGCATTCAAAGAAATAGAGCTCCTAAAAGAAGAGAGATGAGTGTTGCTGGTTAGACCACATCTAGAGCATCATGCTTCCAGACACACATCTTACAAGGGACCACCACAATTTAAGAGTTGTCCAGAAGAAGGAAACCAGTACGGTGATAGACCTGGAGACCATATCATATGAAAAATAGTTGAAGAAATGAAAAATATTTGGATTAAAATATGATCTTTCAGAGTATATGACAGCAAAATTCATGTTTCTGAATTACTGTCTGGGGAAGATTATTTGTTAGTGTGCCTCCACAAAGCAAAACTGGGATCATTCTAGCAAAGAAGAAGAAAGTCAGATTTTAGTGAATTATAATGAATTGTAGTAATTAAAACTTTTCAAATATGGCATATACACATGCTTTCTGAGCCACTGACTTCCTCACCCCTCAATTTGGGACTGTTCAGCCCAGCCACATGCCAGGGATTTGAAAACAGCAAATTCCTATTTGGTGTAACAGGTTTGAGCAAGAAACACCTGATTTAACATATATGGTTTCACATTATTTTATGAGATGAAACTGCTGGAAGGTAGAATGCCATAATAGGTCTCAAATAACTTGTAAGACTAATTTCTGAAGTAGAATGCACACACTTTTCTGACAGTGCTTCTTAGAAGGACGGGTTGGACCACTGAAGCTAGGGCACCCATAACCCACTCTGGATTCCAGAGTGACAGCACAGGATCTATAAGACAGTGCTATGTCCCATGTGAGCAGAACTCTCCCAGATGGCAGGAGGCAAGGGAGATCAGGAACATCATCCTATTATGCAGGTAAACTGTAAAAGCATATAAAAACATATAAGCAATCAAGAAGAATGAAATTATAAATTTTGTAAGCATTCCCTCCACCTTTTGCATACTGACTCCTAGACTCATTGACTTAGTACAATTTTTCAGCAAAAAAAAAAAAACCTGTCTACCTAACTAATGCACAATGTTTATTTAATATGCAATTTTTCTAATCATCTTTCAAATACCTTGAATAACCAGTTACATCATGAGAGATATATATATGCATGTTTAAGATTAATTCAAATTAGAAGAATTCAAAAGTGAATTAAAATGTGACTTACATCCAGTGAAATATAAGTCAATTTTTCAATGCATCTTGACTAAATGTAAAACATCATCTGTTTTTGTGACAAACAAGTCTGTGCCATTAATCATATGCTTCCAGCTGCAACAGCTCACATTCAAATTAAAACCATGAAATAGCATCACAGTGTCAAGATTCACACAAACTGATCTTTTAACAGATTGTGAGAAAAAAAAAACATACATTAAAAGAAGAATCTAGAGAAAATGTTACACAATAAAAACATCTGAAAGAGCTTAAGCACACAAGAAGATAGAATTCTGGTTTTTGAATTGTATAGGAATTAAATGTTAAACAAAACTCACAGCCTGCTCTTAAACAACGAACACATCATAAAAAAATATTTCTTTTTATAGCCACAGGGCTGAGAGTTTCGCTGTTTATATCTATCCCAGCATACAAATCCATATTACTGCCAGGACTGTCCCTTCTGACTTTACTGGGAAGCTAGACAGGAGAGTCTGCCTGGGTTTCTTTTAGTTGAGTTCAGTTTGTGTCCAAAACTGGCCCAAGAATCATCTCTTCTTCAGTCACTACACTCCTGCCTGCCAGTTGCACTGCTCCAAACTTTTCCCTTCCAGCTACAGATATTAAAATGTTTTGTTGTTTTAAAATTTGATTTAGAACTGCAATAGATAACTTTTTTTGCTTCAGGCTTCCCTAGGTCAGCAAGCTGCAGCAATGTTCAAACAGTGCAATGGCAGGCACTGCACATTAAAAACAAGGCTGGTGCCAGGAACCAGCAAAGTGATATACTCTCAGTTAGCCATGTCAGGCATTTTCCAGTCCCAAAGAAGGTTTCATATGGTCAGCACATGGGCCAAACGATGCACATGGCTGTCCTGTACTTGCCCCTTGTGTCCTTCTCTGGTGACCTGCCCCACTGAGCTCCCTGGACGAGATTCCCAGGGATACTATGCAAGGCAGACACGTTTCTCTGAGAGTCTTTTCTACCTCAGGGTTCACACTGTATCGCCATGGTGCTTTATACTTTTGGGGTATAATCTGACAAGCCACAAATTTTTCTCAGTCCACACTGATTCCACTTTAAGATGGTAGCCCTGACTTATCATACCTGAGAAAAGGGCCATAAGAAAAATAAGAAAGACACAAAACATTAAAAAATCTAGAGTACACATAAAAATCTTAATAGCCATACTCCCAATCGGTTAACATTACAGCTTCCCTAATTAATAAACCAAGATGAGACTGGGGTACTCATCATGATACAAGATACAAAGATACAAGAAGAATAATGAATAGGAGTTTTATCTCAAAATATTCCTGGCTTTTACCTATGTTTCATTATCTCATACCTATCATTTCTTTTCTCTCTTTTCCTTATTCAGAGACATTTTGTTCCAGATGACAAATGGAGAAGTACGTAAGATTCTAATTTCACAACAGCCTACAGAGAATCTTCCCAAAGAAATTTAACAAGAACTTAAAGTTGTATATGATAGTTGTGCATTGTGGGTTTCAGGGATTTTGAAACCCAGTAAAATAGGTTTTAAGAAAAAAAGCTTTTTAAAGGACAGTGGAATGAGGAAATAATATAAACAGAATATTGTAATGATTAATACTTACAAAAGAGAATCAATTTATGTCTTAAAAATGGTCTGGAAAATATGTAGCTAAATCAAGTAAATTAATAGGTCTTGGGACTTCAATATTTAAAGAAAATTTAGAGTGAAACCTTTTATAAAACTGGTAATTCTTTCATAATGCTACAAATTATTTAATAAAACCTACTAATTTATAAATCTGTATTATTATATGTAGGGTTTTCTTAAAGCAGAGTATAACCATACATGTTTTAAAACAGGAGAATCTCAATAATATTTTAAATGACAGATGATTAGATTCTACTGATTTTCCCAAAAGCACAGTGTCCATGGATAATAATAGTGAGGTGTCATGGCGGTGTTAAAATCATTAACCTAAACTCTCAGCACCACATTAGCAGAGAATTCTTTTTAACAATATACTACATGTAAATAATCAAACTGAAATAAACTATTTAGGTCCCTTAAATCTGATTAGCACTCAACGCTTCCTGCATAAAGCAGTACAAACAGGATTTCCTTTCATCTACCAAGAGAAAAACCATACTATAACTTTGTTTTTAAATGGCCTACTTTTATTAAATCATGCCTTAAAGCACTAGGGGAGGAGGGTGACCATTAGTCTCTGACTAAAGGTTTGGTGGATAAAACCTTACTGCCTCAGGCAAAATTTTTTTCAATACCTTTAGACTCAAATTGAGCAGATCAATTTAGAGAAGGGCAGAAATTAGCCGGCACAAAGAAACCCAAGGTAATTATATTATAATGTTTTTCATATTAGAATAAAAGACTCAAGGTAAAGTGACATCTATAGTTCTTTGATATTGTTTTTTCCTTTTTTTCCTCCACTGACTCCAGAAACCTGAAGGAGATAGAAGGCATGAGCTGGGAAGGTTCATGCAAGAAAGTTCCAGGAAGTAAAAGGACAAAGGAACAGTCCCCCTGACTCCTGTTCAAGAGGTCAAAAAGAGGTTTAATACCTGAAACAAAAAAGATCAACATGAAGAGGAAGGTTCAATGCTCAAAGTATCAAAACATTAAATTTGTCTAGGACAGGACTAGAAGAAGACCCTTCTTCTAAAAAGAGAAGGGAGAAACGGTCACCTTGTTTTGATTTTAAACATGAGCCCTGGCAAAGACTGATAATAGTTAAATATTCAGAAAACAAAGGTCTTCAACCTAGGTATCTAATCCTTAATCTGAAATTTGTTGTTCTCACTCATTTTGCCCTGAATTGTATTCCTTCATTTTAAGTAGAAACATGGCAGTGGATTTGGGGTCTTTCCTCTCAGCTTCCTTGCCTACATGCATTCCTGGGCCCTTTCAAGGATTTCAATTTTAAAAAGTAACTTCACCTAATAATGTTCAATGTTGCCCTCTTTATTCACAATATTATTCCTGCTACACCTGTGTCAAAAATCCCCCAGTGTAATTAATTTTTTTTGAGTTGTGTTAAAAATCTGCAGCAAGAGTTAAACTAAACTTCATGATACTTACACGCACAACAAACTCAGAAAGGGAAAACAAGCCTTTGATGGAACCATAAGAAAACAAACCTACATTCACCAATTTTAGATGGGGGAGTCATCTCCATTTCAACTCTGAAGGTTCAGACGCTGCTGCTCCTCATCATCCTCCCTCAGATTAATACAACCATAGAGTCAAATGCTTTCAGGGTTTCACAGCCTCAGCCTCTTATTTTTTATAGACAGACACACATGGAATAAAAAATGACTAGGAAGTTTCAAGTCTGTTCAGAGATACACCTAAAGACTTTATGTATCTTTCCTACATTTCTAAATTTAAGGCATAATCATACTGGATCTTAACCCATCACGATTTATAGATTTTTATTGGCTCAAGTAGAGATAACTTGGCCCTACAACTTGAGAAATGTTTGCAAAATAGACAACTGTATATAAAAGAGTAACAGTGTCAAAGAAAGCCCACATTTTAAAAATATCAATGTATCTTTCTGACCACAATCTATCTTAAAGCCCATGTTAGTTTGACAACTAAGTGCACAAGAAGTTTGCCTCTGCACTTTTAACTTCCTGGATCATAGTAGGTCCATCCTAAATTATTGAGATTCAATCTAATTAGTAAGAGGGAAATTAACAGATATCTAAATCTATTTAGAGGACTTTGGAAGAAAATAGAAAACTGAAAGAATGGTTAGTGCTCTGCCTCTGGTCTCTAAAATATGGATTGTTTAATGACATGGTAATCCCATTACCGGCTCTGATTGCAACATCACCAATTATGATTTTGAAATGAAACTTATTTTTTTTCTTTTCATACCCCAAATTTAAAATCTACCATCACCTTAAAGAAAAAGAACATGGTAGTGGTGGCTAACACTCTATGGAGAGCACTGATGGCAAAGTAGAGAGAGGGAAAACATGTTTATGTTCTATCCTCTTAGCATATTATGAATAGAATATTATTACATATAAACATGCCTACAATAATCTCAACCAGGCATTTTACTAAGACTTGGAAAAATGAAACAAGGAAATATGCAAATTAAAAATGCACTACTTTTTATGCCAAAATAAGCTCTGATTGGAAAACTCTAACCAGAATTATGGTGTGGATAGCATAAGACTTGTAGAAGATCAGCCCAAGAAGATGATTTGAAGCTGCAAAGATTCTTGATCAAAAAAGGTGTTTCACACACACGTATACAAAAAAATGGATTTTTAAAATACTAATTATTCCAAAGTGTTTTGGAAGCAGACGCTTTCTACTACTAATACATTTTTTCACTTTAATGTCATTATCATTGTTTTTCCCCCAGCCTGCTATTTTCTAGAACACCTGCATTTTGCCAAATGCAGAATCACCAATGTAAATAATTTTCATAAATATAACTGCAAAGCTTGGGAAGAGAATATTGTATCACTATGGTTTTTAGTATTGCTATGGAATGAACCACAACTGGGTTATTGCAAGAAATCTCTCACTCTTTGTATAATGAATCTGTCATATGTATTTCTTTGATTAATTGAACGCTGCTGTACATAGACAGATCAATCTGTCTTCTTTTAATAGCACTGAGATTTTTAAAATCTACGTATTAGATTGATGGATTTGATAACATCTTGATCTTAGAGTTTTAAGTGCTTACATATTTAATCTTAACAATTCAGCTATATATGATTATCTAGAAATTGATATTTTTCTTTCTGAGTCTTTTCCCAGTCATGTTTATCATTTTTTAAGGTATCGATTTTACCTTAGCCTATCTAAAATAACTTTTCACTGGAAAACAATCCCAGAAAAAGGCCAAAAGTCCCCAGCAAAACATACTTGCAATGATTTTTAATATGAGATGATAAAAGAACATCTTTTCTTTTTGAAGGGTACAGAATATTTTTAATAGTTTTAGTGTGGTATAATTAACATATAATAAACTGCACATACTTAATGTGCACAATTTGACAAGTTTTGACATATGTATGCATAGTGAAATCACCACCACAATCAAGATGATAAGCATATCCATCACCTCTAAAGTTTTATCATGACATTTTTAATCCCTCTCTTTCACCTCTACCCACATCTCCTTTCCTCCATCCCCAGGAAATCATGGATCTCTCTCTGTCACTAAATTAGTTTTCATTTTCTGGGATTTTATATAAATAAAATACAAATTTATCCCAGTACGAGAACACTATTTTATTTTGTCTGGATTCTTTCAGCATAATTATTCTGAGATTCATCCATGTTGTTGCATGTATCAATAGTTCATTCATTTTTATTGCTTGAATAGTATTCCATCATATGGATGTACCACAATTTGTTAATTCACTCACCAACTGACAGCATTTGCACTGTTTCCAGTTTTATAGTATTACAAATAAAGTTGCTATGAACATCTGTGTACAGGATTTTGTATAAACCTAAGTTTTGATTTCTCCTAAGAGTGGAATGGCTTTATTGTAAGATTGGTGTGCATTTACCTTTTTCAAAGACTGCCAACCTCTTTTCCACAGTGGTTGTACCACTTTACACTTCTACTGGCAGTGTATGAGAGTTCTAGTTCTATATCCTTGCCAACATTTGATATGGTTGGGTTTTTCCATTTTAGACGTTCTATTAAATAATAGATGCATAGTGGTTTTAATTTGTATTTGTATTTCCCTAATCGCTAATGATGCTGAGCATCTTTGCATGTGCTCATTTACCATAACTTCTTTGACGAAGTATATGTTCAAATCTTTGTCCATTTTTAATTGCATTTATTTTCTTATTATTGACTTCTAAGCATTCTTTATATATTTTTGATACAAGTCTTTTATCATGATTTGCAAATAAGGTTTTCCCAGTTTATGGTTTATCTTTTCATTCTTTTGACATTGTCTTTCAAAAAGCACAAGTTTGTAAGTATTAATATTAAGAAATCCAACTTACCAATTTTCCTTTTATGGATTACTCTTTGTTGTCTATCCAAGAAATCTTTGCCTAACCCAAGGTCACAAGGATTTTCTCACGTGTTTTCTAGCAGAAGTGTTATCGTTTTAGGTTTGAAATTTAGACCTAGGCTCCATTTTGATCTAATTTTTATACATGGTACAAGGTTACAGTACTTTTAAATCTTCTTTGATGTGTCACTATTTTTGTCTATTTGCTATTAATTTCTAGTTTTACTGAATTTTAATATATATGGTCACTTGTGTAAAAATTTCATGGATATTTCAAAAGAACATATATTTTCTATTTGAGTATAAAATATATAATTATCAGTTATAGCAAGTTTGTTAATCGGCTATTTAAATCCTTTATATATTTTTATTTGATCTGTTGTCTTCTGAAGGAAGGTAGGCTAAATTCCTCTACTAATTAGAGATCTGTTGACTTCTTTTTCCATTTTACTTTTAGCTTTATATAGTTCAGGATTATGTAGTTAAATATTTAAAGGTTCATGATTACTTACTTACCTTAGAATATCAATATGAAATCTCTTTCTTTCGTCTACTTAATGATTTTTGCTTTTAATTCCATTTCACCTGATGTTAATATTACTTTAAGTATTTTGTTTTCAATGGCCTTGTTTTAGGGTATCCTTTCTATCCCTTTATTTTTACCTTACTGCTTCTTTTTGTTATACAAGTGTCTCTTGTTACCATAAATAGCTGAATATGTATTACTTTTATGCCACCCATATTATAAAAAATTAATCTAATCTATTTACATTTATTATTATTTATATGTATGTATATATGTGTTTTCATTTATCATAACTTTTTGTTGGTTGTTTAGTTTTCTTTCTTTCTTTCTTTCTTAAATTTTGCTGAATTTATCAAATATTCTTTGCTTTCTCTCCTTATGGTGTATTTCCTTTCTTAAAAAATTACATTCTTTTAAAAAAAGTTCTCATGGAAAAAAATTCATGCAATACAGATAAAGCAAAATTTGTATCTGACCCCAGTGAACTCTCACTCCATTCCCTAAGACAATTTACTAAATGAGCTGAATATGTAAACTTTAAGTTCTTAAAAATGTATTTATGATTATATCACCCTATTTTTGTTGCTGTCATGTTCACCCTTAACTATCTTTAAGACACACATTTAACTTCAATTTTTCTGTTTTAAATTATAATCTATACTCTAAATAAGAACATAATACACTTTTATGCCTCTTTTTTACCCAACCCTGCCATCTTCCATGGTAAAATCAGAAATAATGCTATTGTGTATGTGTAAGAGAGAGATTATAATTAATGGTTTCTTTTTCTTCACAATATGTCTAGGTATGTCTCTTTTCTTAATTATACTTGATATTCAGAGGGCTCATTAAATCTGAATATTCTTTTTTTTTCCATATTTGAGGCTTTTTCCTTAGTATTTCTTTGATAATTTTATCTTCTCTAGTTTGTTTTTTCTTTCCTTTTAGAGATTTAGAGGGATGCTGGAACTTTTGTAACTATTTCCTTTGTCTCTTAAATTTTCTCCCATACTTCCAAAGTACTCCTTTTGCATGGCACTCTGAGGAAGCTCCCTAACTCAATCTTTAGTTTCCCTAATTTACATCTGAGTTGTATTAAAGGACATTTTCATTTTAAATTTTAAAGTCAAATTTTAAATCCCTAAGTTCTCTTCTTGATTCTTTTTCATGAATACAAAACCTTTCTACATCTCCCTGAGTGTCTTCTTCTGATAACTCTATTACCTCTAGGTTATTGAATATTTTTCTCTTCTGATTGGGTATCTTTCTTTCACGGTGTTGATTTTCTTCATATTGTGGTATGGCATATTATATGCTTATCTTTTGTTTGAGAACCTCTGTTTGCCAGCTCTTTTGTTTACCATTGACTGTTTCCAGTGATTAATGGGGACAGACAGACAAGTGGCTTCTCTCCTGTGTGTGTGGGCTTTCAAACCCACCTGGCAGTCAGTACATTACTGAGGCACTGCCCTACCTCTCTGGGTCTAGCACCCACACTCAAGGATTTAGTTTGTGGGTAAACACAGCTGCTATCCACTACATAACACAAGGAGAAAAGAAAAATAAAGGCACGGCTCCAAATGTAGAGCTCCAATTAATAACTCTGATGAGCTCTTTAATAATCCTGATGAATTCCTCTTCTATTTCATGTTTCCATTGTCTGTACCTCAAGCTTTGTCTTCCTTTCCTTTCTTTCTTACAGATTTAGATCTATTTTTGTCATATACATAAATCTGTTTTTGCTATAGATTTGTTACTGTTAGTTTGTTTTCTGATAATTTTTGTCATATCATGGATTTTGACCAGGGAGGGAGAATAGACATGTAGTTTAAAAAATCAGTTTTCAATCATTTAAGTTGCTTAAATTTAAGGGCTTCACAATGTTGTATTAAAAATGATAATTAACTTTACATAATAAATTCTTCACACTATTACCTCTCACAATGATGCCATAAATATCAGTGAATTTCAAGATTAAAATGATCAAGCATTTTCAATAGACTCTTAACTTCGGACTTCAAGAAATTAAAAGCAACACATTTGTGATGCCTCAAAACAACTCTACCCCGATCTATTTTATTCAGCCTCAGATGTCAGAGAATTGACCTGATCTGGTAAGTGATGAATAGCTACAAACATATTATCTCTTCAACAGTTGTCAAGTTGCTATTACAATTATAGGAATCTAGTAAAGTTTAATTTTTTCTGAGAACTTCCATAATCATTATGTCCAACACCACTCTCCCACCAAAACATCCAAATGGGCTTAGCAGATTGTGTGCGTATGTGTGTGTCCACACACATGCATGGCAGGGCAGAAAGTGCATCCTTAGGGCCTGGCATGTAGTTGGTATTCATTAATTATTCACTGAAATGAATTAACCAACAATAACAAAACAACCTTTTGCTTCTGAAGGGTCTAGCCTTACTCTAGCGTCTTGGATCGTAATTTGGCAAATTTCCCTTGAACTTGAGACTGCCAATATATTTTCATATATATTTTATTAATATATCGGCAGTCTCAAGTACAGTGAATGCTTAAGATTACGGTGTGTTATTCAATGCTTCATAACTCTCCAATCTTGTCTCATCTGTAAACCAAACCCACCGTCACCTCCATGACTCTTGTCCCAACTGTCCCTTTTCCTAGACTCTTTCCTCTGTAATGTCTCCTTTGTCCTTTTTGTATGATCCTAATTGCATCTTGTACTCAATCCTGTTAAAGTATTTACCACACCAGACTATAATGCTTCTCAAGGTAAACAGCACAATAATTAGTAACTTTCAGTTAGTATTAGTTATTTGTTATTGTATGTATGTATACTCTGCCTCACACTACACACAAAAAAACTTTGAGATTTATCTAAATGTCTCCTGTACAAAAAATAAAAATTATTAAGGAAGTCAGGATCAAAGAAAAATAGAGCAAACAATGCTATACACCCCCATATAGTGGTTAGAAGCAGGCTCCATGATTCGTAGGGGCCAAAGCAAGGTAGATACTATGAGTTTCAAGATAAAAATAAACTAGTTATGTTATACTTAAACAGGAGAATAGTTATCAGCTTCTTCAGCTGCTGGAAAAGAAAGCAAGCTTGGAAAAGTTAAGGGCCTTGCCCAGTGTCCCATGGCTTGTTTTGTTAGAGGAAAATACTGATCTCTTGACTTCCAGTGCTGTTGCTGCAATACCACACTGAAACCAAATACACAATGAAAATTAGTTGCTATTATGGCAACCCCTGGGAGAAACAGAAATACTTTTTCCCTTGTGAGGGATAGTAAGTTAAACTAAGAACCCAACACAAATCTTCTGAGGAAGTTCGGTAGAGTTGGAAGATATAAAATGACCCGATTGCCCCCGAAGAGGAAACAGTGGTATAGCAGCAACCTTCAGAGGCACATAAGATCCCTATTGCCAGAGGGGACAAAAGGCCAGGAAACTAGTTTCTAGAATATTCTATATGTGTATGCAGTCTTAGAAGAAGTGGATTGTTAAGTGCTATACTACACTATGACTGGGAAGACAGATTTTTAAAAATTTCCTAGGGCACTTCTCCAGAACAAAACAAAAATTAAGTTCAGGTCTACATCAGCCAGTAACAGACTTCTGGGCCCCTAGATTCATTTATTTGGCTCTGCTGACTGTTTGGCTCGGTTTTCCCTTAGCAAGTGTAAAAAAGGCTTGAACACCACCACCCTGGGATGCTGTTCAACCAATTCAGATAGCTGTGGCCTTTTAACTCACATCCAAGTGACTTGGCTTTATACCAATATCATTTCCCCTAATATAGCCTGAGCTTAAGTGAGAAAGTACACAGCTCAGGGAGCCAGGAGTTAACTGGCTGTTCCCATTCCAGAAAGGCCTGGTTCTTTTCCTAGATAAGGAAACAATACTATATCAAGAAGTTGTGATCATTCAATATTACATATCACACTAGATCCATGACTATAAAAAGAGAATTAGTGGAAATACTACCATCTATTCCTAAAGCATCTCTCTGAGGAGCTTTAAGCGATTTAACTTTTCTCTTCCAGCCCAATCCCTTGAGAAATAAATAGAGGTGATTTATTAAAACTTACATTTTACAGATAAGAAAATAACAAGTTCAAATGCAGAGAGTGGCAGAGGATCTTGAGGCTATACTATACTTGCTAAACCACATTTCTTCCTCATATTATAAAACATATACAGAATATGCACATTTACTTGTGTGTATATGCCTGTTACTTACTTTTAGTATAGTCACAAGGTATTCTGTGGACATGGTCTTACTTGAGCCTCTTTCTGCACTGCCATCTTCCTTTGCCTGGGACACGTTTTATCACCACTTCTCCCATAGACACCCATGTCTCTAGATGTCTAAAACAGTTTCCAAATGGCAAGCTGCTCTCTCCTACACCAGCAAGAAATTTCCGCAACTCCGCCTGTCCCTCAAAGCAATGTAGCCATAATAACCTCTGCAGGTCTCTCTGCCTATACTGTTTCTTTTCAATTTATTGGTTTACATTGTCTTTACTCCTCTGTCTGTGTAGTGTACCTTGACTCTCAGAGCCAGTGATTATGTTAAATTCGTAAGTATTTCACTGGAGTTTTTTAAAATGAGAGGTGCTAGTGGTGATATGGAGAGGAAAATGCATAATAAACATAGGACTGTGAGAACACATAGGATAAAAATTGAGGAGCTACTCTGCCCTCCAAAGTAAGATTTAATAAAAGGAGATGCTGAAGGAAGAAGCTTTATCTTGGTGAAAGACATCAAAAAGCCTGGGGACAAAAGGCAGAAATTTAAAAGAAACAGGCAGCAGTGCCCCCTGGGTTGCCTGTCAAGAAGTCGGCCCTGTACAGTTTCTGGAGAAATTAAGAAATGCAAATAACCTGGACAGATTAACAGCACCCGAAGATAACTAGCAGGATACAAACAAGCAGTACCTTTCACTACGAGAAGGCGTATTCCTTCAGGCAAACAAAGAAACAGGACAGAGTCAACATCTGTTTCATATAACAGCTTGGCTGCTGAAAGAAGCAACCTTTTTAAAAAAATGGCTTAGCTGACAATCCACAAAAATCATTCAATCACTATTGCATGGGCTGAAATAAATGGGTAAATGAACACAACTTGCACTTCCCACATTACCCTCATTGCCTTCTAAAAAAGAAATGTCTTTTCTTTAGAGGAAAAAAAATTAAAATAAAGTGCAAACAAAAATCTCTGTGAACTTTTCCCTTTTGATTGACAACTAGAAGCAATGAATACTGAATCGTAAGAGACAGCTAACCACTTTTCAGCTTTTCTTTGCCTTTCCCAATGTCAATTGTGAAGACACTACTGCCAAAGAGTATATTGGGTAAGGATGGTGGCCCGAACAGGGGCTGGGGAGACAATTCAGACATAACTCATGAGAATATTAGAGGAAGAAAGATTCTATCAATTCATATATAAAATTTCAAAATCAAGAGAAAAACATCCATGAATGCATAAAAATCTCTTCATAGATTTAAGAACTAGAAATTTCTAAAATGAAAAATTATCAGAGCTGTGGTGTCACTGCAGTGTGGACAACTGCTTTCAGCTCAGCTAGATGCCAGAGGCTTCACTTGCCTTTGTAATGTGGTTATAAGTACATGAGTCAAATAAAGAACTAAAGCAGTTAAGAGGCAGGGATAGAAGAGAGTTTTCAGGTGAAATCTGAAAACAGAAGGAAAGGTGATAAGGTGGAGAGAGACAAAATCATCTAATATCAACTCATGGAGTGCCAACACTATGCTAGGCGTCTAAACAAAAGACTCTGATGAAGTCCCTTCCCAGTGGCTTCTCAGTTTAAACAGGTATAGCACAATGAAGGAAAGATCACCTTGCTAAGAGGGAAAGAGGCATGACCACAAAGAGAATAAACAGTTGATATGTGATTCGTGTTATTTCTGGACTGTGGGAAAAAGGCTTTATTGAAAGGTGTCTTTTTTTCGGGGGCTGGAGGTGGGTAGTGAACAAGTGAGAGCGTAATCATTATAACAGTAAAATCTTCCATAATGTTAGCTATGGGCCAGGCAAACTATTGGTTCTTGAACTGCATTAACTAATTTAGTCCTCACAGGATTATATGACGTAGGAACTATTATTACCACATTTTACAGATAGGGGAACAGAGATACAGGAAGGTGGACTTGCCTAGTATCATAATGTCTGGGCTTTGACAGAAGTCACCAGGAGGAAGGAAAATTCTTTGAACGATTAATCCAGCTGTCCATCCAGGATCCTTGCTAGGTGTCTTGTACAATATCCAGAAAAATAAAAATCCAGAGTGAGACAAGCAGAGTAATTAATTAAAACTAAAAGAGAAGGGATTTAGATCAGCTTCACCAAAAACTTCCTGAATGAAAAGAACATGTAGGGAAAAAAAGTTCACTGAGCAATACTATGGAATGCCCTTTATAGGAATCAGAACTAACACTCGGCCTTGCTGGATGGTACTAGAAAACTCCTTCAGGTACGGAATGGACTAACCTAGGAATTTGTTCTAGGCCTAGGAAGTAATAGTTGGCATTAATAAAGGAGACAGAGAAGTACGCAAGAGCCTTTGCTAGTGTCTCTTACCTGGTTTACGTAGGGACAGTGCTTGCCTTGACACCATAACCAGCACCACTTCCTAGAACTGAGCCTAGCATATAACATGTGCTCAGTAAATATCTGCTGTGTGAATGAATTAGAAAGAATAAAAGAATATGAAAATGAGATGATTGTGGAAAGGGCTAGGCAGTTTGGAAAGCAGAGGTAAGACTCTGATTCAGAAGGCAATCTTGAAGAAACCAAAGGAGGGAAGCATGGCTACAGCATCAAGAGTCAGAACCAAAACTGAACAAGAGTTTGACCTGAAAGATCCCTAAATAAGAAGTGAGAGAGAGAAATGAATGATAAAAGCAACTGCAGTAATTAGACATTAATTCCTATAAAAATTTTTGAGCAGAGAGCAAGGCTTCCATGTTTCGTCATTATGATGTTTTATCAATACACTGTTAATGAAAAAATACCAACATGTGAAGACTTTAAATTGTGCAGATAATAATGACAACGCAGCAGTAGACAATATGCGGGAGTACATCTCTTGTGCTGGGCACTGGGTAAAATGTTTACATAGAGTACACTGATTATGCTCGAGCACTCAGATCGAGTCCCACCTCCTTCTCCAAACCACCTCAGTCAAGTCACTCAATCTCTGTGTCTTGGTGTCCGGTGTCTTATTATCTGTGAGATAATAATAGCATGTACTCTCTAGGCATGAAGTTGCAAGGATTAAATAAGAATGTGTTGGGGGAGAGAAAAAAGGGTACAAGGGAAGAATAGAAGAAGAAAATTCAGAGCTCCAATTTCACATAAAGATAAGCGCAATTAGTGCAGACTGGTGGGGGTGACAAGTAAGTTGAGGAGAGCAAGGCATTCTTAAAATAGCAAAGCAGAACTAGCCCATCATACCACCAGGCCAAACTACCTTTCCAACATACCTTATACTTTTGCACTTACATTTTTTTCCCCTTAATTTCGTTATTTTCAGAAACTTCATTAATTTCCTACATTTCTTTTCACGAATGTCTCCATCACTGAATCATGAGCTTGAAGGCAGGGGCTATATCTTAGTTCTTTTACTCTTAGCCCTTAGGATCATGCTACACGTACCATTAATTGTGCTAGAATGATTGAGTGAATGGTAGGAAAACACCACGTGAGAAGCCATTGATGTGAATGAGAATTATAAGAATTTTCAGGTAAAAGCTATGGAAACACTTTGACAAAACAGAAAATTGATAAGAGCAAAGAGTTATCTATTTATATATGTTATATATATATTTGACATATATATATTAATACATACACACACAAAAAATATAAATTAGGTGTGTGTGCAACCATATGGTTTGTTATTGAGATCCCCTAAAAGTGACTCTCATTAAATTTAACTCCATTACGCACTGTTAGTTCATCCCATATCATTTCTTCTTACTAGATAATGAGCACAAGTTCGTGCCGTTTCCTATTTTGAAGAAGTGAGAAATTTAACTTAAGGTTGGGAAGGAGAGTGAAGGGAGAACCTTGGAACTATCTGAAATGGGTAGAGGAAGGACATTAGCAGGAAGGAAGAGCGGTCACACCATTTTCCTGAAATAACCCCAGGAGAAGAACAACTACCTGGGCACTCCTCATGAAGACTTTAGCAGTGCCCTGGCTCTCAATATCTGCCTATCTTTACCACTTATCTTCTTGAATTTCTCCCTTGAATCCAGAACTTCCCCCTGTATTGACAATCTGATCGAACGCTTATTAATCTGTCTTCTGAGCAACCGTTCACTGGTGAATAAAGGTTTCATACCTTCACACATTGATCCTAAAACACTCAACTCTTTCCTTCCAAACTTAGAATGTCTTGGTCAAGCAAATCCCTCTCAGACGATGTGATTTCAGTAGGTCATAATTCTCCCTAAATGCCACACACCTGATATTGAGATGACCCTCTTGGCACCTAGGATATACTTTAAATCCTAGGAAAGTTATACTTTCTTTATATGCGTTAGCACCTAACTTTTATGTGTTCTTTGTTGACATATAACCTAGTACCCAGTTTAGAAAAAATTTGAATAAATGAATTAATGAATGAACCATCAAGAAGTCAACTCCCTCTATTGCTTGCCTCTGAGCATGTGACACAGGATACACAATCAGATTCTATTCAGAAAGTTCCCTCCTTGAGACAGTCTCTCAACCGAAAGCAGAGCTATTAAAGTGGGGGGCGGGGGGTTAAAAGCATCTGTGCTTAGGCTAAAAATTTGTTCTTTAATACTAAAGCATGCCAAAACCCCACACATCAGCCTGGAACTGATGTATCTGCTCCAATCTCTGAGGCTCTTTTACCTATATCTCTCACCCTTATTTTAGAATAGGTATAAACTAAAACATTACCACCAAACCCTGTGGTATCCTCGCCATTGTAATTTCCATTTTAGCAATTGCCAGGACAGAGTTCTTTCTTAAATCAAACTATGCTTGGGAACAGACCTATTCTCTCACCTTACACAGCCCTAGTCCTCTAACTTGATCTTTCCTTCCACTGAATTCCAGTGGCACAGAGCCAAGATTATAAATTGCTTGAAGTGTTCACTTTATTTTTTAACTGTCCAGATACATTCACTGTTCATTTCTTCCAATTAAACATCATATGTAATAAATGCCTTATTAATTAATTGAAAGTTTCTTATACCTGGAGGGTGTTCAATAAAAGTTTTGTGTCCCACATAATGACCTAATGATAAAATACTAAGTATCAACCATATTTAAAACCAGTAGAATTCTTGAAAATTCTTGAACCATACTTTTTTTTTCCTGAAGACAGGGTCTCACTTTGTCATCTAGGCTGGAGTGCAGTGGCCTGATCATAGCTCATTATAACCTCCAACTCCTGGGCTCAAGCAATCCTCCCACCTCAGCCTCCTGAGTAGCTGGGACTATAGGCATGTACCACCATGCCCAGCTAATTTTTTTTTTTTTTGTAGAGATGGGTCTCACTATGTTGCCCAGGCTGGTCTCAAACTCTTGACCTCCAATGATCCTCCTGCCTCAGCCTCCCAAAGTGCTTAGAGATTGCAGGTATGAGCCACTGTGTCTAGCCTCGAACCGTATGTTTTGATTCCATGGACTTTTACAAATATGTTCTCTGACTTTAAAATATCCATAAATAATATTGTCTCCAAAGAACAAATAGTCACCAGAAACCATAAAGTAATATTAAAATATCCAACCTAATAGAACAGTCTTCTAAAAATTTGGCATAGAAAAATTATTGTGTTATAAGAATATTCAAGTTTTGTGATTTTTAGAGTCAAAATGACAAAGCCAAACATCTTAAAGAAAAATCAGAATTTATCAATCATGGTTACTTTTAAATATTAATGCAATATAAGCCAAAGGTAGCTATAAAACAGACTGACAGAAGCAAACCTGTCTAGACACAGTGCTCTAAAAACAGACACCTGAAAAGATCAGCTGATATTTTATTAGGTAAAAATAAAGTACCAAACACTATGAAAATAGCATGAAGTTGCTGTTTCAATTTCATCAGACTAAAAACATGTCACAGTTAGAAAGAGAATAAAAAAACCAAGACAAAATAGGGTAAGGTCAATATCACAAAATGATTAAAGAGATGGAATAGAACTCTCTTCTAAGTCATTAAACTCACTCATATTATACTGAACTCCAGAGCACTTACCATTTTCTTCTGCCATTACAGAATTCAGTGGGTTCACTGAATTGACTGATTTCTTTGTTAATCTATTTACATAGGTTAAGACCCTGACTGACATAAAACACAACCAAAAAACGCCAGACAGAGTATAATGAAAGACTGAGTGATGCATGGTTTGGGGTACAGCCTATCCAATAAATGTGCTTGGCTAGCAAAGAACCCATTGGCAAAGATTTATTATCGAAACAAATACATTCTAAAAAAGATCTAATACAATAAAACCTGCTATATAAATACAAACTACTCTAAAATATAGTTCTTTGCCCTGTATAGTTTGTCTTTCAATGATTATATTAAAATTATCTTCATATGCTTCATTCAAGATAAATTTTTTGAACAAATAAAATCAATGAGTATAGTGTACAAATTGCCACTAGTAGTGCAGTTCTTTGATTCTTACAAAATAAAATAAGGTTTATGTTACTTAGAACTCTTCAACAAATTTTAAAACATATGTAAAGAGAAGGAAATATTTCTAGGAAACACATTATCAAGAGAAAAGGTAAAAATGAATCATCTACTACAATAAATATCATTATGTTTTAATTACATACATCAATATCAAATTAGTAAAAGTTCAGGGCAAACATAGAAATGATTTTAAATGTTATACCTCCAAGTTCTTTTACATTCAAGATGGCATTCTGGAATGGCACTGCTTTTATACTAAAACCTAAAATTAGAAAACAAAAACATAAGAAGAGAGTTAGCAACTTAACTTTCAAATTAAAATACTTAAGACAGTCAAATCCTCTTTTTCAGGTAGATTAAGATTTACTTTTCATATCTCATTATTTATACTAGAAACACAATTTCCAAGATAAACTGATAACCCAAAATTATCTTCTCCCATTTCTCAAAATATAGTTGTGTATTACAGCAAAATATAACACTATCCTCTTTACTTCATACTATTGCCTTATTCTTCAATATATAATGTCACTCTGCAATTTTTATCAATTGTAAGGAAGACATTTGGAAATATAGAGAAATTTCAAAGAAAATGTTAAATCGACAGGGACCTTTGCATCTAATTTCTGAAGTTAATGTCTTACAATTTTTCTCACATATAACTCTGCAACCCTAGAAATTAAGGAACTTAAATTATAACCATTTTATATTAGAATTATATAGTATTTATATTAGTGTTTTCTTTAAAGGACATGGTTGATATGCCATACGTACACTTTTCTTAAAAGTACAATCATAATTACCCATTTATGCACAGGTGATCATTTTATAATACATGTGATAAAATATTTATATTATAAAAATATATTCAGAGTATATAGTTCTATGATTAACCATGTATTTAGGACTTAACTATTACAGTTCAAGATAATAAATCCAGTCACAACATATGTGCAAATACACAGACTGAATCTTTCTGAAAGGATCCCCAAGAAATTGGAACTAGTAATGCTTCTCAGGAAAACTGGAGATCTAGAAGTTCTTAAATAGGAAAGAGCTTTTTTTGTTTTATTTGAATGTTCTGCCATGTACTTGTATTTCTTTTTCAATTAAAAGCCCTACTAATTTTTAAAAGTTAATTTATCAGTAGTTTGAGCATACATTCTATTTAAGGTGTTACGCATTATTTATTAATAACATGTACAATTACAGGATGAATAAAACAAGTCCCTTTTTCAAGAAATTATCAACAGAGTAAAGATGGCAACACACAAATACTTTTCATTTAAGGCAAGTTATGATAGGTGCCTGGGAAGGTGAAAAGATACATAAAGTATGATGTGGATAAGAACAATTCTTTTACATGGTTTTGCTTTGCTTTATAAAGAAGGAAATCAACATGTACCTTTTTAGTCCAGCCTATCTTTTACACTCCTTTGCTGCATGTTTTCTCAGTACTTTAATAATCTGCATATTACCTTCCACCTAAGGCAGTATACATTAGGTAATGATTGAAGAATTGACTTTGGAGTCAGACAGAACTAGGTTTAAATTCTAGCTCTGTCATTTATTAATTCTGTGACTATGGGCAACCTACTAGCCTTGGCTTTCTCATCTGTAAAACGGGGATGATGATATCTAATTCATGTGGCTTGTTAAAAGGATAAGATAATACATGTACCGTGTTTATCACAGCGCCCAGTACAAAATAGGCATACAATATGTGATTGCTGGCATTATGTTTCAATCTTTTTTTAATTGATAATTTAATCAATATTTTCTACCTGCCTGAATATATTACAAACTTGTAAGACAAAAATTCTGGGCGCTCATTTATTAATCTAAATGCTTAGTTGGAGCTGTAAAAGTTATTACTGAATGATAAGTACCTTTGTTGGAATGACGGAAGTGTCAACAGTTGAAATTTGCCGCACAGAAAGTACAGAAAACGTTCATTGGGCCCTCTAAGAATCTTCCAAAACATACCCTTCCTTCATAGGTTTAATGCAGATTGACACAATCAGCACAGTATTATGGTTAATGGTGTGTGAAGTCACTGAATCTTAGTAAAGTAGCAGGAGGAAAGAGGAGGCAGTCCCATGTGGCTGAGACAGTGGCTTGTACCTGGGCCTGCAGGAAAGCCTCTCCAGGTGTCTGGCCTCTGGGAAATTAAGGAAAGTCAGTGCCAATCATAATACTCTTGCTGGCACCAAAATTTGCCTGCAGGAGACTTGGATGCTCGAATGTGTCTACCTACCTCACATGGGTGTTATATGGATTAAAAGGCAATAATTGTGAAATCCTGAAAACAAAACACCCTCTCCAAATGCTAAGCAGTCTGTTAGCAGTTATGTTTGGGACAACTCAAGTATGGATTTTCTAAAGAAGTAGGACAGGCACAGTCTCCAATTTTGAAAAGGAAACAA
The DNA here is from genome assembly GCA_023783475.1 of Daubentonia madagascariensis. NCBI lineage: Eukaryota > Metazoa > Chordata > Mammalia > Primates > Daubentoniidae > Daubentonia > Daubentonia madagascariensis. The sequence continues at coordinate 95,079,233 of JAKFHU010001798.1, read as the reverse complement.
TTATGGAGCACACCAGCAATGTTTAATCTGCTTTGATTCTTAAAAGCTGACAATATGCAGGCACTCAAAGGGAAGTAACATCCTTCCAGGAATGCCACACCTACATGTAAAATACAACTTTTGAACTTTATTAACCCAACAGACAGATTATATCACTGTTACTGTCTTGAAATCCTTGCAGAGTCTTTATAATAAGTTGATTACAAAAATGTCCTCAAATGTTCACACTAAGCAAAGTAACATAGCAAAGTTATTTATAGGCATATAAATATTTCTGCAGAATACTCATAAATGTTTTCTCCCCAAATAGAACACACGTGGCTAGGTTTATACAACAAAGGTATATACAGTCATCCACACTGCTGTCTCCATATTATTTTTACAGTATAGCTGTAGTAATTAATGTTCAGAGGACAAAGTCTAGATAATTGAAAAATAAGAAAATGTACTACTCATGGCAGAGAAACAATTTTTTTCTATTTTATTCATTCCAAATGTTTGCAAGGATTAAATAAAACTAAAAATTTAAAGCCACACTTTCAGTTCACTTGAAAGGCAACCAAGAAGGGCGACTATCAGATTACATTTATTCTTTTACCTTAGTTGAATGAGGCCAAGGGGGAGAATTAATATAATATTAATATTTAGTAGAGATACAAAAGTCAAACTATCACAATACCTCTCTCAAAAGATTGCTTTGAGGGAATAAAGCTACCAGGTAGCATGGGCTCTGGATCAAGAACGTCTGGGCTCAAATTCTTGCTCTTCCATTTACTAACTGTTTGACTTTGAGCAAGTTATTTTGTCAGCCTTCTCTGGTATACTTGAACTAGGCTGATTTTTCTGAGTCCATGTTCTTCCAGCACTCAGTACTTCTCCTGTGTGATTTTCACAACTGTAACTACATATTGGTTTATTACTTATGTCTGTCCCCCGGCTAGACTGCAAGGATCCATCATGGAGAAACCGTGTACAGTATACTTCATATGTCAGTGCTTGGCACATAATAGGATCTCAATATTGTTTAAAGATCTATGCTAAAGATTTGTATCTATTTCCTAATTTAGCTGTTAAAACAATTCTAAAGTTAATGTTAGTACTACTGTCCCAAGAAGAAAGTGAAGTTCAGGGGGGTTAAGTACCTTGCCAAACCTGAACCTAGGTCTCGTCACCAGACCCCTACACTACAGGGCTTCATAAACCAACAAGCTGATAGATTCATATCATTTTGTCCAATTCTGAGCCTAACTGCTAGTGGAACTGACTGGGCAAATACACATGTGCCTAATAAACACACTAATTTACTTTCCCTTCCTGCTTAGAAATAATCCAACACAAGGAACCCAAATAAGTATTTTCAGGTCCATATTAACATTGCTTTCTTATTAATGGAATAGAAAGGATACCATGAGTTTACAAAATACTTTTTTATAGACATTATTAATAAAACCAGGAACTTAGGAGGGAAGGGAAAATGTCCAACTGACTCAGCCATGACAGTATATTGCTCTCTTGCTTCTTCAAACAGTAAGTGTCCTCTGATGCTCTCCACAGGGTGCCAGTGCTGATGTGACAAAGCACTGTCCTAGGAGTCCCAGCCATAGCTCTTAGACTCACCAGCCATATATATATTTTTTTTATTTTATTTTGCTTTGGCCTTGAATTCCTCATCTGCAAAGTGAGCGGACTAGATTAGTTCTTTGAGGTTTCCTCTGAAATTAGTATTCCATTATTTATATTAAACAAGGAGGAGGAAATAACAGTAACCACTGAGTTGATCATCAGTGGCCTCTATTTGGCTGAAGGCCTCACGGGTAGGTCTCCCCAGGCTCCATTCAAACAATTTGATGGCTTAAGCCTAAGTTACACAGTCATTTTTTCCTGGCCTATCTAAACTACATTAGCAAGACTGAAACCTCCCTTAAGATTTAACCCCACAAATTTTAATAAATACCTGACTTAGTAACTCTTTGGGGAAATAATTGTTTGCATAGCCTTTTCAGTCTTCGTTTTGCAATTCTTAAATCCAACAAAACCTGTAATACAGGGGAGATGGATTTGAAATTTCTCATGGAGGGAAGGCATTCCTGGAATTATAACAAAATTAGTTTTGGAAAGAAGGTTAGTCTATTTTTATTCATTGTGTGGAACACATGAATATTTTACTTGGACCTACAGACTGAACTCTCCTGCCCCAAGTCTGCACGCATGCACACAGATATTTGATGTGTGCTCCCGAAATTCCTGGGTCACTCTAAGAACTGCTGAAGGGAAAGACATTCCACAGATCTGGTGGCCTTAACCTGGACCAAGGGCATGATTTATGCCATGCAGTTTTGTGATGTTTGGACAACAGTTTAGTGAAATTCTTCTAAATATGATTTCAACATCATAAAAGGAAATTTAATCTACTGGCATTTATAAACACAATCCTTTAACAGATACCAAAATCTGCCTTTCTAACTTGTTTCTCTTGTTGACTTAACATATACACAGCTAATACCAAAGTTATTTAAATGGCTCATTCAGATTTTCATGAACTTTTTCTATATTTCTTTCAAATTGTCATGATCTTTTTCTATTTTAACTGAATGATATACTACTTGACAGTTTTTCAAATACAGTAATATGTATCTCTAGAAGATATTTTCAAGCTTTTTTCATTCAAAGTGTTTAGTTTTCTCTAGGTTGTTCTCCATGTTGCATTAATGTATTACCCTAAGGCCTTTAGATGCCATTCCTCTGGTTTAAAAAGAAAAAAAAGGGAATACTTGTGTAATCTACCAGTTTAACAACCCCTCTTATCAACAGATTCCTCATGCATATACAGTTAAGGAATTCACTCTGGACAGAGTTCACTTTTGTTTCTAGACTAAGGTACAAGTTACCCAATTTTTCTCTCCCCACCAACAGGTCCTGCTCTCTGGAGGATTTCTTGGCCCTTTGAATTTTGAAAATTTAAGAATATGTTAAAAATTATGTCAGAGGTGAAAGATTGCTAAAGTTAACAATCCAATAAACTTTGGATTCCCTTTCTTTTTGAAGAAAAGGCAGACATTTTTGCCTTGCTGAAATTGGATGGACATACCCTTCTTATGTTTTTATTTTAAGACACCAACTCAAGGTAGATTCTCTTTTCAATTGTTCAAAGCTCTTCCAACAAGTATTTCATTTTTAATTGGCTTTACAATGTCAAAACATTATAAAGTAGAGAAATAACTTAAAAGAATAAAATTTCAGCCATAATTCAACCACAACAAAGCACATCGTTACTTTTGCATATTCTTTTTCAGTTTGTATTCAAATGCATAGTTTTACATGGTTTAATTTCAAAAATAAATTTAAATTTAATTTTTAAATTTTCTTCCATAGAAGACTATATACATTTTCCAATCTATAATCATTTCAACTGAGGCACTATGATTTAATTAATAAATTCCCTTGCTGTAGGATATTTAAAATTGCCTTAAAGTTTTAGTTATTATACAAAATATTGCAAGGAATTATTAATGCTTTGTGCATATAGTTTCTCTTAAACTACTTGCTTAAAATAAATTGCCAGTGGTACAATTACTAGATCTGAAAATTTTGGTAACTTTTGATTTATATGAATAATTGCTTTCCAAGAAAAGGACAGTAACAATCAATGTTACCAGTAATACATATGCACACCAATGCTACTACAGTCTTACCAGCATTGAGTTTTATCATAAAGAAACAAATTTTGGTAAATTAAAGCATAAAATTAACATTTTCTTGTTTATTCTCTAGTAAAGTTAAACTTTTAGTAAAGTTAAACCTTTTCCATTTATTCTTTTTATGAATTATCTCTTTGTGGACTTAGCATATAGAATCTAATAGATAAATTATGCTATTTGTAAATGTGATTGAATTCTCTAAGTGGGACAGCCATAAACTCTTATCTGTAATATCTGATGCAAATATTTCTTACCCATATTTTATATTTATCTTGTTAATTTTAGCTTTCCAATGATTCTAAATTTTTATACAGTTAAGTCCCTTGATCTTTTCCTTTGTGAATCATTCTCCGCAGGCCTCCTCCTGCTATTCTCCTATCTTCCACATTGAATGTCTGCGTGCATGTGTGGCTTTCTGACTTCCTCATTTCTTCTCCTAGTTACCTTTTCTTACTATCGGGCTTTGTCATTTATTTTAGTACCTTCTACCTCCTTTCTTCTTCAATTACATACACATACACAAACACAGACACAATCCTGCTATGAACGACAGAAGGAACCCTGAACCTGCATAGTAAGTTTGAAGATGCCAGGAATGGCTATCTTGAACTCTAGCACCAAAAGGTTTTTGTGATTCCCCTGATAACTAAAGTCAGCCTGTGTGGCTCTCCTCTGCTGCCTGTGCTCCACTCGTCCTTTGCCATCACTAACTTGTTTCTCCAACATCTTGTCCTCCTCCTTTTGCTATACCGAACACACAGACCCAACCAACAAGCATCTAACCCCCTCTCCTACATCCTTGCTTCCTGCCTGTCATGCCCAACTGTGCCCTACCTTTATCATTACAGAACCCTTCCAATGAATCATATAGAACCTCATCTGTGTTAAGAAAAGTCTTCTTCGTGCCTCAGTATTTTCTTTCACATTTTTTCTTCCTCCTTTCATTAGCAAACAGAGCTTTTCCTTCTCTTATCAGTGCCTCCTGGCACAAGCTTTGCTTCCTTATAATGCTTTTAGACCACTCACCATAGCCACCTTTTAATAACTTCCCATCTGAAGTTATAACATCTGCTTATATATGGACCTCCACATCCCCATATACCAATTTGCAGGGAGTTTGTTCATTTATTTGGATGAATTCAATACTTGGCTGACAGTTGTTCACCACACACTATCTTGTACTATCTTGTGTGTGGTGAACACACACACTAGCTCCTATTCTTACAAACAACATTCTTCAAACCAATAGCCAGAACTATCCTCTAAGTTTCTCAGTTTTCAGATCTCTAAAACTATCAGTTCTAATTCATATCAACCATCTCCAACTTATAGCATAAAGTTGTTAATTCCATTAAGTTTTCTACATTGTCATATCATCGGCAAATAAGTTTTACTTATTCTTTTCCAAAATGGAAGGCTTTCATTTCTTATTCTTGCCTGATGCACTGGCTAGAATCTCTACTACAATGCTAAATAGAAGCAGTAAGAAAAACATCAGTGGCTTGTTCCTGATCTGATCAGGAAACAATTCAGTTTTTTTCCATTAAGTATGACAACAGTTGTAAGGTTCTCAGAGAGGCCCTTTTATAGTTGAGGGAATCCCTTTCTACTTCTACTTTGTTGAGAGTTTTTATCAAACTGATCTTGGATTTTTTTTTTGCATATCTTAAGGTGATCTTTTTTTTTAGTTTATTGCTATTATGAATTAAACTTACTGATTTTTGAATGTGAAACCAACCCTACACTCCTGGGATAAACACCACTTGGTTGTGATATATTATCCTATTAATATATTATTGTTGGATTTGCTTTGCTATATTTTTGTTTATAATTTTTTATCTGTATTCATGAAGGATATTGGTATGTAGTTTTCTTGTAATATCTTTGTCTGGGTTTGGTGTCAGATTAATGCTGGTCTTATAAAGGAGTTGGGACGTTTTCCCTCCTATTCAATTTTCTGGAAGAGATTGTGCAGAATTGGCATTATTTCTTCCTTAAAAACTGGTAGGATTCACTGGCAAAGTCAACTAGACTACAAGTTTTCTTTCTTTTTTTAACCATAATTTCAATTTCTTTAATAGATATAGGTCTATCAGGGTTCTCTATTTCTTCTTGAGTGAGATTTGATGGTTGGTCTTTCAAGGAAATTGTTCATTTCATCTAAGATGTCAAATTTATTGACATAAAGTGGTTCATAATATTCCATTATACTCTTACTATTTATAGAATCTATAACTGATGTTACCTCTCTCATTCCTGGTATTGGTAATTACTGTCTTCTTTGATTTCTCCTGATCAGTTTGGCTAGAGTTTTATCAATTTTATTGACCTTCTCACTGGTCAATAAAATTTGGTCTCAAATTTTACCATAGAAAGAATTTTCTCTATGGTTTTTCTATTTTATTGATTTCCACTTTGATTTTTATTATTTATTTTCTTCTGCTTACTTTGGGTTTAATCCATTCTTCTCCTTTACTTCCTTAAGGGGGAAGCTGGGGTCATTGATTTGAGGTCCTTCTTCTCTAATATAGGCATTTAATGCTATAAATTTCCCCTGAAGTCCTGCTTTAGAAGCATACCACACATTCTGATATGTTGTATTGTCTTTTAGTGCAAAATGCTTTATCATTTCTCTTTTGATTCTTTCATGATTCATGGATTATTTAAAAGTAATTTAGTTTCCAAATATTTGGGGATTTTTTTCAGAGACCTTCTTGTTATTGATTTCTAATTCAATTCCATTGTGGTCTGAGAATATATTTAGTATGACTTGAATCCATTTAAATTTATTGAGACTTGTATTATATACTAGATTATGGTCTAATTTGGTAAATGTTCCATGTGCACTTGAGAAGAATGGGTGGAATATCCTATAAATGTTAATCAGATCAAGTTAGCTGACAGTGTTGTTCAAGTCTATTACATTTTAGCAGATTTTCTTCTAACATGATTATTGAGAGAGACTGAAATCTCTGATTATAATTGTGGGTTTGTCTGTTTCTCTTTGCCATTCTGTCACTTTTTGCTTCATATATCTTGAAGTTCTTTTATTAGGTACAAAAATGTTTAGCATTATTTCCTCTTGATTAAAGTTCATTACGAAATGAATTTCTTTATCCCCCACATTATTCTTTGCTCTGAAATCTATGTCATCTGATTTTAATATAGCCACTCAAATTTCCTTCTGACTAGTATTAGCATGATGTATCTTTTTCCACCCTTTTACTTTTAACCTATTTGTGTCTTTATATTTAAAGTTTGTTTCTTAAAGTCAATATTTGGTTGGGTCTTGCTTTTAAAAATCTAATCATATCAACCTTGGTCTGTTCATTGAGGAGTCAAGATCATTTACATTTAATTCGATTATTGGTGATTATGTTTGCGGGTATCACCTTGCTACTTGTTTCCTATTTTTTCCATCTATTCTTGTTTCCCTTTTCCTCTTTTTCTGCCTACTTTTGGATTATTTTTGACAATTCCATTTTATCTCATTTGTTGCCTTATTGGCTACCACTTTTTGTTTTGTTATTTTAGTAGTTACTTTAGGGTTTATAGTACATATTTAATCAGTGTATCTTCAAGTGTTATTATACCACTTCACATATAGCATAAGAACCTTATAATAGTGTACTTCTTTTTTTCCCCTAGACCTTTATACTATTCTCATGTATTTTACTTTTACATGTTATAAATCTCATGTTATATAGTTACTATTTTTGTTAAAACAGTTACCTTTTAAAGATATTTAAATAATAATAACTAAATTTTATATAATTACCCATATAGTTTCCATTTCTGGTACCCCTCATTCTTGTATACAGATCCATATTTCTATCTGATATCAGTTTTCTTCTATTTGAAAGACTTCCTTTAACATTTCTTAAACTGTTTGTCTGCTAGCAATAAATTCTTTCAATTTTTTTATATCTGAAAAAGGTTTCATTTTTACTTTCTTTTTAAAATATATTTTTGCTGGATATTGGTTGACTCTTTTCTTCCTTGCAGTATTTTAAAGATGCTGCTCCACTGTCTTCTCACTTGCATTATATCCAGTGAAAAATCTGATGTCATCCTCATTTTTATTCTCATGTATGTCTTTATGTCTTTTATCTGCTTTAAGATTTTTCTCTTTGGATTACTCAAGGTTCTCAAGAGAAACAAAACTCTGATAAGTGAAGAAAAGTATACTTTGTATTGCTCTTACACATATTTTTTGAAGCTATTTTGCTTGAAAAGAATTACTAAACTAATAAAGTTCATATAACTTCGTAGCACATTACTCAAAAGATATCCACAATTTTACATAAAAGTACATACTCTCATCAGAAATTCTAAACCTTGTATACCACTAAACTTCATTTGAAGATCTGAACTGGCATCCTATCTCTGTCACTAGCTGTGTAACAACAGCCATGTCAATATACCTTCGATCCTCAGGTGATTTAAAAACACAATATGGAAAAAGATTCTTACCTGTCCCATAGGTTGTTACTAGGCTTACAGAGAATACTTTATGTAAAAACACTATATAGATTCAATTTACTGTCATTTATTTTTTCATTCAGCAGACATCTGTATCTATGCCCAAACCACATGCCAGGCTCTAGAAATACAATGCTAAATAAGATGCTCTATCTGCCCATAAGAGCTTAAACCCAGGATAGGGAGATGGACATGTAAACAAAGCAGTGTTACAGGCACTAAATGGCAGAAATATGGACAACAGCCAGTGGGAAGAGGAGAGGGGGCTCAGTTCTGAGGGGGAAGCTTTGCATGCAAAGAGGCTAAGAATGAGCTCTGCTCATCTACTCTGAGGTCTCCCCACCCCTTATTCGTTCTCTCATCCTAAAATCAAGCTATGTCTCTGTTTCTTTACAGCACCACAGTCTCTTATCTCAATTCTAAAATCTGAAAAGCTCTCAAAACATGCACTTTTTTTCCTAACTTATTTGGTGGCAAAACCTGACCTGAACTGATGTAAGCCTTTTTTAATCATCAGTATTTTTCCTACTTGTCAGGAAATCCTAGTTAATGATTGTTTCATCCACCCATCATCTAAGCCAGGAATTGAGCCAGTCCTTTTTCTCCCCCTCTCCCTCACTCTCCAAACCCAACTGCACCAAGCCCTGTTAATTCTAGCCCTCAAATACGCATCCTAGCTATTCCCCTCCTCTCTATTCCTCCAGCCATTGTCTTAGCCAAGGCCTTCATCATCTCAGCCGAACCATTACAATAATCTTCTGAATCTACCTCTAACAATGCTCCTCACAATTCAGCCTCCACATTGTGGAACTTGATCCTTCTCAAAAGAACATCTGATCATGTAGTTTCCTTGTTTAAAATACTCTGATGTCTCTGCACTCTCTATAGGAAAAGCAGCCACGCAGAAATGTGGTTCCCAGAAGGTCCCAATTTGTTTCACACCCCTCTGCCTTCACACAAGTTTTCCCTGTGCCCTGAAATCCTCTTTCTTCTCCACCCCCACTCTCTTGTTCCTGTTTATCTACAGGGCTTACTTATCAACTTCAGATCCAATGGAGAAAACCTCATCATGCATCCTCCCCTTCCCCCGTTCCAGGCAACATTGGCCATGCCCCCTCTTTTTTGTATATTTCTATACATGAACTTAATGTCTATGAGGCCAGTAGACTGAGACTCCTGGAATGCGGGGATCACTGCTCATCCCCAGTGTCTAATGTTGGACCTAGCACATAGCAGGAGCTCAAAAAGTGCTGGCTGAATGAACAATCTTTTCAACTTCCCCAGACAATGTCTTGCCCTACTTTCCTCAGCAGCTCTTGCCTTATAGCAGCTCTGTTCTTCATCTCCTACAATGGTTCTTCCATTATTTTCTCTATTTTATATTCTTCTTTCCTGCTTCATTATCAGAAGAGAAAGAAGAAGCATTTGGGGAGTGACAAGAGCCCTATGCCAGGGTTTCTGACCGTTGGCACTAATAACATTTTGGGACAGATAAGTCTTTACTGTGGGGGACTGCCCTGTGCACTGTAGGACGTTTAGTAGCATCACTGGTCTCTACCACCTAGATGCCAGTAGCACCCTCCCTCAAAAAAATCTCCAGACGTTGCCAAGTGTCCCCTGGGGAGGATGGGGGACGAAATCTGCCCTGACTGAGAACCACTGCCCTAGACTAACTTTTCTTGGCTACCTCAGGAAACAACGTGGCAGAGCTGATCGCGGCCTCCTGTACTGATGACAAACGAAGAGAGAAGATTCAGATACATCAGGTTACTGTTTAGGGAGTGTATGACCAACAACTGTAGGCTGGAGTGACGCTTCAGGGAGGACAGCACTCAGTGGGCCTGACATGAACCCATTTCGTCACAGCACCAGAGTTCCAGGGCTTTTTTTTATTTTCCTGGGCTTCATTTATTCAGCGCTACTGAAATGACCAGCTAAAGGGATACATGGGTGCAGCAATTTAATGCTATTAAATCCTCCTCAAATCTTTTTAAAGCAGAGAGAGAGTACTTAAAATTAAAATAAATAAATTGAGTAAAGCATTAAACCACAAATAGAGGAAAGAGGAAGAGAAAAATCATACAAATAGCATAGGAAACTAGAATGTCTTGGGGACAAGAAAGAGAAAGGGCTAGAACCCTGGCACGGTACCTACCTGTGGTTGACACGACGTCCTCAGGGCTTTCACTGCAGAGCTTTGACAACAGACTTGTCTTGCCAGAACCTGTGAGCCCTATGCAAACCAGGTCATATTCTGGGCGCGCAGGTGGTGGTCCCTTGCAGCAAAGTGCTCTAAAACACTGCCAAGAGAGGGGGAAAATGTGGTTCTTTTAAATAAGATTGTGGAAACACACCTTAGGAACGTTTAACATGACTAAATAAGTATAAAGATTATTTAAGTAATTAAATAAACTGTTAATTATAAGGAGGAAAATGGTAACTTTAGAATGGAGAAACCACCTTAACCAAGTGATCAAAGTTAACATCCTTAGTCATGAGACATACGTCCGCCTCGTGATAGGTGTGCCCCAAGGGGCATGACATCATCACACAGTCTTCCTGCCAAAACTGCACAACCTGAATCTAAGCATGAGGGAGCCAGATAACATCAATCTGAGGGGCATTCAATAAGACAACTGGCCTGTTCTCCTCTAAAATATCAATGTCTTAACAGTCAAAGAAAGACTGAGGAACTGTTCCAGGTTAAAGAAGACTAAAAAGACATAATAATGAAATGTAATGCATCTTGGATTGGATCCTAGATCAAGAAGGAAAAAAAATGCCATAAACATTATTGAGACAATAGGTGAGGACTGAATATAGATTGTGGAAGGTAAAATTTCCTGAATGTAATAATTGTACTATGGTTATGTAAAGAAAATCATTGTTCTGAGAAAACATGCTAAATATTTAGAATGCCTCTAAGTAGTTAGAGGTGAAGGGTCATGATGTCTGCGATTAAGTGGCTCAGAAAAACTCTAAATCTCTACACCTCCATCTCTGTCTGGTGAGGACAGTGATAAAGCAAATATGGTAAAATGGTAACGAGTGGTGAAGCTGGGCAAACAGAAAATTCCTTGCTCTAGTCTTACAAGTCTTTGATGTCATTTGATATCATTTAAAAATCATTAAGTAGAGTCCCTATATATATCACTACCTTCCTGGCCTTGGCTAAACCCTGTTTCAGGTCAACTGACCTCAGGGTACTATGAACTATTGTGCGCATAGTTAGTGCACCACACAAACCTGTTTGCTCTGCAACAGTTAAAGACAAGGGCATTTGGGAGACAGAATATTAGTCACGTAGTTCTTGATCGCTCTACTTATCCCATATCCATTTATTAGGGGCCAAGTATGTTCCAGCTTATAAAGCCTGAAAGATTTAGCCCTGAATGAATCATGAGAGAAAGAAAGAGGAAGAGAGGGAGGCAGACCTGCTCACTCCTGGGTCATCTGGAGATCATGAGAAAAGAGACTTATAAGAGGCCTTTGCTGGTTCTTCTCACTCAGGTAAAATCTGAGTCCTAATTGGCTGTCACGCTCTCATAAACCAAGCTTGATCACTTCTTTCCCTCATTTCCCACATCTAGTCAACAAATCCAGTCCATATGACCTCTGAAGTAGCTCTAGTATCTGTCTGCTTCTCTCCAGCCCAGGCCATCGTCACCTGGATGTCAACATTCTCCCACTGGTTCCAGTATATTTATCTTGCACTCTCTGTTCTCTACACAGTAGCCACTGTGATTGCTTACAAAAAGAAAATCTGATCAGATCTGTTTAAACCACTTCAGTGACTTCTCCCAGCTCTGGGGCCCCAACTCTTATCATGGTCTACCCCACACTTCATGATCTGCTGCAGCCAACCCCTCCAGCCATGCCGACCCTCTCTCATCTCGAGGCACTTACTATGCTGTTCCCTCTTCCCCCAAATCTTGGCTTAGCCAACTCCCCATCAGCTTTTAGGTCTCAGCTTAATCGCACCCGTTCCTCAGAGCAGTCTGCTCTGATCCTAAGACTGTGCTAGAAATTCATATCAAGCTCTGCAGCACTTGTGTGAATTCATCACACAGACAATTACAGGTTCTTAGTCATCACCAGACTTTGAGAACCATGTCTGTCCACCTTCACCCCAGTATCCCCAGTGTCTAGCAGAGGACATAGCACAGACTCTATCTTCAGTAAATAATTGTTGAATGAAGAACGAATGACATTTAAATTTCACCTAAAAAAAGAAAAAAGAAATAATAAAGGTTGATAGGATGCTTTATCTATGCTCTCTGGGCCTCCCACGCTTCAAGAAAATAGTGCCAAAATAAGAGAAACCCTCGACTTTTTCACTTCACTTTAACACCCCAAGTTAGCCTAGTTCCCAAAAGAGTGATTTTGATGTACAGGATCAACTTTCTTAGTAGATTAGAGCTTCTTTTTGTCCTAAATTCATTTTTCCTCAGTTTTTTTTTTTTTTAGAGGTTCTGCCTACTTTTGGTGAACAATTCTATGCCCCATATTCTTCAAGGATTTATTCAACTCTAATCATATTACCTCTCAGTCTTTTCAAGCCAGAGGAGTCCTACTTATTTCAGCTGGCCTTCATACATCAGCTTCTCCTACTCCTTCACATTGGGCACTCTTCCTTGGCCTTACTTTAGTTCTAGTATGCCTTTTCCTACAAGATTAATGACTACGACTACCAACAACATTCTAGATGCCAACACATCATATCCCAGATTTGTAACAAGGTTGGCTGATATTGACTGACTTTTTACAAACCTTTTATAAAGTCTGTCGACCAGACTCATGATGAGAGCTTTTCTCAGAGATAGATTTATGTATGTGTATATATATGTATATATTCCCTCAGAGATGGCTGCTGACTAGCAGCTGTTCACACTTAGGAGAGGTCTTCCATGTTCAGTTATGGCAGTCAACAACACTAGTCACCTAGTTTCTCGCACTAGACTGCTTTGGTCTTTGTTGAGAAGGGAAAAGGGGAGAGACCCTGTTCCTGCTCTGGAGACCCCCCATTGTCACTCAGCTCCTCTACTAGAATCCCTCTGGACTATCTCCTGGAGGGGGACTGGCCCAACTACTCTGGCCCAACTATCATAAATCTTAAACACGAAATGATATTGTATGTGACTAATTGCTATATCATCCTGTTTAAATTACTTGTATACTAATATCACTCAACATATTTTGACCAAAAGTTCCACATGAAGAATATCATCTTCATGTTCTTTTTTAAAATCCAGAATATAAAAACTTTGTAGCCAAGCCCATTAACATGTATATCACCTGTTAACTTATTCTAGGTCACTTGATACTTCTGACATAAAAAACAATTTAGCAGTGACATTCTACTCCACTTCCTCTTTGTTCTTCTCTTTTTATATTCTTGCCAGTGATGTCATCTCCACTCCCATAGTTCCAATCACATAATGGTAAAGACATCCAACATGACATCTCCCCCAGTACCTCCCGAATCTTTTTCCTGAACTCCAAGGTCTACAGTTCCAACTGTTCTGTAAGAACCCAAACTAAAACCAAATAAAACAAAATCCTCCCCAAAAAAACAGAGGCTATGGAAATAAGGTATTTTGGAACACAAAAACTGGATTGATAGTTATTACAAGGAAGAATCTTTGAAATAAATCACAGATTCTTAGAACTAAATATGTATTTGAAATAAATAAATGAATAAATAAATCCATCCTATGACTAACAGGAATAGTGTCAGATTTTAAGTCAACAAAATAAAACTTTTAAGAGTATGCTACTTCAAATAGGGAAGGAATGTTCATGTTTTTTGAGTCAGTTCCTAAAAACTACACAGAGTTTTCATTTGTTTTTTGTTTCAAAACTTACCAAAGCTTTGGATCTTATAGTCAATTTACTTAAAATTACTCATTTTGGCCTCTAGACTATACTGTACCAAAGTTCATTGTGTTTGTCTCCTACAGCAGCTCTTGCATTGTTAAGAGTAAGCCCTTTTCACTGTTGTACAATGCGAAACACAATGCTGTCGGCAGTCCTGACAGCAAGCGGCAAACCCAGGCTCCATTCCCAGGCCAGACACTAAGGCATTGTATAACTCTGCTCAAGCCTCATAAACCTATCCATGCTTCAGTTTCCCCATGATTAACCAGTAACGTTTTAACACTATCTGCCACTTCCTTTCTTCAGAAGGATGTTATGAGGCATGGGTTCAATGCATTATGCTACTAAGAAAGGAACCATATGGGTAAATAACTGTTGATCAAGATGCTCTTTTTCCCAAGGTATCTTGGATGATAGTTGCTTCCTTGGGCAAGGGCCTGGCAGCCCAACACACAGCCCAGACTATAGTTCTGCTCCTTCCATCAGCCCACAGCAGCCTCCACCTGCTCCAGCCCATCCCAGTTCAACTAAAGACACACAAACCTTGGCTCTCCTTTGCAGCAGGAAACAGAGAACAGAGCCAGTCTGAATTATAACTATACCCTCTGGGGAGGTCAACCAAGGTCATGGTCCCCGTTGCCTAGTCTGCTTCAGTTCACAGGTCTTTCCACAGTTGTGAGTTGCTCCTTTTTTTAAAACCCAGTATATCTACCATATTATGTCAGGACACAGGATATTTCCCCCTAGCATGCACCCCCAAGCTTCTACCAGTGTTGTATGTGAGGAAACGGTGTGCCAAGGTCTTGCGAGAGGACAAAGACCAGTCACCAGTAATAACTCTGTGTTGTGGACTTTGGACAAATCACATTATCGCATCATCTGTTATAGCTGAAATATGAATTAGCTAAAAAGCAGAAGCAAAAACCTTAGGAATATTTGCTTGAAAAGGAAAGTGATCACATGTATTAGAAATAAAAATAAGAAAAGATAAAATTGCAAGGGTAAAATGAGGACTTGCATTTCAGTCTTGTGGCCTAGCACCAAGACAGCGAGATCATCTTAAAATGTCCTCATTTCTGTTAGGGACAGTGCCAGATGTTTGGTAGGTCTGGCAGACCACTGTACAGTGAATAACTGTTCATCAAGTCAATGTTGTAAAGCACTAATTAAACATTTAACTATACATTCCATTTCCCCCTTAATGACTCCTGCTACCCTCCAAATCACTCACTAGACCCTCAAACAGTCTGAGCACTTAATGTTTCTGTGCCACCCTGGTCCTGTGCACTCAGAATGAAAGGTCCTCCTCCTCTTTTCTACTTGGTAAACTCCTACTCAAAGTTCTGCTTACATAGCACCTCCCTTTGTGAAATCTTCAATTCTCTTCGAGAGAACTAATCCTTTCTTCCATTCTTTGGTCCTGTACACACACTTCTAGCACTGCAGTTAATACTATGACACATACATTTTTTTTTCTAATTATAAGATTCATTAGCTGATAGAAATATTCACACAGACCCAAAGACATACCCATTCTTGGTCCTATTACTGGTTCAAAGAGCTTAATTTTACAGCTACCAAGGGTGGTCAGGTGCTAGAACAGAGCAGCAAAAGTTGTCCTTACAAAAACATATCCCTAGAGTCTAGCTCAAAACCCTCCCACTCTGGCACTGGCCCCTGCATTGCCAGTATTTCCTACCATCCTGTGTCGCTAAATTCCCAGCCTTTTGGGACATGGCATTTATTTCAATTGATGCTCTGTTTTTCATCATGAATACATGATTTTATTCTGAGCATGATTTCAATTTGATTGAAGTTCTGTATAGTTGCTGGAAACTTTTCTTCAGTCGGTTTTGGGATTTCCCCACAGCCAGTCACTGGCCAAGCCCCACACTGTTTCCTCCTTATTTTAATAAAGGTCTCACCAGACAGAAATGCAAGGTCTCCTATGGCAGATAACCTGGTTGCTTTCCATGTAGCCCAAGGGCAGGGCCTAGCACAGCACTCAATAAATATGTGTTAAATTAATACAACATCCTCTAAGTTGGCACCTAAAGGCAAGAGAAAAGTCACCCATAACTTTAAGTGGATATATTTCTCATGCAGTTTGGCTTCCAAACCAAAGAGTTTGGAACAGGGTAAATTCTCACCAACTCTCACAATGAAAAAAAGAAGTTTGCACATATGGTAATAAAATTCAGTGGAAATCAAGCAGGTGAGGCGGGGAGGATGGGATGGGTAAATTCACACCTACTGGGTACAATGCACACTATATGGGTGATGGACACACTTATAACTTTGACTCAAACTGTACAAAAGCAATTCATGTAACCAAAACATTTGTGCCCCTGTAATATTCTGAAATTAAAAAAAATAATAATTTAGTGAGAAAACTGGGGGAAAAAGACAAAAAAAAGTTTTTAAAAAGAAGTCAATTTCTAGAAGTGTTTTCTAACACTAAACATGTTCAATGAATAAAATATTAAGAAGTGCTTAAATATCTAAAATAACCTAATTTAGAACAAAATATTTTCCAAGTCTATAATAGTCAGATATGGGCCTGTCTTTTGAAAATGTAACCCAATTCAAAATGCAACACAATACAAAATGTACAACAGTATTTGTCAGAGCTGCGTGAGCTCTGCAGAAGACATGAGGAAGGGTGGGCGTCCTAATAACTTAAAAACAAAACCAAAGGCAGCTACTGAGTACCAAACATAAATGATTTGTGTGTATTAATTCATTTATTCCCTAGAAAAGTACTATAGGATTCCCATTTTAAGACAAGGAAACTGAGGCTCAAAGAAGTTAAGCAACTTGCCTATATGGAACAAGATTCAAACTCCAGCAGTCTGGCTCCAGAGCTGTTTTCTGAGCCACTGGAAGGGTAAGCCTCTAACATCTGAGGGTGTGTCATGCAGAAGAGACTTTTAGATCCATTCTGTGCGGAGGGTGACGCAGAGATAAGAAAATGTACCAGAGAGCTATTAAGTGGCAGAGCTGGGGTTTGAGCCAGAGCTGTTCAGCTCCGGAGCCCTGGCTCATGTCCTCTTGGCTCTGGCAAAGTCATGTCTGGAGTCAGGGATCAGAGCATCAGAAGTGGGGTGTTTCTGTTGTTTTGCAGGGTGAAAGAGTGCTTTAAGTAAGTTTACCTGTGTAATTAAAGAGAAATACCCCTGGCAAAGGAAGGCAAAGTTGCAAGTCTTTGTATTGCTTCTTTACTTGCACTGTCAAGTTTATGGCAAATGTACGTTTATTCCAGGCAAAGGGGACCTGCAGCTTTCTCCCAAGCCGGAGGACTTGGGTGAGAAAACAATATCCTTAAGGTTCCTGACCTGCTGAATTAGGGAGTAAGGAAGAAGAGGGGTTTGGCTGGGTTGGAAGACAAGGGATACTGAAGTGCTGCTGGCTTCTCTTTCTCACTGTTTACTTCTTTCATATAACCCTTTTGTATCCTCTGGAAAGGACAAAGCTTATCTATTAAGAGAAGCCCATGCTGGCTGCAAAGATTTCTGATTATAAGCATAGCAGTAAGAGGAGAAAAAAAATCGCTATTAGAATAGTCCTCAAATTTTTCCCCTTAAAATATATGTGTATGTAAGTTATACTTAAATAAATAAATAAGCAAGCAAGCAAGCAAATACTAAATAAAGCATTTTGGGGGAGAATATGGGAGAAAACGTGAATAAACTGGGTTGTGCAGAAAGGCACATGAAAGAGTAGCTCTATAATGAACATGCAACCTCTCAGCTAATCCTGTCTATTTGTAAGAAAAAAATGAATGTCAAATACATCCTGATGTCATGGAGTAACTAGTGGTTCTTGCAAACACATGAAAAGAATGTAAGTTCAAAATGGCACCTACAGCAACAGCAATAATAAAGACAATAGAGTGCTGTGAAGAGGCCCTTGGCCGCCAGACATATCCCAGTAGAAGACTCTTCCCCACGTTGCAAGAGCCATCTACTTTTTGAGGTGGAAAATCCTGTCACCCTTTAAGACCCTAGTGGGAAAAACAATAAATTGTTTTTACAGAAGATGGGTCAAATCTTTCAGCCATGTGGGCTGCTCCGAGCTCACAGATGAAGGCTCTGGCCCGGAATTGTCCCAGGGCTGAGGCTTCTGTCCAATACATCACACTGCCTCAGGACACTAAGTCTGTCTTTGCCTTACCCTTTGTATTTCTCAATCCTCCTTCCTTTTTGGGGTGAAATACTCCATTATTTCTGCTTTGTTCTGGGCTGTCTCCTGTCTCTGTCCCTATTAACTCGTGGCAACAAAAGAAACAAACAGAAGCAGGGGATTTCATGCTTAGCAGCTATAGACATTGGCCTCGCAGCTTTACAGAGGGGCAGACATCTGAGACTTTGAATGGAAGAGAGTGCCACTGCGCTGAACCAGACCCGGGGCCCACGTGGCTCCCAGTCTGTACATCAGTCATCCCTGATCAGTGGCATTCATGAGGCCTGGTTCTTGGATTTCAAGATGAACCAAAAGTGAGGTTTTAAAAGTTAAGGCATGTATCTCATAATTAGATTTAAAGAGACCAATTCAAGATTCTCATATAGACCTAGTATTCAAAATTTCAGGTCTTCTCACATTGGAAATAGATCAAAGGAATAGGATTTTTTTTTTTAACTAAGAAACTCAAAAAGGAAGCTAAGTAAAAAATAAATTACTTGTTTTCATATCTTTTGTGTCTTTTCATTTTTTTACATGTAATTCTTAAGTTGTAATGGCTAAATGAAAAATCTAACCTTTAAATATCAATTTTTATAATAACAAAATTATTCAATAAAACCAGCAATAAAATCCCCAGGCATGACTGTCTGTAATAAGACCCAAGCTTTATATGCCATATTCATAAACATCTCCAAATCAGAGCTTCACCCAGATCAGTTTCAGACCACATGCTATATTTTTCCTAAGGAGAAAAGAAATACAAATTTAGTTGAACATGAATGAGAAACTAATACATTTTGTATCAAACCTCTTTTTTTGGTCATTATCTGAATAGAACATTTCTAAACAGAAAATAGTGCATAAAAATACACAAACGCTTTTAACATCCTTTACCAAGGGCATGAAAACATTTAAAGAGATCTAGGCTCCATCGGTGACCTTCAAATGGATTTAAGTATTACCAAAAAATGCCCAGGAAAGTTTTCAACAAAGTAGATTCTTTCTGCTTTTGGAACTGGAGATGGGGAGGCTTGTAACCAAAAAAACAAAAAAGAAAGTAAACCAAAATTTTTTTTCTTGTAGTCCCTATCAGTGGAAATCTTATTCTATTCCTTCACTTAATCTTTAGGCTCCATAAAGATGGAACTCAGTCCTACATATTCTATGGGTCACCAATTCCTATAAATCTGTCCAAGTCCACCTCTACTCCCTGTTCCTCTGTTCAGGACATAACCACAGTCCCTTGGATAACTATACTACCTGTTCTCCTAAATGGTGTCATGAGCTCAGGTTTTACCCAACTCCAATTCAGTCTTCAAAATGCAACAAAATACATCAGGTTATTCCCATGATTTAAAATTTTTCCATGCCCACCCATAGCTGTCAGGATAAAGGACAAACTCCTTATCTAAGCAGATAAGGATCTTTATGACCTGGCTTTTGCCTTCATTTCTGGCCTCCAATGGTTGTTATGGAGATTATGTGAAATAATGTCTGTAAATCGCCTAAAACACAATTTGACAAATAAAACTTAACAGATAATATTAATTATAATTTTCTCATCATATACATGGCCCTCATGGCAATCATATGGACCTCTGTACAGTTCCTGATCCATTCTCTTTCCTGCTCTATTTCAGCAAAGGTGCCAACCCTCTGCGTACACATCGTTTCCCACTATCTTCCTCTAGTTGGCTTCCAGTCAGCCTTCAAAATTCAGCTCAATAATCATTTCTTCCAGGAAGACTTCTGTGCTCCTCAGTCTGATTTAGATGACCTTGTCCAAATTCCCTTAACACCTTTTCTATTCCACTGTCATAACACTCATCAGGTTGATTTACAGTCCATCTTCCCCCATTGGATTTGGAGCACTTGAACGCAGGCACTACTTCTAATTCAACTTTGGAACCTGAGTGTCCAACACACAGCATCTACCATGTAGTAGGATGTGCTCCCCGGTGATTACATGTGTGGCTCTGATTAAGTGCATAGTCAGATGAGCCTGAAATTGAGCCCTAGAGCAATCAGGACAAGTTACTTGACCAATAGCTGTTACCTAATCTAGAAAATAAGGATCATCTCACAACATTTTTGGGAGTAGTAAATGAGGTACTGTATACCAAATGTTCAGCATAATGCTCGATAATCAATGGGTATTATTATCATCATGAGTGTTATTATGGGATTTTTCATTTAGAACAATGTTTTCCTTAAAGAAAACTGATTTTTATGACCACCAGTTAGGATTCTTCTCACAATGGATAATTAAAGATAATTCAGGGTTTCAGTTTATTTTATTGTTTATTTGGTCAAAGACCTGATATAATCACTAAATACCAACGGTGGCTAATGACACAAAGGCCGTCCTTTTGGTTTGCTATAATAAGACTAATTAAAAGGGGTCATGATATGATGAATAGTAGTAAAATTATTGGATTTTTTTTATTCTCCTGAGAGGTGAAAACCCTAAAAACAGCTTTTAAGCATTACTGGAATATGTAAACAGTTAAGTTGATTCTCTTGAATGTGAATCTCTATACAGACCTAGACAAAAGCACATCGTGGTGGAAGTGTCTGTAATCCCTGTGCATCCTCAAATCACATTGCTTTAACTGCTGACAAAGACAAATGTTTACTATGGTCTAGCTCGGAGGAGCCAATACAGTGAGCTAGATGCTATCTCGCCTCACACATCAACACACGTGCCAGACAGATTCTGATTGCAAAGTCTGTTATTGGTGATGAGAGAGGCAGAGAGGGCACAGCTGGATATTTCAGATCTACAGCTGAGCTGGCAGCAGTGGGAGTTCAAGCCATCTTCTCACTTTAAAAGTCGGAATGAATCTGAGAGAGTTATTTAAAGGTGTGTTTTATTAAAGAGGCACTTTCTGACTACTGTCAAACTTCATGAGCAAAAGCTGAACACAAAGATTAAGGCAGATCTACGTGGGGTCATCTATGAGATGTCAACTGATTTCTTTCAGTACCTACAAATCACTTATCGAAAGTGAAATACCAAAACAATTAATCTGTTCCCTCCCAAGATTAAAAGCAGCACGTGCACTTCTTAATTTATATTACAAATGTTTTAGTTATTTGCTTTATTTTATTCCCTGAAATTAGTACAGGTACAAATGCCTTAAATTATGTTCCATGAACTTATAGCCCAAATTATGTAGCTTATACAAGTACCATATAACTGATTAATAAAGATAGTAGAGAGACCCCATGGGCCTGACATAGGGTCTTACTGGAATAAAGTCTCAGTATTATCGTCTTTTTTTTTTTTTTTTTGTCAAATAAAGCACCTACTCTAACAAAGGAATTCTCAAACTACCAGGAAAATATGATACTTGAACACTCCAAATGTTTTTTAAAAAGAGGTGTCCTTCTTTTACTTTTGTACCAAACAGGGTTCTGATTGCAAATAAGAGAAAAGTGATTCACTGGAAGGATACTGATATTGATGAGAAGGCTAAAGAGCAACAAGAACCAAGGCAGTCCAAGGTAACACCTCGGCAACCATCATTAGTTTAGCAGTTGCCGCTTATGCTGACTGCATGCCACCCTGTGCCAAACTCCACTGCAGCCACGAGAATGACATTGGAGTATCCAACTGGCCAAGCCTGGCTTGGTCTCATGCTGGGGCCGACTACCAGGTGGCTGAGAAATAGCTGCCTCCTACCTTCAGCAATGGAAGAAGGGAGCCCCGACTCCAAGTTCTTGTGGGATTTTTCCCAAAATAGAATATTCATTTACAGGGCAGACAAAAACAATATCAACTATGCACTTTGTCCTCTGGCTCAACAGACAGCACACCTTATCTATTACTATAATTGAAAGACATAAAAGAGAACAATATTTTTTCATCTTACAATTCCATAGACTATTCTGACAGAATATGCTGGAGGTTTGGGAACGGCCAAGAGTCAGGCTGAATCAAGACAGAAGGCAGGATGAGAGCTGGTAGAAAATCTGACCTGGATTTTCCTGAGAAAACATGTTTTGGCCTCTCAATGTCCCCCTTATGCACTATTATTTAATACTCAGCTCTCCTGTTCTACATGCATTCCCTTCTTCCTTTCTACACTTCTACTGAAAAATTACCACATAGAAGATGATGCAGGCTGACTGTGTATGTAGAGGAGGCAAATGACTGACAGTTCTTATGTTCATACTTGCATATTTTTGCTTTCCTTTTAACTGTAATATCCTATAGAAAAAAAATAGGAGAGGACATACTTGGTGCTATGTGTAGCACACAGCTTTTGTTAATTAAAAACAAATACTCAGTGGGGTAGTCTGGGCTATTGTTTGTCACTAGAAACATAGATATAAACTCTTCAAAGATGTGTGACTGGGCATTCTTTCCTTTCTTTTTTTTCCTTTTTAAATAAAACCACTCTCGCTTTTAATATGTTTGTGTAAGTAAGGTATAATCCTTCAAGTATCCCTTTTCCAAATTGCAAATCACACCATAATTGTGAAGCAATTGTTAAAACAACAACAAAAAAACTACTCATCTGGAATATGCAAAAAAAAATAGACAGCAATCACATTTATGGTTAGCAAAAAATAAATAAATAAATAATGACCCTTGGCTAACAAACTCAGCTTTCCCAAAAGAATAAAACCTGAAGGCTCACAATAAACTATGATGTTAAAGAAAAAATAGTGGGGGAACAGGAGTGGGAGGGAAAGGATTAGATAAAGGCATGTATTTTTTAACACGTGCCTCATTTGTTTAATGAATCTGTGGAAATAATTTATGATATTCTATACAAGGAATTATGACTCTATCCTGAACAGACTCTGTAGTTCCCCAAAGCTCTCCATAAGCAAGAAAGGGCATACTCATGACTCTTGGACTTTAGCGTTAAAATTGATTTTATAATTACAATAATATTGGATACAAAGGTCCTCAAGGGAATGGTTTATGCACAAATTAGAGACAGTGTTTGCCAGAGATAAAACATTCATCACCAAAGGAGTACATAAAATATATTTGAGAGGATCAGGTCTCACTTGAACCACACAAGGGGACTAAGATATCACCAGAAAAATGCAAGAATTCTCTGCTAAGTAAAAATCTGAAACAAAGAATTTCAGTCTTAACAAATTCTGCATATATTAAAATAAGACATTGTCACATAATCTGGGGGCAGTAGGGTAGGGTAGAGAATAATAAATTGCCCTGAGATTTTCTTAACCAACAGGACTTCCAAAGCAAATATATATTTAATAATAAAGACCACAGCTCTCTCTTCAATCCTATTTTATATTTCTTACAAACTGCAAACTTCTCTATGACTTAAGTTCACATATCAGGCTAACCATTTTTTTGTGGATTCTTTAGGGTTTTCTACATAGAAGTTCATATCATCTGCAAAGTCAACACACAAAAATCAGTCAATGTCTATACACTAACAATGAACAATCTGAAGAGGAAATTATGAAAACATGTAAAAGAATACCATTTATGATAGCACGTAAAAGAATAAAATCTTAAGAATTAACTTAACCAAGGAGGTGAAAGGGGTTTTTTTGTTTGTGTGTTTGTTTTTTGAGACAAAATCTTGCTCTGTCACCCTGGCTAGAGTGCAGTGGTGTGATCACAGCTCACTGCAACCTCAAACTCTTGGGCTCAAGCGATCCTCCTGCCTCAGCCTCATGAGTAACTGGGACTACAGGCACACACCACCATGCCCAGCTAGTTTTTCTATTTTTTTGTAGAGACAGGGTCTCGCTCTTGCTCAGGTTGGTCTCGAACTCCTAACCTCAAGCAATCCTCCCACCTTGATCTCCCAGAGTGCTAAGATTACAGGTGTGAGCCACCACGCCTGGCCAGAGGTGAAAGTCTTGTACAATAAAAATTATAAAACATTGCTGAAAGAAATTAAAGCAGATATAAATAAATGGAAACACATCCCGTGTTCATGGACAATATTATTAAACTGTCAACGCTACCCAAAGTGGTCAACAGATTCAACGCAATCCCTATCAAAATCCCAATGATGTTTTGTATGAAAATAGAAAAATTCATCCTAAAATTCATATGGAATCTCAAGGGACCACAGACAAAACAATCCTGAAAATGAAGAACAATGCTGGAGGACTCACACATCTAGACTTTAAAACATAAGCTACAGTAATCAAAATGTGTGGTACTAGCGTAAAGACAGACATATAGACCAACAGAATAGAGTAGAGAGCCCAGAAGTAAACCCTTGCATATATATAGTCAAATGATTTGGGGCAAGTGTGCCAAAACCATTCAATGGGAAAAGGGCAGTCTTTTCAACAAATGGCACTGGGAAAACTGGATATCCACACACAAAAAATAAAGCCAAGCCCTTACTTAAAACCATATACAAAAGTTAACTCAAAATGGATCAAAGACATAAATGTAAGACCTAAAATTATAAAACTCTTAGAAGAAAACATAGGACAAAATCCTCATGACATTATATTTGGCAGTAATTTCTTGGATATGACACCAAAGACACAGATGACAAATGAAAAAATAGACAAATTGGACTTTATGAAAATTAAAACATTTGGTGCATCAAAATAAAGCATAATAAATTTAAAAGTATAAATAATTTTCCCACAGAATGGGAAAAAATATTTGCAAATCATACATCTGATAAGAAATTAAAATCCAGAATAGACAGAGAACTCCTAAAACTCAACAACAAAAATCCCAATTCAAAAATGGGCAAAGGACTTGAATAGATATACAAAAGAAGATACACAAAAGGCTAATAAGCACACGAAAAGATGCTCAATATCACTGGCCATCAGGGAAATGCAAATCAATACTACAATGAAATACCACCTTATACCCACTAGGATGGCTACTGCCTTAGTCTGTTCCTGCTGCTATAACAAAATATCCAAGACTGATTAATTTACAAAGAACAGAAATTTATTTTTTCACAGTTCTGAAGGCTGGGAAGTCCAAGATCAAGGTGTTGGCATTCAGTGTCTGGTGAAGGCCTTCTTGCTGCATCTTCATATGGCAGAAGGACAAAAATGGCCCTGCCAGTTCCCTAGAGTCCTTTTATAAGGGTATTAACTCCATTCATGAAGCCGGAGCCCTCATGACTTAATCACCTCTTAATGGTCCCACCTCCTAATCCCATCACATTGGGTCTTAGGTTCCAACATATGAATTTTGGGGAGGACACATACATTCAAACCATAACAGCTACTATCAAAAAAACACAAAAACAAACAAAAAAAACCCAGAACATAACAAGTTTTGACAAGGATGTGGAGAAATTGGAACACTTGTGCACTGTTTGTAGGAATGTAAAATGGTACATCCACTGTGAAAAACAGTACAGCAGTTCCTTAAAAAATTAAAAATAGAATTACTATAGGATTCAGTAACACCACTTCTGGGTATATACCCAAAAAAAATTGAAAGCAGGGTCTCAAAGAGACATTTGTACACCCATGTTCACAGCAGCATTATTCACAACACCTACAGCATGGAAGTAACCCATATGTCCAACAACAGATGAATGGATAAGCAAAATGTGGTATATACATACAATGGAATATTATTTAGCCTTAAAAAGGACGTTCTGATATATGTTACAACACGGATCAACCCTGAGGACATAATGCTAAGTGAAATAAGCCAGTCACAAAAGGACAAATACTGTTTGATTCCACTTACAAGAGCTAGAATAGTCAAAGTCATACAGACAGAAAGAACGGTGGTTACCAGGGGCTAAGGGAGTGGAATATGGAGAGTTATTGTTCAGTGGGTATACAATTTCAGTTTTACAAGATAAGAAAAGTTATGGAGATGGATGGCGGTAATGGCTGTACAACATTATAAATGTATTTAATATCAATGAACTGTACATTTAAAAATGGTTAAGATGGTAAATTTTATTTTATGTGTATTTTACCAAAATTTTTTAAAAATTGAGGGGGGAAAAAAACCCCTCACAACTCATCCCAAACCTATTCCTCCTGAAACTTCCTTTCTCTCAGTTAATAGCAACTCCATTTTTTCAGGTGCTCAAGCCAAAAACTCTACAATGATCCTTGGCACCTCTATTTCTCTCAAACCACACATCCCATCAATCAGGAAATTCTGTCAGCAATAGCTTCAAAATACATCCAGAATCCAACTACTTCTCACCATCCTTACCGCTAGCACCCTGGTCTAAGCCACCATCATCTGTTGCCTTGATTATTCTCGGAGTCTCACAACAGGCTCCCTGCTTTCACTCTAACCTCCCCATATACAACACAGTAGCCAGAGCGATCCTGTTAAAATATGTCAGATCACATTTCTTTTCCACTGAAAATCCTCCAAAGGCTCCCCAACTCACTCAGGATAAAAATCAAAGCCCTTATAATGGACCACAAGGTCCTATAAAATCTGCCACTACCTCCTTTCTCCCCTGTCCCCAATTATTTCTATGACAACATCTACTACTATTTCTTTCCTCCATCAGTTGCTCCAGGCAAACTGGCCTCCTTGCAGTTCCCCGACCATGCTAGATACAATCCAACTTCAGAGCCTTTGCACTTGCCATTCACTCTGCCTAGAAATCTCTTGGCCTAGATATCACACATGACTCACAGTCACTCCTTTATCTTGTGTGGGTCTTTACTCACACATCACCTTTTCAATGACACGTGCCCCGATCACTCTATTAAAAATTGCAATCTCCCCTCCTCACAACATTCTCTATCCCTCTTACATGTTTTGTGTTTTTCCACAGCACTTAATTGTCTTCTTGTCTCCTCAGTAATTTACTTATTCATTTGTTTATTTTCTATATCCCCTCACTAGAATACAAGTCCCATGATGGCAGGAATTTTTGCAATTGTTTTTACTGGTGCATCCCCAGCCACTAGAACATGGCCTGGCACAAAGTACATACCCAATAAATATTTTTAAACTTATAAAAGTAAATAATTTATTAAAGGGTTTTCATAGATCCCTCTCAACCATACTGAATTATTTCCTAACCTTTTATCAGCAGATGGAAGTTGATGGAATTCTATATTCTACCCATATTTTTCTTGAATGGAAGGAACATATATCCTTTTATCTCATATCCTATTGGATTTGGCATATCTTATATTTTTATCTGACTCTGACCACATTTTGAATTCCTCTAGAATCACACCACTGAAGTCATGTTAATGACAAAGAGCGGGAGGCCTAGGCAGAGCTCTAAAGTTTTCCAACCTTTACAAGTCAGGCACAAGAGGAGAAACCAGTCAGTCTGGTAACAGAAAAATCAGAAAACATAGTGTCATGGAAGTCAAGACAAGTTAAGTGTTCAAGAAAGAGAAGATAACCAACTAAGATGAATTCTCCTGAGTAGTTAGATAAGATCAAAACACAGATAAGCATTGTATCTGGGAATATGGAAGATGCTGGTGATCTTCACAAGCATAATCTTAATGGAGTGGTGCAGACAGAAATCCAGGGTACTTATTTAGGTCCAATGACACTCTCTTCATTTGACATGTTTCATCAAGAACATTCCTTCCATTCCCATGGCTTCAACTATATTGATGATTTCCCAAATTCCATGCCCGGCTTCAATCTCTCTCACTGGAGAACCAAACTAGTATTTTTAAACTTCCTGTTAGACATCTCTATCTAGATATCCCTTAGGTACTCTCAAATGAACAAAAATCCAAATTCACTATCAGTCCTACCATCCACAATAAACACTTGTTCCTTCTCCCTATATTTCCTATTTTAGTAAATGGCATCATCATCCAATCCATCATCCAAAGCTAGAAACCTCTCAATACCTCAATAATTTCTCTCACACTGTCCATAATTCATTAAAGTCTCCTATTCATGTTGATATTACCTCTTAAGTATTTCCTCAATACATACACTCTAATCTATTCCTACTGTTTTACAATAAAACCTTCATCACTTGCCAGAACTGTAACTACTTCAACATAAGTACTCTATCTAGCACATCATAGGTACTCAATAAATATTTGTTGATACACTGAAGTAGCTCACATAGCTCTATTATAAATTGTTCAAATTTATGTTTATAAAATTAATTTTTTACCTTAATAACTAACTATGGTTGAATTTAAAAAAAAATAAACTGAATAATTTGGGGCTGGTATATCAGGATGATAATAGCTATAAGTAAAAAGATCCCAAATTAGAAAGTTTCATTGGATTTGGGTGTCCCCAGGGAGACTGTGGTAGTGAACACTGTAAAATTCAACTATTACTTTCTATAATACCTCCTTGTCCACCCAACCTTCTTTGACAACATGTTTCCCCTTCATAACTTACTCTACATTGTCTAAAAACTATAATTCCAATGAAAGAGCCTAAGCATTTCTAAAGCAGACAAAATATATCCCATAAATTATTAGTTTCTCCTTGTCAGAGGCATGAACCCAATGAGAACGCATCATGAACAAGAAGAGAGAGGTCATTACTGGGAGAACATAAGCAAGGATAAGAGATTATGCAAGCATAAAACTCAGAGCTCCTCATCTCCCCTTCATTTATATGAGACCCAGTAACATAGTCTTAACCCCAATAACCTACATTGGGCCTCACCAGGAAAGGACAGAAAAGACCTCAGAAGTATTTTGGCCCCAAAACATTTTTGAATCAAGTTAGAGAAAGTTATGAAACTCACAGTTGTCATACTTGACTTGCATCCAGAAACACAATTCAAATGAAGCATGTAGTCTAAATGGTTGATAGTTTTCAGCTGGATGTACTTTCCAGCCACCTAATATGAAAAGTCTAATCTTACCCTAATAAAAATCTTAGACCTGGTAACAAAAAATATATACCTTCGTGGTAAAGTGAGGAGAAGTGGGAGGTAACAGAAATGGTAGAATGACTTTACAAAGTTTTGTACTTTTAAACACTTTTAATATAAAAACTGTCAGAAAGGTCAAAACTTGGAAAGAATCTACTTCAGCACACCTGATACACCATACACACAAAAATGAATCATAGTTGGTCTAACTCACACCACAGGAGAGTTTTACCCTTAGATTCACCAACTTCCCTGAAGGACCTCTAGTCATGCTACTTGGAATCCCAAAGGGCTGGCCTGCACAGTGAGGTGTACCACAAAAAGCAGAGTGTCCTAGTCTTTCTCTATTAGTAGAGGAAAATGACACAGAGACATCTCTTGAGATAGTCAAGATGTTTGTTTACTCAGAGTAAATTTATATTCCTTTTGTCCACGAGGCAATACCACTCTCATTTCTCAAGGCCCAGGGTCCCTATTAGACTACTTTACCCCAATCCAGGCTCACACTACACCTCTGACACTACTTTACCTCAATCCAGGCTCACACTACACCTCTGACTCTCATAGTACATAGTTCATGTTGCTAATGTACTACACACTTAAGTATATTACCTTAGTAATATAGTATATGTACTGAATGTCTGTCTCCCCCATTTCACTTATGGTTTAGCTCTAAATCACTATTTAACTTTGTGTCATCATACCCAGCATTTATGTTTATGAAAGGTATAAATCAATGGACAAAATTAATCATGACTGGTCTCAAGCAAATTGAATATATCAGTTAAAAATAGCCCAGAATCGAGATTAGATTAATGGAAAACTATGAAGGTTTTAGCCTCATTTTTTGAGGTAGATTCTCTCTTTGACTACCTATATTCTAATCGGTAATTCACTTGAGCATTTCAGAAAGATCTGCAAGACATACTCCTTGTCTTAGACTTTGAACAACATCTTATAAGAATAACAAAAATGCAGAAGAGTTCATTTTAGAATATATTTTTAAAAGAAATGAAAATTTAAATGAGACACATATGCTTGCATACTGACTGCTCTTTGAGAATAGAAATGAAAAACATTAATTGTCCACTATATTTGATTATTTAAGAAAAAAAGATAAATCTGCTTGAAAGCTTTTGGAACCCTCAGTCTTGAGTCAGAGCTATACTTTCCTTATAATAAACTCCACTCTCATAATTGGGATGCTCCTCTTAAAAAAGAAGCAACCTGTGGTCAATATATACCTGGCAGCGATACTGAAGATAGAGTCATTGTCAACAAAAGGGATATTAAAATCCTATATTCAGACAATCAATGAAAATACAAAATACAATGAATCCAACCTGTACTTTATTCATCCTTTATTCTTTAGGAATTCTGTAAGAAGCTAACATGAGAATTTTAAAACATTACAAAACACAGTAATGGTTTAAATAGCTATAGAAGTAACTGAAGGCCATAAAGTCAATTCACAGGCTACAGAAGGAAATAATTTGCTATTTCCATTAATCTGAAAGTTGATATTTCAGGAAACCTTCTTCTGTTATGTCTAGTCCAGTTGTAAGGACATACGAGGACACACATTTAATTTGATTTTTTTCTTTTTTTCTGATGTCTAAAGTAATACTTGTAATAAATAATTCAATTAATCAGAAACATATAAAGGAAAAACAAAAAGTCCCCCATACTCTAACCTCCTAGAGATGATCAGTGCTCAATTCTTCAACTGTTCTATGCATATACTAGTGTATATACATCTTTCTCTTTTCTTTTTTTATACAAAAATTAGATCATAGTACACACAGTTATACAACTAGCTCCTTAATTCTGATTTATCATATTCCTTCTGTGTTACAACACAGAGTTCTACCTGATTCTTTTTAATGTCAGCATAGAATGTCACTGTATGACCACCCCAAAATTTTATTTTGTCACTTTCCAACTGGTGACTAATACATGGTTAATTTTAAACTATACAGAATTTAGATTTTTAGAGCTAGAAAAGACCTTAAAGAGTATATATTATGGAATCCAAGGTTCTCACTATATAAGCCCATACCGAGGCCCAAAGATACTGAAGCATATACATCAAAAAGGTCACAGGTTTGCTTGGTGGCAGATAGTGGAAAAACCTGTAGCCCACATTCCCCTATTTAGAAGCTGAGAGCTCAAACCCTAGATACAGATTTCTGGGTTTGGTTCCTGCTCCATCACTTACTGGCTGAGCCACTTTTGACAAATCACTTAAGTTCTTTGAGCCTATTTTCTCATCCCAATAATGGGACTAATAACACAGTTATGATCAGAATTAAATCAGTTGCAATGAAAGTGCTTAGAATAGTGCCTTGGAGATAAAGCAATAAGTAAGTGCTTATTATTATTATTATTATTATTATTATTATTATTATTATACCATGCTACTTCGAGCTTACTTTATAAAATTTTTTAAATTTCTAGTCTGGGCACTGTGGTTCGTGCCCGGAATCCTAGCACCCTGGGAGGCCGAGGCGGGAGGATTGCTTGAGCTCAGGAGTTTGAGACCAGCCTAAGCAAGAGCGAGACCCCATCTCTACTAAAAATAGAAAAATTAGCCAGGCATGTTGGCGTGTACCTGTAGTCCCAGCTACCTGGAAGGCTGAGGCAGGAGGATCGAATGAGCCCAGGAGTTTGAGGTTGCAGTGAGCTATGATGACGCCACTGCACTCTACCCAGGGAGACAGGGCGAGATTCTGTCTCAAAAACAAACAAACAAACAATCAAAAGAAAAATTTCTGTTCTTTGCGTAGGTAGAATGGAAAACACAAACTTTTGGTTGTTATTCAAGATTTTGGTATTTACACATTCAATGCTATTTCTTCATTGTTCTTTAATTAGCTATTAAAATACAAAACTGTGATTAAACAGCTACAGTGGGATATATTGAATTATGAAGGATTTAAGTATATTCAATTGAAACAGGATTCTTAGCAGAAATGTAAACAAACATATTTATGCTAGAGTTATTTGTTACCTATATAAATCTCCTTCAAATGAGGAATGGAAGAAAAAAAGAAAACAAAAGTCAGCAGTCCTGTATTTTCATTCATATGGATTTTACAATAAAGGATGAAAACTTTAAACTGTGAAGAACACATCAGTCAATACATATTGATTCTCGAGCAGTAAAAACACCTGTTCCAGGTGTTGGGCTAATATTTACGGGAAACAGATATGTTCATTTTAGCTCTTCATGACTTGTAAGATTTGTAATTTCTTTAATATTGGTGGTATTTGTTTTCCACTATTATATTTTTCACTTAAACATGTTAGACTGAAGTGTAGCAGAGCCCAAATTGTTTAAACATCTTTCAGCAGCAAGAACAAAAACGTTATCACGCAATTCATTGTAAAAAAGCAGCACAAACTTGCCTCGGTGTTATCCAGGTAATGAGAAACATCTCATGAATGCCAAGAAAAGAACTTTAAATGACTGCTCTTTTAACACACCTTTCAGGTAAATGTCTTAAGGCCAGTGTCACAGAAAAGTACCTGAGTGGGAGGGGTCACCCCTACTTCATGATCACACTAGCTCTGAACATAATTAAAACTAATCCTTTTACCTGCCTACATTTCTTACAAGCAGTCTGTCTAGTGCAGTACATAAAAAAGGTCTGCATGTTTTGCACCAAGATTCAATCAGTACTTCAACATTGGGAGGGGAGGATGCAAGTCCAAACAACAGCAACTCAGTCACTTATTTAAAACATTCAGCTATTTTACAAGGCTTAGAAAACACAGAGCATAATGGTGTAGCAAAATGACAAGTCCTCATCAGAGGCACTACATCCAAATTTGCTTACCTCAAGCTTTGAGAAGCAGCCAAGATATGAAAACTCTAGAGAAGCAAAAACTTATGCCATGACTTGCATTAAGAAACAGGTGGTGGAAATAAGTGTTTAAAAACCCATTGAGGGTGCTCAAAATTATGCAAGGAAGGGTATTAAAAAATCCTCTCTCAAAAATAGTTGATACAATCATAAACCAAGCAGGGGTGGGGAACCTGTGGCCTTCTGGATCCTTGAATGTGGCCTTTGGACTGAGTCCAAATTTTACAGAACAAATCCTTTTAATAAACATTACTGATTACAACAATAAAAATCCTACCTTCTCAACTAATCAGATTTACTTTCACCACTTTTTTGCAGCTCACTTGGATGATTATGGTATACACAATACCTACCCCCATTGTCTCCACTTCAATGCCTCAAATTCAGTAGGTTAGGCAAAAAATGTTGAGTGATTCTAATTATCTCAACAGCTCTCCTTGGTTTCACCCTCAGTTCAAATCGATGGCTTCCCAGAGAGAAGACCACAGCACTGTATTCTCCATGGCCTTGGTCTTGAATCTATAATGAACCACTTTGAGTTTCTCTTCACAAATGTACCTCTTTCTATCCTGCCCAATTCATTCACCCTACACCTCACCAACTCCCCACCACATTACCATGGAAGGGGCAAGCTTTTGTGCTCTTAGAATCTGAGGTATGACAAAGATTCTTTGCTTGGCCAAACTTCAGTCAGGCTTCTGAACCTTCTCCTAGGCCCATCTGTGCACTTCTCTGTATAATCCAGTTTTAGCAAAGAGCCCTGCTAAGTTAGTTTAGCAAGAACCCTCCCATATCTGATAACAGTTGATATCTGTTTGGGTTCCTCATCTTCCAGCACTCCCCAGGTGATGTCTGATCACCCTGGCCTATTTTTAGCAAGAATCCTGTTAGGTCATTCTAGCCAGAATCCCCCTTACCCCTGCTGTTTTCTTTTAGTAATTTTCCTTCCACTGGCCCCCACCCTGCTCCTTGGATATAAATTCCCATTTGCCCATGCTGTATTTGAAATTGAGATCAATCTCTCCCCACTACTGCAAGACCCCATTGCAGTGGTCTCTACACCTATGGTGATGATCCTGAATAGTCTTCCTTACCAGGCATTATCAAGTATCACTGAATAATTTTTCTTTAACAGATAACCCAAAGTAATAATAGACCATCTCCCTGACCTCCTAACTTTAGCAATTGGGACTCCTTAGAAAACTTCAAGCCAAAAATTTTAAATTACATATGGATAAAAATCAGGTGAGCAAGCTTGGTAACTGGCAAGAAATTCAAAGCAAGAAAAAGTTCTCTCACAGCCTAAAATATGGGTACCAGCTAGAATACACGGTACAAATAAATTAAAAATTTGATACTTTAAAAGTCACATGAATGAGCTCTCTCTTTAGCTCGAGTTTAATGACTCCTGTCCCCTTAAGAGTTTTATTATTTAACTTATTTTTTAGAGGTACAATTAAAAAGCATCCGCCTGTACAGTAGGAGAATCAAGGCAGAAAAACTACATATATCTGTTTGGTACAGGGGTGACATAGGCAGAACAATGGCTCTCCCCCAAGATATCCATGTCCTAATCCCTGGGACCTGTGCCTATGTTATGTTGCATGGCAAGGGGGGGAATTAAGGTTACTAATCAGCTGAACTTAAAAAGATTATCCTGAATTAATCCAGGTGGGCCCAATATAATCACCACATTCCTTAAGCAGGGAAGAGGGAGGCAGAAGAGTCAGAATCAGAGAGATAGTATGTGAGAAAGATTAATCATTGCTGGCTTTAAAGACAAAAAGGAGCCAACAGCCAAGGAATTCAGGCTCTAGAAGCTGCAAAAGGCAAGAAAATGGAACCTCCCCTAGAGCCTCTAGAAAGAAATGCAGCCTGGCCGATATCTTAATTTTATCCTGGAGAAACCCATCTCAAACTTCTGACCTCTAGAAGTGTAACATAATAAATTTATGGTGCTTTAAGTCATTTAGTGTGTGGTAATACGCTATACCAGTAATGGAGAACTAATACAAGTGGGATGCTGAAAAATGAATAGCTCTTCTAAATTATATAAAAGGCCATCTTATATGTAATTACCCTTAAAGTATTTGGAAGAGAGGGTACTGTATTTTTGTTTTCTTTGTTACTATTTTTAAGGTTTTTTAAAGTCACAGCAAGTCCCATTCCACTCCACTCCCACCTTCCTTGACCCCTCCCCTCTCTCTTTCTCACTGTTAAACACACACACATACACACTTGTTGGCATCAACCTCAGAGGACACAAATTAGCTTTAATACCAACCAACAGAAAATATAATTATCCCTAATCAATTGGATATAAAAAGTTTTAGTATATTTCAAAACCAAATAGAGTAACATTTAACTTCTGGTAACTTTACCATTAACCTCAACTATATAGCACATAGCCAAGAATATTGATTTTTTAAACAAAATATTTCCTACCATCACTAGTCCCCTTTCTTATCCATTGGAATAGATTCTGGACAACTGACTACTTAACACCATTTGTATTCTCTCCCTAAAGTTAAACAAAAACAATAACATCTTGTTCCTATTTCCTAATATAATACAGTCTATGAAAGTATGAGCAAATATCCAATGATTAACAAAGTCAGTTCTATGAAATTACATTTTTTGTCTCCATGTCACACACATAAGCCTCTACTTCCCCCCTCAGTAAAACTGATTTTAAGATTCTTGAAGATAATTTTAACCATGACAATATTTTTATGTTGTGGAACCATCAACTATTACCAGTCGATATACAAATGAATGTTCCCCAAAGCTGGTTTGTGGACAAATGTTGGTCAATAAAGTTTTCAGTAACCCCATAGCAAACTGAGGAAAAACAAGAACAAGGGTGGGTGGGTTGGTTGACTTGTGTCTCATAAAGCTACTTTTATTCAATTTAAAAGGACTTACTTATTCAAAGAATATAATGTTCCTACAGCTGGGGGTGGGAGGGTGTTAAAGTTATGAAATGAACTCAGTGATAGTCCATGAGAGTTGTTTTTCTAATGTCCTTATTGGCAAAATAAAGTCCCACATTTGCCCACCCCCAGGGTTTTTCATTTGTTTGTTTTTAATACTATGGTTCTGTAAAATCCAAAAATCTGGAAGCTACTAAACAAATTTGGAAAGTTGAGTGGTAAAATATATATATTATTAAATTATACAAAATTTTCATTTTAAGAGAGAAATCACCATCTATGTTTGTAAAATGTTAACCAAACAACAAAATGTCTTATTGTGATATTTATATTAGTAGCAGTGAGGGTGAAAAGAAAACAGAACTAAAGACTGAACTTTTCCATTCATAGCCACGCACACTTATGATGAAAAACAAATCACACATGATGGTTATGTATGCCAGACTCCATTCCATTCTCTGTTATTCCCAGAGGAGACTTGTAGGAATTCTGCACTGCCCATGTTTTCAGGAATTAGGCCTTTCACTTTTCTTTCTCTCTCAACACTTCTTCTGAGAACCTAAACTGTCATAAATAAGCTAAGACTTTTGGCAGAGGTACATTGCTTTGAATTACCCATCTGTACCTGTTATCTAAATACGAATTTCCATTATCCTCTTGGCAATTAAATTAACTCCAGACTGTGGCCTTCTTAAAATCCAGACAAATTATCCAATGCCCATCTTCTTTCTAGAAACTAAAGATAATGCACACTCTCTAAATTTTTAATAGTGGTAATGAAGTTTCAAGTCAAGGTTTGTACTTTTTTCCCTACCTCTTTACATTTTAGTGCAGACACAGAATAAGATTTTAAAACTTAAAAGATTTAAAGCTTAAAAGTCTCCCATAAGTCTTGTGAATCAAAGGGCATAATTAAAATATCGATTCTATTTTTTGCCTATTCTATTCTACATTTTGCCTATTTTAAAGCAAACAAAACTCATTATTTAGTAGTTAACACTCAGAATCCAAGTATTCGTACAGCTTGTGCACTATTTTTCATGGAAGTACCTGGGGAAATATAGAGTCATTTACTAATGATCATCTTTGTTATCAATTCCCTTTCACTTTTCTAACTCCCTTGATTGCACACTCCTCAAAATCATAACAACTTACTATGGTGTGGCGAGCTCTCACTCTGGGTGAAGTACTTTCCCAAGCACTTTGGAAGGATTACTGAATTTAATCCTCACAACTCCCCTGGGAGTTATATACTTTAAATCAGGCCTCTGTGACCTTGAAGGAAACTGCAGCACTGAGAAGTCACTTGCCCAAGATTACACAGCTAACAAGATCTGGAATTTGAACACAGGTCTCATTTGCTTTAAAAAAAAAAAAAAAAAAAAAAAAATTAACCACTACACTGTACTGCCTCTTGTGGAAAACCAAAGGGGAGAATTAAAGGGTATTCTATATACTTCCCTCCAAACAGAACAAAAGTTTAGGGATCCCAAAATACCAATGCCCCAGAATTGCTGCCCCTCTTCACCGCCTGGTCCATCTGATGGCTACTGAAGAGCAGTTCTTTGACTTCAGGGTGTAACCTTCCAGAAGCTGAGGGCTATGTTACTTAAACTATTATTATGTTCAGGTCCCAACCAGAAACTGAAGCCTGGTATCTTGTGTATGATTAATCGTTCAACAAATCACAATTAAGCACCCCCCTACTTAAGCAACTGAAGAACTAAATATGTGAAAGCCATCGTTCCTGTCCTCTAGGAACTTCTGGGCAAAGGCGTAACGAGCACAAAGACTGCCTCCAGAAACAGTCACTAGAATTATCTAATCACCACACTAACTTCCTTGTCCTTTTCCTCAAATTCATAATTTTCTGGGGAATGGACAAGGAGAAAATGAACACTGTTCGTTACTTTAAAAATATCTAGTGGAACAGACTAAATTGTTCCCCTTCCCCCTTACCCTTCCTTGGATTGTCCTTTCCTCCTCCACCCCCATCATTTGTACTTTTTCTCTGGCAAAGCTAGATTAATGATATCAAATCAAGAGACCTAGAGAGGAAAAACAAAAGAAACCAAACAGTGAGAGTAATAACCAGATTACAATGATCCAGCCTAAAGTCTATGTCGGTTTAATTCTAGTAGTTACATAATTATGTACAGTTGCAAGACATATGGAGATAAAAAACTAATTCCAGTACCTCAAATACAATAATTAGGACTTTCCAAAGTATGCAGCTTATAAAGGGTGCCAGTAGGATCAACTTCTGAGTTGTTACTCTTCATTCATTCAACTAATATTGATTGTGCTCACCAGTGCCAGAGGTAGATATTTACAGTGAATAAGGAAGGTATGCTCTCTGCCTTCATGGAAGTTATAGGCTAGAGGGGAAATCAATATTAAAGAGAGACACAAATAAATGTTTGAATACTGACAGTGAGAAGTGCTATGAAGGGAAGAATAAGGTGCCTTTAAAAAGTTTAACAGATTGTCCATCAATTATATTTCAAAAAGCTGGGGGGGGGGAAGAAAGTCTAACAGAGGTAACCAATTTAGATGGAGAGTTAGGAAAGCCTTGGCGGGTGGGGGTGGGGGGGAACAAAAAAAATTTTTAGCTGAAATGAATAGGAGTTAGCCAGACAAAGAATAAGGAGAACAATATTCCAGGGAGAAGGAACTATAGTTGTATAAGCCCTGGGGAGGAAAACAACTTGATTTGCTATAAAAATTGAAAAGACCAGTGTGGTCCACAAGTAGCCATCAGGGAAAGAGGAAAATAAGAAGGCAAGAAAAGGTAAGGGCAGCCAAACATCTGAACACACCTAAACCAAGTCTTCTAATGACTTCTGATAATGTTCCAGATACAAAATAATAATAAGTATCCAAAGCCCATGTCTGAAAAAAATAAGCAATTAATAAATACAATAGATTTTCAAAATTCTCCAATGACAGATATTTGGGACTGGAAAGGCTCATCTAGTCCAATCAGCCTCACACCTTTCAGATGAGAAAAGGGAGCTCCATGTACGAGATGCTGTGATCCTCCCTCCACCTTCTATGTCAGGGAAAGCTGCTCCTCCTGAGAGCATGCCCTACACCACCTGATGAGAACATCCATCACAAAAGGGACTCAAAAGCCACTGGACAGTAGGTGCGCAGGATGTGGCACACTCCTAACTCCCGTGGCTCCTTTCAATAGGTAAATATGTGTATGGGTGTCTGTATACACAGGGAGAAGAAGAGAATAAAAACAAGGAGTCCAGCTGCGCTTAAAACCCTTCTAAAAGGGACACTCTGGCCCCCAGTGGTACCTCTTCTTAAAAGCATGGAAGGCACAAGCATCCAAACACAAACAGAGCATGCCTCTGCCCAGTCTCACTGCTCTTCCACGGAATCGCTCACCCTGCACACATACTGGCAGGCCAAGCCGCCCGCTCACAAGACGATCTGTAATTAGAGAAACGAGAAAAGACTTCTGATTAAAGTGGCAGATTGAATGCAGTCATTTAGTTCCACCTTCCCCTAAAAAAACTAAAAAAGATTTTTTAAAAAGGCAAACACACTTGGATATAGAAAATAACTACAATAATTTGGAAACTAGAAAGCAGAAGAATGAGTGGCAACTGCAATCCAGCAGCCCCGAAGCTGAATCAAAACAAGCAGCAAGGAAAGGTGGGCCACACCACGGTCACCCCCAAGACCCCCAGATGCTCAGGAATGGGTGGAATCCAAGGGCCCTTATAAATGGGGGTGAAGGTGGGGCTAAAAAGAGGAAGATTGGTCCAGAGCCCTTTAAGGAAGGGCTTGAGTCCTAGGTCCTCTCTCCCAGTTCACATAGCTGGGCCACTGACCCTGCCCACCCTGGTAGAAGACTATACCTCTATCGCCTGAACTAAGGATCACCAGGTACACACTACAGCAGGAATATGTGCAAAAAAGGAGAATTAAGTGAAACTTTAGCAAAGCAAACATTAAAATCCCCAGGCCCTTTTTCCCCGACTTGCTTCCCAGACCACTGAGGGCCAAGCTTATATGTTCCATGTGGGTTGAAAGATTCTTCTTTGGTGTATCTGACCAGCCCAAGAGAGAAAACCTAAAGGTACAATTATTGGGAACTCCCCCAGTAAAACAGCCAAATAGCCCCAGAGTGAAACTCACAGTAGACAAATTTCACCCTTGCGCACAGAACTCTCAATTAGCTTTATATGCCACATTTTTCAAATATAAGTACACAGATAAAAATTGCCACGCATCTAAAGAAAGCCATTAATATGAAAGAATATGAAAGACAGAAACCTAATATACAA
Organism: Daubentonia madagascariensis; assembly: GCA_023783475.1. NCBI lineage: Eukaryota > Metazoa > Chordata > Mammalia > Primates > Daubentoniidae > Daubentonia > Daubentonia madagascariensis. The sequence continues at coordinate 95,039,095 of JAKFHU010001798.1, read as the reverse complement.
GGGGGGGAAAAGCTACTTGGGGTAAGCAAAGCTATACAATGACATAAAAAATAAGTTTATACATATACACACACACAAATATAAATAATCACACACCAAAGCATACCATGAAATTTCAGAAGACTGGAGTTGCCAAACAGAATTAAAATCAAACAAAATCACCACCATCACAAAAAGCAAGTCAGATACAAAGGGTACAGGATCAAAACATAGTAACATTGTTCCTCTAGATAGAGACACTGGAAGCTTAGAAACAAATGGTGTAATGCCTTCAAAATTGTAAGAAAATTATTTCCAACCTAGAGTTCTACACCAACCGTCAGTCATGAGCCTGATATGCCAGGTCTCAAAAAATTGACTTCCAACGCACCCTGGAGCAAGCTAAGAGAGAAAGCCCTGGAAGCCTGGAACGATCTTACAGGAGAAGGGGCCCCCCAGCATGATAATCAGGGGGCCCTCATGGATGACAGCCATGCAGCACGCCTGGACAGCAACCAGTCCAGACTGGAGTAGATCAGAAGCTTTGGGAGAAATGTCACCAAGACGACGAATTGGGTAGAATTTGACAGCGAACCTATCTGAAATTATTAAGAGGAGATTTACACAACTCAGGGGAGAGACCAGGGAATGAGTTAATGGTGAGGACATAGCAAACTAAGTAAATGACAAAATATGACAATGACTAACTCTAGGGAGAGTAAGGTTGAACAGGAAGGAAAAGTCATCATAATATACTATATGACAGCAATGAATAGCATTTATAACGGCATAATAATGTAAACACATGGATTTACCGGAAATTAATGTTAACCATATGGGTCAGATGGGGGAGCAGGGGAAGGTAAAGACATGTGTCAGGGGTGGATGGGGAGGGAAAAGAGCTAAATCCTCATGTTCCAGAGCAGAAACCAATAGATAATGCCTACAAACTGAAAAATCAAGAAGTAGCCATATAAGCACATTAACTAGAATGATGGAGGTAAATACAAAAAGAAAAATAAAAAAGGACTAAATATAGTAGTTGAAAATGGGGAAAGCAAGAGAGAGAGAGAGAAGTTAGCGAGGGATTTGGAAGGGGAGGGAAAGAAGTCACCACTGGTTTTCATAATATGCTCTATAAAATTATTTGATTTTTTAAAAAAATATGTTCATATATAACCCTGATAAAAATAAAAACTAAATAATAAAAGAGCCAAGAGATACGGAGTAAAATTCAATATTCACTTCTGTATCCTTTATGACATTATTAGAAAAAGATGTATGCCTGTATTTTATAGCACAGATAGTGCCATTCTTTTTAAAGGACTATATTGAGGTCTTCTTTAGTTGAAAGCACATTTAATGAAAAAAAATCATTCACCTCAGGTCATTTTTTAGTACCTAGACACTGGCCAGACATGCTGTATAAATAGGCTAATTTGTGAACAGTTATTTGCAAAGTCAACATTCTTCCAGAATGTTTGAAACTGGCAGCCTTTCCTATTTTTCATCTTTTATTTATTCATAACCTGCCTTCTCCCTCAAAAAAGTGAGACAGCTATCTTTTTCTTATATCACAACTTTCTCTTCAAAATAAAAGATACACAGTGAGAGGATTATAGAGTGTTAATTAGAACATACTTTCAGAATAGCTAAAGAGACTATTATTCTCCTCGAAAAAGAAAAGTTTTTTTAAAAAAGGAAAAAAGGGAATAAGTGGTAGAAATAAGATAACTTTTTCTTTGCATCCTAATATTTGGCTTGAATGCAATACCAAATTTTTATTCCTTTATGTCTTGCCTGAAAGCTGATAAGGCAAAGAAGCCATAACAAGCATAATTCACAAAAATATGCTTTTTTCTTTGTTAAGTAGTTCTCACTAAAAAGCAAGACATTTTGCAATGTATTCACTTCAAAATATATGGCAAGATTCTGTGACACAGGCATCATTACCACAAAATCCTCCAGTCAATTAAAATTCTCTCTTTTGTGAACTACAATTTCTAAAGGCACGAAAATTTTGATAGAAATAATGCACATTATCCACTTTTACTGGAATCCATTCTCATTTTCCAACTAATTTGCTCCTACTATTTCCTTGGAAATCTGTACTTCAAAATAGTGGTTTGAGAGAACTCTACATGTTAGTTCAACAAAATGATAAACGTATTGTGAAACATATTATATTTGATTATCAAGCTTAAAGCACTGTAAATGGCCATCACAGAACCCAAATTCACCCATAAGATTCCATCCCCAGAATATTCCTCTGACACTGAAGGATACCTGTGCATACCCTCTGAGGCATGTGGACCTTAAAAATTAAAGGGCCATTCTAACTAAAGCACTTTGACTTTCCAAAGGAAGTCGTTGTTGCTGTCGTCATTTGAATCAACTAATCCTCAAGTGAGTTCCAGCCATCCTGAAGAATGTTTACAAGTATAAACATCTTAGAATTGAAAGAGACCTTACATACCATGACAGTTCAATCTTTTTTCCTTGAGATGCAAAACCGGGGCACTGAGTCATTAACTCAGTTGACAAACAACTCATGGTTAATTCAGAGTCTCCTAGAACCCAATCTAGTGTTCTTTCTGCAATAACACATTACACAATCCACAAAACCAGTACAATTACTACCTAATACTTTTAGCAACCAAAATGGTAACACACATATTTTTAATCGATAGTTTTTGTTTATCTTTATAGTCATACATAAGGGGATGTTATATCCGCACACAAAATGAAACTAGGATTCTCTTTATTGTTCAAAAGACAGACTGTCCAATTATAGCTATAATATTACTGAACCAGAAATACATCTCCAGTTTATCTGCCCACATCAGGTTAGTGATTTGTTTGGTGTGCACAAAGTATTACAAATTGTCACAGAGTGGGTGCTACTGCTAGCTTTACTCCCTGGTCCCACCAGATCACAAAGGGCAACAAGTTGGGTGGGGGGGTATGGAGAGGGAGGGAACACAGTACAAGGAGTTAGAGAGCTGTGATATCGGGTAAGGCTTTAAGATCCACCAAAAGACCTTATTCACTGATTGAAAGCCCTGGCAATTTTCCTTACCTATGGCTCCAGAAAGTGACTTCTTGGACAGTTAAAAGATTGAAATATCAAAGAGCTGATGTTAATTTTAGGTAGCACTTAAATGAAACACTTATATTCTCATCTTACTTTTAAAAAGAAAAGGAAAATCAGAAAGTTCAGGAAGGAAATAGAGGAGTTAGACAAAGTCCAAAATGAGGCATATGCTCAACTGGAGCAGACCTACTTAACCAGACAAGAGTAATTTGAGTAGGTAGAATTGCCAAGTTATTAATTTGTTTAGTGATCTTGGTTATTGGTTGATTTCATTAGAAATGCACGTGGCTGCAAGTAACAGAGAATTTGCTTTATGGTGCTTTAAACCAGGTGTCACCAAACTTAAAGGGCCAGAGAGTAAATATTTTAGACTTGTGAGCCATATAGTCTCTGTTGCAATTACTCAACTCTGTCATAGCATGAAGGCAGCCACAGTCAATACATGGCTGTACTCCAATAACACTTTGCTCACAAAAATAGGCAACCAGCCCATGGGTCATTATTTGCCAACCACTAGTTTAACCAAAATGCTAACCTCTGGTTAAAACAAACAGGACATATTTAAAAAGAAGCTGGCCTTTTCCACAAGGTAGTAAGAAGGACAGAGCAGCTCCAGATGTCACATCCCTGCTTAAGAAGGGAAAAAAGCAAAGGGGAGGTGGAAGAGGAAAGCGAAGTCAGCCACATCTGTCCCTTTTCACAAAAAGCAAAAGCTTTCCCAAAAGCAATTCAAGCAGACATTACCCCCCACCCCCATAAGATCACTGTTCAGAACCAAGATACACAGCCACCCCTAGCTGTAAGAAAAGCTGAGAAAATGGAGAATACAACACAAGAGTATAAGTGGCTTAGACAAATCATGAGTCATTCATTGCCTGAGGCTAGACACACTGCTGCCTCAAAACTAGGGTTTGTTTAGCAAGAAGGGATAAATGACTATTGAATATATAATTAACACTATTTGTCCCATTGGACTTCTTAATATTTTCTCTGTTGGTATAATCTGCTCAAAGGAAATAAAAGGTGCTTTCTTAGCTTTGAACTAATGAGTCACATGGAGATTGACAAAGGTTCTGCATGTTTGGTGGTGGGGGGGGAATAACCAAATAAGAGTGAATCTACCTCTAGCTCCCTAAAAGCGATTTATCAGGAGGGGGGAGTGAGAAATTTGAATGGCAGTCCTGGTAGCCCAGCTTTGTAACCTTAGCCAAAACACTTAACCAATCCATGCCTCTGTTTCTCCAACTGGAAAAATAAGGTTGTTAAATTAGATGCTCTCTAAGGTCCCTTGAAGTGCTAACGTCCTATGACTCCTTTAAATGTGTTGTCTGATCAAGCAAACATAGCATAAAGGATACAGTCAAAATTTCATTCTAAAAATAGTAAAACCCAAAGTACAAATGTGGAAGATTCCCAGAGTGAGTAAAGTCTTAAACTAAAGAAGAAAAAGGATTTTACTCAAATAACTTTTCACACATTGCTAAAAGACTGGCATTCCATTCAATCCTTCCAATTTCCAAGAAAACACACGTGTAAGAAGGGTAGTTAACTTTTTTAAAACACTATAAATGTGTCTTGTAAAAATTATACTGTTTCTTACAACAAACTTAAAATAGTTCTCAAGTCCAAAACGGTAACCGTTCCGCTAGACGACAAACTTCGCATGCAGGAACCCGCCCCGCCCCCATCGCCACAACCCCAAATAGGCATCGCAAAAGATAAAGTGGTAGTGATTCCATTTATTTTTGAGATGCTCCCTCAAATGATCACCCTTTCAACAGAGCATTGGAAATTAATCAAAACAGTCCAGATCATTGAGGTTCCTTAAGAATTGTGCTTTTCAAAAGGAATCCAAATAAATAACTCTTTTAGCAGTTTGAGCAAAACAGGAAAAAAGAGGGAAGAAAAGAAGAGAGGCAGGAAGGGAGAGGAAGAAGTAGTTTTGGAGGAGAATTCTATTTAGCAAAAATGTTCCCATTTTTTTCTGAGAAGTCTTCTAGTTTTATATCCATATAATGGAGATAATCAAATTATTTTCAATAAATTGGTCATACTTCATCTTTAGAAAAATCACCACAGACCAAGTGAGGGCTCTAACAAGCAAAGAAATTAATGAAGAATTTTTTTTAATTTAGTGCATTTAACTCAATATTTAAAGATTTGAAAATGAACAAAATTGAAAATCTATTACTTTATTATTTTAGAAAGAATGTAATTTGTTGAGATTTAATTTAGTTGAGTACCAATCTTTTTTTTTTAACTGATAAAATACACTTATCACTAAATTTGAACACATATATGAGAGAGAAGTTTTTAAAAGGCCAAAATAACAGTCTCAGAGTAATCAAACGATTACGGTATGGCAAGAGTAAAAAAAGGAAAGAAGGAAGGGAGGGAGGAAAAAAGGGAGGGTGAGAGAGAGGGACTACCAGACAGAGATGCAGGGGCCACTGCAGGTTAGCAGGAAGCCCTGGTTCTCACACATTTACTGGTGAATGCTTTATTCAGGGACTGATACCACTTTGCTACTGCCACCAGAGTAGATAAGAGATATCCTTTGCGTAAGAATTCCGCAAGGATTCTGCCCTGTAACAGAGCAGGCAGCAGTTCTCAATCCTAACATACCAAAGGGGTTAGCAGGGGTTTCCCCAAATGCCCGTTCTCAGACAGATGAAAGAACTTCCTTTGAAAAATGCTAGAGCTTTTCACCTCTGCAAGGACTGTTTCCCAATACATTGTCTGCCATGGCCGTCTCAGTGTTTTAATCATCCCCCAGCCTCTTCACCATTTGTCATTTACACCAACGTACAATAGGAAAATACATTTCCAGACCTGCCCCAGCATGTCTAGGATGGGATGCACTCTCACTACTCAAACCGCTTTAGACGAAAATGTGCAAAACACATTGCTTGACCCATTTATGCAAAAATACACACACCAAGTTTAACCTGAAATGTCCTGAACATTTCATGTGGTCATTTTCATCCTTCCAGCTTCATAACATCAATGATTGAGAACTTAAGAGGGTTTGGGTCATATTTATTTATTTATTTTAAACCCTCATGTCTCTCACTTGCCTCGCAGGAACCTGTGACTCTTGCATAGCATAGTAGCTGTGACCCCACATTGGAAGGAGGTATGATCAAAGGCAGCCTGGCCAGACTTGGGAAAACATTTCCACTGAGAATGGACATACTGCCTGTCAAAAGGTTATTCCCACCGCGTTGGGGCAGCAGATCACGTTACTCCAGAGTAACAACATGAAAGGGCAAAATCTGGCCACAGTCACCCACATACATGTTTTTCTTTCCAACAAGGGCAAATGGGAGACACCAGCCTGAACAGAACATCCTTCTTATCACTTGAGGGGGGGTGGGGGCGGGGAGGCGGCCCTTTCCCTAATCAATACAGCTCCTAAGCTGCAGCCACTTTTTAATTCCTTTTATATTTTTCTTTTCATTCAGAAACAGCTCACATTCAGCAAGACTTTTCTGTCTTAAACTTTTTTGTTTTTTTAAATCCGAGCAATCACAAGCTATATTCTGTGGAAGACAAAATAACTTTGGAGGCGTAAATCTTAATGTCAATGACAGGAAGGCTTTGGTGAACCATTACCATAAATCTGACAAACGCTAATTTGATGGGTGGCTGTATCTGTCTGCTGCACGGCCAGTCTAGACAGTCTATTGAGAAATCCTAAAACACAACTGTTTGTTCCCTGTAACACCATCTGGATATGGCAATAAGCGCCGACCCAGCGCCATTCACACATGGATCAAAGCACATGCTAATGCTATCATGAAGTCATACACATAAAAAATTCAATCTGAGAACTCGAAGCAATTTTCCTAAGTCTTCAGTGAAGAAACCCCAGACTTAGTGCGACTCAAGCTAAGTGCATGAAGGGGGGAGAGGGGGGAAAAAAGGAACCGAATATTTAATGAGCTTGGGCTTCCAGAGGAATGTTAGGCCACCCATTGTATTGGAAAAGGCTCATGTCACACTTCAGTCATGGTACCCGTCAGGGTGCCCCTTTACAAAAATTGATCTGAGGACCTTTGTAATTACCTGTTTCAGCCGGGGGTAGGGGGGTGGGAGGGTGGATTCATGACAAGGAATAAAAGAAGGGATCCAAGGTATAGATCTAACATTATATTATATTGGTCTGAGCTGGTAGAAATTTTCAATATTGCACACAATATTAAAAATCTTTCTCATTAAACTGCACTGTGGCATTAGATCAAAGAATCAAGGGCCTCCTATTGAACTCCTTTAAATATTACAAACATAAGAGCAAGTCTGGCTGTGCATAAAATAGAAACAAAGCCAATTTTTTTGTCCACCCTTATCCTATAGCTAGCTGGAGAGAAACATTGCTTGAGAAATCTCTACTGCAAGTCAAATAGAAGAATCTTGACTTCTCCCAAATATTTAACAAGGCATAAATGAATACTAGTTCCTATGAATCAGATTTGACAGGAATTTTTCAGTAAATCTGTTACTCCTTCAAAACTTTCAGCTACTCTTTCAAAATGTATCACTCAACAGCACCACTTCAATTGTAAACCACAGAGGCACTGTTTCTTCCGCATCACCCTGTGATCCAAACTTCCCAAGGAGATAGGAAGTTCTTCCTACAGGAGGTATTTCATTCCACTGTGTACTTCTAGAAGTAACTTTGATTCATGTGCTTTTTGGCTGGCTTTATATTGCCTTCTATCAGTACCTAATATTAACAGAAGAACATAACTAAAAATATCTTACCAATATGATGTCACTACACTTATCTCTGTTTGCTGGGAGACATTAAATATGTTAGGTCCCAAATTTTCACATACTCAGCATGACCTATGCACAAATTGCCACCAGTATATTTTATTTTACAGCAGTTATAATAGTTGTCTCTACATTATGTGTATATGTGTGTGTGTGTCCATACATACATACAATTAATTGAATCTCTAAAATGTAAATGTATTAATCATGCCATGATGGATGATTTTAAAAGATAACAGCGGAACCTATCAGGAATTACATGCTGTGACTAGTTGCTTCAGCTATCACAGGTTGTAGCTTATGCTGCAAATTTCAAGTTTATATAGTAGCTAAGACTACTATAGCTCACATCCGTACAAGCTAAGCATAAAATAACTGAAAGAGATCCCTTCTACTCAGGAGCACCCAGATGTTTTCTTTTTCTAGTCTACCTGCTAATGCCTTTAAAGTTAATAGAGAATAAAAAATATTAACATTAAATTCAAATTTTTAAAATATTTTAAAGTAAAACCAAAAGCCAGATCAAGTCTATAATCAGTAATTTTACAACTCTAGATATAAAATCAGTAAAGAAACGGGGAACATAAACAGTTAAGCCACAGTTTTAAAATTCAGCTCAATTTGAAATGAAGACTTCTCCTCCCGAAGTATTTCATAGAACAAAATATGTTTATCTTCTTCTCAAATGGCATATTAGTAACAATGCTTCAGTTTCCTTTAAAAAAAAAAAAAAGAGGAAAAACCTACCAATTTTATTCTCCCATCCCATAAAATCTTCCCTAAAAATATCTTAAAATAAGTTGAGGAAATATACCAACTACCAACTAACTATGCAAGTTTCCATTTTAAATGATGATCATAGAGTGTTAGTTATTTTATATTTAATCTAAAGTAGAGAGTTAATTATTACAGCATAATCTGGATCACAAAGAAAAACAGAAGAGGAGCCTACTTTTCTGTACTGCATTTTTCCCAAGGGACCCACAAAAAAACTAACATAAGAAGGTAACCCACCCTTCCCCAATCATAGCTTTATTCCCTCAACTTTCAAATAAATAAAAACTATAAAGATATTAGCTATCTTGGTCTACAAGTTAGTTAGTATACACCAAGATATGTTAGCAGAATTAAAAAGTATTCCACTTGCAAGGCATACATGTAGACCTGTAGGAATAAAAAGAAATAAACATGTTCACACAAACGTACATCTCACATGAACCACAACAATCAGATGTTACCCTAGGTAGAATTAAGAGAAAAAAATACTGATACAAAATAAGTGAGAAATCATAATCATTCCTGTTAACCATTTTATATATTTACATAGACTTTTTACAATTATAATTAGAAATCTATATGCCATTCTCCATGTTAGACTGACTAAATTACAACTGACAACCATGTTGTCTACCAGTAATGGCTTTCTTTCAGGCTGTGTCTATAATTCTGTAAGTTTAAAAAGAAAAAAAAAATCACCCAAACATTGCTTAATGTAGCTAATCAAGCATTTTCAAAATTAGACCGGGAATGAAATGTTAGGCAGTATTTGCAATGAATAAAAATTGTTGTAGTAGAACAGTACTGCCATCTACTGACAACTGTTTAACAGTGCCTGGGGAGTGTTTCCAAGTGCAGCCTCCCATTTATTTGTATCAGACCAAATACAAACGCACAGAGACACTGTGCAAGGAAGCAGAAAGAAATAAAATTCAGATTGCCCATGGTTTTACCTCTGACTTCTAAAGAGGTAATATCTTCTCTTTTTCAATGCTTAGAAAGCATGATTTTTAAAAAAAAATTTTTGAATTGTTAAAATATAGTGACCCATAGACCAGATATTTCCTAGTAATTAACATCCAGCCAAGAAGATGGCTGCGCCTTTATCTATGGAATGTTCATGCTCCTAAAGACAATTCTTTTCAATGCCACAAAATACTGTATCTCTTATCCCTTATGCAGAATTAGAATATATCTTCTAACAAAAGCCATTCACAAACCTGCACAAGCAAGACTGAGTGTATTCATTTATATGTCAATCATAAAAGCATCCATAGTACCACCCAGGAATTGCTTTATTTGGGGTCACTGTGGGTCCAAGTCTGGCTCTGGACTCCTGTTGTAGCCTTATAAACCCCTCAGGGAGGGAGCATGATAGGGAAGTCCTGGTGCACACTGACATCCTAGATTTGGCTGAACACGATAAAAATCCATGAGTACCCAGACAAGTCTGCAACGGCATCACGGGTGAGAAGAGCCTTTGTGCACCTTTTACAGTGCTCAAGAAGATACCTATTAGATGCTTTGTACAAGTTCTATCAATTTTTTAGTATTTTAAAAGTAGATGTCAAGTGAGGAAACATATAATATAAATATTCTTTAAAGCAACTTGGATCCAAATGATGGAGCAACTGAAGAAGACAGAAATTCTTCTATCAGTGTACATGGATGCTGCATTCCATTAATGACTTAAAATATATATAATTATGGGCTATAGATTTTAACATTTTCGATAAAAACCGTGGCTGCTTTTTTTTTTAAGACAGTAATCTGAAAACAGATTACGGACAGAAAACATGTAAATGACAGATTTTAAAAAGGATTTAGTCTCCACTAACATAGCCCTTTTAGGCCACATAATTGAAGAACTCCAAAGAACCACAAAATAAACCGAAAACCCCAGACATAAAGAGATCCACTTATTAATTAAAAGCAGCTCTGTTTCGCTATTAAAATAAGGTTGGCCATGCATACTTTATTGCTGTCACAATCTCACATGAGGCAGTATTCAAAACACATAAAAGTAAAGTTGAATAGTTCTCTATGTAGGGAATGGAGTTAAGTCATGTCTGCTTGCACAAAACTGTTTTGCAAAGCAGCCATATATAGAGGATCAGCGTGGAAGAAAAAAAGGCTAAAATGCACCAAATCTCAAATTCAATGCTCTTCTTTGGTAAGGACAGTGAGGGTGTGCTGTGGACAACATGAGCTGAACCAGGAAAGGCCTAAAACTTTCCCTTTTTTAAAACTGCAACTAGAAATCAAGACAATCACCATGAAAGAAAGAGGCAGGGAACTAATTAAATAAATTACATACTAATTAAATACAAGTTATTTGGGGACTTTTTTGTAAGACTGGGTTTTGTTTTTAAACACAAAAAGTCTGTAGCATACTGGTTTATCTGTGAGAAGAAGTAATGGTCAGGAGAGAGGGAGAGGGAGAGAAAAGAAAGGGAAAAAAAAGGAAAAGAAACAGAACAGTAATTACCAATATTTCATAATATGGTTTTTAAGAATTTCCAAAAATCACATTAGAAATATGGTGGCCAGGAAGTTCACTCCTTGTACTAACTATTCTTTAAAAGCTATGGGTAACCAAATAGCAAAATCAAGAACTAAACAGAAAAGGATAAAATTTGTCCTTCCATATTTAATATTCATTTCTTCAGGAACTGGATAATCTATTGGTATCTTGGAAGAATAAACACCTTTCTTTGCAGTGACCCTCTGAATGTCATAGCATACCAAAATTACTTATGGTCTTTAAAAGTATGGAAAGAAGAAATTCCTATAATAGATTAGAAAAACAAAATATACTATCACCTTATTTTATGGGGTACTAATACCCATGTAACTATTCCAACTGTATAGTAACTGCCATATAATTACAATGCCTAGTTATTTATGTTGAGCAGATTATATAGTACTAATGAACATTACCTGCTACCATATGTAGACATTTGTGGTTGGCAAATGTGGAAAATACTTTACCATAAAGGTCAAAATTGACTTAGAAATTGACCCAGAATACAAACGTGATTTCTTTACCCTCTACCTTCCTCCCCCACCTCCATTTTGTTTGCTTTTGCTGTGGATGAAAGAAGGAAAAATAGAGAGAAGCTTCTAAAGGAGATATATAGCTTTCCAGAGTCAATGGTTTATCTAAGTGGAATCTGCTACTGAACTTTATTCAGCTGTTTTCTCCCCAGAGCACATCCTCACTGAACCTTCTGTTTGACATGTTTCATTACCTTGAAAAATTCTGGCACGGAATTCAGATATTACTGGTCTTAAGTTAGAAAGGTTGTTCTTGCTTGATTTTTTAATAAAATAAGCAGCACCTTCACACCCATCCCACATTTCATGGTATTAAGAAACCTTAAAGAACAGAGGTTCCAACGCTGCATGCTAGTTCCACTTTCCTACAAGTTTGTTTACTAGTGAAATTAAACAGTCAATCTCATGTAATTTCTCTCTGAAATTAGCAGTCACCTCCAGCAAGAGATAAGAGACAATGCAATCATATAATTTATTAGTCTTCGTTTAGTTTGGGGAACTAATGGTGACCAATAAATCTTTCAATCTGCCTGAAACACCCGGTTTGCCTTGGTAAGATTCACAGCACCGAGTCTAGTCCTGGCACTAAGATTGATAAATCCTATGAGTGAAATCAGTAGACGTGTGTCTTTTATATTTTTCCTTTAATTCTGAATAAAATTCCAGAATTTAGGGCAGTGAAAAGCACTCCCCCACCAAAATAAAATCTGACATTTTCTTTCTGCCGAAAGTCTAATTTCTCTTTCTCCAAATTGCTTCACCATATGGAAGGAAAGAATCTCCACCTTTTATCTTCAATCTGTATCACAGTTTGGGCATATATGAGAATTTTGTGTTCACTTTTACTTTTCTTCTTTAGTTGAGAACTAATTAACAACTTTCTTGCATGTTAAGACCCAAAATATGTACCTCAAGAACTGTACATTTCACACAGGTCAGAAGACAAGCATTATGGAAATGAAATGATTTTATGATGACTTTGCTTTAATGGGGGTTTTACACAGGGGCTTTCCTGGGAAGATGTCCAGGCAAACTGTGTCCAAAGCCCAGAATGAAGGGAAAATTCACCTTGATGTAACATAGTTGAAGAGGGATTTGCTGATTTGTCATTTTAAATGAAACACAAACTTCAATTCCAGCCCAGTTATGAGAGCATTCCTTTGTCCTCTTTCTTAAGAGATTTTTCTTTTCTTTTTCCTTCCTTTCCTTTCTTTCAAATCTTACAATTGAGAAACCACTCAAGAAGCTGATGTGTGTATACACACACACACACACACATCTTCAAACAAGGGTTAATATGAGCCCAGCTGGGTCAAGAGAAAATATATCCAAAACAATCCCCTCTTAAGCATAAACTTCATACAAAGAACTAGATATAAACAAATCACATTTAATAAGAATAAATAAAATCTCTGTCAAACTTACAATGGGACCAAAAAAGAAGTCATGGGGGCCCAAAGAAGTCATTTTTAGGTTATTTGGCCAGAAACACACACAGTCGTGTGTACACACACACAAACACACACAGTTTTTCATTTGGAAGTTTGGAACAATTCTGAACAAAAAACGGCAAGAGAAATTTAAGCAACTTGGGAAATACTCCTCCTGTGCCAAATAAGCGTAAACAAAATAAATTCTAAAAGCAGATTTTAAATACTAGAAGATGGGAAGTAAAAATGAGCCAAGCTGGAGTGAAAGATCAATCCTGAAAGGATAAGAAAGCAAGTTCCTCTTGAACCCCAATGAATCTCACATTTCTAAGAAGCACAATTCAGTTACTTGAGCTGTTCTTTAAACAAAAATTTAAACTTAAAGAGACAACATAAATAAGTCAGCCCCTTGGGATTTTGTTCAAAAACATGATACTGATTACTTTCACCTAAAAGATTTAAGAATGTGATATACAACTATTATGTACCCATAATAATTAAAAATAAATATATATACTTAAAAACAAAAAATAAAAGATTTAGGAATAGAGTGTGGCAACAAGTGGTGCTGTGCTTTACAAAGAGCCCCCTAAAACCGTCAAAACTGATATTTTGTTTAGTAAATGATCTGGCTAGGACTCACCACACAAAAAACAAAAACAACCAAAAAAAAACCAAAAATATTTGAGCTGCGTATTTGGACACTATGGTGCTTGTTCCACAAAAGTCATCATGGTGTTCCAGGAGCTTCTCATCTAGGTTAACACTGACACTGCTGGTCAGCAATAAATTCAAGCTATGCTCGTCACACAAGCACATTAAAATCATCACCTTAAATGGTATTAAAGTATTTGTACTGTCGGAAAGTAGGGAATGGGGTGAGGGGAGGAGCAGGGATATGGATTCCTTCTTTCCCATTCCACGCTCTGCTTCTCTTTCTTATATTCCCAAAGAGGAAGAGCAGTCGGAAACTTTTCACCCACCTAGTCATAGTGGGAGAAAATCGGAGGACACTAGTGAAAAGTGGGAAAACCCTTCCTTCCCTATGCCTTTATCCCAAGCCTTGACCTAGGTATAATTCATGAGAGGAGACATGTCATTTGGGAGTCAAGCTGGGCCTTGAAATGATCATGCATCATGTTATCAAGAGGCAGTGTCTGTTGCAGGGTAAAACGTCCTCCATCCTCCTTTCATGAGAACTGTGAACCATCCTCCCATCATGTATAAAAACAATCTATTTTCTTATTAAAATTTAAATCATTTTAAAATTTTAATTCAAAATGGCTTAGGTAAAAAGACTACCTAGGAGACTTTTATGTTTTGTTAAAATATAGAGGTGAAGGAATAAGAATTAAAATTCTTAACTAAAGAATATTTTTGATAATTTAATGGTACCTTTCCTGTGGCACTTTAGAGTTCACACAGTAGGCCATGGTTTAGAAGCTAAATTTTAATGTGATCACAGAGCCTCTTAAATAGATCACTTTAGAGATATAAAAAAGTCCACAGGTTAATTGATAATTGATATGAACTATTTGGCCCACTAGGCACAGACTTCCATTAGATAATTTTGCAGCTTTTAGAGATAAGTCTGCTAACAGCATTATTTAAATGTGAAAATAACAGACAACAGACAGGGCATGGTGGCTCATGCCTGTAAATCCCAGCACTTTGGGAGGCCGAGGTGGGACGATCGCTTGAGGCCAGGAGTTTGAGACCAGCCTGAGTAACATAGCAACAAGACCTCACCTCTACAAAAAAATAGAAAAATTAGCCAGGTGTGGTGGCATGCACCTACAGTTGCAGCTACTCAAGAGGCTGATGTAGGAAGATCACCTGAGCTCAGGAGTTGGAGGTTACAGTGAGCTATGATGTCACCACTGCACTCTAGCCCAGGCAACAGAGCAAGACACTGTCACAAGACGAGACAAGACAAGACTCAATGAATTTTAAGGTTCTCAAGTCAAAGCTTCAAGAAAACAGATCCAAATGGCATATGCCTGAGAACTTACTATGTACTAATTAAATGGCATAAAAATACTTGCGACACAGTCATTTCAAGAAATTTACACACTGAGGCAGATTTAAACAACAAACTTAACACAAGGCAAAATGGACCAAGTGCTAATATTGAGAACAAATAGCAACTATGAGAGCACTGGTAATGGGAACAGCTTCTCTGACGCGAGAATCGAACACATCTCCGGAAGAGGTTATAAGAATGCCATAGCATTTGAGCAGTGCCTTGAATGTTGGTTGCATTCTGAGCAAAGAGTACAGCATAAATACAAGCAGAAGAATAAAAATTCAGGGCAGGGTTCCAAAACAGATGTGGCCGGAGCTTAAATTATATTAGGATAAAGTGTGCTTGTGGCCATGCAATGAAAGGACACAATGACACTTGGGTTAGGAAGTTAAGACTCAGCAGAGTGGAGTTAGGAGGAGCCTAAGGCGATCACGAGGAAGCCAGAGTAACTGTCCCAGCCAGAAGAGACGCAGGCTGAACTCCAACAGTGACAGCGCGAAACACCATGGTGACCTTCCATAATGGAAAGGACGTGCCATCTGACTGGATGGCTATGTGAAGAAGAGAGCCGAGACAAGGATAACAGGGAAGATGGTATCACAACTGAGATAAGGCACAGGAAATGGAGTTGAAGGAGGAAAGAAGGAAAGGGAGTTTAATTTTGAAGAATACGGGTTTGAGGGGCCAGCAGGACAGACATGTAAATATAGCCAATGGGTGGAATGAGAGATTAATTGATTGAGCGATTGATTTCACATCTCCCGCTATCCAAAAGAATTTCAAATGGCTCAACTATGAATACACACAATTATATGGAAAAATATAAATAACTATAAATCAGCATCTGGGCTCAACATTCAGAGATTGGATTGTGAAACTCAAGAGGGATCTAGGGACTGAAATTGAAAACTTGGACGTCGTCAGTGTAAAAATGATAGTTGTCACCACCCCTTGAGAGTGGGAGTGGTGGGAAGGAAAGGGAAAAAATTTTCATTTTTTTACTTTATAACAAGCTTTTGTTGTTTGAATTTTTATCAACAGCACATATTACTTTTAGTGATTTTTTAAGCCAATATTTTTTAAAGAAAAAAAATTAAACAAAATGACTGAAGCCACAGGAACAGATAATATCACAGGTTTACTCCTCAAATATGTATACTTAATATTTATAAGCACTAGGATGGGCACTACGAAAAACACAACGGTGATTCCAACCTAGTCCTATGTGAATCTAGTGGGAAAACTCAGGTACTAGAATCAAATGTAAGCCAAACTCCTCCTCTCTCACTGACTAATAGTTACGTGGGGGAATTCTTAAATTCCTTCAAGTTTAACTTTTCTTTCCCCCACTAAAAATGAGACTTAAAAAATACCTCATAGGGTTGTTGTAAAGATTAGAAAAGTTAATGTAGCTAAAGCACATAGTAGGTACTCAATTAAGATTCCCTGATTTTTATTCATTCTGCCAAGATGGGGAAACTCAAAATTTAAGAGTCAGTGGAAAAAGAGACCGAAAAGGAGTTGGTCAGAGAGATTGTAGGTGAAAGAAGATGGCACCATGTCACAGAGACCAAGGGAGAAAAGCGAAGTGCCTTTATTCATCCATTTGACATAAATTTCCACCATTAAGACGCTCTGGGGTGGATAACTGTACCAAAGGTGGTGGAGATAGAAGTAGATTCTTTGGCAACTAGGAAAGAGGTCCTTGCTGACTCAAGAGAACAGTTCCAGCAGAAAAGCAGACGGTGCCACTGGCCAGAGGGCTAAGGAATGAGTGGGTGGTAAAGAGCAAAAGCAGGAAGAAGAGACAGGTCCCCAGGAAGTGTGCAACCAAGGGAATGAGAGGCTCCTGTGGAGATAAGAGTTCAGGAAAGTGAAGTGGCTCATAGGACGAAGGGAGGACAGGCCATGCAAAGGGAGAGAGTGAAGACAGGGAGGAGGGGCAGAGTTCATCATGTTAGGCCCTGAAGCTGAAGAATGGGTGCCCAAAATGGAGAGGCTGACTTTGGGCAGGAGTAAGAACACAGCGCCGAATCAGGAAGAAAGTGTGAGCAATGGGTGAAAAAGATGGATAAATGTTGGGGTATAAAGGAGAGCTGAAGAAATTCAATTTCATCAACATCTACTTTCTCAATGAAAAAGAAAGCAAGATTGCTAGCGAAGCAAGGCAAGCAGCAGATGGAAAAGGGAGCCCAGACAGAAGAAGGATCTAAAACTAAAAGGACTTTCTCAGGAGCACTGAGGTTCCAACAGAGGCAGGTGGCTCACATCAATACTAAGCACTCAGCCCAGAAATGTGATTTCCTCCAGTAATTCTCAGTGGCCTGGTTAGCACAATGGAAATGGGGGCTGGGGGAGGCAGACAGAATAGTTGAAGCAGAAGCTAAAAGAGCAAGGGATTCCAAGGATGCCAGGGGACAAACAGCTGGCATGGTAGACTGGGGAGGTCAAGGCCTGAGAGGCGGAGGAAGAGGAACAGACGGAACATGGTCATTCACTGGCTTTAAGATGAAGAACAAGCAGGTTTAGAGGCAGTGATGGAATCAGCAGGTGAAGAATAGGAGCCTGTGATCAGAGAAGAAGAGCTCAGAGTTTGAATCCTTGGAAATGGGGCAATTCCAGGCCATGCAAAGAGCTGAAGCTGGCTCGTTAAGAGGAGTTGAGAAACTCTCAGAATCCAGGCGTTCAGCCTGTCATGAAACTGGAAGCTGATTACCTACGATAATGACAGAAGATCCACTGCAGTGAAAAGGAAGAGCCTTGAAACAAGTCTAAAGGGGGAGACAACAGGAGAAAACAGAAAAAATAAAATTTTCTGAATAGATTATTTTCAAAGACTATTTAAGGTTTCATTAGAAATAATGCCTTGCCTTTAGTCTTTTTAGACTGGGTCTTATATTTTTAAAAAATAATAAATAAAACCTTTCTAATTTAAACAAAATCCACATCAGGAAAAGCCATTCCACCATTCACATGCCTTCAACTGAAGCAACACATCAAGGAACTGAACTCTTTCTTCTTCACCTCAACCTGTCTCAAACAACATGGCAAAATTACTCGCAATAACTGAAGGAGAGACCATTGATTTTGTCAGCACTTAGGCCAAGTTGTCTGAACTCATCTTCTCCCTTTATCCACTAGGGAAGGACGACGGAGGACAACAAGATCGCTCAGCAGCCTGCTAAAGCAAAGGTGTGCCGCAGCATGTCCTCCCACAGCAAGCAAGGCAGCGTGACTAACACAAGACCTAATCTTCATTGCGTTTACACCGCCCTTTCACATTGATTACCTCTCTTAATCCTCACAGGCATCCTGGGAGGCTGGTATTACTATGAGCATCTTTTTATAAATGAAAAAATAGACTTCTGGGGCTAGAAAACTTGCTCAAAGTCACCGAGTCTGGCAGTAGCCAAGGTCTTCCCACTCTAGAATTCAGCTCTTTCTACTAAATCACACACCCTGAAGTCACTGCAAGGGCCAGATGGACAGGGAAGAGCTCAGTGGAACAAAAAAGGGCAGGAGGCCCCTCTGCACAGATGGACTCCACCTTTCATGCCACATAAACTGGGGCTGGGCAGAAGTCGGCTTGCCCTGTAAATCCTGGGTGCTAGGTGTCGTTCTCTCCTCAGGAAATGAGGCCACAGAGAGGCCTAAATGCTCCTGGGTCACTCGTGAGGTCACATAGGGCAGCTAAAACACCAGGCAAGGTAAGCACCATCAACAAGTATTCCTTTGAGATACTTAAGTTGTCACTTAAGACAACTTTTACATGTTAGAGTGCATTGAACAATTGTCATTGTGCTCACAATTAATGAGAAGACAAGAAAGCCCAGAGTCGACATGGAAATCTAAAATGACATAATCACCATTTCAGAGCCTCAGAAACAAAACAGTAAGTGGTCTCTGGGTAAAATTTTCTACAGAATACCACCTTTTCTGAGAAGAAACCTGGACTAGCAGAGGCAGAAGATGTAAGAGGATGGGGTGGGAAAAGCAAACCACACATCTTTTCAAATCAAGAGAGACACAAAGATAGATTGGGACACCTATGTCTACAGCACCAGAGGACCCTGGGCACCTTGCATGAAAATTACCAGAAAGAGAAAATTATCAGAGAGCTAATTTCTAAGGGCACCTGGTTTCAAACATATTCCACTTCCAGTCTGCCTCATATAATCTCTGATCCCTATAAAAGAGGGAAAGGGAAAAAAATTATCCATAGAAAGTCAGCCTGGTGTCAGCTAACCCTGGCAAAGCATTCTATGGCAGGCCACATCTTATCACAGAACACAACGATCTGAAAAGGTTCCCTGAGACACGCATTGCTATAGAAGTATTGAACCAAAATTGTAACTGAATCACTAAATTCTGCATAAAGCACAGGGCAGAAAAGGTTCAGCATTCAGGAACCTATTTGATTAGCTCAAACAGGTTAATTCACTCAGGAAACTGGGCAAATCTCATCTTTTGTGAATAGTAAGAAGATAGGGTGGACAGCCAGATTAAGGCACTGTATATGTAAAAGTGTATCAGCAGATCATGGCTGCACAACTCTGTAAGTACTAAAAACCAGTAGATTGTACATTCATGAGTGAATTATATGGCATATGAATAAAGAAGAAAGTATCACCAGAGATTGTAGTTGATCTATTAAACAGTCTTTTCTAGCAGTATTTTTTTGTTTGTTTCATCTTAATTTTCTGGAAAATAAATGTCACTTTTTCATCTCTTCCTGTCTACCTTCAGGGCTCATCCTTCTTTTCATGACATTTGGATTTCACCTCCTTGCTAACACACTGGTGTTTCTCTCCACTCTGCATGCTCCCACGTACGGTGTATGTGGAGCATCTCTCTCCTTTATGTACCCACTGTTATGAGTATTACTTTACATATTTAAAAACACATAGTTTGAGGATATTAATCCATTTAAATTTCCTTTTCAAATTCAGGTTGTGAATTATTATTAGAAATTAATTAGGCACCCTAGCTCATGTCCAGTGGACTCTTATTAAACTATAATTAGTCTTCTTAACAGAAGGATCCTTTCTGCTCCCTGTTGATATTAATTCCAACCATGATTCAATTAATAAAAGGGACTGGAGAAAGAAAATATCTAGTTAGAAAGTTATTACATACAGAGATATTTTGAGAAGAGCATTTTAACAGAAAGAATTTAATATAAAGATAGAAAGAATGAGTTAGACAGGGGTTGGAGAACTGAAAAAAGCAAAAGGAGGCCGGCCATTCGGGCAACAGATGGCCCAACTGCAGGAAGCTAGGAGCGCAGGCACGAGGTGGGTGCACGCCCGGGAGAGGGTGCTGCTCAGCTGCTGCTGGCACCTCAGAACCTGGAGGGGGAACCCCAAGGAGCTGGAAGCATAGCTCTGAGGAAAAGGCCCTGCCTGGCTAGCTAGTGCTGACACCTCTGAGGGGGCATAATAACACTAGTCCCCAGGGTGGGTAAACATGCTGCACGTAAACCCACTCCCACTGCAAGGCTAAGGAGAAGAGCCATTGCTGGGGTGACTCCAAGTGGAACAGCAAGAAAACAGGACAGAGAAGCAAGTCTCTCCTCCCTCCTCCAGCCTCGAGGTCTCCCTCTAGCCAGAGTTAGCAGAATCCAACAGGGAGCAGCTGGCAAGGGAGAAATGCAGGCCCAGTCGGAGGGGAGGTCTGGAGCTGAGAGGTAAGAGCTTAACAAAAGACACAGCAGCAAGAGATGCAGGACTGACACCTAGGGCAAGCTCCTCACCTGCAATGTCCCTAATACCACAGGGACAACAACATCAGAGAAAGGCAACGAATAACTATGACACAAAGGCCATTCTCACCTCCCCCATTACTGTTTCTTGAAGTTTTTAATCAGGTTTTACAACAAAAATTGATAGATATCTGAAACAGTTCCAACCTCTTCCACAAGTAAGTTGCTTATTTGTTCCTCCCTTTCCTCCACCCCATGTCAACACAATGCAACCTTCACTTTTGTGAAAGGAAAAATGTTCCCTTTAATGAATTTCTGGAATCAGGGAGGATACTTCGCTGGTATCACTGATCCCATTTTAAGGATTCTAAGAACTCTTCAGTTAAGAGGTCTGTGTTCCTTATTCCCTAATCTCCTTAAAACGAGCTGTGCATTTTAGAAAGGAGATGTCATGATATTACTTTAAAAGCACCAAAAAGCCTGGGTGCGGTGGCTCACGCCTATAATTCCAGCACTTTAGGAGGCCGAGGCAGGAGGATCCCTTGAGGCCAGGAGTTCAAGACCAGCCTGGGCAACAAAAAAAATTTTTTTAATTAGCCAGGCATAGTGGCACATACCTGTAGTCCCAGCTACTCTGGAGGCTGAGGTAGGAGAATTGCTTGAGCCCAGTGATTTGAAGATACAATGAGCTATGATTGCACCACTGCACTCCAGCCTGGGCAACAGAATAAGACCTTGTCTCTAAAAAAAAAAAAAAGCACCAAACATACCACCCCTAAAAACAATATGTTTCCTGTTGGGAGAAGCATGTTAGAATGTTTGTGAGGGGCTTGTGGGGTTTATGCCCACCCATGTTTCTGGGAGGTGAACAGGGCATCTGTGACACTCTTGGAACACAAGGGCTGTCTCGCCACTTTGGTTGTCAGTGGTCACACTCTGATTTTCTTACTCCTCATTGCTTGACTGAGTTTTCTCAACTCATTAAACATTCTCTGAGCTATGGGCAAGACTTCAACCATGGTGACACATCCTTTAGACTAGACCACCCAACTGTGGCCTTCCTAGAAAACAATCCTTGGGCAGCAGCAACAGCCTGTCCTGTCAGCTAAGAATCTTAAGTCATCATATCATCTCAAGGTTTGTCTTTCCTTTCCTTTTTCAATGTTTCTTTCTTCTCTACCAGCTACAACATGCGCCCTGAGATGACAATATCCAAAGTAGTGACTGAATGTGCCTGCCCCCTGGTGGGTGGCAGGGTGAAGGACACACTGTGGGAAATCCTTTGGGTAAGTACATCAGAATCTGAGGCAATTAATTAAGAGAGCTATGGAAGAAAACTCACAAATCAGAATTCGCACTATTGGAAAATTATGAAGATCTGGCATAAAAAGAAAAACATTACTAACAGTTTTAGAGACAAGGCATCAAGACCTTAGCTTGAGATATACTGACCTGACCCTTTCTGCTGAATTATGAACTATTGTGGCGAGGTGTCTATGCATCCCTATTGTTGTCCTAGTCTCTTCCAATTAAATTATAATCTTCAGGGTGGGGCCCAGGCACTAGTGCTTTTTTTTTTAAAGCTCCCAGGTGATTCCTATGTGCAGCCAGTGCAGATCAGTGGTTCTGAACCCTGGGCAATGTTTCTAAGGATGTGTCCAGGGACCACACAGATCAGAGTCGTACCCCATCTTAGACATATTTAATCAAAATCTCTGGGGGTGGGTCCTACATCCTGCTTTTTTCTAAACCTTCCTGGATAATTCTTAAGCATACTACACTGAAGAAACTATTATACAGAAAGGGTTACGAGTAGGTAACTCCTGGTGATGGAGGTAAAGTTGCCTCAAGACAAGGTGACCTGCAAACTGTGAGACAAGCTTCTCCTGAGTGTGGTCCAGGGCCACATCAACAAAGGTCTAACAGCAGGAGATTTCAGGACAGGCCAGATAGACTCAACGTACCATAGAACTGGCAGGAAAGGCCCCATCAAGCCTGCACCACTGCTTGGATTTCTTTCTTCTTAGTGGGAAGCCTTCTCCATCCCACCCTTCCTTTCACCTGTCATACCTCATACCTCCACTCCTACTCTTCACCCCCTGCCCCCCACATAAAACAGAGAGCTAGAAAGTACTTCTTGGGGAAACAGGCACCCAACAGTCTCTTTCTTATTGCCTTCTCCCTGGGAAGTAACTATGTGGAAGACAGACACTCCTTGGGCATCTTGGGCTAACCAAAGTCAGTCTGTTTTATCATCTGATCTGCCCCCACCCCCAAAAACATGCAAGGCAGAATAAGCACCCAGGCATCTGCCTTAGTAGAACAGCCCTGGAAAAGAACTCCTTGCGGGCAGAGTGGGTGTTGGGCTACAAGTGTACAACTTCTAAGGCCAGAAAAGTAGGCTGAATTGCTTAACAAAAGACCCAAGGGGCTGGATGGTGCTCATAAATCATTTACACTGACAAGAGTTCTAGAACCTTGTCCTAGATTTGCCCCTTTGAAATATCCTAATGATATTTAGTCAAGATTTAGAAACACAAGACTTGGGTAAGCACTGTTTAATAAACATTTTCTATAGGGAATCTCACTTAGGAGAGCTGAATAAATACAAATGGTTTGCATTAAAAACAAAATACAAGAATAAAAGGATCCTCCTAACTCCTGACAATCCCATATGAATTCTTGGATGAATTCAAAATCACAACCTCATATTCCCACCAAAACTGACCAGAGAAATTTGTCAACATTTGCTAAGAACATATCTATTGTGCACCATGCTACAAATTTTCCAATGTTGTTTCACTCCCACAACAACCCCGAAGGAGGTGCATTTTACTGGTAAAGAACCAAGTTTCACATAGGTTAGGGAACTTACCCCAAAAATCACACAGCTGTCAGTGGCAGAGGGAGGAAAGGTAAACACATTCTCATCTGACCCTAGGGGCCATTCTTCCATACCACAGGGGCTCCCTCTGGGACGTGGTCTCAACAGGTGCTGGCCAACTCTGATCCCCATCCTCCATCTTACCTCACCACGCTCCCCTTCTAGGCCAAGTTGTCCAGGGCAACTTTAAGCCTGGGTTCATAAATCAAACATCCTCAGGGCAGGCAGAAAACCTAAGCCTGTGAAGCAGCAACAATAAGGAGTAAAGGATAATAGGGAACAATGAGGTCTGTGGCGAATAGGAACATGGCCCTCCTGAAGGCACTCAAAGTCCATTTTTTAAAAGTAACACTACGCTGGCCAATAAACATTTCTCGGGCAGTGGTCTTTTTAAGCCTTACAGAAAATAAAAGGAAAGGTAAACGAAAAGGGCACAAAGAAGCAAGGAGGGACTGCCCTGAATGGCATTTTGCAACCACCGAATGGGCATGCACCCAAAGTGTCTCAATGTGGTCTACTCAAATGCAATGTGACTAAGTTGGAAAAAAATAAAAATTTCCTTTCAACAAACCAGCTCCTTCTCTTGATTTTCCTATTTCTGTCAAGGAAATGATCACTTCCCCAGCCAGCTGGACTTGCAAAAGGTGCCATCTGGGCCCTCCCCTCTCCTGTTGTGGTATCACCAGGTCCTGTCATCCTGTCCCCTCCCTCTGTCCACCCTCATGCAGACCCTCACTCCATAGGGCCCCTTACTTGTTCTTATGCATCCAGCATTTTCCCTTAGATTCCAGCATAATAATCACTCAAATGTGTATAGTCCTTTGCAGTTATAATGTGCTCTTGCTACATTTTCATATTTTAGTTTTATTTTGAGTGATACAACAGCTTGATGAGGTAGGCAGGGAAAATACTATATCTAATTTACAGGAGATGAAAGGAACATTCAGGGGATTTAAGTGATTTAGCCATTGCCACTGCAGAATCTTACTAACAGCATTTTTATCTAAATCGGCAGCCCATCTCTCTCTCCTTCTCTCTGTTCCTTCCCTCCCCAAAATTCTCAGAATAAAAGCCAAGCTCCTTAACAAGACTGACAGAGCCTATTAAGTTCTCTGGCTGTGCCTCCCTGTGTTAGTCTGCTCAGGCTGCCACAACAAAATACCATCGACTGGGTGGCTTAAACAACAGAAACGTATTTTCTCACAGTTCTGGAGGCTGGAAAGTCCAAGATCCGTGTCTGACAGGGTTCAGTTTCTGGTGAGGGCTCTATTTCTGGCTTGCAGATGGCCACTTTGTCCTCACATTGCCTTTTCTCAGTGCATGAGTGTGGAGAGCAAGTGAGCTCTCTCGTCTCTTTTATAGGGACACTAGTACTATTGGAACAGGGTCCCAGCCTTATGACCTCATTTAGCCCTAATTACCTCCTTATAGGCCCTATCTCCAAATATAGTCACATTGGGGGTTAGGGCCTCAACATATGAATCTGGGGCCCTACTCCCTCTCCAAACTCAAGTGAAGACCTGACCCCTCAGCAGTCTACATCCAGCCACACTGACTGCTCACTGTGCTCTTATCTTCATGCCTTTGCACAACTTACTCCCTCTCCAGAACCCTCTCCTGGTTACCTTGGCTTGACTAACTCCTTCTCACTCTAAGTCTCAGACCACATAACCTTAGTTCCTCCAGAAAGTCCTGTAACCTGACCTGCAACCCCCTTACCCTCTGGGATTTTAGGCCCCTACCAAGCGCTCCCATGACCCTGATCACAACGGCCTCTGTCCCTTAATAGACTCTTGGCTCTGTGAAGGCAGGTACTGTCTTGTTCACTATTGTAACTCCAACGTAGACTACACAGTACTCTTTCAATAAATATCATTGTCAAATGCCATTTTCAGAAAGGCAGGAAAATAGGAAGGAGAGAGCAGAGTAAGAAATGATTCCTTACTATCTACAGAAAAAACTTTCCAGTCTTAGCCTGACATTAGAAGCCACCCTCCACTAGGCCTCAAGACCCTAATGTTCATATTTGAAGGTTTCATAGAAGAAAGCAGGGCCATATGCTGCCTTTGAGGGTAAAAATAGAAGAACCAATGGGCAGAAGTAAGGGACAAACAGGATAGAGTGGGAAGAAGCAGAGTGTCTAAAGACGCATGCCTGCCTACCAGGTAAACCACAAAAAACTTCTCAGAACTTGTGTTCTACTATCTCTCAGGTCTGTTCCACCTTCAAATATTCTTTTCTACCCTGATTTACCTCTATTCGCACAAGAACCAGCAACTGCAGTCTACTCTCAGTCCCCTTGCTTAGCTGACATTTCACATTCTCCCCATCCCCCTTCACAATGTTTGTGAAGCCATTGCAAACACCATCCTTGTTTGCAGTGGCTTCACAACACCCAATCCTAGGCTTCTACTAGCCCAGCTGTTTCCAACATGTGCTCCATAGACTTCTGAGGGTCCTCAAGACCTTTTCTCAGAGGATCTGCAAGGTCAAAACTATTTTCATAATACTAAGACATTAATACCTCTTGCATTGTGCTTGCATTCGCACTGATGATGAGCAAATAAAACTGCTGGCCCCTTAGTACGAATCATGGCAGTGGCACCAAACTCTACTAGTAGTCATTTTTCACTGCCATGCACTGGTTAAAAAAAAAAAAAATCAGTTTCACTTAAGAATGGCCTTGATGAAGCAGTAAACATTGTTGATTGTATTAAATCCTAATTTTTTTTATTATTCTATGTGATGAAATGGGAAATTATATATATAAAGCATTTCTGCTAGATATGAGAGTATGAGGGTTGTCTTAAGGAGTAGAACTTGTGAGCTGAATTAACTTTTTTCATGTAACACCATTTTTACTTAAAAAAATGACTTACAGACAAACTATAATTATTCAAACTTGGGTATTTCACAGATATTTTCTTAAAAATAAATGAAGCGAGTCTGTTAATTCAAAAAAACAACTGTTAGTATTTGTTGCCAGTGATAAAATTCAAGTTTTCAAATGAAAACTAAATTCTTAAACATTTGTATCTGCCACCATTAACTTGATAAATTCCCAAGATTGATATTGTGTCAACATTTGGAAGATTTACATAACTCAATGAACAAATATTTTCCAAGACCAGTGAAGAATATTAAAAAATCATGCATGGGTAAAAGATTCTTTCAAAGTCCAAGACAAACCAATGGAATTTAACATAACTGAGTAGAATAAGTTCACTGATAGGAAACTACCCACTTGATCATTTAGGTGTAGAATCACATAAGAATACCCACAATTATCAGAAAAGGATATTAAAATACTCCTCTTTATCAATTTCATAGCTGTGGGAGGTGAGTTTTCTTCACATATTTCAATCAAAACAACTATTATAGCAGATTAAATGCAGAAGCAAATATGAGACTCTAGCTGCCTTCTATTAAGCCAGACATTAAAAAGATCTACAAAAATGTAAAGCAATGCCACTTTTTCACTACTTTTTTTTTGTTTTGGAAAACATAGTTATTTTTCATTTAAAAAATATTATTCATATTAATATATAATAGGTTTATTATTGGTTTTTTGGGGTTTTGAGACAAGGTCTTGCTCTGTGGTCCAGGCTGGACTGCAGTGGCGTCATCATAGCTCACTGCAACCTCAAACTCTCAGGCTCAAGTGATCCTCCCGCCTCAGCCTCCCGAAGTGCCAGGATTACAGGTGTGAGCTACCATACCTGGCCCTATTATTGTTATTTTAAATGAATTAGTAAATAATTTCAAATCATCTCTATTTTAATTGCTAGTATATTAAGTATTAATAACTGTAACCCACATAAATAAAAGATGTCTAGGGGCCTTAATCATTTTTAGTAGTGTAAAGGGGTCCTAACACCAAAAAGTCTGACATTGCCTGGTGTTTCAATGCCACATCAGAGCCGATCTTGCCCATGAAGCTTCCCTAACTACCCCCACCCACAATGCTCCCTTTTATGCCCTGCTAGAGCATTCACTGTCAAGGCCACTATTTTAATAGTCACATGGTTGCTTTATATTAATGAGTTATATTTTCATATGATCATCTCCTGGTGTCCCTGTTTAAGAATTTTAGGGAATTTGCTTTCTGACCACTGTTAACACAGCTAGGTCCATGAAACTAAAAACAAAATTATAGACTTAAATTCCTGTCTTGTGTCAAAAAAGAGTAAAATGCACCCTCTAGTGGACTTGTAAGCTCATAGAACACATACAAAAAAAAATTTACTTGGATTGTCAGAATAATTACGTCCTCATCCCAGAAAATTCAGATGATAAAATAATAATATGAGCATAGGAAAATTATTAACTTTAATTTTTTGATGATATTTAAAAAGAACTAAAAAAATGTGAAACCAAATCAAGTTTAAGTGTAGTTAATAACTAAATGCAAAAGTGAACCTAAGGTCACAAAAAAGAGCCTTCTCTCTGTTAAATTCTTTTGAGTTGATTATACATCAGCTACCCAAAATAATCTGTTTAAATTAAGTCTTACTTCTTAACTTTAAATATTTAGAAAGATTAACACTGATTGATAAAGTTGGGATTATTAGCTCAATTTCCAAATATTAAAACTGCTCTCAATTCACACCTTGGGCATTCCAATGACCTTTATAAAATCTGAAAAGGGACCTTTGAAGGATAAGAACCAATACTTGGGGTATACTTTGTTTAACATTCTATGTTAATGTTAAAAGAATTTAATTCTATGCATCTTTCTCTAGGATAACATAAGAAAAAAAAGGTGTGGAAATATGTTCAACCTTATACTTATCAGCTAAAAATGTCTGAAATATATGAATATATTCATAATATAAGAAAGATGTCTGAAATATATGGTTAAGCTAAAACATGTTACAAAATAGTGGGGCATATGATCTAATTTATATTTTTTAAAATGTACATATGAGCACCCATGTTTATGAGCATATATACATACATGTTAATTCTACAGTAAACTATTAATTTTTATTTGTGGAAAGGAATATGCATTGATAGCAAAAGTAATAGAAGAGCATTTTACTACACTTCTATACTGTTTAAATGTTGTGAGCATTTTTACAAGGTCTCACTCTATCACCCAGGCTATAGTACAGTAGCATGATCTCAGCTCACTGCAGCATCAAACTCCTGGGCTCAAGCGATTCTCCCACCTCAGCCTCCTGAGTAGCTGGGGCTACAGGCACACCACACCCTCGGCAAATTTTTTAAATAATTTTTTAGAGACAGGGTCTTGCTATGTTGCTCGGGCTGGTCTCGAACTCCTGGCCTCAAGTGATCCTCCCACCTCAGCCTCTCAAGTAGCTGGGGTTACAGGAGCGAGCCACTGAGCCCAAAGAAGGAATTTTTTAGTAAGTTACGGAGATAATTAATGTAAAGTATCGTATGAAATGGAAATAATTAGTTATTTCATCAACTAGGGTATTAGAAGGTTTGAGTAACAATAAAAAACTTCATGTAGCTATTTGGTTTTTAAATCATGAGATTGGTATTTGGAAAAGGAATTTTTTAATGTCTTTATCAACAGAACACAATGTTCAATTCCTTCAATGACAACACAAGCTGAGGTGGTATATAAAATCTCCTCTGCCACCTTTAAAAACCTCTGGCAGACAGTTAACTCCTTTCTAATTGATATTGTCTAAACAGAGAATAACTGTGTTCCTTTTCTCACTCTCAAATTCTGTGATCTATGCAGTGCTGAGATACTGTCATGGTGGCATTTCCTAGCTTTGACTTTTTAATAGAGCTGGCCTCAGCCACAGTTGCCTGGGGAGTACAGTACTTTAAGTAAATAACTGGGTTCAATTAATCTCAACTGGAAGTGGCAGGGTTGAACTAAAACTTAAAAAAATCAGTGGTATTACCAAAATTCAACCACTAAGGAGTACAGTCTTCCAACTCGTCCAGCATATAATTTGAGTGTCAGGTACATAAAGACAGAAACAGTATGTTTGCTTCAGCTGTCATTCTGATCTGAACACACAATATCTTCAAGTCAGCAACTTAGGCAGATGGAGCAGACTGGCCAAGAATAAATTTCTGTTGTCAACACTTCTATGGAATTCTGCTTGCCCTTTATAACACGCCAGTGTTTCACTCTCTAATCATATACTGCCCACTGCATACATTTATTTAAACAAACCCCTTCTTTTCTTCAGGTAATTAAAACTCTTTAATCTCTTATCCTATTTTTTAAACCTACCCCAATTATTATTTATGTTTGGAAAATTTGTTTCATTTTACTAAAATCCTCTGCCTGTGCTCAAAGAAATATAATTCCCTATTAGTCAACTAACTTACCTCAAACACTCAAATACATCTAAAAAATGTATTTCTATACTATCACACTGGGGATTAAAAAATAAAATAAATGTATTTCTCTGAGCACAGGCAGAGCAAGTTTTAAAAGCAGAGGTAAGAAGGAGCAATACATAAACCATGATTCAGTTTTCAATGCTGCCCAAATTGTATGTTGAAGTTATATGGGAAATTGCTCATTTATAAGGCTTCTTTAACTGTTGGCCTGGCATACTATGATATAAACCTTGGTTCCCCCATGTGTCAGGCAGAGATAAAGGAAAATAACCTTTTGATGGACATTTTTCAATTGTCACCAGAATATATATTCTTATTATTTTTTATATTACCTATCAACCCTCTCAATTTGAGATCAAAGAATGTATTTTTAGGAGTTTTACCATGCTGGCATGACTTTTTAAAAACACAGAAATAAAGCATATGAAATTATATTAAAACAAGAATAAAATCCTACAAATAAGATGGAAAAATAAGAATGGACTTATAAATGCAATCTACATGAAAAATGACCAGAAGGCCCAAAAAAGGAGCAAAAAAGGTAGGGGGTTGGGGATGTGTGTAAGAGAACACATAAGTCATCAGAACTAAAATTAAGGATGGGAATCAACATAAAGACCCTGATGGTTGACACAAATTACCTTTCTCAAGAGTAAAATTTGAGAGAAGCAAATACAGAAAATTTTGGCACCCCTTGATACAAAGTGGAAGTCTCCACTTAAAGCCCTAATCACAGATCAATAGCATTCAGGACTCTCAATTCTAGGAATGGAATAAAAAAAGCAGGGCCATTACTAGCCAGTTTTCTCTAAGTCTTAAGGTAGACTACTCTGATATGCACTTCTCCTATCCCAGAGAAGTAAAATCCAGTATTATTATAAGTAGCAGCTAGCAATTGTTTAGAGCAGCAGCAGGCAAGTTACATTTGACTTTACCATACAGAAAGCTTTCAGGAATTTCTTGAACTGAAAAGTGCCCCACCACCGCAAGTTGAACCCTGGTATCTTCCTTACTAATGGAATTCAGCTGGACACATGGCCACTTAACTAGAATATAGCTTCCAGCTTCCTTTGCAGCCAAGTGTGCCCACATGTCACTATTGGAATGCAAGTGGAAGTGATGTGTACAACTTCCATGTCACTTGCTTCTAAGGGAATTGTTTGCTCTCCTTTTCCACTCTTTTCACTTCCTTGCTGGTAGAGAAGTGCCCTACAATATTAGAACATTATTCAATATAATTAAAACAGTGCATTAACAGCACATGATTAGACAGGTAGATCAATATACACACATAAAAAGGCGGGGGGGAACCCATCAACTATATGTGGAGACTGATAACAAAGCAGGAACATTTTATGTAAATTAGTATTGTATTGATTTAGAATACTAGGACAGAAGATTATTAACAAAGGCCGGGTGTGGTGGCTCATGCCTATAATCCCAGCACTTTGGGAAGCTGAGGCAGGAGGATCGCATGAAGCCAGGAGTTCAAGGCTGTAGTGAGCTATCTATGATTGAGCCACTGCACTCCAGCCTAGAAGACAGAGTGAGACCCTGCCTCTAAAAAAAAAAAAGGAAAAGAAATAGATTATTAATAAAGTCTCTTTGTATACACAAAACTTTAAATAATATAAATGTTAAAAAGTTAAAATTCATCAAGAATACCACAATTTGAAACCTGGCACACCAAATGTATACTGGGTTTTTAAGACTGCTGCCATCTGAGTGTACCACATTAGCTGACTAGGAGAAATGGGGGTGATTCTTTATAGAATTTGTCTTGAATTTACCAAGTCTTCAAAAATAATTTTTAACTAAAAACTGCCACCGTTCCATCTATGGCTAATGTAGCATCTCAAATAGTGGGAACAGATGGATGACTCAGCAAATGGGGCTGGGCAGCCAACTAACCCTATGGAAAGAAAAGCAAAGCTGCATCCCAGCTCACTCTAAAATAAATTCCAATTGGACTCAAATTTTAAATGTAAAAATAAAGCCATGAGAGCATCAGAGGACATTTAAGATAATTTTAAAATCCTTATATTTTTAGGAGTGGGGAAGAGTGTTCAAAGGATGAATGGAAAGCATCAGACCATTCTTTCCATATCACTAACTCCCCAACATCCTTCCTATTGTTATGGTCACCCCACCCCTGAGTTTAACAAAGTTGAAAAACAAAATGGGAATGGAAGAAGAGGCAGAGGCCTGGTCACTCAATTTTTCATGGCCAAGGTCACTTGATTTTTCATAAGCCAAGATCCAAGGGTAGGTGACCTTTTGTGCCCTGGAAGTGTTACATGTGACCCCAGCACTGCCAACTCCAAATGCCAGGTCTGAAATAGTCTTTATCCCAAACGTGGCCCTAAAACACACAACAATAACAAAAAACAATAGCAGTAACGAAGAACCCTGAGGAAGCTGACAGTAAATGTTCTCTTCCTGACTTCTAAAACCAGCCTACAATACAAGCCTGTGCACTTGACTCTCAAAGGATGCCCCATTCTTCCCATATTACCCCACCAAAGAATATTTCTTAGGAACACAGGGCACTAGAGTAAGTGGTTATCTCTAAATCCATCTTAAGTTCATGTTCTTCAGCAGTTCTGACTCAAGAATCTGACCTTGACATTAAGCCAACTTCATAGATCAATTGTTACTTCAAAGAACAAGAAAAACCTTGAGTAAAGGTTAAATGAAAAGTGTTTTCCAAATCACTCTCAAAGGAAATAGATCAGGTTGCTGTAATAAAGAATGCAATCGATGCATTTCACGAGCTAAAAAGGTATTCTTAGAACAGGAACGCCTGACCCAGGATAGAATGACTGTAACTGTCAAAGGTTTCGGGCCTGATCTTTATGACTGGCAAATGACAGAGATAAAATTAACTAATTTTAAAATGCAAGTGTTATAGTTATCTAATTTAATTCATAGCAATAAAGCTGAGGTAAAATACCATGGTGCTAAAATGATACAGTTAGTGTGTGGAAGAATAAGAACGCAAACCAGATCTCCTGACTCCAAGATCAGAGGCGTTTTGCTCTATCCTATAGCATTCTCCCTGGTGGAAATGACATTTAGGTCAATTTGTAACATCTGAAAAAGACACTAAAACTAGCTATACGACTATTACTAGATAAGAAATTGAATTATCTTGGGGCAGTCGCAAGGGAAAAGGCTTTTATGGAATGCCATTTTCTCTGACAAGCAACTAACCTTATTATCCAAGACATTGGATTTAAAAAATGATGGGAAATATAATTCAAATATCCCTTTTGCACAATAAAATATTGGTGTGTATCAGTTAAAAAAATTCTCTTTTCTACCCTAAATCTTAGTGTAGCTAAGGTGATATGCTTAAGATTTATGTGAGTAAAGAATCACCTAAAATAAATGCTCACTAAGTCCTTGGTTTCTCTGGGTTGGCATAAGGGAATCTGTGTCCCTGTGGAAGAGACTGCCAGGGGTTCCCCAATACATATTCTCCTCCCCTGCCTTATAGAGAACTAGGTACACAGCCCTATGGAGAAAATGCCGTGTTTTCTAGCCTCACCTGTAGTTAAGTGTGACCATTTGTCTATGCTCTGAAATATGAGAGTAAACAAAAAGAGAGTGAAATTCTGGAATGTTTCCCTCAAGGAAGGGGGCATATTCTTTGCTCTTCTTCCTTCTTCTTTCCTGATGTCTGAAATGTGGGCATGGTGGCTAGAGACACTTTGGACAATGAGGTTTAAGCCACACACTGCAGATAGTGAAGCAACAAGACAGGAGGCTGGGTCCTGGAAGATCAGGGGCCACCACACTCTCACTAGACTATTAATCTGCAAATTTGTTTCTCTGAGACAGAAATAACTTTCTAATTTGCGTTGCTGTTCACTGGAGAGTAGAACCTAATTCTACCTGATAACAGCAACCATGATTTCTTACTGTTTTGCAACATTCAAGCATCTCAATGATCTCAAAAGATGTCATTAAATCCTCTAATTTTTAATTTACTTTAAATTTAAAAGTATTTTCCATAAGCACATGTCTGAGCATACACATATGTAGAGTGGGCACACTTGAAGAATTAAAAAGCATAAAAAATCCCACTCTGGGATACATCAGGTATCCTTCATCCATGCTTACACAATAACCTACTCATATCCTTTCTACAACACCTAACATATTGAATCGCAAGTGATCATTTATGAGTTTGCCAACACCACCCCACCTCCCTGCCAACTAGACTAGGAAGTTTCTGGTTCAACATCAGGCACTCAGAAAATGTTTGTGGACTGAGTAAACAAGTGAAAAACTGGCCTTAACAATAAGGGCCCCGTCTCATGATTTGAAATCCTCTCAAAGTATGGCTTGAGTATCCCTAATCTGAAAATTCAAATTCTGAAATGCTCCAAAATCTTAAAAACTTTTTGAGCATTGACATGATGCTCTAAGGAAATGCTCCTTGGAGCATTTCAGATTTCAGATTTTCAGATTAGGGATGCTCAACTGGTTAAAGTATCTGCAAAAATCCAAAATCTGAAAAACTTCTGTTGCCAAGCATTTCAGATAAGGGATACTCAACCCATACTAGTTAGACATGGTACTAAGTGAGTTGTGAATTTACTCACCTCCCATCAGTAATCTGGTAATAAATATACAGCCATATTAACAAAGTCACCAAACTTCTGAATTACTAGTGATGCTTAACACTATGATACTCAAAGTCCCAATTCTTAATTATTCTATTAAAAATAAGCCTACAGAACAACCAGTACCAGATTACTCTGGTAATCTAAATATAATTCATCCAATGGTTACGTTAGTAAGAAATATCAGCCTACGTATTATTACTATTCAGACTCATAAGGAAGCAAACCATTCTACATAAAAATATTCTTTCTAAAATGTATTGTATTTAGCTTTTTTGTCTTTTATTTTTTCATCTATAGAATGGAGATAATTATACTTACCTCACAGATTGGGTTCCTCCCCCCGCAAGATCACATGGTTTTTAATGTGCTTCTTAAATTCTACTACTATCAATAAATGGCAGGATAATAGTATTTTTATTATATAATTTGCTGTCTTCTTAAGTAGGGTACACTAAATACAATTCACCTTTTTGTTATGACTCAAGTTCATTAGTGTGGGTCATCTTAAAATTATATAATTATGTGTTATATCTGATTCTTTAATAATAAAGAGATGTGTAGACAAGTTATGTAGCAAGCACCTAAGATTAAAAAAAGTGAACACATCTTGAAATCGAGAAAAATCATATTAAATTTTCTCCTCTTTCAAGATTTCAGGGTGTCCCAGAATGAATGCCTTAACTTCTGGGGGCTCTGTCACCACTAAATGAGTTTGAAGAACAGCTAGAGCAGTAATTTGGGGTATTTCTTTTATGAGCAATCTTAATATCTAAGTCATAAAGGACTGGACAGAAGTAAAGGAATAGCCCTAGGTATAGACTAAGACATGACCAAGACAGAAATCAGGCTGACTGATCCAGCCAAGCACTATACAGAGACTGGGTAAATACCCCAACCCTGGGTCTCCTCACCTGCCCAGATCAAGATGGCCCAGTGATGCCTCCTGAGGGACCTGTGTGCCCATCCTCTTCTCCTGTATCACTCTTACCCCATACACACACACAGGCAGATGGCTTTTGCTGCCTAGGACTTAAGAACAGGACCATCTTTTTTCCCTCCCCAGCCTGTCTTTATCTTTAGGCCTTCAACACTATACCTAGCACTGGCTGGACTCTTCGATTAGACTAGTCCTTATCATATTCCTTTTTATAAACTTCTTACAGCATGTATTCTGAAAGTTGAAACCAAATTATCTGACATCTTGAACTATTTTTTATTTGTTAGTTGGATATCCCACCATGTCCTAAAACTCATGTTCCTCAGAGATAATTTTCCTCTGTCATACTTCTCATTCTGTCAGTTCTACTATCAATCTCTAAAGAAAAAATGCTAACTGGTTATGAGGATGGGGCATGATTTGAACTCAGGCATAATGAGAAAGTGTTGATCTGGGAGATACTTAAGAGGACTTGGTAACAGACTGAATATGGGTATAAAATATAGGAAGGAGTTAGAGATGGCTCATGGGTCTCCTTCCTTCATGATTAGGTAAACAGTACATTCCTTAGGGAATATAAAAAAGGAAAATGGAAGCACTTATTTAAAGAAATTTTCCATTTATGTAATTTCTTGCTTTGGAAAAACAGCAGAGTTCAAGCCACTATATTCTCTTGACAGCACCTGAACTAACACAAATCTGAGCTTCATCCAATTAATCTCTGGGTTCTGCCCACTTAGGACTCCCCAGGGCTTGTTAGTGTCCAGGCAGGGTCCAGCCTAGGTCTCAGGCCCTTGGACACAGTTCCCATGTGCCCTAGTACAAACCAGGCCCTGGGCAGGACCGGGCCTACATGGTATCTGTCACATGGTGCTTAGATACCTTAGCCAGGTGGCAGTTCCACAAGGCTGGTGAGAATATCAGACTCAGTCCTAATCTTTGGTCCAATTTGATGAGAGTATCATGAAGTTACTGCCAATAAATTCTATTTTCCAAGTTCTTTGCTTAGGGATGGGGTAGGGTAAATGCTACAGAGGTTCATGTATAGCAACCCAGCCCCCTGTCATGCCCTGAGGAACCCTGTGTGGTCTCACCAAGGCTGACTGCTCCTTGCTCTCTGTCCTGTCCCCCTCTGGTGTGAACATCTGAGTGCTCTGGGCCAAGGGCAGTGCCTGTTCAGACTCAAGGCCCACATCAGGAGGCCTATTCATGGTGGCTGGGCCACCTTACCTCCATCTGTTCTGCCAGCTGTGGCACATGCACCTTTCTCAGTGTGACACAGCCAAACTCTGATCTGCAGATGTGTGCAAGGGTATGCCATGCTACTGTGCCCCATGTCAGGCTCCTTGAGGTTTTGCAGTACAGGGGTAGGGCTGTCAAGGCTGGAGGAAGAGGCCTGCCTTTCTCCTCATAACTCTGCTACCATGTCAGGACAAGGTCATAAACAATCAGCCATGCAGAGGACAGAGCAAATAGCCTCTTAACCCTCCTTCTAACACAGGTAGCCACCGGTTCCTGTGGCTCCCTTCAGGGGTTTCTCAGATTCTCCCTTTCTTCTCCATTTGCATAGATCCTTCTCAGGGCACGCTTGGATAACTGCAATAAACTCATCTCTGTCATTTGAGTCTACCTGTACTTTTGACCAACTGATTTGCTGAGTTTCATTCCATCATAAAATATGTTTGTAGAAATCCAAATTTAGAAAATAATCAGAGGGGTTTTATTGTTATTGATTTGTCACCAGAGACTTCTTTTACTTTAAAAAAAAAATTATTTGAGTCCTTTAATCAATCAAGCCATGAACCAGGCCTTGGCCCTGTCACTACAAAAACTAAGAGAACTGGGTTTGAGTTCCAACCCCTGCATTAATGAGTCTTGAGCAAATCACACAGCCTTTTGAAGATTCGGCTTCCTCATTAACAAAATCAGGCTTTAAGTTACAAGTAATAATATTTGTCAAGGAAATAAGAGATTCTTCCAATTCTAAAATTCTCTAAATATTTACTGAACTCCTCTGTGTATTAAAATGGCGGAATGGAAGAGGATACAATAAAGGTAATCTTAAGGCATACACAATCTAACTTGGGACATAACATATAATTAAGTTCTAAAATGTATGTTAAATCCAGAGGGTTTAAATGGCTAAATGATAAAATAATAACAACAGTAATAATATTAAGTATTTAAGGAATATATAAGAAAATATTTCTTACAGTCCCCCACTCAGTCCATATGGTTTGGGTGGTGATAAGCCCACCGCCAGCTCCAGAGATGGGCATTAATGCAGGCCTAGGCAATCATAGTCTCACACACCCTCCTGGCCACAGAGTCTGGTTCTTGGATGAACACATAACCTAAGCCAGGACAATCAGAGGAAATGAGACTCTAGAACAGGACTTCTGCTAGAACTACTGGGAACAAATATTTTCTTAGAAGGGCTGGTCAGAGGCCAGAATGTAAACACAGAGCTTCTGGCCACCATCTTGCCACCAGGAAGGGAGACCCCGCCGAAGATGGAGCCAGCACAGAGTAAAGCAGAGGTGAAAAGAGGGTAAAACAAGTCAGCTGAAGGATGTCGCTTATGCCTCTGAATGCAGAATTGCCTGAAGGTACGCTTACCCCTTTTTTTCTTAGACCCATTTTGCAGTTTGGGGCTGCAACCAAGGGTTATAACTAACACACTCTTTCAGAGCATCCCAAATGAAATTAAGATTGCAACCCTCACAAAGGAAAAAAATCTCTTTGTTCATACCTTTTCAATATAGACAATATAAATCAAGCCTTGGATCCACATCTCTAGATGTACATAACATTAACAACTTAGAAATGTGACTGTCCCTCACAGTATGAAAATATCCTCCTGTAAAGATGGTTGCAAAAATTTTTTTCAATCATTTAATTATTTGAAGATTATATGTCCAAGTATTAACAATAATAGAATATTATTACCTGCTCAGGAATAGATTCAGAAAGATTTAAAAACAGGTGGTAGGTCATTAAAGACAATATGACAAATGATTTCTGTAGAACTATTATTAGTGTCCCAAAATTGTCCTGGTAGTATCTTTTGAGAAAATATGCACCAAAGAATTCCTGAAAATATGGTGCTAAACCTTGATTATAGCCTGTTGTAAATATGTGTAATCCAGGAAAACTCAAAAGCCTGTTATTTGTATAAATATAACATATTCAAGATGACAAGCTGAAATTATCTACCCTTTTCATTCTCCACATAAGCAGAGACTATGTTGTAAATAAATCCTTGCTACTCTAGGTACCAACTGAAAACCATAAAAATGGGACACATTGAAAAAGGCTTTTAATAAGTTGTAGTACAAGTAGAAAAATATGTATATGGTGACTGATTCTAAAGTATTAAGTTTTCTTATAATACTAAAAATTCAAATGCTTACACAGTCCAGACAGAACAATGCCAGGCATAAGGAAATGGTGATTAATGACCATTGGATGAACCTGAAGGTTCAAGTCCCATCCAAAGGGGGCAGCAGTCACTCAAAAATAGGTCTTCCCAATTCAATTTTTCAAAGAAGCCAGAAAAGTGAAATTTTATGTGAAATGTCTTAACATCAAAAACATGTGGACTACTGCCCTCTAATACATTTCGCTTAGCCTACAATTTCTTAATATTTGTTATCAACGTTTAAGATCAACAGATTTCACTCAAAATTTTGTGAGTGACTTTTGCACCCTGTTCAAGATCTGAGAGTGAGAGATCTGGGCCTAATCCCTAAAGGAGCCCAAAGTAAGGACTGACGAGTATGGGGCTAGAATTTGATCAATGATCAAAGAGCAGGTATCCCAGCAGTCAGGATCAAATCTCTCACTCCTAAATTTTGGACAAGTCATCTTTCCTCTCTGGGCCCATTTCCAAAAAATGACAAAACTAGACTAAATCATATGAAAGTTCCCTTCATCAATACAGTTTTATCATTCTATAAGAATTCTCTAAATAGTATTTATATAAGGGAAAACTCTAAGTTTTGCCCTCATCTGATAATGCCCAAAAGAGCTTACAAAAGAGAAACACCCACCTACCTACACTGTTCATATTGGGAACTAAGATGAGTCTGCACAAACATAACTGACAAACTAATGAACTTCATGGACCTATGTCATGAGTAGTTTCATGAATCTTTATGAAGTTTTTCATGTCAAATATGATTGAAGAAAGAGGCACTCAAACTCAACAACCTTACAATCACAGAGAAAAAAAGGGTCGTATATGCAAAGTGACGCCCAAATGCCGAAGAAGCCCAGAAACCAAAAAATGAGGCAGACAAATCCAGTTTGTCAGTTTAGGATGATTTATTAGGGGGATTTAGGGACAGAAGCGTGGTCTTGAGCGGCCACAAGACAGGTAGATCTCCACACCACAACCCCCTAGACCCAGGGCTTATGTCTAGGGGGAAAAGTAAGCATGCTCTGGAAGAAACATGTAGGTGGACTGAGAGAATGTTGCTGGCATCACGGTGCACCAGATCAAGGGTTGTTTTGGAGGAAAGGTGAAACATAGTGAATAGGTTTTCCTATGTAAAAGGTACTACATCAACTAGACATTTTGGAGGCATTCCCAGACTCAGGGTTAGTCAGACAGATTAGCATTTGAAAATAAAGTCACTCGTGTCCCCACAATCTGTAAGGAAGTATGGAACAGAACTACTGAACAAAATAAATGTGCTTTATACCACTCCCTAAAACATGGGAAGGAATTTTCTCCTGTCTACACCCAAAAGTTTAGAAAAAAGAAAAAAAAAGTTGAGATCACAAAATCAAACACAATAAAGGTCAAGCTAAGGAATAATCTAGATACGCAGCAATTCCATACCTTCCTGTTATAAATATAAAGTAATGGGCTTTTGATCAGAAATGCAATTTAATCAAAAGGCTGTCCTACCAGGCTCTGGAAATTGAGTTCAGAGTGGACACTATCTGCCTCCATCCGGCACTGTCCCCCTCCCCATCATTTCCCCCATTAATGATTTCCCTAATTCCACTCATCATTTAAACAAAGAAAAAGGCAGCCATAAAAATGTCATCAGAAGGTTAATTATCAGTATTTTTTTAAAACTTATAGCACTCCTGGTGTTTTCGGTATTTTTAAATTTGAAATTTTTGAAATTAAAATGTAATTTTAATAAATGTTAACATAAACATCAATTTTCAATGTATACTATTTCTAAAATGAGTAAAGAAAATACCCTAATAATACCCGCCCCCAAGTAAATTTTCTTTATGGAACCAGATTCAATTCAGGAATAGAGGAATATTCTTCTATCTAGATGTAATTAATGTTTGGGGCTGCCTTTCTTAACTTCAATCTTTCCTCCCACTATCTTTCTATAAATTTAGCTTTAAGACAGTATCCCATCCCTTTATTCAGTCTCTCCCAAATAAGCTCTAAAAGGAATCTAAGAATGTTGTATTATATTCAAAAGAAATTAGTAATTCACAATTACTAATTAGCAGCCAATAAATCTTAACAGAAATTATGCAAAAGAAGTCTCTAGAATAGTATATATCAAAGAAATAGGCATGCCTTGCTTGCCTCATTGAACTGGGCAGAAATCAAACTAACTGAAAACATTTTAAAACTTTATTCAGATTAAATGAGCAAAGAGACCTTCTGATTAACAAAATTCTAAAGTTTAAAATATTTTCAAAGAGGCAATCTGATATATTAACAAAAGAACAAAACAGAAGCCTGGTGATCTGGACTCAGGTACTAACTGTGCTGCTGCTAACTGACTATGCTGTAACCTTAGGCAAGCTCTAAAAAGCCTGCTGGCCCCTGAGCACTCTTGCTCTGTGAAAGGAGAGTCTGG
This sequence comes from Daubentonia madagascariensis, assembly GCA_023783475.1. Lineage (NCBI taxonomy): Eukaryota > Metazoa > Chordata > Mammalia > Primates > Daubentoniidae > Daubentonia > Daubentonia madagascariensis. The sequence goes on along the minus strand of JAKFHU010001798.1, from coordinate 94,997,621 downwards.
ATTTCTGAAGTCCATCATGACTCTATACTGAGGCTCTCTCTGATAATATTGTATCCAATTCATGTGGTATTTAAAATAGGTCATTTGGATTAGCAACGCTGCACCCCTTTGTGAATTCTTCAGTGTTACTTCCACTAGGGAAGTGTAACTGATAGATTTCTGAGGCTAAATCCCTTAAATCATAACAATGTCCCAGAAACACTAGATGTGTCCTAGAAAGTTTAGGGATTCTTTGATGGACCATTTCCTGAGCCAAGTCTTATTTTACACTCATTCAAATTTAACAGGTTTACAAAATCTTATAGGATTTTTATATTAATAAGATCTTCATTTACTATTTTGAGACTAACACAACTGCCTTCACGTAATTCCCCTGCTCTTTTTCTCTATCAAATTAAAATATTTCCCTTAAGATAAACTGCACAAATGAGGTTCTACAAACTCCTCTACTCCCCCTTACTCTGGGTTTTCTTTTAATTAACCTGAAGCTGTTCTTCTCATGGACACAATCCCTCCAATGAGCTTGTCCACTTCCTACATTTAACCACAGCCTTTAAGAGACACTCCCAATCTCTTGCCCTATATCCCTGACCTTACCCCAAGCTTCAGACTCTCAATTATCTGCTGCATAAATCCACATGGGCATCCCACGGATGCCCCAAACTCAACATGATGAAAACTAACCTCCCCCAAACATGTTTCTCCTCCCAAATTCTACTTCTCAGTTCCCAGCACCTCATCGCCACCACCATCCCAGCCACCAAGCCAGAATGGGGGAATCCCCCTTACCACTCTTTCATCTCCTTGATGCAACACACAGAACAGACAGACAAGGCTTTGTCCTCTTAAATGTGCTTCAAAACTTCTCCCTTCTCTCTATCCCTGCTACCATCACCAAGTTCAGGTAACTTTTCTTTTATTCACATGTTATCATGAAGCTTAGGCACTCATCACCTCCCACTTGGAAGGCAAAAACTCTTACTCTCTTTATATATAAAGCACAGATATATACACAGTGCATAAACACATATACAGTATCTCTGGGTATTAAAATTAAATTAAAATGAAGAAAAAAAGGTCTAAAAAGGCTCAGAGGTGTGGGGGATATAATGATGAAAAGGTTGAGAAAGGCTGCATTTGTTGGATTTATAGCTCCTTATCAGCACTCAAAGACCTTATAAATGTACATGGAGAAAACTACAAGATAAATAATTCAAATGAAATTAATTTCTGTGTTTTCATTTTTCAGAAATTTCTTTTGTACCTTAAATGTTGTTAAATATAATTTTGCCCCCCTGCTGAAGGAAGGATGCCACTGGATACACATTAAGGTGAAAAGAGTTTCTTATGAAATGTGACCTGGAAATTAAGAAATTAAAGTGTTTTTTTAAAAAAGGAAATTACATTTAAAAACACATTATAAAATACGTGTGAGAAAGTAGCTAGGACTGAATTAAGATTGAATAGTTATTTATATCTGTTTCCTGTTTAGCCCTTTTGACAAAGTTCAGCCCCGTATTTTATAGTCAGCTTTGGATAAGGCTTCCCAGAATAACCTTGATGTGGGGTCTGCTGCTAGGGAGGACCCCAGAACTACATCCTGCAATTCACACCCTATGAACGCATAGTCTGCTAAACTCAACTTAAAAACAAAAAACAAAACGTCACTGTCCCATTTCCTCTGCAAAGCCCTGTTTTGAAACTCCTAAACACAAAGAGGAGGAGGAAAGGGAAAAAAAAAAAAAACTGAACATGTTTAGAAACAAAGGCATATCATGAGATAACATTAAATTAATAGTTCTTTCTTATTTTTTAAATTAAGCCATAAATTCCTCTTCACAATATGAAGAATGGACTCGGTGAGTCTATGAGAGAAAGAAACATCACATTAGTAATATTTTTTTATGTTATATAACATTTTTACTCAATATCAACATATTAATCTATGGACTAATGTTTGTCAATTTGGGCAATCATGAAAATGAAAACCTCAAATTATAGACAAAACATAAAGTAAAATTATATGAAATAATTTAAAAACCTAACAAAAGCAGAAGAACTTCCATGAATGGAGAGTGAGAACTGGTGAATGTCAAAGAGAAAGACAAAGATGACAGCGTTACGGGATGGAAGACAAAATTCCTGGCTTTGGAAGTGAGCCCCTGAAACAGTGGGGCACATCTGGCAAAAAGGATAAGAGCAACAAAGGGCAGAGAGCGCCGATGGTGAGGAACAAATTTTTACCTCCATGGATACGCCATCAAAAATGGTGCGTCTATAGTAACCTGCTATAGACTAAATGGTGTCCCCCCTAAAATTCATATGTTGAATCCCTAACCCCCAATGTGATGGTATTTGGAGATGGGGCATTTTGGAAATAATTAGCTTTAGAGAGGTCATGAAGGTGGGGCCCCCATGATGGGATTAGCGCCCTTATAAGAAGGGGAAGAGACACTAGCGCTCTCTCCACCATCTGAAAACATAAAGAGAAGGCAGCCATCTACACACAAGCCAGGAAGAGCCCTCATCAGAACCCAAATGTGCTAGTACCTTGACCTAGGACTTCCAGGCTCCAGAACTGTGAGGAATAAGTTCCTGTTGTTTAAGCCACTCAGTCTACACTATTTTGTTATGGCAGCCTGAGAAGACTAATACGTTACATTATAAGAAAAGATCATTTATGACTTGTCTCCCTATTGCTAACCCCAACGGCCTGAAAATTTTCACCCCTTATCTTACCAGATGGCTCTCCTGCATTTCTACTCACTGTTGCTTAAAACAAATCTCCATTTCTTCCTGGCCATTTACTCTCTTCAACCTCTCAATTTCAGTGGCCAGTCCTTCCCCATCTCCTTCATGGCCTCCTCTTCCACAGCCTCCCCCTCAATCATTACTCCCAGCGTCTCCTCTTAGGCTCTACTCATCTACACACTCCCTTCAGCGAGCTCACCCACATGCTACATTTAACCACAGCCTTTAAGTTGATACTCCCAAATCTCTTGCTCTAGACCTGACCTCTCCCCCAAGCTTCAGACTCTCATAGCAAATTGCCCACTGTACACATCTACACGGACATCCCTTAGACACCTCCAACTCAACCTGGCCAAAACAAACCTCCCCCAAACATGTTTCTCCTCCAATATTCTACATTTTAGTTCATAGCACCTCACTACCACCATCCCAGTCACCAAGCTGGAACTGGGGAATCCTGCTTCACACTTTCATCTGAACACTTTTCATCACTTTAACCTCTTAAATATTCCTTTAACCTCTTAAATATTACTTGACTTTGTCCATTCTAGCCCTGCTACCAACGTACCAGGACAGATCCTCCACCATTTAATACCAAGACTGTTAAAGTACTTCTTCCCTGCTTCCAAACTTAGCCCCCGCCCTAAATCCTTCCCCCACACTGCAGCCAGGATGACCTGGCTAACATGCAAAGTGATTAACTGGCTTCACACGCCTCCTCAGACCCTTCACTAGATCCCCAATGCCTCCCAAGTAATAACAACATTAGCTACATGGGTCTAGTGCTTATTGTCAGGGACTATTCACCACACTTGATCTATATTAAGACTGACTAATTCTATGAGGTAGATGTTATAATCCTCACCATACAAACGAAGGAACTGAGGCATAGAGAAGTTAAGTAACTTTCCCAAGTTACTTACTAATGTGGGAAATAAGCTGAGTATTGAACCTAGGAAATCTCTTTCCGGAGTCGATGCTCTCAGCCAAGACACTGCCTTCCTCAGGGAGGACTGCTGTATACAGTCCTGCAGGCCTAGCCTCTCCTCGGGGCTCTCTCTGGCCACTTCCTGCCATGCACATCATACTGAGTATTACCAAAAGCTGCCTGCAGTTCCCTCCACACCAAAGACTGTGTGTGCCTTTGCTTATGCTATTTCTCTCAGAGGAATGAACTTTCCAAGGGTTTTCATCAGGCTAACTCTGAACACATGTTCACAGTTCAGCCCCACCAGCATCTCCAGGCAGCCTTTCCAGGCCTCAGTGCCCGTCTCCCTCGCTCACCCTGCACGTGCCTCCACCTTGTCAATTATTACATTATCTTGAAATTATTTGCATCTGTTGCCCCCAGAAACCATTTCTCATTCATCCTTGAGTCTAACATAGTTCCTGATATGCAGGACATACTGAAAAGATGTTAGAATTGAACTTTAAATGACAACCACAGTAGAATGAAAGTAGACAATTCTTACAGGATTTAAAAAGGTCTTAAAAAAAAAATCCCTAGTGTCTCTCCTTTTCAGCACTTCACATTTTGCCAATCTAGTCATTCAACATTTCCTAATAAACATGCATACCTCATTTCTAAGAAGTTTTACTTGCTCACTTGAAAAATCCCACAGATGCTGTTCTAACTGGTAATCAGCAATTCCCCATTATCCACTGGTAACAAATTAATAAAGAAATATAAGCGGACATGCCCAGCTGCTTTGGGACAATCAACTTCACTGACATGTCTGCCAAGAATGAATCAAGTCATGAAAACTTAACGTGCTCTAGTTATAAACTTCCCACACTCTTAGCACTGTGACAGCCCAAAGAGACCATCCAGGTCAGCCATCCCATCATTGCACAGATAGGAAACCGCAGCCCACAGAAGTGATCCTGAGTCCCCATAACTCAACAGTCACAAAGTCCAGGCAAAAATCTTCCCTCGACTCCTGGTCCAGACTCTAGTTGTATAATTATTTCTCCAGACATTTTGAATTACTAAAAATGAAATAAATGTTCTAACTAAGGCTCTCCCAGGTCAAGAAAAACAAGCCAAGCTGGAACTAGGATTTTTTTGTTTTTGTTGTTGTTCTTTTTTAAAAAGATCTGGCAGGCCATATGAGAGACAATGCAGATTTAAAAAAAAAAAAAAAAAAAAGCTTTGTTATTTTGAGGTGTTTCTACCCTGAGAGAGACAAAATATGAGCCTTAAAGTTCATGAGAAACATTGGAAACCTCGAGTAGGAGTAAACAGAAGCTACTAAGAAAACTTGTGCAGTGGGACTAATTACCAAACAGTTTAAATCCACCATGTAAGAAGAAAAATAAGCATGAATATTATTTATGTCCTAAATATCAATCTCACACACCCATTTTTTTGGATGTGTAAGATGAGATTAATGAACCTGCTTCAAGATAGATACTTACATGTTTCAAAAATGTTGAAGCAATCCTTTTAGAAACTTTTTAAAAAGCTACCAATTCTTCCTTTACTACTAGACAGGAACTTTAAACAAGTAAGCGACGGTGCTACCCCCAATTCTTCCTTTAGATCGACTCCTATAATTACTCTCATTTCTTGTCCATTCTTAAAGTAAAATTCTTAGTCCATTTTTTTCTAGTCTGAATTGTTACAAAATTCCTATGGGCCCTATTGAGTTTGAAAGGTGGAAGATAAACTTACCATGTGACATACATCATAGTGTACATGTAAAATACTTCATATATCTCTTCTAACCCTCAAAGCACCCCTAATGGAGGTAAGTGTGTTATTGTATCCATTTTATAGATGAGGAAACTGAGATTTAGATTAACTAATCTGCCCCAATCACAGAACCGGTAAATGACTGGGATCAGGAAACCTTATGTTGTTGTGTTGGAGAATGACCTCCCCCTTAAACTATTTTGCTGAACTATATCTATCACTTATGTACATATTAGATTTAAACTTGCAAATATTAGATTTAAAAAATTAAATTGTCAATGTTCAAAAATTCTCCCTAGAAAAAAATTTTAACAAAAAAAATGAGCATACAACTTTTTATTGGCTAGATGAATGATTGCTCAGCCTCCTCCCTTCTACATATCCTAGTCTACAGCACTACCAGGATAATCTTTCAAACACTTTATATCACTTTCTGCCTAAAAATCTGCAATACCTCTTAACCCTCCAGAGAATAAAGTCTAATTTCTTAGCCTGCATACAAAGCCCTTGCTGTGACAGATGGTGCCATTCCCTATTCCATCTCCTCCCTGATCCCTCCTCTGAAACCTCCCTACTCCTCTATGTCCCCCCCTCTCTTCCCTCCTGAAAAAAGCCGGAACGACCACCCTTCACTACTACTCCTGAACCCAGTATACACTTGGGCCCTAGGCCTTAGTGCCTTCATTTCTCACTCTGTTCATCGGCTGCCTCCCTCCTCCCAACATAGATCAGAAATGCTTCCAATACCAAGTGAGAATCATACATTCTGAAAGCAACCTCTTGGGCTGCTTTTAGAAAAAAACAATGATGTTATCAAAAGTAGGTTCAAGAAATGGAAAAAGTATAAAATAAGTGCCTCCCATCTCAGAATGAAAGCCAAACTCCTTACAAGATCTGTCCTCACCACCCTGCCCCACCCTACCTCCAACCCTACCTACCTCTGACCTTCTCCTCCTCTGGCTCCCTCTTCTCCAGCCATATTTGACCTTCTGGCTGTTCCCTGATTAACCAAACCCGCTCAGTCTCAGGACCTTTGCAATGCTGTTTCCTCTGCCTAGAAAGCCCTTCCTCTACTGTCTGCATGGCTCACACTCCTGTAGCTTCTTCAGGTCTCTTGTTAGTAGAATGAATTTCTCTGACTCCCACCCCATGCACTCCTTTTCTCACTGCCTTATTAATCACCACAGCTCTTATCACCATCTGACATTCTTGCATTTACTTGTTTATTTGCTAATTGTGGGTCTTCCCTACTAGAATGTAAGCTCCATGAAGGCAAGGATTTTGTTTGACTCATTAGAACAATATCTTGCACATACTAGGTGCTCTATAAATATTTGTTGAATTCCTAAAGGCAATGAGTTTGCTTTGCTCATCTGTGATTCCTTATTGCCCCGTACTGGTTGGATATATGTTGAACTAATGACTGTTCAAAGAAAGCAAGTCATGGGGATTCACTCCCCAAGTCAGAATAAGAGAAAAAGGCATGGAACATTGGAAGACTTATAATACTTAATGAGTCAGTGATGGAAAAGAAGCCAGTGGAGAAGACAAAGAAATAGCAATCCAAGAATTAGGAGGAAAATTAGCAGAGTTGTAGTGTGGAAGCCAAAGGAGATGTGACCAACAGTGTCAAAAGTTGGCAGATAAGATGGGGGCTGAAAAGAAGTGGACACCTATAAAATTCGTTGAGCTGGGTGATAGAGCCACAGTCCAGTTGCAGTTGGCTAAAAGGAGAAGTGATGGACTTTTCTTTTAGAAAGTCAGTAAAGGGAAGGAAGCGTCAGATAGGCCATGGCAGGGAAACAGAGTAGGGAAGGTATTTTTTAGAATAGAAGAGACTTGAGTCAATGGAGAAGGAAAAACTCAAGAAGATATAAAAGGAAGTGAAGATAACAAAGAAAAAAACTCAAGAGGGAACAGGGAGAGCACGGTCGACCAATAAGCTTTGGAAGGGATTAGGAAAGGGGAGAGACAGGCAACAATCATAGAAACATCTGGAAGGGAGGAGAAGTGGATGGATTCCGAGCTCTAGTTTCTCAGTGAAAAAGTTCATGAGGTCATTTCTGAGCTAAATGAGGAGGAGTGTGGTTGCGGTTGAGATAATTTAAAAAAAGATCTTTAACAGTTCTAGAGGGAAAGAAGGAAATCCCCAGTTTCTAAAGGGTCCACAGGACTCCTAAGGTGCACCAGAGGAGCCAGGAGAGCTTGGAAGTCATCAGTCTGTATCAAAGCCAGCCAACAAGGCTATCTGTAGTGCTGTCTGTCAAACACCATTTGGAAGTCTGCCAGGAGTAAAGCAGAGCGAGAGTGGCGGGGACTGGGACTGGATCTCAGGGTCCTGTGGAGAACACATTCAATGACTGTTACAGGGGTTCCAGCTGAGTAGGGAAATTAAAGCTGCAGGTGTGGGTGGGACTGACAAAACTGGACAACAGGGAAGAGACCAGATTTTCAAAATTAGCATGAGGATGAGAAGCAAGTTTAAAGTAAGAGAAGCAGATATCTAATTTTGCAGTCTCTTAAGTAGGAAGAACAAGGTCCAGTAAGTTCTGAGGAGGAGATACAAAGCCGGCTAGGAGAAGGGCCTGCGATCCTGGAGGTCTTGATGAGAGATGACAGTGGAAAGAGGGAGAAATGCAAGGACACGGGTAGCAGGGAAGGGGCTGAAAAGATCAGAAAGAGCTGGCTGGGGTGACAGGGGACCATCGAAGATGCAGCAGAGTCCAGAGGTACGGGGGGCCGCCTAGAGGGAGAACCATGTTGGCTGAGGAATGAACTGCAAATCCTTCTCTACTACGAATCTTCTGCCGGGGCAAACCAGCTATGGAGAGATCTAGAATTACAAATGGGCACAACAAAGGTCAGTGCAGCCACTATTTTAGACAACCTAAAACAAAATTCACTCTCTGAAACAAAACAAATTACAGAAAACAGGGTCCACCTCCTAAAAGTGACAAAGTTAATTTATTTTTCCTATATTTAGTAAAGTAACTTCAAATATTTTTTCAATCAAATGCTATATTAAGCTAAATCACTCTTTTTTCCTAATTATTAAGCATGGCTTGAAAAAGCTAAAGAACACTGCCAATTTGCACAGAAGCTGAGAAAGAAATCCACTTAAAACCCCCTCCCCAAATTTAGGCAAGAAGGAAGAAGAGAAGCAAACAATGATGTAAGGCTTTAATTATTGCTTCACACTTTTTATGATAAAACTTACACCTTAACAGTTCTAAGATGACCAAAAAAGCTCTTAAGCATGCTCTGAACTAAAGCAAAGAAAGATACACATCTGTAGGATTTTGACAAACATCTAGGTATTTTCATCTAATTATCCCACTCTTGTTGAGGATGTTTTTCCACATACAGAGTCAAATTAAGGAAAGCCAGAAACTTTCTTAAATAATTGAATGTTTACACCGGCCAATACCAAAAAAGTATATAATGTGATAATTCCACTGCAGCATCCAGAGGTGGCAGAAAACTGAGACCTCTGATAAACTTCACTGTTACAATATTTACGGCATCTTATCTACACCCTCACTAGGTTTCTAAAGTTTTTTAAATTTCATATTATAGCCGTGGCTCATAAAGGAATGTTATCAGAACCATCACCTAAGGAGCTATTCCTAAAGCCCTCAGACCTATCAGAATCTCCAGGGATAAGACTCCAATAAGAAGATTTTAATTTTAAGTTACACAGTGTCTTCCATGCACTCCTCTTTAAGAACACCTGTAGCATAATAAGGTAAGCATGGAGTACTGATTGTATTCTTCAAGTTAAGAATACAATCACCTTTAGGGCAGTGGTTCTCAGCCTTGTCTACACATTAGAATAATTTGGAAAATATTAAAAAACTCCAATGCTAGGCCACACTACAAACCAATTAGTACCTCAGAATCTCTACAGATGAGACCTAGACATCAGACTTCTGCTAGCCACGTGATTCCCATGGCCAGTCAAGGCTGACCAGCACTGAAGCAGGGGACCACTCCTACATACACTTTATTTAAGTGTGCAGTAAAGACTTATAATTTTATGTATGCAAAGAGCTGGCCCACACAGCTATTTGATGAATCCATGAAAAACATTAATTTATAATTCTCTAAATTTCTCCCTATTGGAACAAAATAAATGATACTCCACACTATCAGCAAAATGCAGGCTAGTGCTGAGAAGCTACAGACCTTGGAATAACTGAGGAACTATCTATGAATCATCAGGCAGATGTAAGAAACCAAACTAAGCAGGTGACAACGTGTTAAGAAACTCCTGGATGCACCCGACATTTAGTAAAAGGGTTCCAACATCACTGCAGGTGAAAGATACGCAAACCTAGTAGTTAAGGGAAATTTTCTTTATAGAAGAGACAGCCTCATTGAGTCACTTTGGCTACCCAATCCATGTATTCAAACTCTTCCAAGTTGCAAAAGAACATCCAGAAAGTTTTGAAGTCCAGGTTTTTAGATGCTTATTTTGCTCTTTTTAGAAGGAATCCACTTGCTGCTTAGAAGTTCACCTATACTTTTGCTCCCTGAACTTTCTGAGATTTCAGCAAACAAGTCTTAATAAAGACGCCATGTAGTTAACAAAGGACAAGCCTTCTCCCACCAGTTTAACCACCAACAGGCTTTGTGTCACAGGATAAGGATCAATCAGGATTGGTCAAAACAACACGATGGATCATGAATCTTGGTCACACCACTTTTCAGGGCACCAGGAACAATGCCCAAGTAATCCAACATGTTAGCACATGTAATCAACACCAGCCCAGGCAGCAGGCAATAGATGTTAGGAAGGTTGAAGAACTGATAAAAACAAAGTACCACCAAATGAAAATCTACACTCACTGAATTCAAACACAAATGGGTTCTCTGCCAAGCCACAAGAGAAAACTGGAAATGGGTTGATTTTAACGTTATAGTTAATTATATAATTAAAGTAAAGGATCAAACATTTAAAAGTAGACACATTATAAGTACCTGTAAAAGGTTAAGAAACCAGTGAGGTTATTATTATTTTTCTAAACTAAAAGAACTTCTCCAAATTTTGGCAATCTTTTAAGGTCACTAGCAAGTTTCTCAAGAAATGGAAGCAGTGGGAGATGGGAGAGGGAGGCGACGAAATATAGCCAGAAAAACTGCACAAATTGTCTTGCAAAAATAAAAAAGTCTCCTGTAGATTAAAATAGGGATCATCAAACTCTGTTTCCATGGAACACTGATGCTCTGTGCCTTGAACAGAGCTGTTCCAGTACCCAAAATCAGAAAATGAAGATCCTTTGCCAACTAACACAGGAGAATAGTTAAGATTTTTCTCAACTTCATGATGTGCTCACATTTTTTAACCTTGAGTACTTGCTATACAGCTTGTCTACACAAGGCTCTTTTACATAAGGAATCTGACTTACAACAAGACTATAAATTAGTTATTGGAAGCTTTTTTCCCCCAATATTTTGGGGTGTCACAGGAAAAGTACTCTAACTTCTAGTATCTCTGTCACCACTAAATGAATTTGAGGACCAACCAGAGCAATAGTTTGGGGTCTGTATTCTTTTATGACTAATCTTAATACGTAAGTCATAAAGAACTTGACAGGAGTAAAGGAATCACTTCTTTTAGTAGAATGGTTCTAAATCACAAAGACCCTCATGATGGTTTTATGAAAAGGGTCTTTGCAAATCCCAGCACCTCACTTGGTGCCTGGCACATGGTAGGCACTTAGTAAAGTGGTTTGGCCTAAAGATGGAGACACAAGGACTGTTGTGTATGTCTTTACACGAGTTACCTGGCTGACATGGCCTCACTTTCCTCAACATGGTGGGGGTGGGGATAAATGCTATCACAAAATTGTTTATACAAAGTTTAATAGAAACTTATTTGCATATCATATTAGTACAGGTTGCTTTTTGCATTAGAGTACTTTACACTTTTCTTTTTGTTTTGGACACTAGCAACTCTTAAGTTGCTTTCCAATCTTCCACAGCTCCATGCTGGCCTTTTAAAACCCTCACCCCAGTCCTGCTGTGATTTGCATGTTTTTCTATCATGCCTGTTTAAAGACAAGGTCTGGAAACACGAGACAGAGTGAAACTCACCATCTTGGGCCAATTATGGGCATGACCTTGCTTTCACTACTCCAATCCTTCAATTCTAGGAATTTATGTTCCCAGGAAAGACTAGTTACTGAAATGGACACATATATAATTACTTTAGGTAATGTTCCAAACTCTACCTCCAAATCATCATTTTTTTTCTTATTCTTGCTCTGTTTTAATGACTAGAAATGAAAGTTTAAAGAAATGTGCCAGAAACAAAGGGAAAATGGAAAGAGTTTAAAACATACAAAACCCTATGAGAAAAAATTTCAATTCACTAGTAAAAAATGCAAATTAACAATCACTATTAACTCAATAAGATACATAAAATCAATAAGATACTATTTTACCTTAGGTAGTAAAGATTTTGTTTTGTTTCACTTTAAATTATAATATCTAGAGTTGACATAAGGAGATCTACAAGAGGCAGTCACTCTCACACTTAGCTGGTAGAAATGTAAACTACTGGTTGAGCATCCCTAACCTGAAAATCTGAAGTCCAAAATGCTCCAAAATCGTAAACTTCATGAGTACTAACACAATATCACATGTGGAAAATTCTACAGTTGACCTCATGTGACAGGTTGCAGTCAAAATAGTCAAAACTTTGTTTCATGTCCAAAATTATTTAAAGTGTTGTATAAAATTACCTTCAGTCTATGTGCATGAGGTGTATATGAAACTTAAATGAATTTCATGCTTAGACTTGGGTGCCATCCCCAAGATATCTCATTATGTATGTGCAAATATTCCAAAATCTGAGAAAATCCAAAATCCAAAATGCAGCATTTGGGATAAGGGACACTTAACCTGTGGTATGTTTCTGGAAGGATACTGGTAATATATGTTGAGGGAAAGTGAAAATGGTCCACACCTTTGACTCCATAATTTCATGCCTAGGAACTTATTTTAAGGAAATAATCACAGATGTTAATATTAGGAATAAATTATTGTCTATCCTGCCCACACCCTCCTCTAGGGCAGTGCCCTCCAAACCCTTGATAAACAGACATGTAACCCAAAACCCAGGCTCAGTGGACTGATCCAGAGGCAACACCCCCAAGAGCCACAGGCAGGCCAACATCTGACTTCCGACCTGAGCTGCAAAGACAAACTGGGCCAAATTTCTCTCTATTAGCAATTCCTATTTGGAAACTAAATCATGCTTGCAGGTTCTGGATCTAAGGGGCTCTGAGTCAGGGCCAGTGACCTTGTGGAATGTAGAGCCAAGTTCAACAAAAATAAGCAGATAAGTTATTTGATTCATTTTATTTTAATCATATATTACTTTCAAAATTTAAAAAAAGCCAAAAAGTGTTTGGTAAGAAATAACCCAAGTATCTGGTTGCTTGTCAGAGAAGAGGATACTGGTTTCCGGTTGGTAAAAACCACCTGTATCCTCTCTAAGCCCACACAAAGAAAGTGCCTCCAGCAAAACAGGGATAAGTGCTTGTTTTCAGACCACAATTGTTGGTTTCTTCTCTCTTGTTGGTTTTTTTTCAGAGCCATATATAAACACAGGAGTATTGACTTACATTATTTACTGCCATAACAATAACACCTTGTATTCACAAAACATACTTAAGTGGAGGTATGGGAACTGTTTTGGTAAACACTAGCTAAGTCAGCCACACTGTCATAGAACCATAGGCTGCTGGTGCTCAAAGCACTTTAGAAATCAACCCATCCTCATATTACAGATGGATACTCACTGGGGGGCTTCAAGTTTTTATTTTATTCATGTGTGATTTCTATCTATCCCCATATTTTCAAAAAAGGATTTGAAGCAGTTTGTAATTAAAGAGAAAATTGAAGTGCTGGGAAAAGAGCAATTACTAATCCTTAAAGAGCTACACTCTAAGAAAGTCCACCCTCTTTTGGAAGGAAGTTCCAGGATCACAACCTGATCCTAAATTCAAATATAATTCCCACACTGTCCCTCGAATAGCTCCAGAATATACAAATTCCTCTTTCTGGAGCCAAAGTCCTCAAGGCAGCTCAAGGTCCTCAGGAACAATGGAAAGCCACCCAGATCACAAGTTGGAGTAGAAGGAGAGGGGCACGGGATTGAAGACTCAGATTATCCCCAAGATTCAGTGATTAGGCCAAAGCTGCCAAGAAACGTGAGGACCACAGGCCCCAAAAACATCCATCCAGAATCCCTCCAGGCCAAGCTGAGTAGGGGAGAGATAGGCAGTTAGTGGAATGGGAGGAACATGATGTCAGAGGCGGTTGTCTCAGGCTCTGCAAGGCAAACACACATTTGGAAATATAAACAATAGTACAGACCACTCCAAAGGAGAGGGGCAAGATTGTGTTAAGTCCAGACAGCTGCTTCAACCCTCATTTTCCAACGGAGACACTCTCAATTCTGCCAGGCTATGCCTTGGCTCTCAGTCCAGGGCAGAGCGGTCTGTAAGTGATTGGACAATCATGCAGACAGAGCCTAACAGAGTACCCTGGGATCATTCAGAGAGGACCCAGCACTCATCAGGCCTCTAAACAAGGAACAGAACAGCCTGGTGTGACCCTGGGCTCGCATCCATCTAAACAGGTAGGACCCACTCACCCACATACATGCACACATAAACTTAACCTTGGGGTTGGTTACTATCAAACAGTTCTATTATCCATTCCTGATTATTCATACCAGAGGCACAGCTATACAAGTAAACTGAAAAGTCACCTTTAAATCATTTCTTTCCAGGATAGAGAATGTGATTTTGCAGCAACTCAATATTTCTGTTTAAAACGTATCCTACACATCTCCTCCTTTTCAAAACTGAAATTAGTTGAAATTCCCTGAAGTGATGGCAAGTGTAAGAAACAATCCAGTTGAACTATGGGAATTAACTAGGCAGGATTTTTGATAAGGTATCTCACACCATGCTCAAATCTATCAAGCTAACTCAGAAAAACCTTCTAGAATAATCAGTAGATTCCTTAAAGGTCAGGATGTCTTACCTCTAAAGCCTATCACTTTACTTGTCATATGGTAGATATTCAACAGATACTTGCCAAACTGAACAGGACATATGTTGGGTATGGAAATATTGGTACTAAATATGTGAAAAACTCAGAGAAGTTCAGAAGTCTGGGTTTTATATTATTACAATTTGTAATCATGTAGCATATGCACTAAAAATATCCTTAGAGAATGTCTAGTCTAGTCCTCTCTTTTTATATAGCAGAAAACTGAGGCTCAGAACAGATAAGTGAATTATTCCATACTTACCTGTTATACAGGTTACAGAGCCAGATCTCTCACATACACCCCCCATGACCACCACCTGTTTTTTTTTTTGGGGGGGGAGTCATTTGCTTTTGTCATCTAGGAAGGAATAAGCAAAAGTTCCAATAAAATTCTGGTAAATTGGGTTCCCATCAAATTGAGGTTTCACATTAATGTGTTCCAGAAGAAATGTGCTAAGTTTAAATTAATAGTTTAATTACTTAGTTAATGGGCTAAGTTAATAACATAATGCATGTTTTCAATCAAGGCCTTTCCTGAAAATCATTAAATCAATAGAAAAATATGATTTTTGAAATAAATATTCATGTGCAAGTTAAGGGCCATTT